>JARBWK010000008.1:130290392-130890392 GCA_030556195.1 Anolis apletophallus | reverse complement strand
GGTTTGTCTTGAAGGCAGGCAACAGCAACAACTATTATTCACTGTATTAAATGCTTTCCCATTTAATAAAAATTCATAATAACCTGCCTGCTAGCCTTAAAAATCCACCCACCTTCAAAATAGTTCCAGATTTCTGCCATCAACATGACTAATTTGGTTTGGTCTGCTGGGAATAATAGGCTACGGTCACTTAGGCCCCTTCCACACAGCTAAATAAAATCCCACATTTTCTGCTTTGAACTGGGCTCAGATATCCCAGTTCAAGGCAGATTTTATGGGATTTTATGCCTTGATATTCTGGGTTATACGGTTGTGTGGAAGGGCTCTAAATCTTGTGTTTATGGGCTCTTCCACACACCCCAATATACCAGAATATCAAGGCAGAAAATCCCACTTTATCTGAGTGTGGACTCAGATAACCCAGTTCAAAGCAGATATTGTGAGATTTTATGCCTTGATATCCTGGGATATAGGACTGTGTGGAAGGACCTTATGAAGGTGGCCACGTGAAAAAATGCCAGGTACCACAGCTGTGTGGAAGAACAACTTTCAGGAGCTGTAACTTATAAGCATCACCTGCTGAAATTTCCTACTTTCCACATCTGTTAAAGGTACAACAGCCCTGCTTCATTTTTCATGTCGCCACTATCTTGGGGGTGCATCAACACTGGAGAATTAATGTACTTTCACAGAATCATAGAGTTGGAAGAGACTTTGTGGGCCATCAAGTCCGACTCCCCGCCAAAAAGCAGGAAAATCGCATTCAAAGCACCCCCAACAGGTCGCTATCCAACCTCTGTTTAAAATCCTCCAAAGAAAGAGCCTCCACAATACTCCGGAGCAGAGAGTTCCACTGCTAAACACAGCTCTCATAGTCAGGAAGTTCTTCCTAACGTTCAGGTGGAATCTCCTTTCCTGTAATTTGAAGCCATTGTTCCACATCCTAGTCTCCAGGGCAGCAGAAAACAAGCTTGCGCCCTCCTCCCTATGACTTCCCCTCACATATTCGACATCCCTTTGACTAGTCTGGTTGAATGCTTTGGAATCCTGAAAGTTGTAGTTTGGTGAGACTCCAGCACTCTTTGGCAGAGAAGGCTAAATAATTTATAAAAGTACAACTGCTATAATTCAATTTATTGAGCCATGGCAGTTAAAGTGATGGGGAGCTGCATTAATTCTACAGTATTGACAGTTCCTTGGTCTGGATAGGTTCATTGCATACAGCTTTATCTATAGCAGTGGTTCTCAACGTGTGGGTCCCCAGATGTTTTGGCCTTCAACTCCCAGAAACCCCAACAGCTGGTATAATGGATTTCTGAGAGTGGTAAGCCAAAATACCTGGGGACCCACATATTGAGAACCACTGATCTATGGCTATTAGCTATAGTCTCTACCATACACGAGGGTGGGTCAAAAAGTAATGCCTCCATCACTCTAACTTTTATTTCTTTCACAGCTACTAGTCTATCTATGCATGATATGATAGAGGTAACCTTACTCTACTGATAATGTATTTTCTTTTTCCGATTGACTTATTAGAACCATGAATCTGAAGCTAAAAGAAAGAGGCGTCACTGAATTTCTGGCAAAAGAAGGTTGTAGACCTAAGAAAATCCATAATAAGAATGTTTATGATTGGGCCCCTTCTGACTTTTACTTGTTTGGACCTCTGGAAGACAACCTACGTGGTTTCAGATTCAATGACTTGAATGGCATTATAACAGCTTTAAAATCATGGGTCACAGAACAAATCTGGAAATTTTCCAAAATGATTTTCATGCCTGGGTTAAACTAGTGTTTCCCAACTGCTGTGCCGCTGCACACTGGTGTGCCGTGAGCGATCATCAGGTGTGCCGTGGAAGAACCAACCACCCCGCCAGGAGTCATCTGGGCAGCCTGCCTCTCGCTCTGCACTCCGTTTCTCCCCCTCTCCCCCCCTCTCTCTGTGGGGTGCCAGCAAGGCCAATCAATGCCGGCCAAGAAGCAAGCCCCGCCTCTCTAAGGGTCTCCCGCCCAGCACCACCATGTTTGTTCAGGGCGGAAGTCCCGAGGGAGGGGAGGGGGCGCAGCCTCGGCTTCCTGGAGAAGCGGTTGGTTGGAGGCTGAGGAGGGGAGGGGCTGGGCGGCGCCTTTCCCTTTGAGGTCACTTCCGGAGGAGGTGGAGAGCTTCCGGAGAGGAGCGTTGGGCTTTGTTTTCCTCTCAGCCGCATGATTTCCCCTTCTTGCTCAAGATTCCTTCGGGCTTTGGGGCCGAGGTGGCTCTGGGGCCTCCTCCCTTTTTCCTCTCCTGGCCTGGGCTCGGCCTCTTCTGCTCTTAGGCCTTCTTCCTTCCTTCCTTTGCAGCCTGCCTCTCAGCTTCGGAAGGGAGCGGCCTGCCTCTGCGCCTCCCTCCCTCCCTGCCTGAGGGAAACCCAGGTGAGCAGTGGCCTTGAAGCACCGGGTGGTGATGGTAGGGCAGCATCAGCCCAGGCGACCCAGTCCGAAGCACACAAGGTGGGATATCTATGTCTGTGGCACACAAGGCAGGATATCTATGTCCGAAGCACACAAGGCAGGATATCTATGTTGTGTTCATCGAAACAGGCCCAGGTTTCACACTGAGTGTATAAATACATTAAAAAACATATTAAATATATGTATTACCGTGTTAGAGTCATTTTGTGTCATTTTGGTTGGTGGTGTGCCCCAGGATATTGTAAATGTAAAAAATGTGCTGCGGCTCAAAAAAGGTTGAAAAATACTGGGTTAAACGATGGCGCAAATGTGTACAAACTGATGGTGACCATGTTGAATGGTAATTTTGTGTAGAGGAAGTTCAGGCTACGATCTGTAGCAACTTATGCTGTTATATGTTCATTCATAGCATTTTTATGACACAGGAGGCAAAACTTTTTGACCCATCCTTGTATATTCAGAGGCCATATGCCACAAAATAAGTAGCTTCTGGCTAAGAAAGATATGAGATGGCTACTGCTTTCCTATGAATTCTGTAGGATTTCCTCAAGAATCTGGTTGGCTACTCTAGGAATGAGTATACTGGACAAAATGGACCTTTGAGCTGATTTAGCATTTGCTGCCTTGCATTCCTAACCCTCTTTCTCTTCTCCTTTCTTTCATTTCCTTCTCTTCCCACCTCCTCCATCTCCGCTTTCTGCATCCCTCCTTACTTTTCTTTTTCCTCCCTTTCCTCCACACTTAATTCCTTCAGGGTTGCTTCATGCTTTCTCACAAGACTAATGTGGCACATCTGTGTGGGAATTAATTTGTAACATATGGATCGGACATAGCTGTTTTATTGTAAGCTGCCCCTCGTAATTTCCATCTGTCGAACTCTGGCATGGAAGTCTGTAAAATGAGATTCCCGCAACATGGCATGATTCTTAATGTATGCATGTGCAAAACTAAATTCATACGGTGGGCAGAAGCCCTTGGGCATTACTTTCAGCAGGGTGGACCCTACTATTAGACATATGGATAGGCATAAGCTGCTCTATTAGGCATGGGCAAACTTGGGCCCTCCAGGTGTTTTGGACTTCAACGCCCACCATTCCTAACAGCCTCAGGCCCCTTCCTTCTGCTTAAGCGGCTGAGGGGGAAAAGGAAAGGGCCTGGGGCTGTTAGGAATGGTGGGAGTTGGAGTCCAAAACACCTGGAGGGCCCAAGTTTGCCCATGCCTGTGCTATATCATATAGCAGCTATATCAATAAACATAAAATAGATGATAATTTACTTTATTACTCTTTATTTTTCTGCCAAAGGTATTTATGTGATCACTGCAATTGAATCATAGGAATTGTAGTTTTTACAAGGACTTTTAACCTTTTGTGCCAAAGAGCATCGCCAAACTATGAATCCCAACATTCCATAGCATTGAGCCATGGCATTTATTTATTTATTTATTGGACTTATACACCGCCACCCCCAGGGGCTCGGGGCGGTTCACAGCATAGTTATGCTGATACAGATAGTAATTAAAACACAGTAAAAAACATAATAAAAACACAATAAAACTCAATGGAGAATCACAGGCACTCAAAGGCCTGCCTAAATAAATGTGTCTTGCATGCTCTGTGAATGGTATTCAGATTATGGAGAGCACGTGTCTCCGGTGGCAGAGAATTCCACAGTACCGGGGCGATGACGGAGAAGGCCCTTCGCCTGGTTGATGTCAGGTGGAAAAATTTCACACTGGGGATGTCTAGAAGATTCTGGTTTTCTGAACGTAGTGTTCTCGGAGGGTTATATGGAATCAGGCGATCCCTTAAGTACACTGGCCCCAGACCATATAAGGCCTTGAAAGTAAGAACTAACACCTTGAAGGTGATCCGATATTCAATTGGCAGCCAGTACAGATCCTGTAGAATTGGTGTTATACGGCAGCTCACAGGCTCCCCCACGAGCAGCTGGGCTGCAGCATCCTTCACTAGCTTAAGTTTCCGGATCACAGTCAAGGGTAGGCCAATGTAAAGAATGTTACAGTAGTCAAGTCTTGAGATGATCGTGGCTTGAATTGCCATGGCTCGATCATTCCAAGACAGATAGGGGGCTAGGCGCTTCGCCTGTCGCAGGTGGAAAAACGCGGTTCTGCTGACAGTAAAGATTTGGGTCTCCATTGACAGCAGAGGGTCCAAATGGACACCCAGGCTTTTTACTGATGATGACAGTCGTAATGCCTCGCCATCCAGGGTCGGCAGTTGGATCTCCCTATCGCCCGGACGGCGCAGCCAAAGGATCTCCGTCTTCACCTTCAACCTGCTGGCTCGCAGCCATCCAGTAATGGCTTCAAGGCACCGATGGAAATTATTGGGTACGGAGTCCGGCTGGCCCTCCATCCTCAGAATGAGCTGGGTGTCATCAGCGTACTGGTGACACTCCAGCCCAAAGCTACATACCAGCTGGGCAAGTGGTCGCATATAGATGTTAAATAACAATTTAAAAGAGTTTCAAACTGCATGAATGCTACAAAGCTGGCTAGATGCAGGAAACGCCATGGATGTAGCATATCTGGATTTCAGGAAGGCCTTCGACAAGGTCCCCCATGACCTTTTGGCAAGCAAAGTAGTCAAAGGTGGGCTAGGCAAAACTACGGTTAGGTGGATCTGTGATTGGTTAAGCGAACGAACCCAAAGGGTGCTCACCAATGCTTCCTCTTCATGCTGGAAAGAAGTGATGAGTGGCGTGCCATAAGCAGGGTTCTGTCCTGGGCCCAGTCTTGTTCAACATCTTTATTAATGACTTAGATCAGTGGTTCAACCCTGTTCATGAGTCTCCCACAAATATATAGGTTTTTAACTTTGTCTCATCCTTAATTTTTATCATTGTATCTTGGACATGTGCCCGCCCAGCGTGATTGTGTCTGCCCCCATTGTATTATTTGGCACTGTTTATTACATTTTATGCTTGATTTTGATTCCCCCCTTATTATTATTTTACTGTAATGTTGCTTTATGTCTTTTATGTTACTGTATTGAAATGTACTTCTAGGCTTGGCCTCATGTAAGCTGCCCCGAGTCCCCGTTGGGGAGATGGTGGCAGCGTATAAATAATAATAATAATAATAATAATAATAGTAATTATTATTATTCTAAACCTGTGGGTCTCCAAGTGTTTTGGCCTACAACTCCCAGAAATCCCAACTAGTTTACCAGCTGTTAGTATTTCTGGGAGTTGAAGCCCAAAACATCTGGGGACCTACAGGTTGAGAACCACTGACTTAGATGAAAGGTTAGAAGGCACAACTATCAGGTTTGCAGATGACACCAAATTGGGAGGAATAGCCACTATCCCAGAAGACAGGAGCAGAATTCAAAATGATCTAGAGCAGGGCTGCCCAGGAAGTCGATCACAATCGATATGAGTCAATCCACCTCGGAGGGTCCACTGGTTGTGGGGGTCGGGATGAGGTCGCTCCCTCAGATCCCCGGATGGGGGCCACTGTGTGATACAGAATGCTGGACTAGATGGGCGGAAGAAGCCCCCCACGGGTGGAAGGTGGCGTCGGAAACGTGCGCACGGTGGTAGAAGCGTGCCAGGTAGATCTTTGCGACTTGGTTGTTATAAAAGTAGCTTGCATGCTGAAAAAGTGTGGGCACCCCTGATCTAGAGAGATGGGCCAAAACAAACAAAATGAAGTTCAATGGGGACAAAAGCAAGCTACTCTACTTATGCAGAAAAAATGAAATGCAAAGATACAGAATGGGGGGTTCCTGGCTTGACAGCAGTACACGTGAAAAAGATCTTGGAGTCCTCATGGATAACAAGTTCAACATGAGCCAACAATGTGATGCGGCAGCTTAAAAAGCCAATGGGATTTTGGCCTGCATCAATAGGAGTATAATGTCTAGTTCCAGGGAAGTCATGCCATCCTTCTTTTCCGCCTTGGTCAGACCACACCTGGAATACTGTGTCCAACTCTGGGCACCGCAATTGAAAGGAGATGTTGACTCTAAGATGGAATGCGTCCAGAGGAGGGCGACTCAAAGGATCAAGAGTCTGGAGAACAAGTCCTATGAGGAGCAGCTTAAAGATCTGGGCATGTTTAGCCTGCAGAAGAGAAGACAGAGAGGAGACATGATGAAGGCCATGTACCAAGATGTGAGGGAAAGTCATAGGGTGGAGAGAGCAGGCTTGTTTTCTGCTGCCCTGGAGACTAGGGCATGGAACAATGGCTTCAAACTATAGGAAAGGAGATTTCATCTGAAGAACTTCCTAACTGTGAGAGCTGTTCAACAGTGAAACTCTCTGCCCCAGAGTGTGGTGGAAGCTTCTTCTTTGGAGGCTTCGGCTTGAACATGAGGAAGAACTTCCTAACTGTGAGAGCTTTTCAGCAGTGGAACTCTCTGCCCTGGAGTGTGGTGGAGGCTTCTTCTTTGGAGGCTTCGGCTTGAACATGAGGAAGAACTTCCTAACTGTGAGAGCTTTTCAGCAGTGGAACTCTCTGCCCTGGAGTGTGGTGGAGGCTTCTTCTTTGGAGGCTTCGGCTTGAACATGAGGAAGAACTTCCTAACTGTGAGAGCTTTTCAGCAGTGGAACTCTCTGCCCTGGAGTGTGGTGGAGGCTTCTTCTTTGGAGGCTTCGGCTTGAACATGAGGAAGAACTTCCTAACTGTGAGAGCTGTTCAGCAGTGGAACTCTCTGCCCTGGAGTGTGGTGGAGGCTACTTCTTTGGAGGCTTCGGCGTGAACATGAGGAAGAACTTCCTAACTGCGAGAGCTGTTCAGCCGTGGAACTCTCTGCCCCGGATACTGGTGCGTCACCAAGCTATCAATCTTATGATTCCATATTATTGAGCCATGGCAGTTAAAACTGTTTCAAACTGCATCAATTCTGCAATGTGGATGCCCCTTTCTTCCTCATGTGCTTGGCCTTGTTCCTACAGAAATCAACCTCCATCCTCTGCCTTCTTTTCCCATTTCTCCTGGTCTCTTTCTTCGCTTTTAATCCATCTCCTCCTCTTCCCTATCCTTAATTCCCTTTCCTGTTCATTCCCCCCCTTCTCTTTTTCCCTCTGCCATCCATCCATCCATTTCCCCTCCTCCTTTTCCCCCCTGTCTCATTCTATCTATTTCACCATTCCCTCCCCACCAACCACTCTGTTCCCGTCCCATCTGGAACTGATTACTTTCCCTGGGAAAGAAACTTTTCAGGAAATTCCATCCCAAGGCTGGGTTGGCCAATGGGGGTGAGGGAGGCACAGAAAGAAAGAAAGAAAGAAAGAAAGAAAACCCTATTAAGTCTCTTTTTTACCCCTCCTCTCCTCCTACATCCTCTCCTCTACCTTTCCCCCCTCTTCTCCCAACTTTTAATGGGAGAGGGGAAAGAATTGTGTTACTTTTGCAACTTTTCCTGCTGAGCTCCCTTTACAAGAAATACGGTAGGGAGGGAGGGCGGTGGAGGAGTGGGCGTGGCTTGGGGCAATTTCCCCGCCCTTTTAACCCCTGCTGGGCCAGAGCTGAGCAGGGCGTGGAGTTGATTGAGCGGATGGTGGGAGTCGGATGGTGTTGTTTTGGCTGCTGCGATGGAAAGAGGTGAGGAAACTGATGGGGGAGACTTACTTTTGGGGAGAGAGGGGTCCTTTAAAAAAAGTAGGATTCGGATTAGATTTCCCTTTGGAGAGAAGTCAGCAGGGGAATCGGATTTTCAAGAAAGGTAGTGTTGCCTAATGAGAGGATCTATAGGTAGATTCCTTGGTTGATTGACAGAGGGATTTGGGGTGTTGAATCTGTGCAGTTTGACACCACTTTTCCCTGCTCTGCTCAATGCTATAGATTAATAATACAACCTTTTAGGATGCCTGCCATAGATGCAGGTGAAATGTCAGGAGAGAGTGCTTCTGGAAAGCAGTGGCTATACAGCCCAGAAAAGTCACAGCAACCCAGTGATTCCGGCCATGAAAGCCTATGACGATACACTAATAATACACTTATAATATAATAATAATACAATATTGTATTGTATAATACAGTCATAATGATAATAATAAAATATAATAATATAATATTATAATAATATTATAATAATATAATATATTATAATAATATAATAATAACTGCAAAGACTCTGGCATAAGCCAGTCAAGGTGGTCCCAGTGATGATCGGCACACTGGGTGCAGTGCCTAAAGACCTTGGCCTGCACTTAAACACAATCGGCATTGACAAAAAGTACCATCTGCCAGCTGCAAAAGGCCACCTTACTGGGATATACATGCATTATTCGCCGATAACAACACACAGTCCTAGACACTTGGGACGTGTGCGCCAATGCAACAGCCAGCTGAGTGATCTTGTTTGCTGTGGACTCATCTTGTTGTGTTTCAAACAATAATAGAATCCTGGGCAGTTTGAAAACATGCAAATGTGAGTAGATCATTTCCTGACTGTGAGAGCTGTTCAGCAGTGGAACTCTCTGCCCCGGAGTGTGGTGGAGGCTCCTTCTTTGGAGGCTTTGGCTTGAATATGAGGAAGAACTTCCTAACTGTGAGAGCTTTTCAGCTGTGGAACTCTCTGTCCCGGAGTGTGGCGGAGGCTCCTCCTTTGGGGCTTTTAAGCAGAGGCTGGGTGGCCATCTGTCGGGGGTGCTTTGAATGCAATTTTCTTGCTTCTTGGCAGGGCCCACGAGGCCTCTTCCAGTTCTATGATTCTAGGTACCGTTCCGGCGGGAAGGTAATGGCGCTCCATGTAGTCATGCTGGCCACATGATGTTGGAGGTGTCTATGGACAATGCCGGCTCTTCGGCTTAGAAATGGAGATGAGCATCAACCCCCAGAGTCGGACACGACTGGACTCAATGCCAGGGGGAAACCTGTGCTTTTAGAATCTTGAGATGTGTAGTTTTACAAACTCTTTAGCCTTCTCTGCCAAAGAGTGCCAGTGCCTCACCAATCTACAGCTCCCTGGATTGCACAGCAGTTAAAAGTTGTGTCAGATTGCATCAATTCTACAGTGTAGATGCTCCTATAGCAGACATGGACAACCTACGGCCCTCCAGGTGTTTTGGACTTCAATTCCCACAATTCCTAACAGTTGGTAGGCTGTTGGGAATTCTGGGAGTTGAAGTCCAAAACGCCTGGAGGGCCAAAGTTTGCCCATGCCTGTCCGATAGTCATTTTAGTGTGTATCAGTATACAGGGTTAAGATCCTACTCATTGAAAATTTATTTACTTATTCTAAAGTGCTCCAATACATCCAGGGTGTATCTACTGTACACTGTAGAATCAATGCAGTTTGGCACCACTTTAACGACTCTGGCGTTTGTAATTTGGTAAGGCACCAGTACTCTTTGGCAGAGAAGGTTACAGACCTTGTAAAACTAAAGCTAAGCTCCCATAATTCCACAGCATTGAGCCATGGCAGTTGAAGTGGTGTCAAACTGGGTTAAGTCTACAGTGTAGATGCCCACACAGAACGGTTTTTGTTGTCCGATAGAGGAGCAACTTTGGGTTTGTATTGTCGAAGGCTTTCCTGGCCAGAATCGCTAGGTTGCTATGAGTTTTCCGAGCTGTACGGCCATGTTCCAGAAGCATTCTCTCCTGACTTTTCACCTGCATCTGTGGCAGGCATCCTCGGAGATTGAGAGGTCTGTTGGAAACTAGGAAGATATAGAAACCCCATTTTCCTAGTTTCCAACAGACCTCACAACCTCTGAGGATGCCTGCCATAGATGCAGGCGAAACGTCAGGAGAGAATGCTTCTGGAACATGGCCATACAGCCTGAATAACCTACAGAAACCCAACTTTGAGTTTGTTAAGAAGGCAATAAGGTCTAAATGTTTGGAACTGGAAAGCACGTGATTCCAGTACATTATTATTATTATTATTATTATTATTATTATTTTGAGAAGGCAGTATCAACATCAGGAGCACCGGGAATGTGGCGCAGCTGGCTAAGTGTCAGCTGCATAAGATCTCTCTGACCAGTAGGTCATGAGTTTGACGCCTGCCCAGGTCAAGGTAGGTGCTCGACCTTTAAGTGTAGCCTGCTGTCGACCTTTGCAGCCCGAAAGACAGTTGCATCTGTCAAGTAGGTGATAAAGGTACCACATTAATCCTGCCTTGAAGCTGTCCAGGCTGACCGCTGTCACAACCTCCTCTGGAAGTGAGTTCCATAACCCAATGACCCTCTGGGTGAAGAAATATTTCCCTTTATTAGTCCTAACTTTCCTACCTTGGAGCTTTAGGGAGTGCCCCCTAGTCCTAGTGTTGTGTGACAGAGAAAATATTTTTTCTTTATTCACCTTTTCTATCTCATGCATGATTTTATACACTTCGATCAAGTCACCTCTTAAACGCCGTCTTTCAAGGCTGAAAAGACCAAGGCGTTGCAACCTGATTTCGTAAGGGAGCTGCTCCATCCCTTGGATCATTCTTGTTGCCCTTTTCTGTACCTTTTCCAGTTCCGTTATATCCTTCTTGAGGTGCGGTGACCAGAATTGTACACAGTTGCAGTCCAAAACACCCGGAGGGCTGAAGTTTGCCCATGCCTGGTCAGGATCAAAAGGAAAGAAGGATTGGCAGCTTCCAGGAATGCTTGGATTCTCTCGGCGAGAAGGAAGTGTGGATTACAAGTCTGAGTTAGCCATAGATGACAGAACTGTGAGCAAACAGGATGAGCAATGAAGGTGGGAGGTGGAGAGAGCAAACAAAAGGAAAAGGATTCATCCTGAAAAGGCACCACTATGAATGGTTCCTCTTGAAAAATCAAATGGCCAAAGGTATTTCGTTAGGAGAGCATAGGATACCTATACACCAGGCATGGGCAAACTTCGGCCCTCTATAAGTTTTGGACTTCAACTCCCACAATTCCTAACAGCCAGTAGGCTGTTAGGAATTGTGGGACTTGAAGTCCAAAACACATAAGGATGCAAGACCATATGAGTCAGGAAAAGATTTATAAAGCACTCATTTTGGCTGTCAGTTTTGATTTAGCAGTGTTTCCAAAATGGATCTTCCGGGTGTTTTGGACTTCAGCTCCCAACATCCCTGGTTGTAGGTCAAAGCAGCAGAGCCTTCTGGGAATTAAAGTCTGAAACATTTGGAGGACTAGAGTTCAGGAATCATAACAATAAAAGATAAAGTTTTCCTCTTGACATTAAGTCTAGTCGTATCCGACTCTGGTGGTGGTGCTCATCTCCATTTCTAAGCTGAATTGCTGGCGTTGTCCGTAGAACACCTCCGAGGTCATGTGGCCTGCATGACTGCATGGAGCACTGTTATCTTCTCGCCAGAGCAGAATAATAATAATACACTTTATTTATATTCCGCTCTTCTCACCCCGAAGGGGACTCAGAGCGGATTACAGGTACACATATTTAGCAGACAATCCCTGCCATTTCCACATACAGACATATAGATGAACAGAGGCAAACTCTGGCCACCAGGGGGAGCTGACGCACTCCTCATCTCTCAGCGTTCCCAGCGTCCCTTGTTGTTCCTTCCGCAATCCTCAGCGTTCCTGGAGATCTTTAATGACCTCATAATTCAGTCAAAATTTGCCTCCCCACTTAATGTGGTACCTTTATCTCCTATTGATCTGCTCACATTTGCATGTTTTCGAACTGCTAGGTTGGCAGAAGCTGGGGTGAACAGCGGGAACTCACCCCTCTTCCCAGATTCGAACCACCAACCTTTCTGTCATCAAGTTCAGAAGCTCAGCAGTCCTCTCTCCCTGTGGGGACTCGGGTTCATATGTCAATTGGTATGTGTAACAATAGTGATGCTTCTGGACAGCTATGGTGCAATGGTAGAAAACATTTCCTCTTTACTCACGCACAATGGGGCTATCAACCACAACGTGTTTGTCTGTATCAAGGTTAACATATAACTGGCCTAGCTATTGCATGGGATGGTGTGGATTCTACTGTAACATATTTTGCATGCGATGTAAAAGCAACAAAAAATTGATTTGCACTTGGCAAAGCCGGTCTACTTCCCCAGGCAAAACCTGCCCTGTTTGGGCATGGCCCTGTCCCGGCCGCGCCTTTGAGGATCACATGGCAGGAGGCATGTTGGAAGCGTGTTCCAGATCCCCAGGGCAGCCGGAGGAGGAGGCAGGGCACCATGGATATTATATAAATCTGGAATCTGTCATTGGTGTGTCAGTCTGCCAATTGAACAGCATCATGTGCTTCCCCCCCCTTTTCCTTGATTCTCCTGATTGTTTAATTGATTGATTCTCTTCCCTCCCCTCACTACTTTGATGTTAATTTTGCTGGCTTCAAAAAATGGAACACAGGTTTTTTGGATGACTTAGGGTGCATCTACCCGAGTGTTTCTCAACCTGGGGGTCGGGACCCCTGGGGGAGTTGCAAGGGGGGTTCAGAGGAGTTTCCGAAGACCATCAGAAAACACATATTTCTGATGGTCTTGGGAACCCCTTTGGTAGAGAAGGCTGAAGATCTCCCTGACTATCCTTCTCTTTTTGTAAACAGACTGCAAATCCTCCCAGCAAAAGCCCCCCACCTGCTCTCTGGAGGCTCGTACCAGTGAGTCCCTTCAAGGCATGGGATTTCTGTGTAGGAAATGACCCAATTATATCGTTGGTGGGGTTCAGAATGCTCTTTCATTGTAGGTGAACTGTAAATTCCAGCAGCTACAACTCCCAAATGTCAATGTCTATTTTCACCAAACTCCACCAGTGTTCACATTTGGGCATATTGAGTATTTGTGCCAAGTTTGGTCCAGATCTCTCATTGTTTGAGTCCACAGTGCTCTCTGGATGCAGATGAACTAACACTCTAAAATGCAAGGTCAATGCCCATCAAACCTTTCCAGTATTTTCTGTTGGTCATGGGAATTTTGTGTGCCAAGTTTGGTTCAATTCCATTGTTGGTGGAGTTCAGCATGCTCTTTGGTTGTAGGAGAACTATAAATCCCAGCAACTACAACTCCCAAATGTCAAGTCCTATTTCCCCCAAACTCCACCAGTGTTCACATGTGGGCATATTGAGTATGCATGCCAAATTTGGTCCAGATCCATCATTGTTTGAGTCAGCAGTGGTCTCTGGATATAGGTGAACTACAACTCCAAAACTCAAGGTCAATGCCCACCAAACCCTTCCAATATTTTCTCTTGGTCATGAGAGTTCTGTGTGCCAAGTTTGGTTCAATTCCATCATTGGTGGAGTTCAGAATGCTCTGTGATTGTAGGTGAACTATAAATCCCAGCAACTACACCTCCCAAATGACAAAATCAATCCCCTTCCCAACCCCACCAGTATTTAAATACTGGACTACTTGGACTACTTGGAGCTTCCGAACAGTCTTCAAAGGCAACCCCACATAGAGCATGTTGCAGTAGTCTATTCGAGATACAATATTGTATCGGGTATTTGTGCCAAATTTGGTCCAGTGAATGAAAATACATTCTGCATATCAGGTATTTACATTACAATTAATAACAGTAGCAAAAATGCAGTTATGAAGTAGCAACGAAAATAATGTTATGGTTGGGGGTCACCACAACATTGGGAACTGTATTAAGGGGCCATGGTATTCGAAAGGTTGAGAACAATTGACTTAGCTTGTGAGATGTTGGAAGATATGGCATCAGGAAATTTTGAAATGCGGCATTAGGAAGGTTGAGAAACACTGATCTACAGTGTAGAAATAATGCAGTTTGGTGCTATTTTACAACCATGGCTCAATGATATGGTATCCTGATAGCTGTAGTACTACAAAGTCTTCAGCCTTCTCTGCCACAGGGTGCTTGGGCCTCACCAAACTACAACTCTCATGATTCCATTGCATTGAGCCATGGCAATTTGCATTGATTCTACAGTGTAGATCCACAAATTCCAAACTTTGGTTCTCCAGGTGTTTTTTGGACTTCAACTCCCCAAATTCCCAATCAGGTTGGCCAACAATCAGAAATCCCAAAACATCTGGATGACCGAAAACCACTTCACCCTGATTCCTTGTGTCCTTTGCCTTGTTTCTTTCCTAGAGAAACGAGAGGGCCTGTTTCTCTTCCTGTCACGTTTCTCTCTATTTATATATCTTGAGTTCTGTTAGATCCAATCAGACTTCCATAGCCCAGCATCCTGTTTCCACAGCAGCCAGATGAAGCCTAGAAGCAAAAGGCAAAAGCTACTTTTTCCATAGTTGACCTTCAAAGATAGAGAGGTTTTGTTTAATTGTCATGATATACAACTGCTGGAGTATATTGAGATGAAGAGTATAGTGACGTATATGGAGGTGTTTACTCCAGTGCTTATAAGTCATTAAGATTTATGATGTAATACCTTGTGGTTCAGCTTTATCCAGGCAGGTTGCAAAACAGAAACTTGTTAGTGGTCTGAATAGTTGAGGAAGGAGGGATCACTCTTCTGTAGCCCCAAATGTACAGATGGGGAAGCTGAAGGCAAACGATAGCATCTTCCAAGAGACTAGCAAATCTCTCATCGGCGAGTCGAAACCACAGCTGTGGTATTTGCTAACTCAACAGCTCTCTCGATGAACGTGCCACTTAGCAGAAAACCACAAACAAACCCGACACCTTTCCAAAGGGTGCCTGCACTGTGGGATTTATACAGCTTGACACCGCTATAACTCCATGTCTCAATGCCATAGAACACGCATGGGTAAACTTCAGCCCTTCAGGTGTTTTGGACTTCAACTCCCATAGGAGTTGTAGTTTTACAAGATCTTAAGCTTTCTCTGCCAAAGTATGCAAGTGTCTCACCAAATTACAACTTTTTAACTTGAGAGCCGCATGTTAGTACTGCCTGCTAGGTGGAGTGGCTTCCCTATGATGGAAGGAAGGAAAGAAAGAGGGAAGGAAGGAAGAAAGGAAGGAAGGAGGAAAGAGGGAGGTAAGGATGAAGCAAGGAAAGAAGGAAGGAAAGACAAAAGGGAGGGAAGGAAGGAGAAAGAGAAAGGGAAGGTGGGAGGAAAGAGGGAAGGAAAGAAAAGGGAAGGATGAAAGGGAAGGTGGGAGGAAAAAGAAGGAAGGGAGGAAGAGATGGATGAAAGGAAAGAATAAAGGAAAGAGAAGGAAGGAAAGACAAAAGGGAAGGAATGAGAAAGAGAGAGGGAAAGAAGGATGAAAGTGGAAGGGAAGGAGGGAGAAAGAGGAAGGGAAGGAAAGAGAAAGGAAAAGGAAGGAATGACGCAAGGGAAAGAAGGAAGGAGAGAAGGAAGGAAGGACAAAAGGGGGGAGGGATTGAAGGAGGAAAGAAAGAGAGAAGGAAGGAAAGACAAAAAGGAAGGAAGGATGGGAAGGAGGAAGGAAAGAGAAAAGGAATGACAAAAGGGAGGAAGGGAAGGATTGGAAGGAGAAAGAGGGGGAAGAAGGAAGGAGGAAGAAAAAAGAGAAGGGAGGAAGAGATGGATGAAAGGAAAGAATAAAGAAAAAGAAGGAAGGAAAGACAAAAGGGAAGGAAGGAGAAAGTGAGAGAGGGAAGGAAGGATGAAAGAGTGGAAGCGAAGGAGGAAGGGAAGGAAGGAGGAAGGAAGGAAAAGGAAGAAATGACGAAAGGATGGAAGGGAGGGAGGGAGGGAGGGAGGATAGAATGGTGAGAGAGAGGAGGGCCTTAGAAAAGAGCCCAAGGGACCGCATTCAGCCCCCAGGTCTGGGTTTGCCCACACCTGGTGTAGATGTATCCTAAGACACTTAAAGGATAAACATGCACTCTGCTGTGCCATATCCATGATGCCTCGTTACCATCGGAGTTCACCATGACACTGTGTGAATGTCAAAGGACAGCAGGACACAACCTAGCACAGCATTTATTTAATTGCCTTTCTTGGCATTCTGTGGACATTTGAATGACCTCTGTGGTGAGGGTGTTCGGTTCTGGGTGCATAGGTTCAACTTGTACAGCACACTAAGTATACAAAAGACCTTCGACCTGCTAAATTGCAGCCTTAATATAGGTTTTGCTTAGAATTTGTTTGCAATACAGACAGTTCCTGAGTTACAAACATTTGACATACAAGCAACTCATAGTTCAGAACAGCAGTGAGACAACAGTAAGTTAGAGAAATATACCCCTAAAAATTGAAATTCATTCCTGGGGAAAATGTGTCTCTACTGATACTTTAACACCAATCACAATATTTTCTACAACAAGTCAAATTTTCCAAAATCCAATTACCACAGGGACTGAAAGTGTGGTGAAATCTTCTGAACAGGAACACAGACAGCAAAACAAACACCACATGGGAGTTACCCTTCCCTATCCAAAGTTAAAAGATATATACACGAGAGGGTCAAAAAGTTTTGTCTCCTGTGTCATAAAAACGTTAAGAAGGAACATAATAACAGCAGAAGTTGCTACAGATCATAGTCTGAATTGTCCTCTACACAAAAATACCATTCAACATAGGCCCATCAATTTATACACATTTGCACCATCGTTTAACCCATTTTGGAAAAATTCAGGGTTTAAAGCTGTTATAAAGTCATTCAGGTTATTGAATCTGCAACCATCTGGGTTGTCTTTCAGAGGTCCAGACAGGTAAAAGTCAGAAGGGACTAAATTATAAACATTCCTCAAGTGATTATGGAGTTCCTTAGGTGTGTGCAACCTTCTTTTGCCAGAATTTCAATGACGACTCTTTCTTTTAGCTTCAGATTCACGGTTCTAATCAGTCAATTGGGGAAAAAAGAAAAGATTACATCAGTAGAGTAAGGTTAGCTCTATCATATCATGCATAGATAGTCCAGTAGCTGTGAAAGAAATAAAAGTTAGAGCAATGGAGGCATTACTTTTTGACCCACCCTCGTATATTTGGCTGAAGTTACACTTTAAAAATGTACCTGTGTTGACTTACATACAAATTCAACTTAAGAGCAAACCTACAGAACATATCTTGTTCGTAATTTGGGGGCTGCCTGTCTGTTCTCTTTTGAATGGCTGACGCAAAACAAGAACCCCGTCGAAAAGGGGGTTTGGGGTATTCTCTAATGCACAACATTCACCAGAGTTTTCCTGTCCTATTCTTTGCACCGTTGGTGGTCCCATCTCTGTGGCTGCTTATTGCTGGTTGTAGTTTGCAGGGCTGTTTGGACATTTGGATATGATTGAATGTGGGCAGCTCTCTGTGATATTGACTTTTGTATATCGGAGTTGTTTCATTTTTTGAAAGCATAGGGGGCACCCAAGGTAACCAGTAGTGAGTGACTGCGTGTGTTCAAAAACAGGACTGAAGTTGCAACGGATCTGAGTTTCCCGATAAGTTACGTGGTTGCTGTTTCTTCAAGGTATGATTTGTAAGTCTGTGAGAGCCTTTGAGGTTGGAGAATGGGGAATAAGTACTCTATATAAAACAGTAAGTAACGGTGCTTAATTTCCCAGCTCCTTATTTGATTCTGTGCACAGAATAAGAATGTAAGAGTTGGACTTGTAATTTCCAGGTTTTGGTTCTTGATTCCACATCTAACAAAGCAGACAGGAAAGCATATATTTATTTATTTACATCAGTTTTATCTAGATCAGGCCTGATGTTTTGCAAATTCTAACAGCAGGGGGGTGAAGGAATTGTAGGAGCTGAAGTCCAAAACATCTGGAGGGCCAAAGTTTGCCCAAGCCTGATCTAGATTCTTGTCCTGTTCAACCCTGGCTGCTGTGTGTAATAAATGAACTAAAAACAAAGACTTGGGGAATCTATTGGATGATTTATTATATTATTTTTTATGTTATTTATATTCCGCCCTTCTCACCCCGCAGGGGACTCAGGGCGATCACAATGCACATATACATGGCAAACATTCGATGCCATTAGGCGTACAACATACATAGGCAGACACAGAGGCAAATTAACATTCCAGACATTTTTAGTTAAATTTAGCCTCCCCCACAAAGTGGTACCTAAATTTCCTACTTGACAGATGCAACTGTCTTTCGGGCTGCAAAGGTCAACAACAAGCTACACAAATTGGTCGAGCTCACCCAACCCGGGCAGGCCTCAAACCCATGACCTTCTGGTCAGTAGAGATCTTATGCAGTTCACACCCAACCAGCTGCACCACATTCCCAGTGCGACTATAGTACCCAGAATCCACTAACCAGCATAGTAGCCTAGTAGCTGTACAGTGTTCCCTCACTTATTGCTGGGGTTACATTCCAGGACCTCCCACAATAAGTGAAAAACCGCAATGTAGGGACGTTATATTTATTTTAATATTTATACATTATTTTAGTAGTTATACACTATTTAAGTCTTTATAAACTTAAAATAAAGTGAAGGGAAAGGACCTTCAAGTCTGGAGGGAGGAGGACTGAGGAGGGAAAGTGCCCTGGAGAGCAGCGGCAGCAAAAACCCATGAAACAGTGAAAATACTGCAATACATATTTTAAATTAATATTTTTTTAAAACCGCGCAACAACAAGTCTGCTAAAAGTGAACCACGAAGTAGTGAGCAAACACTGTATATCTATTCTTGGTTCCTGCCGCACCTCATCATCTTGAGATTTTATTTTATTTTTATTTCTGTGGTTTTGATGGTTTTGGAATGTGATTGAAGGTCTATGTAGGGTTTTGGAATGGATGGTTTGTGTATGTTATCTTTATTTGCTTAATTGCATTAATTTTATATAAGAAAATCATTTTTATTAAAATAAATATTATTTATTTATTATTTTATATAACACTAGCAGAGGACCCAGCGGTGCCCGGGTTATTTGAGGAAGGCATTGTATGCCAAGGTTGGTTCGTATTAGATGTTTATGTGGCATGCAGTGGTCTCAGGAACTTAGTGAAGGTACTGTGAGTCCCGGGGGCCTAGTCAGGAAAATCAAGTTAAGGAAGCCTTTCTGTCAATTTTGGGCCTGATTTGTGATTTATAGGGGCTACAGTGTTGTTTGGGAAGTGAACGAGGTGAAGGTACTGCAAATCCCATCATTCGTGGCCCCTCCTGCCCTAAACCACACCAGGTAGTGAAGTGGGCAATTGGTCGCCTGTTTGCCAAGTTTGGTCCTGATCTGTCATTGCTGTGGGCCTCAGTGGCTGAGTGCCTGAGGCCTTTCCCTTTCCCTCTGAGTCACTTTAGAATGTTTGAATGTGGTTGGCCATTTGGAGTCAGTTATGCAAATTCCATTTCAGTGGCAACCAATCCCCTCTGTCTGGGGCCGTAGAATGTTGGAGTTCTGAGGCTGGCCAGTTAGAGCCCGTTATGCAAATAATCCCACAATGGCAGCCAATCAAAACGCTGGCACATATTCCTCCCGTTGCTCGCTCGTTCGCACCACCACAAACACTGACTTTTATTATATGTAATAGATAATGTAGTATATTATAATATGATGTATTATAGTATAATATGTTATGGTATAATATATTGTATATATATATAATATTGATAATGTAATGTAATGCAATATAATACTACTAATAATAATAATATATTATAATTGTATATTTTGTGTTATATGCAATATTACTAATGTTGCGATATAAATGTTATAGTACAATGTGATATTGTTATAGTACAATGTGATATGTAATATTGATGTTGTGCCGTGGCAATAATATAGTATATTGTATTCGCATTTTGCTTGTGAGCCGCTCTGAGTCCCCTTCGGTGTTGAGAAGAGCGGCATATAAATATCGTGAAACCAATAAAAAAATATTCTGCACTGCCTCAATCCATGAAAGCCAAAAACTAGGAGAAATGTTGCCCATACAGATACTTTGCCCTACAATTGCCTTCATCATCAGCCAACACAGGATAATGGGAATACTAGTCCAAGCATTTGGTGGGCCAAAGCTTCCCCGGCTTCTGCCAATTCCGATTTCCCTTCTCTTGTTACTAGCCAACCTGATTTTAGCCCAGACCTGATTGGACCAGGTTTAGTAGTTTTTAATTCTTCTGTTTCAAGCCTATGGCTAATAGATAGAAAGCAATCAATGCGTCACATGGCAATGCATCATTTAGCTGACGCATCAGTATGTGAGCGGAGGAAGAGTAAGTAAACAATACAGATAATAGGGAATTGAACTGCTAAGTCCCTGATAGCAGAAACATCCATGGGCGGAAAATGCCATTGACTTTATTTGACTAGAGCAAGGAGGGGTCGAGAACATGCAGGTTCTCCGGTGAACTGTTGATACATTGCAATGAACAAAGCAGCATTACAGTTAGTCCCCCCATATCCATTGGGATTAAAGGCACAGGACCTCCTTGAAAAGTAAAAACTATGAATAAATAAATTCTTACTTTTTTTAACCTGAGAGAATACCATGTTAGGGATTTCTAGTTCTGCCAGGGTGAATCTGTGGTTGACCTCCATTGGAAGCTGATGACAGAATCACACGTGATGACCTAGAGCAGCTTTTCTCAACCTGAGGGTCAGGACCCCTTGGAGGGGGGGGTCACCAAAGACCATCAGAAAAACAGTATTCTGTTGGTCATCGGGACTCTGTGTAGGAAGTTTGACCCAATGCTATCATTGGTGGGGTTCAGAATCCTCTTTGATTGTAGGTGAACTATAAATCCCAGCAACTACAACTCCCAAATGCCAAAGTCTAATTTCTCATACACCAATGTTAACATTTGGGCAGATTGAGTATTTGTGCCAAATTTGGTCCGGATCCATCATTGTTTGAGTCCACAATGCTCTCTGGATGTAGGTGAACTACAACTCCCAAACTCAAGGTCAGTGCCCACCAAACCTATCCGGTATTGTCTCTTGGTCATGGGAGTTCTCTGTGCCAAGTTTGATTCAATTCCATTGTCGGTGGAGTTCAGAATGCTCTTTGATTGTAGGTGAACTATAAATCCCAGCAACTACAACTTCCAAATGACAAAACCAATTCCCTCCCAACCCCACCTGTATTCAAATTTAGGCGTATCGGGTATTTGTACCGAATTTCATCCAATGAATGAAAATACACCCCACATATCAGATATTTTCATTACAATTTATAACCGTAGCAAAACTATAGTTAGGAAGTATTAATGAAAATAACGTTATGGTTGGGGGTCACCACAACATGAAGAACTATATTAAGGGGTCGCGACATTAGGAAGGATGAGAAACACTGACCTAGAGATTTATAGAGAGATATTTTCTCTAGAAATACGTATGCAATTCCTCCAGCAAAAACCGAAGAAGTTGATCATAGAGTCATGTTGGAGGAGGAAGAGATTTTCAGAAATGATGCTGTGAATACTCTGCAAAAGTCAAAACCTCATGGACAACTCTCCACAACCCAAAGGGTGCTCACCAATGCTTCTTCTTCATCATCCTGGGCCTGGGTCTGTTCCAACATCTTTATTAATGACTTAGGTGAAGGGTTATAAGGCAGGATCATCATGCTTGCAGATGACACCAAATTGGGAAAGATAGACAATACTCCAGAAGACAGGAGCAGAATCTTAACAGATTAGAGCAGGCCTGGGCAAACTTTGGCCCTCCAGGTGTTTTGGACTTCAACTACCACAATTCCTAACAGCCGGTAGGCTGTTAGAAATTGTGGGAGTTGAAGTCCAAAACACCTGGAGGGCCGAAGTTTGTCCAGGCCTGGATTAGAGAGATGATTGGGCAAAAATAACAAAAGGAAGTTCAGCAGGGACAAATGCAAGATACTCCACTTAGGCAGGAAAAAAACAACAAAGATATCGAATGAGGGATGACTGGCTCGGATAGCAGTACATGTGAAAAAGACCTTGGAGTCCTCGTGGATAACAATTTAAACATGAGCCAACAATATGATGCGGCTGTTTAAAATCCAATGGGGTTTTGGCCTGCATAAATAGCAGTCTAATGTCTAGATTGGGCATGGGCAAACTTTGGCCCTCCTGCTTGCCGGCGGTTAGGAATTGTGGGACTTGTAGTCCAAAACACCTGGAGGGCCGAGGTTTGCCCATGCCTTGTCTAGATCCAGGGAAGTCGTATTACCCCTCTATTCTGCCTTGGTCAGACCTGGAATACTATGTCCAATTCTGGGTACCACAATTGAAGGGAGATGTTGACAAGCTGGAATGTGTCCAGCGGAGGGTGACTAAAATGATCAAGGGTCTGCAGAACAAGCCCTATGAGGAGTGGCTTAAAGAGCTGGGCATGTTTAGCCTGCTGAAGAGAAGGCTGGGAGGAGACATGATGAGGGCCAGGTATAAATATGTGAGGGGAAGTCATAGGGAGGAGGGAGCAAGCTTGTTTTCTGCTGCCCTGGAGACTAGGACGCAATGGAACAATGAAGAAAGGATATTCCTACTGAACATGAGCAAGAACTTCCTGTGAGAACTATTCAGCAGTGGAACACTCTGTGGTGGAGGCTCCATCTATGGAGGCTTTAGGAATTGTGGGAGTTGAAGTCCAAAATACCTGGAGGGCTGGAGTTTGCCCATGCCCGGTGTAGATGCACCCTTTGTCTACATGCCATGCTGTTTTCAGGTTTAGAATTCGTTTTCTGTGCTTTGTAGTTTTAGCAGTAGTTTGTGGACTGAGTAGGATGTGTTTCACTGAAGTTATTGTATTTCTTTGTATTATATTATGGTATATTTGTAGCCAGCCTTTCCCCCAGGTTGAGATACAAATGTTCAGAGGCAGTTTTCCTATTTGTATAGGGTATAGGTATACAGCCTGTGCTTGACGGGGTTACACTCCCCCTGAAGGCGCAGGTTCGCAGTCTGGGAGTGATCCTGGACTCATTGCTGAGCCTGGAATCCCAGGTCTCGGGGGTAGCCAGGGGAGCTTTTGCACAGCTCAGGCTTGTGCGCCAGCTGCGCCCATATCCTGGGAAGTCAGACTTGGCCACGGTGGTCCACACTCTGGTTACATCCCGTATAGACTACTGCAACGCTCTCTACGTGGGGTTGCCTATGAAGACTGCCCGGAAGCTGCAATTAGTCCAGCGCGCAGCAGCCAGACTACTAACGGGAGCGGGGTACAGGGAGCGCACAACTCTCCTGTTGCGCCAGCTCCACTGGCTGCCAATTAGCTTCCGAGCACAATTCAAAGTGCTGGTGTTGACCTACAAAACCCTATACAGTTCTGGCCCAGTTTACCGGTCCGAATGTATTCTCCCCTATGAACCGTCAAGAGTGCTAA
This sequence comes from Anolis apletophallus, assembly GCA_030556195.1. Taxonomy (NCBI): domain Eukaryota; kingdom Metazoa; phylum Chordata; class Lepidosauria; order Squamata; family Anolidae; genus Anolis; species Anolis apletophallus. The sequence goes on along the minus strand of JARBWK010000008.1, from coordinate 130,866,901 downwards.
GATCGCCTGGAGAGGCCCTGCTCTTGGTCCCACCACCTTTGCAGGTGCGTCTGGTGGGGACGAGGGACAGGGCCTTTTCTGTGGTGGCCCCCCGGCTGTGGAGTTCCCTCCCAAATGAAATTAGATCCGCCCCCTCCCTCCTGACTTTTAGGAAACTGGTGAAAACATGGCTGTGCAATGAGGCCTTCGCAGAATGAAGGAGGAGATCGCGAAGCGACTAGAGTCGCTAACCACTTGATACGGACCGAATATATGTTTTAAGTTGGACTTGATTTTACTTTGGGGAAAGGCTTTTAAAATGCATCTATAGTATTGTATTTTATTGTAAATGTTATTGTAAATTTATGATGCTTTTAGATTTTAAATGTTAGCATCGAATACTTGCTGTTTGCCGGTCTGAGTCCCTCTTCGGAGGTGAGAAGGCCGGGGTATACAAGTTTTAAATAAATAAATATTCTATTTGTATATGTGGAGTTAGGAGTTGTAGAGATGGAGTGTGTTCATCTCTTTCTCTTGTCTCTGTTGTCCGTATTTCTGGGTTTTGGGAGTTTTGTTGCGTGAGGCAAGTTTGGAACCACTAAATGTCAATTATGCAAATTTGTTGTTGTTGTTGTGTGCCTTTCTGTCATTTCTGACTTGTGGTAACCCTAAGGGCTTCTGATAGTGTGTGCCTCACCCAAAGTCGCCAATGGGTTTTCATGGCCAATTGGGGACTCAAACCCTGGTCTCCACTGTCAAACCACTACACTTATATTTGTCTCTCTCCTTGGTGTAAAAAAAAACCCTTAAAGATCAGGATGTATTAGTCAGCTTTTATATGATTTGTGTCTGAAGCTTGCATTGCTCATGCTTATGAATATTTTAATTGTTGATTTTTATGGGAACAGAATGCCTCTGTTTCAGTTAATCTGTTCTTCTTCCTCATATCTGTAGTCTATGGTGTCTTGTTTTCATTTTGTAAACCTCCTTGAAATGTATTTAGGTTTTAAAATCCATTTAAACCCATAAACAAGTATGTGATTGGTTTCCTTGGATAGCTTGATTGTATTTGAGATTCTGGCAAAATTGCAGCCGTCGGCACAGAACATAGCTGTGAAGATCAGGGGGTGTAATGAAAGGATTCTAACCAGAGGCGACGAAAAAGAAGGAAATTGGCATAGAAAGCACAGAACACTGGGATCTTTCTTCCTTTATGTTTTTAAAAGCAATCACGAGGACTAGAAACTCGAGGTGCATCTACACTATAGATTTAATGCAGTTTGATACCACAACTTCTGTGATTCCACAGCATTGAGCTATGACAGTTGAGGTAGTGTCAAACTGCACTAATTCTGTTGACAAAGCCTTTCATCGCCAGAATCACAGGGTTGCTGTGAGTTTTCCGGGCTGTAGGGCCGTGTTCCAGAAGCATTCTCTCCTGACACTTCACCCACATATATGGCAGGCATCCTTAGAGGTTGTATGTGTTGGAAACTAGGCAAGTGAGGTTTATATATCTGTGGAATGTCCAGTGTGGGAGAAAGAACTCTTATCCACTTTAGGCTAGTGTGAATGTTGCAATTGATTAGCATTGAATGGCCTGGCAGCTTCAAAGCCTGGCTGAGGAAATCCTTTGTTGGGAGGTGTTATCTGGCCCCGATTGTTTCTTCTCTGGAATTCCCGTGGTTTTTTTTTAGTGTTGCTCATTATTTACTGTTCTGATTCTAGAGTGTATTTTTAATACCGGTAGTCAGATTTTGTTCATTTTCATGGTTTCTTCCTTTCTGTTGAAATTGTCCACATGCTTGTGGATTACAATGGCTTCGCTGTGTAGTCTGACATGGAGGTTGTTAGAGTGGTCCAGCATTTTTGTATTCTCAAATAATATGAGGTGTCCAGGTTGGTTCATCATGTGTTCTGCTATGGCTGATCTCTGCATTAATTCTAGAGTGTAAATGGACCCTTAAATAGCAATCATGAGGACTATAAACCTGGTTCATGACTGCAGAGGCAGGCAGCTATTTCTATATGGGTGAAAGGTCGGTATGGATAAAAATGGATAAAATCAATTCTGTCGATATCCAGAGCTGACCACCATTTCTCGGCTATACTTTCCTCTTCCGGGCGGATACCATTATGATGCTTCCTTTTAGCCCTTTCTCTCTCTAGTACAGTGTTTCTCAACCTGGGGGTTCGGGTTTCAGAGGGGCCACCAGAGACCATCAGCAAACATATATTTCTGATGGTCTTTGGCACAGAAGGCTGAAGATCTATCTGCATGTCCTTCTTTTCCTTTTTGAAAACAGATGGAGAATCCTCCCGCCAAAAGCCCTCCTCAAATTCTCTGGCTGTAGGTGAATTAACACTGCAAAACTCAATGTCAATGTCCATCAAACCCTTCCAGTATTTTATGTTGGTCATGGAAGTTCTATGTACTAAGATTAGTTCAATTCCATCATTGGTGGAGTTCAGAATGCTATTTGATTGTAGGTGAACTATAAATCCCAGCAACTACGACTCCCAAATGACAAAGCCTATTTCCCCCAAACTCCACCAGTGTTCACATGTGGGCATATTGAGTATGCATGTCAAATTTGGTCCAGATCCATCATTGTTTGAGTCAGCAGTGGTCTCTGGATATAGGTGAACTACAACTCCAAAACTCAAGGTCAATGCCCACCAAACCCTTCCAATATTTTCTCTTGGTCATGGGAGTTCTGTGTACCAAGATTAGTTCAATTCCATCGTTGGTGGAGTTCAGAATGCTATTTTATTGTAGGTGAATTATAAATCCCAGCAACTACAACTCCCAAATGACAAAGCCTATTTCCCCCAAACTCCACCAGTGTTCACATGTGGGCATATTGAGTATGCATGTCAAATTTGGTCCAGATCCAGCAACTACGACTCCCAAATGACAGAATCAACCTCCACCCCCACCCCCCAACCTCACCAGTATTCAAATTTGGGCGTGTCAGGTATTTGTGCCAAATTTGGTCCAGTGAATGAAAATGCATCCTGCATATCGGATATTTACATTACGATTCATAACAGTAGCAAAAGTACAGTTATGAAGTAGCAAGAAAAATAATTTTATGGTTGGGGGCCACCACAAAATGAGGAACTGTATTCAGGGGTCACAGCTTTAGGAAGGTTGCGAGCCAATGCTCTAGTACAGGGGTGCTCATTAGGTAGATTGCGATCTACTGTTAGATCGCGTAGGTCGTCCTGGTAGATCGCAGGCAGGGCCGGAGGAAGGCTCAGCCCCGCCCTGCAGGCTCCCGACCCCACCCAAGCGCAGAAGGAGGTTGGACTGGGTGGCCCTTGGAGGTCTCCTCCTATTCTAGGAACCCATTGTTATTATCAGAGGCTGAATGGCCATCTGTGAGGAATGCTTTGATTGTGTTTTTCCCTTATGGCAAAAGGAGGTTGGACTGGATGGCCCTTGGAGGTCTCCTTCTACTCTAGGAACCTTTTGTTGTTGTTGTTACTATTAGTAGTAGTAGTGGTAGTAGCAGAGGCTGAATGAATATTATCATCATCATTATTATGAATAAATTCAGGGGCTTATTATACTCGCACTTAGTTGAATCGAGTCTTAAAATGTATTATATGGCTCTCACTGAAATAAATTTCCAAATATTTTGCTTTTATGGCTCTCTGTGTAGTGGGTAGGTAGATCATTTTGAGTTGGTTGTTTTATAAGTAGCTCTCATGATGAAAAAGTGTGAGCACCCCTGCTCTAGTACATCATAGCATTTGTACTACATGATCTCTCACTCATAAAACCACTGCCGCCTTCATATCATGCCACCATAAATGATATCCTGATGCATTCTTGCCGCTTTGTCAGACCTCTTTTTTTCTTTCTCACTGTCTTGTTTTCCTGTTTGTCTCTTTTTCTACCAAGTCTCCATCCTCCACTTCCTTTATCCCTTTCCCTTCCTTTTACTTGCCACTCCTATCCTGAAGAGGTATGCCTTTAAATCCAGTCTTTTGCTGCCTTTCGCGGCACACCGTTCACCTCCACTTCTGCGCTAAGTCCCGTTTCCAAATACGCCAACCAACTCCGGAAGTGGAGGAATGCGGCGAACTTTATAAAGCGATGGACGGGTTTTGTGTGCGTGTGCTTTTAAATTTCCTTTCTCCTTTTTTTCTTCTTGGGATAATATTTGTCTTGGCTTCTGTCTCCCAAATTCACTGTCACATTTGGGGGATTGTTGCCTTTTGACATATTTTTTTTCCTCTTGCCAAGTAGGGATTAGGGGTTTTTTTGTTGTTGTCTTTCCTTGAGATACTGACATCTACAATTTCATCTTTTTTAAGGCAGGTATAAATAAATAAAATTCCAGGCCGCCACCCAAGAGAGGAGGAGTGGAAGCTCGTGACGGAGAAGTGGATGAAGGCAAAGGAGGGAGAGAGAGGGAATTGGAGACAGAGTTGCGAGCGGCAGACAAATGAAAGGAGGAAAAAGAAGAAACTTTCTGAAGATTTCTGAGAACCTCAAGCAAACTTCCTGGATATAGCTGGGTCAGAGTGGCACCAGGCAAGATCCAACTTGGATATCTCAGAGGATATACAGTTTTTTGCCTTTTGCTACACTTGGCGCTGCCTTTCGGTGGAAGCAACAGACTAGGGCCACTACAAAAGCAGGAAGAGAGGCGACGCGGGACGTTCCTGTGAGTCAGCCGGAGCTTTGCAGGGCGGATAAAGGCAGTTGGGAGTGTCTCCTTTGCAAAGGTGAGTTGTTGTCGTTGTCTCTAGCTCAGTGACACCTTTCGTAGCTGCGGAGACAACTTGGAACAAGTCATGTTTAAATATTTGAAAGGGTGTCGTATCGAAGAGGGGGCAAACTTGCTTTCTGGATTCCAATTACACCTAAACATTAGGAAGAACTTCCTGATGGTAAGAGCTGTTTGGGAGTGGAATATGCTGTCTGGGAATCTGCTGGAGTCTCCTCCTTTGGAGATTGGATGGCCATCTGTTGGGAGTGCTTTGATAGTGTGTTCCTGACTGGCAGTGGGTTGGACTGGATGGCCCTTGGGGTCTCTTTCAACTCTGATACTAAGTCATGTGTTTTGCCAACTGACAGATCCCTTTGGGGCCCCTTCCACACAGCTGAATAAAATCCCACAGTATCTGCTTTGAATTGGAATATATGGCAGTGTGGACTCGGATAACCCAGTTCAAAGCAGATATTGTGGGATTTTCTGCCTTGATATTCTGGGTTATATGGTTATATGGAAGATTGCCATTGAAATGGATGGGAAAGGAGTGGGGCTAGGCATGTATAGACACCTGCATTTCCAAAAATAGTGGGGACAGCAAGTGATCTGGAATTCCTGGATTCTCTATAAGTGGAGCAGTTCGGATTTAGGAGAGTGGAGCCAGAAGGAATTGGAAACAAGGACTTCTAGTTCTTTTAAATAAAAGTTGAGTTGCTGGAGTTATTTGGAAAGTGGGCAGGGGATTTCTAGAATCCCAATTGGAAAGAGAGAGCTGTTTGTCTTGGGTACTGTCAGTCAAGGCTGAATGTTGTTGAGATGGGTCACAAAAGCACCGGAGGGAAAAGATCTTTCGTCCTAGGAAAGCCATCATGCGGATGGGGTGGGGAAGGTTGTGTTTGCATGTTTATGTGTGGAGGAATGAGGAACAGCCGTAAATCAAAAAGCAGCCGGCTGGAAACAAGGGAGGGCGTGGGCTGCGGATAAAGCAAATAGGTCTCCAGCCAGAAACCTGGACTCAGGATGACCCAAAATGCAAACCATCTCTGTGGTTTACAGGTGAACCTTAACAGCGCTCAGGTTGCACCTTTGTGAGCAATGTCTTGCATCGCTTTCTATTTCATTTTTCCCCCCTTGTGTCAGGAGCAACTTGAGAAACTGCAAGTCGCTTCTGGTGTGAGAGAATTGGCCATCTGCAAGGACATTGTCCAGGGGACACCTGGATGATTTACCATCCTGTGGGAGGCGTCTCTCATGTCCACACATGAGAAGCTGGAGCTGACAGATGGGAGTTCACCCTGCTCCCTGGATTCGAACCGCTGACCTTTCAGTTTTGGCACAAGGATTTAACCGATTGGGTCACTAGGGGCTCTTTTTTATTCATATAGAAACACCTATTCACCTCCTTTCTTCTGTATTACACTGTTTCTGGCCAAAGAATGCATACTTCAAAAAGCCGCTCTGGTTTCACCACCTTAAATCTTCCACATCGTATCTTCTTCCCGCTCAAAGATAAGGTATCCTTGTCTTCCAACCGTTTCTCCACCTTGGATACCTGCTTGAGAACCTGGGTGCCCGAGCCTCTTCTGCCCACCCAGTTTTTCCTCCTCATTTTGGGCAGAGCCTGAGAACTCCAGAGCCTTGCATTTCCACCCAGTATTTCCTTCCTCCAGCTGTATCTGAATGTTTCAAAAGGCTTCATTTCATTTTCAGAAGGAAATTCCGTCATCCTCCTCAGGGGCTAGTAACTGTATCTGTCATCCGCAGAGAGGGGAAGCGCGGGAAAGGGGGAATAGATAGATTGTCCCAAAGGGCTGCCGACTAAGCTTGCTTGGACCGGTGCCAGCGCCAAGGCATACCCTGGCAATTCAGTTTTTTCCAGCTGTTCCCTGTCTCTTGCATTAAATGCACAAATTGGGGCATTTTGGTTGCATGGAGTCTGTATGTCGCCTTTTGAGATCATGTTGTTGCTGCAAGGATTTGGTGCCTTCTGTTCTCATGCCACTCCTAAGCTTAGATCTCTCTCTCTCTCTCGGCATTACTTTGCGAATGAAGATTCTTAGGAAGGACTCATCCCACGCTTTTTACAAGCGCGTTGATGACTAAAAAGGCCAATCAGAGATAGGCAAGTTTGGTTGCAGAAAGCACAGCAGAAAGTCTCCTTGGGTGATGTTGTTTCCAAGTTGCGGTTCTTTCTGCATTGTCGTTTCTCTTCGAGACCCATTTGGCGTGTCTTCTCTAAAGAGGCCACAGCATTGTGGATAGTGCATCTCCTAAGCTTAGAACAACATAGTAAAATAAAGTTTCTAGTCCACATTGTCCAATCGTCTTAAGAGTCAGACTATCAATTCAGAACAGAGTTGATCCTTCGAAACTGAAATGCAACCTATTTTTAAGAAAATGCCTCTGCCTGTATCTGTTGGTGACTTTTAATTAAATGAAGGTAACCAGCGGCCCCTTCACACTATGCAATTATAATGGTATTACTCTGCTTTAACTGCCATGGTTGCATCCCATGGAATCCTGGGATTTGGAGTTTAGGGAGAGACATTGAGAAATCTCAGCCAGAGAACTTCATGGCTTCATCGGACTACAAACCACAGGATGCTGCCATGACAGTGAAACTGGAATAATAATCATGCTAATTGCTTAGTGTTTATGAGTCCTGGGTGATTGGCTGTTTGTGAACCATTCATAAGTGTAGCCTCTTATTATTGGAAAGGGAAATTTGATGCTTCTCGCTCCCCAGGGTGTACACAATCCCTTCCAAAAGATAGATTTTCTCCTCCATTGCATTTGAAGCCTGGGAACATGTTTAATAAGACTCTTTTTGTTTATAATAAGTAGTATGTGCGCTGCAGTCCTTTCCCCCCATGCATGGATTAAAAATAATATATTAATCTTGGCAGGGGAGATGCACTTTGCTTTGTATTGCCCCAATCCTGGAGCATGAGTCCCTCAAAAATCATTTTACAAGGCAAAACAGAGCAAATAATGGCTTTCCAAATGATGTTGGATTGCAACTCCCATCAACTATAGAGCACAGCCAGTTGTGAAAGGATGATAGGAGGTGCAGTCCAGCAGCACCTGAGAGGCCAACAATTGCCCACCCATTTTCCAAAGTGCAAAGCCTCCTAAGATTTTCTCCCTTAGTTGTTGCTTTAAGAGAAGAAAATAGCAATGCTAACAATAATATCACAAAAGCAATGACTTTACAAAAGGAAAAATACTGAAAGCATGAGATTTGATCAGCAGCAGTCTATTTATATGCAAGTAAAGAGAAAGTGGACCCAGACATTGAAATGTTGAATTCTCACTTTCACTGTTCAGAGTCAAGCTAGTCTTTCCTGTCAGTCCCATCATCTTTGGTTGTTCCTCCCCCAAACCGCACCAGGACATAAAGTAGGTCATAGAAAAAATAAAGTAGGGCACAAAAATCTGGCCGAGAACCAATACCGATCACTGCCCGATTACTATGGCAATCCGAAACAGAATTACAACAAGAAGATGGAAGTTGAATGAATGCCTTCTCAGGTCGGAGGACGACATAGCCTTAAACAAAAAACTCCTTAAGGAATACTTTGAGATTAACAACACAAACCAGGTAAAACCTGAAACGCTGTGGGATGCAAGCAAAGCGGTGATGCGCGGTTGCTTCATCCAGCAGGGAAGTCGAAAAAACAGGAGAAGGCACGAACAGGAGAAGGCTCTGAAGGAGACCCTGGCGATAAAAGAGACTGAACTCAAAAGAAAACCGGGAAGCTTGGCCGTGAGACGGGAGATCGAGCAGCTCAAGAAAGAGTTGAACTCGTTACAAACGGAACAAGTGGCAAGGAACATGAAAAGACTGAAAATGACGTTTCTTCTAAATATGAACAAGCCTGGAAGGATGCTGGCAAGGAAGCTCACCCAAAAAAGGCATAAACAATGTATTAGCAAGTTGATTAAAGGCAATGCTGTTATCCATACTCAGGAGGAAATAGCAGAAGAATTTAGGAACTTCTATAGTGAACTATACAGAGAAGAGACAGTCGACCCAAGGGAGATCTCCAAATACTTGGCATGTCAGAAACTAGACAAAATAACAGATAGTCAAAGAGAGGCTTTAAACTCACCGATCAGTGAGGAAGAAATAAGGGAGGCCATAAAACGGCTCCCTACAAACAAAGCACCGGGCCCCGATGGGTTAACCGACACTTACTATAAAACCTTCCAGGAGGAGGTCACCCCCTATCTCAAACTGTTAATGAACAAAGCTCTGGACTCTGCGACAATACCAGACTCCTGGAAGATTGCCAATATTATACTTATACACAAGGAGGGTACGGACCCCCTCCTTGTGAAAAACTATAGACCAATATCCCTTCTGAACCAGGACTATAAGATCTTTGCAGCAGTCCTAGCGAATAGACTCAAGAACTACCTGAAGGAATATATTCATGAGGATCAAGCGGGCTTCCTCCCGAACAGGCATATACAGGATAATATAAGAACAATGGTCAATGCCATAGAATTCTATGAGAAAAACCCACAAAAGGAAGCCGGTTTTTTATTTGTCGATGCCGAGAAGGCATTTGACAATACAAACTGGTCCTTCTTGAAACAACTTCTAAACGAAAAGGATATGGGGTACAACATTGGTAATGCAATCCAGGCAATATATCGAAGTCAAAGGGCAAACCTGCTGGTTAATGGAGAGCCAGCAGGACTGATTAATATAGAGAAGGGCACAAGACAGGGCTGCCCCTTTCCCCCTCCTATTTATAATGGCTCTGGAACCCCTCCTGGAGGCGATAAGGAGGATGATGTACTAAGAGGCTTACGCATCAGAGGAGACGAGGTGAAGGTGAGAGCCTTTGACGACGACATCGCCTGCATTGTCGAGAGCCCATTAGAGAGAATAACTAATTGGATAATGAAAATAACTGAATACGGGAAGCTTATGGATTTAAAGTCACCACAGACAAAACCACACTCTTAACGAAAAACATCAACAAAAAGAAACAAGACTGCTTACAAACAATTTCAGGGTTCAGCATAGTTAACAAGGCGAAATACCTTGGGATAGTGCTATCCGCTAAGAATAACCAGTTATTAAAAAATAACTATGACGCAACATGGACTGACATGAGGAAGAAACTGGAGTCATGGAAAGGTCTTAATTTAAACCTGACGGGGAGGATAGCCGCCATTAAGATGAGCGTGCTTCCGAGGCTGATGTTCCTTTTTCAGAATATCCCGATCCTGAGAACAAACCACTGCTTCAAAATCTGGAAGTCAGATATACTCAAGTTTGTGTGGGGAGGCAAGAAAGCGAGGATCCAGTATAGGACATTATGTGACAGGAAGGAAAGGGGGGGCTTGGCCCTCCCCAACCTTCAATTATATTTTGAAGCGGCCGCCCTGAGTTGGGTGAGGACTGGGCAACTCTTGACAAAAGGAAAATTTTAAAGATCGAAGGAGCAGATCTCCGCCGCGGATGGCACGCGTATATTTGGCAAGACAAAGCAGACATCGAAGGAGACTTCTCCAGCCACTTCCTAAGAGCAGCCCTGATGAAAGTTTGGAGAAAGTACAAGGACCGATTCCTCTCGAAGACGCCACAATGGGTATCCCCGGTGGAAGCCCAACACATGAAGGAGATCCCACTGTCTAAATGGCCAACATATAAACAGCTTATTCAGAAAATTCCAGCGGGATGGTCTCTGAAGACGCGGCAACTTCTTCAGGCCCAGGGACTGGAACTTAGCTGGTTTCAGTACATGCAGATAAAAGAAACATTCAAACAGGACTTGAAAAAAGATTTCGAGATGAAAACAACAAACTGGGACAGGATTATGAAATCTGAGAAAAAAACAATATCCCTTATATATAGCAACCTTCTCGAGTGGGATACGGAACAGGAGTTGATCAAAAGCACAATGGTGAAGTGGGCCCAGGACCTGGGCCACACAATCCTTCTCAAAGACTGGGAAGCCCTCTGGAAGGTAAAAATAAAATATTCAGGTTTCACACACATAACAGACAATTGGTACAAGATGTTCCACCACTGGTACCACACCCGGAGAGATTAGCATGTTACTACAAGAACGTGAAGGATAGCTGCTGGAAGTGTGGAGAGCGGAAGGCTAACTTCATGCATTGCTGGTGGGTGTGCAAGGGAATCAAGGCCTTCTGGAAAGGGGTCCACCTCCACCTAACAAGGATGCTAAAACTTAATTATGATTTAAAGCCAGATTATTATCTAATCAACATTATAGATTTTGAAATTGGGAAAACGAGGACAGAATCCTCTTCTATGCAACGGCAGCGGCGAGGATAGAAATCGCAAGGGGCTGGAAAAGTAAAAGCCCTCCAAAGGTGGATGAGTGGTTAAATAGATTAAAAGAAGGGATCGATCTTGACATTTTGAAAAACATAGTTACAGACCAAACCATTGCCAACAGAACAGACTGGAAGCAAACAATGGCGTACCTGAAATCGGCTTTCCCAAAAGAGAAAAAATAGGTCAAAGTCATAAATTTCACAAGGGAAAAAAAGGGAAGGAGGGGACTGACTATACAGGTGAAATCGAACCTGGACATCCAGATCCGAAAAGATGATCAAGTCACACTAATCCCCGCGAATCCGACGGGAAGTTAACGATTATGTGTTTCTGCTTACTTTTTCTTCTTCACCCCCCACCCCTCCTCTCCACCACATTCCACTCCCTCTCCCAGCAGCCCCGCCTCAACCCTTCCTTTCCCCCTCCCCTCCATCCCTTGGATTTTTCCCCTTTTCTATGCTCTTTTTCTGATATCTTTCTTAATGTATGTATAAAATAATCTTTCAATAAAAACTATAAATGTAAAAAAAAAAAGGTACTGCAAATCCCATCATCCGTGATCAGTCCTCCCCAAAAGCACAGCGGAATGTAAAGTGGTTCGTGGAGGTTCTGTGTGCTGTCCAGGTCTGTCATTCATGGGGGTTGCAGTGGTCTGTAAGAGGAGAATTGGGTGGAGGTACTGCAAATCCCATCATCCTTGGTCCATCCTCCCCCAAACTCCACCAGGACATAAAGCAGGTCATGGGGGACGGGTCTGTGTGTCAAGTTTGGTCCAGGTCCGTCATTCGTGGGGGTTGCAGTGGCCTGTGGAAGTGGGAGCCACATACACACATACAAACATACACAGAAACAAACATACACACAAACAATGACTTTTATTATAGAGATTTTAGATAGATTATAGATATAGATTATAGAGATAGCTAGCTAGCTAGATGTATGTCTTGGGGCATTGTAGTTCAACAGAAAAGGGCCTTAGTTACCTCTAAACTGGACTATTGTAATGCATTCCACGTGGGGCTACCCTTGAAAACAGCCCGGAAACTTCAATTGGTCCAACGCATGGTAGCAAGATTAATAACTGGGGCGACTTACAGGGAGCGGTCAACCCCCCTGTTTAAGGAGCTCCATTGGCTGTCATTTATTTTCCGGTCCCAATTCAAGGTGTATTGAAATGCACATTTGGGCTTGGTCTCATGTAAGCCGCCCTGAGTCTCCTTTGGGGAGATGGTGGTGGGATATAAATAAAGATAATAATAGGATCTATATGTCAAGCCAGGTTGACCACATTGGGCCCCCTCCCTTCTCATCTGTCGCCCATCAGATAATGGAGACAATCACATACCCTCCACATTTTCCGTATGGCCAAGCAGCACCAGTACCTAGTAAAGACAGAAGAGTTTATGGCAGCTTGTTGCCATATTGTAGTGATTATGGCAGCTTGTTGCCATATTGTCATTATTCCCCAATGGCTGATCTATTTGATATTAAAAAGATAGGTAGTTTTTGTTTGGAATAGCATTTCTATGAAAGCAGCAAAAGACATACAAGACACATAATGTTGTAAGCTTGCATGTACTCACCATAGAGAAGCTAAATAAGACTAAATCTACAGAATGAATAGTCTTTATCCATTGATCCAAAATTGTCTGTATGGGTGACGGGGGCCCTTCTACACTGCCTTGTAAAATCTAGGTTATCTCCTTTGAACTGGATTATGTGCCAGTATAGACTCGTAATCCAGTTTCAAGCAAGTAATCTGGATTATTTTCTTTGATAGCCTAGATTATTTGACAGTGTAGATCTAGTCTGAGATAGAATTGATTTTGCTTTCTTATGGTTTAATGGACATAACACATGTAGAAATGCTTTTATGGAATGTATTTTAGTATAATGGTGCATTTTAACTATGTTGTGCCCTACCCTGAGCCATAAGGAGAGATGGGTAATAAATAAGATATTATTATAAACGTTGGTACACAAAATTATTAAAATATTGTATATAAAATTACCTTCAGGCTATGTATATAAGGTACACATTAAATAGAAATCAATTTTGTGTTTAAATTTTGATCCCATTTCCTCTCGTTGCATATATGCAATATGCATAACATATTATTATAATATATTTTATTATATTTCCTGATTAGTCATAAGTAACCACTTGGTAATCTTGGGTGAATCACACACTCTTAGCCCCAGATAACTTCCTGATAGGGTCGTCATATGTCGGAAAGGACTTGAAGGCAAAGCACAATAGGAGTCCCCTTTGGGGAGATAAGGTAAAAGTTTCCCCTGACATTAAGTTTAAATCGTGTCTGACTCTTGGGAGTGATGCTCATCTCTATTTCTAAGCTGAAGAGCTGGTGGTGCCTATGGACACCTCCTAAGTCATGTGGCCAGCATGGTTGCATGGAGCGCCATTACCTTCCCGCAGAAGCAGTACCTATTGTTTTACTCACGTTCGCATGTTTTCAAACTGCTAGGTTGTCAGAAGCTGGGACTAACAGCTGCAGCTTACTCCGCTTCCTGAACTCGAACCGCTGACCTTTTGGTCAGCAAGTTCAGCAGCTAAGCAGTTTAACTTGCAGCATCACCAGAGGGCCCTTGGGAGGGTAAAGCAGGGTATAAATAAATACAAAAACAACAACTATTCCAAAATACTAGTTCTAATCCTAAGCATTTTGGATAAGGGATCCTCAACCTGTATTTGTTTTGAAACAGAGGTGGGATGGCCATCTGTCTGGAGTGTTTTGGTTGTGTGTTCCTGCATGGTAATTGGTTGGACTGGATGGCCCTTGTGGTCCCCTCCAATTCTATGATTTTTTTTAAAAAAAACATCAAAACCTGGAGAGAAGAGAGCCCCCATCTTAATTATGCATTCCAGAGATAACTTTGGTACCTGATGGGTTAAAAGCAAAGTGGGGTTTTAGCAGCCCATCCTTGCCCCATATAGGAAGGGAGTGGGTGCCCAGGGGCTTCAAGGAAGAGGATGATGGGAACCAGAATTCTCTGCTTCCAGTCAAGCCGGGGCTTCCTTGCTCTCCCCTTCCCAATGCTGACTCGACTCTCTGCCCCTTTTTCCCCTTCCGTCAGCGCTTTCTGATTTTGGAAGGCAGGGAGGATGCCTTTCAGGTTTCTCCTCACTTGCCCGCCTCCTCTCCACCCTTCTCTGGCTGCTCTCCGTCATCCGAGTGCTTGTCCAGACTGCGTCTCCTACCCCCAGTGTAGCTTGGTTGTGCCCATTAAAAACGTGAATCATCTCTGGCTATTAGATCATCACACCTTGATCAAGAGAGAGATAGGGAAAGTAGGATAATTTAGTAAATGGATAATTTAGTTTTGTTCATCAGATTTCAACTCCCAAAATTCTTTGGAACAGCCGAATTAATGCAGTTTGATAGTCCAAAACACCTGGCACCAGAGACCAAAGAAGGTTAAAACCACGACTGCCATAATTCCACCATTGAACAACATCGAAAGTGGCACTGTATTAGCTACTTTGGGAAAAGCCCTCCAGTGGTGGACTCTCAACCTCAGAGGAAGACAATGGCCTTTGAACAAACTCTTGTCAGTGAGGAAGACAATGGCCTTTGAACAAATCTTGTCAGTGATAAGTTCACTTTGGGTCACTGTAGTTGGAAATGACTTGAAGGCTCACAACAACAACAACACCAAAGTTTAGTATTACGTTAGCTTTAATTATAGTTAATTATATATTTGTACAATTGAATCTCATTTTTCCGAAATGTCAAATAGTAGTGGAACAAAGGTACCTTGAGGAATAAGTCAGTGGATGCTGGATGTGTGAGTAGCCCACTTTCCCCAAAGACGAAAGTGGGTGGCTGGTGGCAAAAGGTTGAGGGTTTTTGTTGTTTTTTTGTTTTTGTTTTTGCACTATTTCAGATTTCCAAATTAGGGAACCTCAACCTGCATTATTATTATGTTCATGTATTCTGTTTTCTTTTCCATGTTTCATTTCTTCTATTTTTGAGTATTTCATACTTTTGTTGTGTCGTTATTGAACAGCCTCTGTTTAAAATTTAATCAAAAGTGTGATATAAAACAAGCAAGAGAGAGAGATTTGTATGATATGGGTGGGAAAACCCAGAACCCAAAATTCCTTCCCTGCATCACAGATCATGTCATTACCAATACATGTGGAATAGTATACAGAGTATAGAAATATAGGTCCCTGTCCTGAGGAGTTTACAATGTCAAATTTAACAGAACGGAAGTAAGCAACAGAGGTGATGGAGATGGAAAAATGGAGAGCATGGGTTCATTTGAGTTGCATTGACTTAGTTTAGTTTCCATCCTCTACAGCAGTGATTTTCAACCTTTTTGAGCCGTGGCACATTTTTTACATTTACAAAATCCTGGGGCAGACCACCAACCAAAATGACACTCTAACACAGTAATACATACAGTTAATATGTTTTTAAATGTATTTATATACTCACTTAGTATGAAACCTAGGCCTGTTTTGATGAACACAAAATAGATATCCTGGCAGGAATGGTAGAAAGACACTGGAGTCGGTGCCGTCGCATCCCCGGTGACAGTGAATTCAAATGAAAGATAGCTTTCAATGTATTGCCCTGAGCTCACCGTATTTTCTTTTTTCTTTTGCCCACCACTCATATTAGGGCCTTCATCTGTGTCATAATTTTGTCCAGGGCCCTGTTCGGCATTTGGATTTTCCCTTCTCAAAAACTTCTCCATCACTGTCACTCACTTGTCTCGTTGTGATCCCAAATTGCCACTGTCACTTGACACGCAGCTGCAGCACTAACTCTAACTTTGTTTACTTAGCCGCGTCTGAGCGAATCCAAGATGGCGCGACCATAGCATTCTCACGTCACTTCTTAGGTGACGTGAGAGTGCTATGGTTCCATTTCTTAAAGGGACAGATTCGCCTTATAGTTTATATATGTATGAAGTCCGAAAATAATTTCCCATGGCACACCTGATGATCTCCCATGGCACACTGGTTGAAAATCACTGCTCTACAGAAGCCAAGGACTTTTCCTGGGACTTTGGTTCATCCTGGTGCTAATTTGCTGCTGAAAATATTATTATTATTATTATTAGTGGTGGTATTTATACACCGCACTTCTTAACCCCAAAGGAGACTTAGTCTCGGTCTTGGGATTTGTCTCAAAAGCAGCTGTTTCTAGCAGACCCCCACTGCTTTCCTTCGTGTCCTCCAAGATCCCAAAGATCCCCAGTTTCTTGGAGCTGGTTGAACAAGTTGTCTTGAGGGTTGTGGGTGTGCAAGTGAACCATCCTAACTGGGGACCAGAGTGCTTGTGGAATAGAGTCATGGAGGTTGAAGGACCACAAGGGCCTTCTGATCCAACCTCTTGCCATGCAACTAAACTAAACACAACTAAAGCACTACAAAAAAATGGCTATCCAGTTTCCATAGAAAGGAGAGTCCACAACCTGTAATACAGTCTATTCCACAGCTGAGAAGGTGGTGGCTGAGTGCCTTCAAGTTATTTCTGACTTGCGGTGTCCCTAAGGCATCCTCTGTCATGGGGTTTTCTTGGCAAGCTTTGAACACAAGGAACTGGCAGAACCACCTCTAAATATTCCTTGCAAAAAGAGAACCCTATGAATTTCAGAGAGTCGCCATGAATCATAGAGTTGGAAGAGACCTCGTGGGCCATCCAGTCCAAACCCCTTCCAAGAAGCAGGACAATCACATTAAAAGCACCCCTGAAATAACAGGTGATTTGAAAGGACAATAATATGTGCACCAAAAAAGTCACAAAAACAAAGGATTGGGACCAGTGCTGCTCCCTAACCCCTGGTCATTGCCCTTCCCTGCATTAGGCTAGAAGCTGTTACGAACTTGAATCTACTTTGATGAAGTAATATCCTAAATTGTAGGTATATACTGTATGTGAACAGGATGGAGGAAGGAATTATAAACAGTGAGGTCAGAAGCAAGTGCAAAACAACAACCACGGACAGTGACAATTACATGAAAGCAAAATGTTAATTGTTTACAATGATGCATTATTTTGCCATTAGCCAGCTAGTTGACCATTCTGTTTTGAATCACTACTGAAAACGAAAGTGATTGAATCAATTTCTCCCCTAAGATTGTGAATTCTCTGTCAAAAGGCCCTTACCACTATTGAGACCAAAGTCTAGAATCCAACGATTGGATGCATCAGTTTCCTTGTGTTTTTCATTTGCAAATGAAATTAATTTGCAAATGTATGGCTGCTTCCTTAACAATCTTGTGGGCGTCTCACTGTTTCCATTTGTAGATGGCAATCTAGCATGTGACGGTGGCTTGCATGAGGTCAAATAACAAATTGGTGGCAGAGATTGGGACCTAGGTGCAAATCTTGCACTTCAAGTTGGTTAGCTGGAAAAGCTATGCAAACTCAATAGGAAATGCTTCCTTATGTTCTCACCTTCATTGTCTATCTCTCTTTGTCTGCAGATGCCCATTCTCAAGCAATCCCCCGTTTCCCACTCCAAGAAGCGGCCCCGTCTGGACCGCGCCATGATCAGCGCCCCATTGGGGGACTTTCGGCACACAATGCACATTGGCCGAGGCGGAGATGCTTTCGGGGACACATCGTTCCTCAGTAATCACGGGGGATCCAAAGCCAATGGATTGTCCTCAGAAGTGGCTGCATCTCCTGGGACTCCCTCCAATCCTGGAGAGGTTTCTGGGCCCATCGAACTGCTGTCTTCCCCTGGGAGTGGGAATGGTGTATTTCAAAGCCCAGCAACGTCAACCCCAGATGGAAGCTTTGTGGTCCTGCAGCACTCCGGGACGGAAGAGTGGCAGCCCCGGAAGTCTCCCAATGGGGACCTACAGTTCTCCTTGGAGAGCCCCACGTTGGAACATGCCGAATCTCTTCTCTCTTTCCAGTTGGACTTGGGGCCTTCCATCTTGGACGATGTGTTGGGAGTGATGGACAAAGACTGGGACAGTCTCAAAGGGGAGGAAGAGGAACCATTGCGGGCAGAAAGCTCTAGCCCAGTGGGTTCAAATCGTGGTGCAGCAAGAGAAGAGGAAGAGGAGGAGGAGGAGGAAGAAGAAGAGGAGGAGGAGGAGGAGGAAGAAGAAGATGAAGGGCAAGGCTACAGTTTTGAGGATGAGCAGGACGAAGAGATTGGATTATAGGGTGTGTTCCCTCTGGGATGGTTCTGCCGCTGTGTCCCCATATGACTTGGCTTTTCTTCTGCAGAGTTTCTAAGCATCTCTCAGATCTGTCAACCTTTGGTAGTATACAGACCAAACCTGGCCTGCAAATGACTACAGGTTGACGTGATCCTTCTTTGTGCCCCTCTAAGAAGCTTTGTGGCATTCAAATCTCTCATAGTTGAGTTCAAGTGGAAAATGGACTAAGGCAACCATGATTCTCACTGTTCTCTTCCCAATGCACAAAAAGATTGTGCATCAGTTTCAGTTTGTTTAGACTTTCCTTTTTTCCCATAAGGGAAATAAACTTGGCCTCTTATCCTTGTGATTTGTCCCACATTGGAAACTTGTTGGGATCGATGCACAATCCTCAATCACAGGGTGCAATATGGCAATTTATTATGTACCCCACAATTTATTATATTCGCTCCAAGACTTGGGACATCCTTTGATGTACTGAAGAATAAACTGGGTATTTCCATAACTCTCATTCATCTGGAATCTGTAAATGGCGCATCATAGGTGCCGTTAGAAAACACATTGTCTGCTCATGGCATCTTCCACATCTTTGTGGTTGATTCATTTTCACTCATCCTAATTGTGGCTTGCTATTTGACTCTGGGTTTTTTTTCCTGTCCAACCTTGGAACTGTTTTTGTTAAGCGGATAGAAGGACAATTGAGCTGGTAAATCGTTTTTCCCCTATTGATCTTTGTGGGGACAAGTGGTACACTTGTTCAAAGCGAATAGAGGGGAATGGGTTAGGAATGAACAGAGAAGAATATATAGACATTTTGGTATTTTTGTTGGTCTCAAGCAATTTCTCTAGAAAATACTGACTTTTTGTTTTCCTACCCATCTTTAAATATATCTGAATATTTATCCGTGTCTAGCCAGCCTTCTATCTATTTACCTGTTCACAATTCTCTTTCCACACCTTCATGTATCCATGTGTTCTTATGTGTTTCTAGATATCAAGTCACTGGTTGTATTATTTTGTTTTTATCTCTATATCCCACACTGGTTGCTCTTCGCATTGCAGGGATGGACTCTTGCTGTGGGACTCCAGCCCCAGTCGGGTGTGAGACTGGAGGAGGAAGGTGTTGAATGGTTTCAGAGAAGTCACTTGAAGAAAGTGCCTTTCTGTTTGGAGATCTGTGCGAGAGAGGAAAATCTTGCATATCTTCTCAAGGAGCCAGACTAGCGAAGAAGGACGGAATGAGCTAATGAAGGAAAGATATTTTGGGGCATAATGTGAATTGACTGTTGAGCAGAATTGTACATAGCTACGCAACTATGATGAGTGTAACAAATACACATAAGTTTTGTACATTGTTAAGAGGCTTCCTCCTATTTTCGTCATAACATCAATATACTTTTTTTAAAAAAACTGACAAAAATATGCTTGAACGAACTGGTCACCCATCTCCCTTGTTTTTGCTAGTAACCTTTTTTTGGGTGCAGACTCACAGTGGGAAAAACTGGGAATGCTCAGGTGGAGAAAACATTCCTCTTTTTTGATTTCCTTTGAAGCTGCGTTAAGGTCCGGGGTACAGGGTTTGCATCGACAGACTGCATCTCCATCAAACGTGAACTGGACAGCCTTCCAAATAAGCTGCTTCTAAGCTGGATACAATTAGTGAGCTAGGAATGGTGATAACTGGAGGGGAATTGACTTGCTGATGCTAGCTGACAGACCTTTCCTTTTGAACCTGTGATCTGAGGACCCTCTTCATCAACATGACTGCTGGTCCTTTGGCCTTTCATTTCTTCCCTGCTCTGGTTGAAATGGCATCCCATTGAAAGCATCCTTGCCTCTGTAAGCTGACTTATGTAGATGTTGTTGGTGGAATTTTAAAGAAAGCTTTGGCTATCTCCTGTATCATCCAAAAGTAATGGTAAACAGTTGGAAAATTAACTATCCAGTAGGCCTGGGCAATCATGGTTTTAAACTGTTCTAAAGTACTTACAAAACTAAAGTTCTGGTGGTGAACACTAGGTGGTGCTGGTGCTTTGCTTCTACAGTGTTGTTAAAGTTCTGGTGGTGAATATCTCAGAACTCTAACAAAACTTTCAAAGCTTAATTATTATTTCATTATGGCGATTTTTAAGACAGAACCAATTAGGAACTGCCATTTATAATGGAATTTTGAAAGTTTTGTTAGAGTTCTGAAATGTTCACCGCCAGAACTTTAGCAACACTGTAGAAGCAAAGCACCAGCGCCACCTAGTGTTCACCACCAGAACTTTAGTATTGTAAGTACTTTAGAACCATGATTGCCCAGGCCTACTATACAGTTCACCAAAGACCTCATCGCACTAGAGAATGAATCCACTTTAAATCTGCCTCCTGCAGAATTCTGGGGTTTGCAGTTTAGGGAGGAGCCTTTAACAGCCTCACTAAACTACAAACCCCAGAATTCTGCAGGAGGCAGCAACCGGATTTAAAGCGGATTCATTCCCTAGTGTGACAAAGTGGTTGCAAATTATTGCTGTCTCTCCCATTCCTTTGTGTTTTAACTGCCGCTTTCTCTATAAGTTGGTTTATTTACTGCACTTCTGTTACTATGTGATGTCCAACCATTGTATAATATCAGAGGTCACCACAGCCTATAACAGACCTGGGCAAACTTTGGCCCTCCAGGTGTTTTGGACTCCAACTCCCACAATTCCTAACAGCCGATAGGCTGTTAGGAATTGTGGGAATTGGAGTCCAAAACACCTGGAGGGCCAAAGTTTGCCCAGGCCTGGCCTATAACCTTTTGGTTGTTCCCAACCTGAACAGACCTTTTGAATCAATGGGGGTTTACATAAGCCTGGACTCCCTAATCAACAGCTGATTTAATGGGTTTCAGTGGAGGGGGAAAGCACTTTCAGAACTGGAAAAGAGTGGTTTTGAGCTCTTTCACTGGCTTCTAATCCATGTAATTTCGTTTTTTATCTTCTGTTTTGTGTATTTACTCCAAATATGTTCATTGAAACTGGAAAAAAATACCATTGTAACATATGTAACCTTACATGAAGGTTTTTACCAGCGGTCATTGCTCAGATGGGGAATTCCACTACCTGCTTTTGCCATAAAATATATACTAGGATTAAATGTACCAGTACAATGTCTTCTGTGTGATGTAACAGCCAACGCTGCCATTAGCATTTACTTCTAATTTGGCATAGGGTATTTCCTTCTACTTGTGCTTCTCACCTCAAGCAAAAAGGTGAGTTTTGGAAATGAGTTTGGAGAGCCCACTGTGCTGATACAATACAGTGGCAAACTTAGGAGGTGACCGCAACAATCCCTAGCCGTTTCCTCTTTGGGTTGCTGTGAGTTTTCAGGGCTGTATGGCCATGTTCCAGAAGCGTTCTCTCCTGATGTTTCACTCACATCTATGGCAGGCATCCTTGGAGACTGTGAGGCAAACTTGTCCCCTCCAGGTGTTTTGGACCACAAACCTCACAACCTCTGAGGACTTAAGCGGCTGAAGGGGGAAAGGAAAGGGCCCAAGGCTGTTTGGAATGGTGGGAGTTGAAGTCCAAAACACCTGGAGGAAGGCCCAAGTTTGCCCATGCCTAGTCTAGACAGTCTTTGTCTGACAGCTCTTACCCATGTCTATTTGGGTATGAAACCATTTTGCCTGTAGTACAGCTTTGTGAGATCACTGACTTTCCAAACATTGCTTTTCTCATAGGTTAAAGTGTCAACATAAGAATACTCTTTTGAATTTATTTTATTTACAGACTGCTGGGATCTCTGTGGTTTTGAAGAAAGGTGTGGTAGGGAAATGGGTAGCGAAGTCAAGCTTTTCTTTAAAAAAGTGTTTTCCTATTTTATGGCCTAACTTATTATGTAACCTCAAATTTATCCTCCTGCCTTTGTTTATCTGTTTTTGAATGTGAAGAATGGTTTCCTGTAGGGACTGTGTGGGTCTCGGGTGCTGTTCCAAGCGATGCCAAGCATTCAGCCGCAAAGTGACGGCCTCCGACTGCAAAAAAGATCAGGGCAGGGCTCTGTTCTCCATTCATTCCCCTGAGAAGAAGGTAAACTCGGCCTCCTTTATTCGCTTCCCAGCTTTATGCCTGAAGCTTACATCTTCGATCCCCGTGAACAAATGCAGCAGCAAGGGGGTTCTCTTATGTACATTTATTCTTTTGTAATAGCTCACTTTATGGATTCCTGTGTAAGGAAATGTCTATATAGCCCTTCCTTGCCTACATCATGTTAATTTTCATCCCTGCTAGCACAATATTTGTACAGTGACCAAAAAGTGTTTGATATCTCTTGTAATTAAAAACCAATTAGTTTCGGATATTTTTCTCAGTGTTTTCTTCACCCCTAGTCTTTCTTCCCTTGGCTGACTGAGGTACTGAATCAATTTAATGCAGTTTTCTCAACCTTCCTAATGCTATGTTATGTGCAAAAGCAATTTTCAGTTTGCAGTTATTTCCATGACCAGCATAGAAAAGGCACATTTCCCTCACCACTCATCTACTCTGCATAGTTTATTCTGCAACAGCCTAGTGAAGCAATCCTGTTAGACCAGTGGTTCTGAACCTTCCTAGTACCGCAACCCCTTAATACAGTTCCTCATGTTGTGGTGACCCCCAACCATAAAATTATTTTCATAATAATTTACTTTCATAACTGTAATTTCCCTACTGTTATGAATTGTAATGTAAATATCTGATATGCAGGATGTATTTTCATTCACTGGACCAAATTTGGCACAAATACCTGACACACCCAAATTTGAATACTGGTGAGGTTGGGGGGTGGGGGTGGAGGTTGATTCTGTCATTTGGGAGTCGTAGTTGCTGGGATGTATAGTTAACCTGGAATCAAAGAGCATTCTGAACTCCACCAATGATGGAATTGAACCAAACTAGGCACACAGAACTCCCATGACCAAGAGAAAATATTGGAAGGGTATTGATCTTGAGTTTTGGAGTTGTAGTTCTCCTACATCCTGAGAGCACTGTGGTGGATCTGCACCAAACAATGATAGATCTGGACCAAACTTGGCAAGAATCCTCTATATGCCCAAATGTGAACACTGGTGGAGTTTGGGGAAAATAAGACATTTGAGAGCTGTGGTTGCTGGGATTTACAGTTCACCTACAATCAAAGAGCATTCTGAACCCCACCAACAATAGAATTGGGCCAAACTTCCCATATAGAACCTCTATGACAAACAGAAGATACTGTGTTTTTTGATGGTCGTTCATTATCCCTCTGATACCCCTTCATGACCACCCCCCCCCCCAGGGTCCTGACCCCCAGGTTGAGAAACACTGACTTAATACTTATTTTTATTTATCCATTAAAATACAATATCACAGGACCTTGGAGTGGAGTACAAATGAAGTCAATTTAAGCAATTTAAATCCATTTAAAATTCAAAACACTAAAAGCATTTTAAAACAGGTTACACGCATATTAAACATTTGGAGAGGTTTAGGAGGTTGTGTCTCTATTTGTGCCTTAAAGTCAGCTGTCGACTTATGGTGACCTCATGAATTTCATAGGGTTTCCTACGGCATGAAATGTTCAGATGTGGCTCCACTGGTTCTTCTCTCTGAAATACAGTCTATAGCACCGGATACTGGTTGGCGGTCTCCCATTCAAGAACAAGCCAGGGATGTCCCTGCTTAACTTACAATGTGGCTGATAGTGTCAAAACGTTCACTAGGGGCTTGTTTACATGATCCCAATAACTCAGAATCACTGTGCTGTCATTATGGTGTTCTCCACTTCCGGTAGCTATCTCATGGTAAACTAGAATAACTTGTTTAAGCCCATGTTAAAGAAAAGTTAAGAAATGCTCTGGAGTAGGCATGGGCAAACTTGGAGCCTCCGGCTGAGGGGGGAAAGGAAGGGGCCCGAGGCTGTTAAGAATTGTGGGAGTTGAAGTCCAAAACACCCAGAGGGTCCACGTTTGCCCATGCCTGCACCAGAGTTTGCTTCAAACTGTGGCTTTGGCACAGTGTGGACAGCAGGATCGGATTTGATTCAGATCATATGACTGCAGGTCGAAGACTGTGTGTGGTCACCTCCAGGGCGTTTCTACTCTAGACTGGCCCAAGATCAACCCACCAGTGTAGATAAGACCTAAGTAACTACTGTATTGTGAATGCTTGATTTATTCATCTATAACTGTCATCAGGCCCGGAGAGGTTACTTATCCTTTGGCACCAGAATGAAGCCAGCGTCAATACCTGTCGGTCCTCCAATATGTTGCGTTTG
Source organism: Anolis apletophallus (assembly GCA_030556195.1). Taxonomy (NCBI): domain Eukaryota; kingdom Metazoa; phylum Chordata; class Lepidosauria; order Squamata; family Anolidae; genus Anolis; species Anolis apletophallus. The sequence continues at coordinate 130,842,462 of JARBWK010000008.1, read as the reverse complement.
GCAAGTGAGATGCTCCAGCATCAAAGGTCTTCCCTCGTGCAGTGTCCTCATGTCATGTGTTTTCATTGCTGACGCATGAAGGAGAGTTCCTCCAGTGTATCTTGGGCGGCAGATGCGGAGAAAGGTGCTCCTTCAATTACTGAGCTCTCAAAATATGTCCCAATCTTTCCAGTAGATGTTATCAGCTGCTGCCTCAGCACATTGATGTATCACAATGCGTGCGTTCTTAGTTGATCAAAATTGGTGTGGTTGCATAAGGTACACACCCTTACCTGTGGGGTTTCACTATTAGAATAATGTATTTCATTGCTCAAATAAGAAAGAGAACGAGAGAGGTTCCTTAATGATCGTGTGACTGATTTATACAGCTGAGTAATATTGCTCCCATTTTGGCTGTCACTCTTAATAGGTTCTGGCAGAGCCCCTGGTGGTGCAGTGGGTTAGACCAGTGTTTCCCAACCGGTGTGTCGCGGCACACTAGTGGGCCGTGAGTGATAATCAGGTGTGCTGTGGGAAATCGGAACCTCCCATACCAGACCTGGGCATTTGACTGGCCCATGTAAGGGCCCCGGCAGGCAGGCAGGCAAGCAGAGCAGCCAACGGAGGGGAAAGGAGGGGGAGAAGAGGAGGAGGCCAGGAGCAAGCGCCGCCGCAGAGCATGCTTTCGCTCTCCTCCTCCTCCTCTTCTGCCTCTCTTCTGCCTCACGCCTCCCCCCTCCTTCTCTTCTGCCTCACGCTCTCTCACCCCTCCCTTCACTCTTCTGCCTTGCTCTCGCTCACCCCTCCCTTCTCGTCCGCCTCACTCTCATCCTTCCCTTCCTCCTCGCGCGCTCCCCCTCCCTTCTTTTCTGCCTCGCTTTCTCTCACCCCTTCCTTCCCTTCTGCCTTGCTCTCTCTCACCCCTCCCTTCTCTTCTGCCTCACTCTCTCTCACCCTTCCCTTCCACCTCGCTCTCACCCCTCCCTTCTCTTCTGCCTCACTCTCTCACCCTTCCCTTCCACCTCGCTCTCTCCCACCCCTCCCTTCTCTTCTGCCTCGCTCTCTCTCACCCCTCCCTTCTCTTCTGCCTCACTCTCTCTCCCCCCTCCCTTCTCTTCTGCCTCGCTCTCTCTCACTCTCCCTTCTCTTCTGCCTCACTCTCTCTCACCCCTCCCTTCTCTTCTGCCTCACTCTCTCTCACCCCTCCCTTCTCTTCTTCCTCAGTCTCTCCCCCCCTTCTCTTCCAGCAACTACAGTTCCCAATTGTCAAGATCTATTTTCCCTAAACTCCACCAGTGTTCACATTTGGGCATATTCAGTATTTGTGCCAAGTTTGGCCCTGATCCAACATTGTTTGAGTCCACAGTGCTCTCTGGATGTTGGTGAACTACAACTCCCAAATTTAAGGTCAATGCCCACCAAACCCTTCTAGTGTTTTCTATTGGTCATGGAGTCCTGTGTGCCACATTTGGTTTAGTTCCATCATTGATGGAGTTCAGAGTGCTCTTTGATTGCGGGTGAACTATAACTCCCAGCAACTATAACTCCCAAATGACAAAATCAATTTTTAGACTGATGGTCCCTCCTTGGTTAGTATTAGTATGTTATGTGGCCAAATTTGGCAGCAATTTGTCCAGTGGTTTTTGAGTTATGTTAATTCCACAAATGAACAGCTGTTGAGCAAGACCTTCATGTGTGTCTTTCTGCCATTCCTGCCAGGATATCTATGTTGTGTTCATCGAAACAGGCCCAGGTTTCACACTGACTGTATAATACATTTAAAAACATATTAACTATATGTATTACTGTGTTAGAGTGTCATTTTGTGTCATTTTGGTTGGTGGTGTGCCCCAGGATTTGTAAATGTACAAAATATGCCGCGGCTCAAAAAAGGTTGAAAAACACTGGGTTAGACTACTGACTGCTGAACTTGCTGACCAAAGGGTTGGTGGTTCGAATCCGTGGAGCGGGGTGAGCTCCCACTGTTAGGTCCAGCTTCTGCCAACAAACAAGCAAATGTGAGTAGATCAATAGGTACCATTCTGGCGGGAAGGTAACGGCACGCCATGCAGTCATACTGGCTGCATGACCTAGGAGGGGTCTATGGACAATGCTGGCTCTTCAGTTTAGAAATGGAGATGAGCAGCACCCCCCAGAGTCAGACACAACTAGACTCATAATGTCAGGGGAAAACCTTTACAGATTCTGGCCCATTTTGCCCTACCAAACGACTTCTGTTCTTTAAAAAAGGCAATGGCGCAAGGGAAGCAAACCTGAACGATTCTTGTCTCTTCTGTTTCAACACATATGGCAGGAAGACTTGGAAGGTTAATATATTGCTCCCGGGGACAAAGAGATGTTTGTTGTTTAATATGACAGATGCATCTCTCCTCGCACAGTTCTATTTGGCACCACCACCCGGAAACACCCTTTGATTCTTATGAGTTCTGCAGAACCAGTGGCTCAGAAAGAACAAACTGAAAAACAATTATTGTCCCATGGAAGCAAGATCAACTTTTTTTGTATCTGTCAGGAGCGACTTGAGAAACTGCAAGTCGGCTTCTGGTGTGAGAGAATTGGCTGTCTGCAAGGGCGTTGCCCAGGACGTTACCATCCAGTGGGAGGCTTTGTTGGGTGAGTGGGCTTATTAACAAAAGACCCTCCTCACAAATGTACAGCAGAGTAACTTAGCAGCAGCAGCAGCATGACCCAGCACCAGTACCCCAAAGTGAGAAAAAGAACAAAAACACACCGACCAATGTTATATCTTCCTTAGGGACTTTTCTTTGTAGTAAAATAGTATATTTGCACGATTTACAACAACAAGCTTTCCATAACACAAATAAACAAAGTAATAGTAGCTTTACACACAGCAGACTTCACACTGGAGCTTTCTCACACAAGGCTTCTCTCACACAGAGGTTTACCTCACGCTCCTCAGAACGACACTCGCTTTGACCCATTGACTCTCACAGGCTTCGGTCTGCTCACTCTTTCAGTGCTTGACTCACACTTTTGTTATCAAAAATACCCAGTTAATATTTAATATTTCTGACAGGCTACTCTCATGTCTCCGCATGGGGAGCTGGAGCTGGCAGACGAGAGCTCACCCCGTTCCCTGGATTCAAACCACCGACCTTTCAATCAGCAGTCCTGCCAGCACAAGGGTTTTTGGTTTCTCCATGATCCTCAGGAGGTCCTGGAGGACAGCGCTGTGTGCCCAGGTTTAAGAGCAAAGACAGACAGTTGACTATCTCCTGCCCACCCCAGGCCACGAAGGAAAGTGGATCCTCACGTCATATGGCTGTTTCAGAGAAGAAGAAATATCACCTCCTGCAGTTGTATTTGTTTGTGTCATCTATTATTTATTTACTATATTTCTATACCGCCCTTCTCAGCCCCAGGGCGACTCAGGGCGGTTTACAAAACGGCACAATTCAATGCCACAGTAATATAAAAACAGATGAAAAGCATATAACATCCATAAAATTCCATGAACAATAAAATCAATAAAACATGAATCCTCCGTATCTCATTTCCAGAATCATTATCCGATCGCAGTTGTCCAGCCGTTCCAGGGTCAAGAAACTATCTGCGACACTGCATTTGAGAAAGCCTGCTCTCAAAGCCAGGTTTTGACCTTTTTAACGAAATGTTAAGAGGGTGGGGGCTGATCTAATGTCCCTGGGGAGGGTGTTCCATAGCCGAGGGGCCACCACAGAGAAGGCCCTGTGTCTCGTCCCCGCCAACCGAACCTGTGAAGAAGGCGGGACCGAGAGCAGAGCCTCTCCAGAAGATCTTAAATTCCTGGAAGGTTCATAAGGAGAGATACGTTCGGACAGATAGGCAGGGCCAGAACCATTTAGGGCTTTATAGGCTAAAGCCAGCACTTTGAATTGTGCTCGGTAGCAGACTGACAGCCAGTGGAGCTGGCGCAGCAGAGGAGTTGTGGGCTCTCTGAGTGCCGCTCCCGTTAGCAACCTGGTTGCTGCCCATTGGACCATCGGAAGCTTCCGAACAGTCTCCAAAGGCAACCTCACGTAGAGAGCATTGCAGTTGCAGTAGTCTATATGGGATGTAACCAGAGTGTGGACTACCACCAACCAGAGTGTGGACTACCTCTTCAGACTAGCGTTTGGCTAGCCTGAATGTAGATGCATATCATTCACCCGAGTTTAAGATCTGTAATCCGCTGGCTTATTGGCTATGTATTGTGTGTTTTATTGAATTTTACTGTATGTTTTATTGTGTGTTTTATTGTTATTGTAGTCCGCCCCGAGCCTGCAGGGAGGAGCGGAATATAAAACCGAATAATAAATAAATAAATAAATAATCTACAGGATGTCAGGCAATACGTTAGCTTCTGCTGAGTAGGATTTGGAGGTATGGAATAGGCACGGGCAAACTGACCCTCCAAGTGTTTTGGATTTCAACTCCCACAATTCCTAACATCCTATCAGCCATTAGGAATTGTAAGAGTTTATTTACTTATTTACAGCATTTATATTTCACCCTTCTCACCTCGAAGGGGACTCAGGGCCGATCACAAAACACATACACGGCAAACATTAAATGCCGTTTAACAGACAGGGCAGACAACATACAGAGGTATTATGTTGGCATTTTTCCAACTTTGGTATCCTGAAGGTTGAAGTCCAAAACACCCAGAACCCCAAAGTTTGCCTATGCCTTGCCTGGGAGGTAGTATGAAAAGACTGAGACCACACTACGGATGGTTTGATTCGGTCAACGAAGTCATGGCCCTGACTTTGCAAGACCTGAGCATGGCTTGGCTTCCAGACCTTTGACCATTTTGGTCACCTTTCTCTGGACATATTGCTGCTTATCAAGATCCTCCTTGAAGTGCGGTGCTCAGAACTGTTCACAGGTGGTCACCATCTCCCAAAGCAGTTACTATACTCCCAACTCAAGAATGGGAAACATAATGTTGGTGGACAGGAAAAAAAAGATTTAAAGATGGTGCTTAAAGCCAACCTTAAAAACTGTGGCATAGACACTGAGAACTGGGAAGCCCTGGCCCTTCAGAGCTCTAATTGGAGGTCAGCTTTGACCAGCAGTACTGCAGAATTCGAAGAGGTACGAATGGAGGGCGAAAGGGAGAAATGTGCCAAGAGGAAGGCTTATCAAGCCAACCTTGACCGGGACCACCTTCCACCTAGACCAGACCTGGGCAACCTACAGCCTGCGGGCCGGATGTGGCCTGGCAGCCGATTCTGTCCGGCCCGGGGAGAAGGGCGTAGGGGGCGGGGCCAAGAGGAAGGGGTGCCGCTGCCGTCATCCCATCGCGGGCTGTGGGGCCTGCGTCGGCAGACAGCCCGCCGCTCCGGAGAATAATCGGAGGAGCGGCGGCTTTGGAGTGCCTACCATCCCGGGAGGCGATCCAGGCCTGCAGCGGGAGCAGTCAGCGACCTGCGGCGGCTGATCGCCCTTGCGACCCCGAAGACTTGATCCTCTTCCGGTTCACCAGGGCGATCAGCCGCCGCAGCTCACTGACTGCTCCCGCTGCAGGCCCGGATCGCCTCCCGGGATGGCAGGCACTCCAAAGCCGGGATGGCAGGCACTCCATGGCAGGGTGATCAGCTGGGGAACGGCTGGGGGTAAGAGCGGGCGGAGGCCTGCAGCCTCCGATTGTCTGCTGCTCTGCTCTGCTCTGCTGCGGTGGCGGCTGGGTCCGCTTTGCTATCCCCTGGGCTGGGTCCATTGGGCCATTCCTCTCTTGAGGATGTCTGCCTCTATCTTGGTTCACACCTTGTCTTCTTAAATTTCATTTTATTTTAATGGTTTTTATTATTATTTTATAATAATAATTTTATAATAATATAATAAATAATATAATATAATGTTATATTATAATTTCAATATATTATGGCTATATATATATACTATAATATAATAATTATATTATTAATACTAATAATATATGAATATTTCTTGATATATTAATATGTTAATATTAATGATGTGTAACATATAGTAAATAAATAAATAATGTAGATTAGAATGTAGTTCAGCCTTTAGGTGCGACCCTCCATAATATTTTTTGGCTCTCGTGTGGCCCCTTGGAAAAAATTATTGCCCACCCCTGACCTAGACACTCATGCCTTCACTGTGAGAGAACATACGGATCAAGAATAGGTCTCCACAGCCACCTACGGACCCACTGCCAAGACACTACACTTGAAGGACCATCATCCTTGGGGTACGTGGGGTCATCTAAGTAAGTAAGTAAGTAAGTAAGTAAGTAAGTAAGTAAGTAAGTAAGTTACAGGTAAGGCCTGACCAAAGCAGGATGGAGTTTTCAAAAGCTTGTGTAAGTTTTACAGATTGCTGGATTCTAGATTTTGGAGCTTGTTGTCTGTGTGTGATACACGCACATTGTGCTTGTTTAACTTCTATGGAGAAGGGAGGAAAGCCATCTGTATGCACTCAGCAAGAAACCAGATGAGCAAAGGGAATCTGGGGCAAGGGGATGGATGACAAAGTGAAGAGGGCACCCTAGTAAAGACCTTGGGGAAATTGAACCCAGAGTTTCCTTTCAAAATAAAAGGAGCGAGGGAGCAGGAACCTCAGGGTGAGATGGTGAAATGGGCTGGAGCCCTGCTCGGAAGGAGAAGGCAAGCTTGGCTTTTGTCCTACTAAACTGGGTCTGCTCCAGCTTGCAATGCTGGATGGAGTTCAGGCTTTGCCACAGAACCAGGGAGGCCGGTTGGCTCTCTTTCCCAGCAGTCAGCCGGGGAATTGGATCAAAGCTGATGGTGCTCCCAGCCCCCACAATCGACTCCAGCTGCAACACATCTCTCCCTCCCCTTCCACTTGGGCCTTATCTGGGACTCTGGTGGCTGCCTTTGCTGGTCGATCCCAGCTGCGAATTTCCTGCCGGAGGATAAACAGATTCAGGGGCCCTGGTTGACACAAGCCAGGCCTGGCAGGCAAAGGGAAGCGTTGCAAAGGCAACCTGTGAGACACAGCAGCTGGAAGACAGGCAGGCGGATGAGAGCCCAGTCCTCACCCCTTCCCTGGCAGATAAAGCCTCCAGTTCTGGAATCAACATGCATTGCTAGACAAGAAACAGGGCATTTGTCTGCACACGTGTCTCACTTCCCCCACTGCTATGTGCCTTCAAAGAACCAGAGGCACAGTGGTTTGAGTGTTAGGCTATGAGTTTGCAGACCGGGGTTCGATTCCCCACTCAGCTATGAAACCCTCTGGGTGACTTTGAACAAGCCACAGTCTCTCAGCCACAGAACATCCCATTTGTTATAGGGTCACCTTAGGATTGGAAGGAGCCCCTGCTGGCACAGCGGGTTAAACTTGCTGACTGAAATGTCGGCAATTCAAATCCAGGGAGCAGGGTGAGCTCCCGTCGTTAACTCCGGCTTCTGCCAACCTAGCAGTTTGAAAACATGCAAATGTGAGTAGATCAATAGGTACTGCTCAGGCGGGAAGCTAAGCTTCCATTGTTAGGCCCAGCTTCCGCCAACCAAGCAGTTCAAAAACATGTAAATATGAGTCGATCAATAGGTCCCACTCCAGCGGGAAGCTAAGCTCCCGTCATTAGTCCCAGCTTCTGCCAACCTAGTAGTTTGAAAACATGCAAATGTGAGTAGATCAATAGGTACTGCTCAGGCTGGAAGCTAAGCTTCCATTGTTAGCCCCAGCTTCCGCCAACCTAGCAGTTCAAAAACATGCAAACATGAGTAGATCAATAGGTCCCACTCCAGCGGGAAGCTAAGCTCCTGTCATTAGCCCCAGCTTCTGCCAACCTAGTAGTTTGAAAACATGCAAATGTGAGTAGATCAATAGGTACTGCTCAGGTGGGAAGCTAAGCTTCCATTGCTAGCCCCAGCTTCCGCCAACCTAGCAGTTCAAAAACATGCAAATATGAGTAGATCAATAGGTCCCACTCCAGCGGGAAGATAAGATTCCGTCATTAGCCCCAGCTTCTGCCAACCTAGTAGTTTGAAAACATGCAAATGTGAGTAGATCAATAGGTACTGCTCAGGTGGGAAGCTAAGCTTCCATTGTTAGCCCCAGCTTCCGCCAACCTAGCAGTTCAAAAACATGCAAATATGAGAAGATCAATAGGTATCACTCCAGCAGGAAGATAAGATTCCGTTGTTAGCCCCAGCTTCTGCCAACCTAGCAGTTTGAAAACATGCAAATGTGAGTAGATCAATACGTACCACTCTGGTGGGGAGGTAACGGCGCTCCATGCAGTCATGCTGGCCACATGTCCTTGGAGGCGTCTACAGACAACGCCGACTCTTCAGCTTAGAAATTGAGATGAGCACCAACCCCCAGAGTTGGATACGACTAGACTTAATGTTAGGGAAAACCTTTACCTTTTTAGGATTGGAAGTGACTTGAAGGCACACAAATACAACAACAACTACAACAACATGACTTCAAGTTGGCTCTGAGTGATCACATTCCTATTACATTATGTAACATGATTTTTGTTCCTGGGTTATAAATATCATTCCCTAATTGGTGCTATCATTAAAACATAGGAAAAGTTTAGTAAACTGTAAAAAATGTCCTTTTGTGGAACATCCTGCAGTGTGTTTGCTATTGTTTTTCACTGAATATCTCAACCAATTAAACATAGTTTGTGGCAACCACAAAAATAAAGTTTCTAGGGTATAACAACTATTTTCAAAGTAAATGCCACACAATTAAACAGGAAATAACACTCTCAAACCAGGAACATATTTTTTTTCAAATTTTGTTAAAACGTGTTAAGATTTTCTCAGTAAGATTCTTCAGAGGTGGCTTGCCGTTCCAGACCCACCTCATGTTTCTCAGACAAAGCTTGTGGCCAAACAACTTCAGAGTGTGGTCAAGATGGCACAAGATGGCACTGTAAGAAGGTCCGCCATTGTACATGTGGCAGGGCTCAGACTGCATTGTAATAGGTGGTCTGTGGTTTGCTCTTCTCCTCACTCGCATGTCGTGGACTCCACTTTGTAGCCCCATTTCTTAAGGTTGGCTCTACATCAGTCTGTTTGGTGCCTTCCAAGTTGCCCAGTCTTCTGTGTGCCTAGGGGGGAGTCTCTCATTTGGTATTAGCCCTTAGGCCTGGGCAATCATGGTTCTAAATCAAGGGTCAGGAACCTATGGCTCGAGAGCCAGATGTGGCTCTTTTCATGATTGCGTCTGGCTCTCCAGAGCAGCCCGGAGGGACTGCCTCGCCGACGTTGACACCAAGGTCTGCACCCTCCTCCCCCTTCCTTCCATTCTCTTCCTTTCTTTTTCCCTCTTTTTCTTTCATTCTTTTTCCTCCCTCTCTCCCTACCTTCTTTCCTCCCTCTCTCTTCATTCCTTCCTTCCTCTTCCATTCTTTCCTTCTCTCCTTCCTTTTCCCTCCCTCTCTCCCCTTCCTTCTTTCCTCCATTCTCCCTCTTCCTTCCTCTTCCTTCCTTTCTCCCCTTCATCCTTTCCCTCTCCTTCTCCCCTTCCTTTTCCCTCCATTCTCCCTCTTCCTTCCTTTCTCTTCCTTCCTTTCTTTCTCCCCCCTTCACCCTTTCCTTCTCTCCTTCCTTTTCCCTCCCTCTCTCCCCTTCCTTCTTTCCTCCATTCTCCCTCCCTCTTCCTTCCTTCCTCTTCCATTCTTTCCTTCTCTCCTTCCTTTTCCCTCCCTCTCCCCTTCCTTCTTTCCTCCATTCTCCCTCTTCCTTCCTCTTCCTTCCTTCCTCCCCTTCATCCTTTCCCTCTCCTTCTTCCCTTCCTTTTCCCTCCATTCTCCCTCTTCCTTCCTTTCTCTTCCTTCCTTTCTTTCTCCCCTTCACCCTTTCTTTCTCTCCTTCCTTTTCCCTCTCTCCCCTTCCTTCTTTCCTCCATTCTCCCTCCCTCTTCCTTCCTTCCTCTTCTATTCTTTTTCCCCAAGTCTTCCTTTCCTTCTCCTTCCTTTTCACTTCCCTCTCTCTTCTTTTACTTCTTTTCCCTTCATTGTTTTACTTTTTCCTCACTCCCTTTCCTTTCTTTTCCCCACCCTTTCCTTTCCTCCCTTCCCATTTCCTTCTTTCTTTTCCCCTCCTTGTCTCTCTCCTACTTTTCTTTTCTTCCTTTTCCATAGTTCCTTCTTTTCCTTCTTCCTCTCACCCTTCCTCCTTTATTTCCTCTGTCTTTCTTTCTCCCCCTTCCTTCCGTCGTCTCTTCCTTCCCAGAGTCCTGAGCATGCCTTTTGCAGAGCCAGGTCTGAAGTGTCCCGTCATTCTGCCGGGGGAATCCTTTTCTCATAGTATGAACGTATATACTCACATGTAGATGAATTCAGTCTTAAAATATATATATTATATGGCTCCCACTGAAATAAATTTCCAAATATTTTGCTTTCATGGCTCTCTGAGTCAAAAACGTTCCCGGCCCCTGTTCTAAATGGTTCTAAAGTACTTACAAAACTAAAGTTCTGGTGGTGAACACTAAGTGGCGCTGGTGCTTTGCTTCTACAGTGTTGCTAAAGTTCCGGTGGTGAACATTTCAGAATTCTAACAAAACTTTCAAAACTTCACTATTATTTCATTAGCGATTTTTAAGACAGAACCAATTCGAAACTGCTATTTATAACGAAATGTAGAAAGTTTTCTTAGAGTTCTGAAATATTCACCACCAGAACTTTAGCAACACTGTAGAAGCAAAGCACCAGCGCCATCTAGTTTTCACCACCAGAACTTAAGTTTTGTAAGTACTTTAGAACCATGATTGCCCAGGCCTCTTAGGCATGGATTGAGGTTCTTGGTTTTAGCCTGCCACTTTTGGACTCTTGCTTGCTGAGGTGTTCTTGCTAGTATCTCTGTAGGATTAAAGGGGGGGGGAGAATGGAAGAGAGGGAAACTGGAATATTTTAAAAACAGTTGGAAAAGTGGCAAAGCAGAGGATGAATCGGGATGATCTCTGCCCAAATGAGGACAAACAATTGGAGGGGGGTGCTCTTGCCTTCCTCGAAGAATGCTGGACGATGGGCTGAGGCCCGATTCAGCATGGCTCTTCTTATGTTCTTATGTTCAGCTGAGGGGGAAAAGGAAGGGGCCTGAGGCTGTTAGGAATGGTGGGAGTTGGAGTCCAAAACACCTGGAAGGCCCAAGTTTGCCCATGCCTGCTCTAACCACTACACCTCACTGGCTCCTCTGTCTGCTGGAAAGGAGATGCCCACCTTTTCCTCTCACTCTCTCATGAGACACCCCTCTCCCCAGCATATTTGTTCACAGGCGGTGGCTAATTACCCTTCAAACAAACCAGAGGTGCCAGGGCTCGAAACCGGTCTGGGAACAACACCTTGTTTTCAAACCCTCCTTCCTTAACGCCCCAAGTGTGGGAATTGCTTGTAATGATTACTCGGTAGGTAGGTAGGGTAGCGAAGAAATGACACTCTGCCCATGCTTCAGGGCATCATTGTTTGGTTGGTTTTTAAAGAGACAAAGTTAAGTCCGGGAATAAATTAAACTTTGGCAGAATTATCTGCTTATATGCGAGATATTATATATGGTAACGGTTTCCCCTCAAGGTTAAGTCTAGTCGTGTCTGACTTTGGGGGGCGTTTGTGTGTGCTTATCTCCATTTCTAAGTTAAAGAACTGGCATTGTCCATAGACACCTCCAAGGTCATGTGGCTGGCATGACTGGGTGGAGCACTGTTACCTTCCCGCAGAAGCGGTACCTATTGACCTACTCACATTTGCTTGTTTTCGAACTTCTAGGTTGGCAGAAGCTGGAGTTCACGCTACAACCCAAATTCAGACCGCTGATCTTTCAGTCAGCAGGTTCAGCAGCTCAGCGCTTTAATCCGCTGCGTCACCGGGGGCTCCAAGTGATATATACACAAGCAAAAAACAGGCTGATTTCAGGTTTATGGGACCTTTTTAAAAAAAACCCAATAGCTTTTGAGTGTGATTGGGATCTCAGAGTGGATGTGAATTTATTTTAATGTTTAGTTAGTAATTTTAATGAAACATTTTTTTAAAAAAATCCTTTTTATACTAATACATTTACATTGTTTTAATTTGCATTGCATATTTGTTAGCAGACTTAGATCCCTATTTATTTATTTATTTATTATTTCCTATATGTATACCCTGTCCTTCTCCCCCCGAAAGGGGACTCAGAAGAAAGGAGGAATAAGAAGAATAAATAAAGGATCCCACCCAGGTAGGAAACACCCAGGCTTTGAAGCTGCAAGGCCATTCAATGCTAAGCAAGGTCATCAATTGCAACATTCACACTTGCCTCCAACAGACAACAGTTCTTTCTCCCCCCCTGGACATTATTTCACAGGTATATAAACCTCACTTGTCTAGTTTCCAACAGACCTCACAACCTCTGAAGATGCCTGCCATAGATGTGGATGAAACATCAGGAGAGAATGCTTCTGGAACATGGCCATACAGCCCAGAAAACTCACAGCAACTTCCACGAATGAAAGCCTTCGATAACACATTAAGGACATTAAACACAAATGTATAAAAAACACATTAAAATTCATTTAAAATAGTTTTTTTTAAAAAAAATTGTTGAAGGCAGCAACCAGCCAGGCTTTGAAGCTGCAAGGCCATTCAATGCTAATCAAGCTCATCAATTTCTCCCATGCTGGACATTATTCCACAGGTATATAAACCTCACTTGTCTAATTTCCAACAGACCCAACCTCAGAGGGTGCTTGCCATAGATGTGGGTGAAACGTCAGGAGAGAATGCTTCTGGAACATGGCCATACAGCCCAGAAAACTCACAGCAACTTCCGCGAATGAAAGCCTTTGACAACACATTAAGGACATTAAACACAAATGTATAAAAAACACATTAAAATTCATTTAAAAATAGTTTTTTTTAAAAAAATTTGTTGAAGGCAGCAACCAGCCAGGCTTTGAAGCTGCAAGGCCATTCAATGCTAATCAAGCTCATCAATTTCTCCCATGCTGGACATTATTCACACGTATATAAACCTCACTTGTCTAATTTCCAACAGACCCAACCTCAGAGGGTGCTTGCCATAGATGTGGGTGAAACGTCAGGAGAGAATGCTTCTGGAACATGGCCATACAGCCCGGAAAACTCAGTGATTCCGGCCATAGAATAAATAAACAGATCGAATAAATAAAATTAGGGCACCTCCGCCCTCTGGTGGCCGCTTTGAAGAAGGCACCCAGAGCATCCTTTGAATGCCTCCCTCCCTCAATGCAGTGCAAGCTCCTCCCTATCCAGGAAGGAAAGTCCAGATCATGCAAGGAAGTGGAAACACAAGACAGTTTTGCCTTTGGAGATAAAAGTGCCCAGGGGTTGCCTGTCTTTAGGCTGAGGAAGAGACTGAGAAGGCTTCGAGAGAAGGTAATGACCCCCCTCCCCAATATTCTGCATCCCCCCCTTCCTTTTTCAGTTCTAAGGGTAGTTAGCTTGCTTATAATAATGTATATGATCAGGAAAGTCAATATATGTAGAGGGAGAGGGCTGGATAGTTTGGGGTAGTTATTGGTTTGATGTAATTAGTATTTAGCTTTGATAGTGTATATTAAGTGTGTGGCTATGCTCATATGTTTTCATATCTATATATAATATATCTATTTAAATAAAAATGTAATATTCGTTTGTGCGATTAACATAACTCAAAAACTTACTGGACGAATTGACACCAAATTTGGACACAAGACACCTACCAGGCCAACGAGTGGCCATCGCACATAAAAACACTGAAAACACATAGGAAAGGACTTTAAAAGCCAAAAAACCCCCAAAATTACATTATAACAAATGCGCAAACCACATATATGTGTGCAAGCATACATATACACATATATACAAATATATATACACACACAAAACACATATACACAGACTGAGCCACAGCAACGCGTGGCAGGGGACGGCTAGTAATCATATAAATAAAGATTGTGGGCAATATGTTAATTTTACAAGGAAATACAGACACAGTAAACTTTGAATGGCTACTTCCTCGTTGTCAACTCTGCATGTCATGAATTTCAGCCACCCATTATATAATAATTCACTTGTTTTGTGATTTCAAGTCATTAATGACTTACAGTGACCCTTCCACAGGGTTTTTGTGGCAGAATTAGTTCAGGTGAGTTTGCTCTTGCCTACCTCAGGCTGAGAGAGTGTGACTTGCCCATGGCCACCCCCCGGGCCTCTATGGCAGAGCTGGGATGTGAACCCTAGCCTCAGTGCTCTAATCCAAGGCTCACACCCAATACTGGATGTGCGTTGCTATTTTGAAAACCTGGCAACACTAGCTTCTGGGAAACTCCCAAACAATGATGTCATTTGGTAGTTTCCCAGATGTATACAGCATGTTTCCTCATTCTGGCGCTCTTAAAGCTTTGTAGCATTGCACTGTCTCAAAGAATATTGATTCCCACCAAGATCATAGTTGAACTTAGTTTTTCCCAAACACCACCAGTGTTCACATTTGGGCATATTGAGTATCTCTGCAAAGTTTGGTCCACATCCATCATTGTTTGTGTCCATGGTGCTCCCTGGATGTAGGTGAACTACAGCTCCAAAACTTAAGGTCACCAAACCCTTCCAGTATTTTCTGTTGGTCATGGGAGTTCTGTGTGCCAAGTGTGGCTCAATTCCATTGTTGGTCGAGTTCAGAAGGCTCTTTGATTGTAGGTGAACTATAAATCCCAGCAACTACAACTCTCAAATGACAAAATAAATCCCTCCCAACCCCACCAGTATTCAAATCTGGGTGTATCAGGTATTTGTGCCAAATTTGGCCCAATTCCATTGCTGGTGGAGTTCAGAATGCTCTTTGATTGTAGGTGAACTATAAATCCCAGCAACAACTCCCAAATGATAAAATCAACCCCCCCCCCACCAGTATTCAAATCTGGGTGTATCAGGTATTTGTGCCAAATTTGGTCCAATGAATGAAAATACATCCTACCTATCAGATATTTACATTAAGATTCATAACAGTTGAAAAATTACAGTTATGAAATAGCAACGGAAATACTTTTATAGTTGGAGGTCACCACAACATGAGGAACTGTGTTAAGGGGTTGCGGCATTGGGAAAGTTCAAATCTGGAGAGAGTACGGATGAGCTTTCTCTGTCAGCTCCGGCTCGCCATCCGGGGACATGAGAGAAGCCTTTCACAAGGATGGTAAAGACATCAAAACATCCCGGCATCCCTTGAGCAATGTCCTTGGAGATGGCCAATTCTCTCACATCAGAAGCGACTTGCAGTTTCTCAAGTCACTCCTCACACTTACACACAATTGCGAAAGTTGAGAACCACTGCCCTAAACACACGTAACAGGCAAATGGGAACAAACTTATCTCTGCTTCCTCTTGTAGATTGATTTTCCATTTGAGGTGATGGCTGAGGCAGATCTCTCCCTGGTGAACGACCCTACCGGGCTCCTTTCTGACAACTCTGTGGAATCACTGCATGACCCCAGTTCAGTCCAGATGGAGAAGCCGTCTCCTGAAACCAAACCTGCCTGCCACTTTTTCCTAGAAGGACGTTGCCGCTTTGGTGCCCGCTGCCGAAACAGTCATCCTGGTGACACCGCCGACACCAGTCACATAGAAGAGCAGAGGCCCATCTGCAAGCCTCCCAGACAGCTCCAAATGAGCAAGAAGCCTCCCATGAGGATTCAACTGGCACTTGGGACGACCAAGTGCCAGTTGAATCCTTCTCTATTGGTTACCTTGACCGTTTTTTGGGGGTGGTGGAGCAACCCTTTACCGCTTTCTCCTGGGAGGATTTGGCTTCAGCCGGGCCTGGCGTGTTGGCTATCCCCAAACACAGGATCCATTATTTCAAGTACGGGACCCGTGTGGTGTGGGACAAAGTCAGTCGCACGGATGATGTTTTTGGGTCCACAGGAAGCGGAATAACCATGTTGGAAGTGATAAAGGAAGAAGAGGAGAAAGATCAGGCCATCGAAGAGAAGAACACAAAGGAGGCATCTGCTGTAGGAGAAGGGGTGGCCAAGGATAGTGGAGAGGAAGGGGATGTTGCTGTTTCAGCTGGAGAAAAACAGCTGAACAGGACAGGCACTGGAAATAATGAAGACAAGGAGACTGGGGAAGCCTTGGGTAGTTTGAAATTGACTGGAGATACAGATGTCTCCATGGATGGAAACACTGTGACTGAGAAGGAAACAGGAGTAGTCAGCCTAGGTTCAGATGGCAACATGGACGAACACTTCCTCAACACTGAAGAGGAAGATGAACTACAGACGAAGGACAGCCTCACCTTGGAAAGTGGACCTGGGAAATACTTTCGTCCTTCTAACAAGCGTCCCACCCATTTCATGGCTATCCGTATCACCAACCCAGAGATCCTGGAAGCTGTGAAAGGTTTCCAAGATGCCCTTTGTGAGCTTTGCCCAGACTTAGAGAAGTTCTGCATGCCCTTGGCGAGCTTACACCTCACACTTGGTCTACTCCGTTTGAACACCCCAGAAGATATTGACAAAGCAGTTGCGGCTCTCCAAGAGCTACAAGCCAACAGGCAGCCTCTTCTGCCTCCAGGCCTGCTGCTCTCCTTCCAAAGGGTTGAGACTTTCTTTTCCCGTGTGCTCTATTTGGCTCCAGCCCCTGTGCTTCAACTGGGTAGATTGGCCCAAACTTTGGAGGATGCCTTCAGCAAGAAGGGCCTGGCTGTAGTTTCTCTTCCAGACAAAGAGAAGCTCCACTTGACCATGGTAAAGATCTCACGACGGAAGGGAATGCCACAACTGCCGGCAGATCTCTCATGGATTCCCACTATTGAACATTTAGGAACACAGGCAGTAGAGACGTTATGCTTATGCAAGTGTGGGACAAGTTCGACTGATGAGTTTTATAGCACTCTATATAAAATAGATTTACATTGAAGATATTGTACCACAGGATGGTAGCTTTAAAGCCCAGATTTACTCCATGTAGGAGAGCTGGACCAGCAGCATCCAAAAAGGCTGACAGTGTGGTAAGCTCTGTTGGAGGATAAGAGTTGGCCCTCATGTGTGGTTTTGATTGTTACCCAGTTTAATTGGTTCTCTCTAGGGATCTCCATGTCTTCAATTGTCAAATTCTACCCGCTGTTAACTATCAAGTTATGCTGGAGAGCCTAGAGAGAATACGGTATTTCTCTAGCATGTATAGCTGATCACAGAATTACACTGTAACACCTAGAGAGGCATTATCTCAGGTAAAAGTAATCAATAGGTACCGCTTCCGCAAGAATGTAATGGCAGTCCGTGCAGTCATGCTGGCCACATGACCTAGGAGGGGTCTATGGACAGTGCCGGCTCTTCGGCTTAGAAATGGAGATGAGCACCACCCCCCAGAGTAGCACACAACTAGGCTTAATATCAGGGGAAAGCTTTAATTCACATTTCCCAATTTCACAGGGGTCTTGTGCCCCTAACCCCAGCAAATGTGGAGGGACGGCTACTTTCTTTGGCTGTGCAACACAAACCAAATGCCTTCAAGAATCAGCTTGTCAATGGATGGAGGGTAGAACTACATGCAAGCATTTGCCTATGAATAGCAGCTGGGCAAATGGAGTTGAGCCTGAATACCTTCCTGTTGTCATTACCTGCTTGGGAAAAATGTCGTGCAAGGAGGAAATGGGTATCTTCTTGCACAAGTTCTTTATAGGCAATTGTATGAGATTATAATTGTTTTAATCACGTAAATGCAATGAATTTTAATATTTTATGTTCTGTGTTCTTTTAAATTGTGACCCAATTATTTGGTTCAAATGGGATATACCGTATTTTTCGCACCATAAGACGCAGTTTTTTTCCTCCCAAAGTAGGAGGAAAAATCAGTCGCGTCTTATGGAGCGAAAGGGGGGGAGGCGATAGTAAGCCTTTCCCTTGGCCGCCTCCTCCTCGGTCCCGCCTCCTCCTCCGTCGCCGCCCGCCTCCGTCGCCGCCGCCCGCCACCGCCTACCTCGCCGCCGTTGCACATGGGCAGTAGGTCCCAAGCGCGTCTGACGCGTCTGACGTCTGATGCAGGCGCGCCTGGCGCGCTGACGCGCTGACGCAGGCACGCCTGGCGCGCTCGGGAACTACTGCCCATGCGCGAATGTGGGCAGTGGGTCCCGAGCGCGCCCGGCGTGCCGCGCGCCAGGCGCGTCTGCGTCAGACGCGTCAGACACGCTTGGGACCTACTGCCCATGCGCAAATGTGGGCAGTAGGTCCCGAGCGCGCCAGGCGCGCCTGCGTCAGACGCGCTTGGGACCTACTGCCTATGCGCGACGGCGGCGAGGGAGGCAGAGGGGCGGCGGGCGGCGGGTGGCGGCGGCGAGGCGGCCAAGGGAAAGGCTTAGGGATGGCGGAGGGCACCGAGGAGGGTCCACCCTTCCAGGTGGGCAGGCCGCACTTCAAGCAGGCAAACGCCGGGGCCCACTTTTTGGCTCAAAATATTTTTTTCCAATTTTCCTCTTCTAAAATCTAGGTGCGTCTTATCAGCAGGTGCGTCTTATGGTGCGAAAAATATGGTAAATATAAAATAATAGCTAGTGCAAGAAACTCAGAAAATTCAGAGCAATGATGGCATTAGTGTGATAGTAAAAGGTCAAGTAATGGCAGTTTAATCCCATTTCAAGTAACCTGTGCTGGCTGCCTCAAAACAGATTTCTGTGGAGATAAAACTCAGCAAATATAAAAAGTACACTTTATTCTGAGGCACAAAGTAGCAGCTAACTTGCCCATTTAATTTCCCCAAGTTAAAGAAATAGACTCATTGTATTGAAATAAAGCGCAGGGTTTAAAAAATGAGAAGTGCCATATTTTCTATGTTAGATTTTTAAACATTCAGTCGATACTAGAACTTCTAATAGAGAAGGAATGTAGTTTGTTTGATATGCCTTGACTTTCAGTGGCACACAAAGCATGGCTTTGTCGTGAATATAAACTTGATCCAAGCATTAGTCATAACCAAGGCCCTTTGAAATGAAAGGCAAAGAAGTAATTGTCATGACTTTTTCTTGTGACAAACTTCAAAAGATTGCAAACACCATGTACACAGTTTGCTAAAAGGGAGAAGACTCTTTGGAGAGCTGAGACTCAGAGCCTCCTTGTGGGATTCTAAAATTCTCCAAAAATGGCTCATGGGTGACAAGAGATGGCGAAACCTTTGCTTTCGGATGGTTCAATCTACACATACTTTGTTTCATGAAGAAAATCATTATATTATGCATATAATTCCTTTCAGGTTGTGTAATGTGTATGAAACATGAACTTTGTGTTTAGACTTGGTTCTCACTTCCAAGATAACTCATTGTGTATGTAGATGCAAATACTGGTATTCCAAAATAAAACAAAAACATGGAAATCGGAAACACTTCTGGTGCAAGGTATTTTGGATAAGCGATATTCAACCTGTAGCAGCTACATCAGCAAAGTAATTGGAGCCGTGACACAATGGATTAAACTCGTGCCAGCTGAACTGATGACCTGAAGGTCAGCGATTCAAATCCGCAAGACAGAGTGAGCTCCTGTCTGTCAGTTCCAGCTTCCCATGAGTGAAGCCTCCCACAGGACGGTAACACGTCTGGGAGTCCCCTGGGCAACATCTCTGTAGACCAGTGTTTCCCAACCAGTGTGCCGTGAATGATCATGTGGTGTACCGTGGGAAATTGGAAATAGAAGAGCCCGCCCTCCTGTCCTACCGGGAAGCCCTAGCCAGGGTTCGATCCCTTGCCTGAGTCCTGCAAACACTGTCTCTACTCACCACTTGCCTTCTTGGGCTTCCTCCTCCCCTCCGCTCCTTCCTCGGCCTCGGAAGGGTTTGAGCCGAAAGAAGGGACTGCATCAGGCAGAAAGAGCAACGCGGAGAGATCCTGGGATGGGACTTCCCCGGGTCCCCCGGCTGCCTGGGGGCGGATCTACACCATAGCATTCATGCAGTGAGGCACCCCTTGGTCTTCCAGGGCTCAAGCCTGGGGAATCCCGGGATTTGTAGTTTGGGGAGGCTCAGGATGGTGTCAAACTACCACTCCCGTTGATTCCCACACACTCAGCCAGGGCAGGTCAAGGGGCGTACGGGACACAGGGTTGAGGCACCTTTAAGCAGGGGCTGAAAACAGGGTTTCTCACTTAAGGCAGGCCTGGGCCAACTTGGGCCCTCCCTCCAGGTGTTTTGGCCTACAACTCCCACCATTCATATATATGCACTGTATAAATTTATTAGCTGTACCCGCCACGCGTTGCTGTGGCCAACCTTCCCTCCCTTTCTCTCCTTCCCTCCCTCCCCTTTTTCTTTTCCTATATATGTTGTGTTCATCGAAACAGGCCCAAGTTTCACACTGAGTGTATAAATACATTTAAAAACATATTAGCTATATGTATTACTGTGTTCGTGTCATTTTGGTTGGTGGTGCCCCAGGATTTTGTAAATGTAAAAAATGTGCCGCGGCTCAAAAAACGTTGAAAAACACTGTAGACAGATACTCTCACCAGAAGCAACTTGCAGCATGTTCTCAATTTGCTTCTGACACGATAAAAAAACCCAGCAAAATAATGCAGCTGACACTTGCTTTCACCATTGTGAGTCTATGATGTCTGCAAGCAGACTTAACCATTTTCCCCCCTTATGCTGTTTTAAGTTTCTGAGGAATAAAAATACAACCAATATTTAGTGGCCATGAATGTGTGTTTACACATTGTAAGATTGCAGGTGTGGAGTGGGGAAAATCACACTCATTGCCTGTCATGTGATTAATATGGGGGAAATTTGCTAAGCAACTGTGATTTTTGCAATCTCCGCTGCTCTTAATACTGATCTTTAAAATAAACAAAGAACCTACTTAATAGCATGTTAATTCAATTCCCATCCATCCATCCATCCAAAATATCTGCACAGCATGGTGTATTTCTTGGTGGAAATGATGGCAGCTATAAACAAAACACTAGGTTAAAGGAGCTAGCACAGGCATAGGCAAACTTTGGCCCTCCAACTGTTTTGGACATCAACAGCTGGTAGGAATTGTGGGAGTTGAAGTCCAAAACACCTGGAGGGCCAAAGTTTGCCCATGCCTGAGCTACGTAGAACACTGGCAATCTTATTTCCGTT
The DNA here is from genome assembly GCA_030556195.1 of Anolis apletophallus. Lineage (NCBI taxonomy): Eukaryota > Metazoa > Chordata > Lepidosauria > Squamata > Anolidae > Anolis > Anolis apletophallus. The sequence goes on along the minus strand of JARBWK010000008.1, from coordinate 130,821,434 downwards.
TTGCAGAGACAGAAGGCCAGTGCTTGGCCTGAGGCAGGAATCCACATTCATTTGCTGTTTAGTTGTTTGGGGCAACTAAACAGCAAAAGAAGCAGAGGATGAAACTATTTAGATCAGTGGTTTTTAACCTGTGGGCCGTGGACCACCCGTAGGTCATGAAGACAAAAATCTGGTCTGCGAGCCTTCTTATTTAACTTCTGCTCCTTTCATGCCGCCTGCCACTCCTTCCCTGTCGCTGACTAGAGCTGATGTGGTCTATCCAATGCAATTTTCTGAATCGCCACCCCAAACTGAATCTAAAATCGACCAAAAACTGATTTGTTACCCTTTCGGTGCACTATGCGCTGTTTGGATCACCTACAGCAACGTTACAAAAACTTGTTCCTTTTTATTGTAGTCTCCTTTTCTAGAGAACCTGATCTGTTATAATCCACAAGGATAAAAACACCTAATTTTGGAATCATTTGGAAGTGTCATTTCTTTCTTTTAAGGGCCAACTCCCAGAATCTCGATAGCATCATGGCTGCTAGCTACGCTGGGTAGAGGATACCTGCAACTGTCCAAAAAAAAAAAAGGTTGTAGTTTGGGCTACAAGTTGGCAAGTTTAATATGCACTTCTCCCTTCCATAGAAGTTTCCAAAAGTCAGGAGGGGAGAAAGATGTGAGCCATAAAGTAGCAGCAACTATATATTGGCAGCAGTAAGGAGAGCCACAGTGACACAATGAGTGCCGCGAGATGGGGTGAGCTTCCGTCTTTCAGCCCTAGCTTCCCATGCAGGGACATGAGAGAAGCCTCCCACAGGATGGCAACACATCCGGACATCACCTGGGCAACATCATTAAAGACGGCCAATTATCTCACACCTTGTCTTGGGTCGCTTCTGGCACAAAAAAAAATATGGAGAAAAATTCGGCAAGCAAAATAAAGCAAAAGCAGACCGACTTTTTTCTCCCTTTTAGGAATCCAGATCAACACTGCCATTTCTTCGCAGCAGGTTAGCCTCTGGGATGTTGGACATGAGCAATAAAACCAAGTTATCCCTTTTCATCAACAAATGATTTTGCTTCATTTTGTTTCATTTTTTGAAAAAATATTTTAATCAAATGGAAAAAAACTCAGAGATTTCTGAAAAGGAAAAAGGAATCTTTGAAAAATCCAGCCCAAGCCAAAATATCCCAAAATTACACATGTTCAAAAAACAAAAACAAGAAAGAAAGCAGGAATTAAGAGCGAAGGAGGAAAGAGAAAGAAAGGAAGGGATTATGAGAAGCTAAAGAGACTAAGGGCAGGAAGGAAAGGGAGAGAAAGAAAAGAAGACAACCGGACAATCTTCCAAAGCTTTAAAACAAAAACTGAAACAATGTGACGGAAGGGGGTGAAAATGGGGTGGTGCATTTTCTGGTTTACCTGTGTAGAACTGAGGACAGAGGGAGGAAAAAAATAAATAAATTAAACTTAGCATAACAACTCCAGAACACAATAGCAAAGGGAAAGGTTGCGAGGATCATCTTGTGTGTTGCTCTGATTCAACAGCTGTCGCTTAATGCCTTGTCGTGCTTCTCTTTGCCGCACGCTGCCACATCCACACAGGGTCGGATCAGAAAGTCTTTTACATTCTCCGCTGCATAGGAAAAAGTCTTTGAACTGGTAGGAAGGGCATGAAGGCAGCTTTTGCTTTGCTCTTCCTCCTCGGCTGGCTTTTTGTTGGGCTGGAGAGGTGGGCAGCTCTCTCAGGCTTTTTCGGAACCAGGCCGTAGCTCGGAAGAGGAAAAAACTGAGACAGCGTTAGTTTTTGAGGAGCACAATGGAGAACACAAAATGCGCACAAACACAACCTGGATTTTTCATCTTCAGAGAAAACCATCTGTTAAATGCATCGTTATAAAAGTAGAAAATTAGGTGGTTTTTTCTCCTTTAGAAAACAATTTTTCTAGCATTATTTACAACTTGGTGCTTCTGTACAAAATCATATTCCACATATTTACACAAAAGGAACCATTTGTTCTCATGTACCACTGCTTTCTCAGAAGTTTGCCAGGTGGAATCTAGATGAAAGTATGGCTCTGGAAGGATACTGGCATCGGTTTAGGGGCAAAAAAACCTAGACAAACAGGGTCCCACGTGGCTTAGGAAGAAATATTCTGGATCCCTGAATACTGTTATGGGGATGAAGGGATGGTAACACAAGTAGAGCTGTTAAATCTGCATCTCTCAAGAATTTCTTTTACAGATCTCTTTTTTTCCTCTTTTTTTTTTTTTGCTCAACCCTTCATTTTGGCAATTTCTAACCAACAGATGACAGAAGGGTAGTTGCTGCTATGTTCTCTCATGCATCTTGACACGATCAGAAGAAAAACAACCACCACGGATGATGTTAAAACTCAAGTGTGAGAACTACCTCACACGCCTCCCCATCCCACTGCTGGCAAAAAATGAAAATACAATTGTTAAACTGAATTCTCAGCTCTTCTCCATCTCTGGCGGTCCTAGATGCCATCCGATGTCCATGGATCTTACCCTCTTCTATCCGTGTGCGATGTGGACAGCGGGAGAGGTGGTAGAGCTAGGCTCCAGAACGCCCATGGCAGCTAACTCAATTTGGTGCTATATACATATATACACACAGAAACACTCATATATATATATGTACATGTTAAAATAGGGCCGGGCAGGGCAGAGGGAGATTTATGCTTTCAGAAATTGGCCAGGACCGCCAAGCTCTGCTTGCAGTCAATCTTGGTGGCGTCGGGGCTAGTATACACAAGGGAGAGAGCTGCGAGGAAGGCCTGGCACTCCTCCTCGCTCTCGAAGGCCAGCTCTGACACAACGTAGGACACAGGAAGCACCGGGCGGAAACTGAGGGAGATAAAAAAAGACACTGGTGAATAGGAAAAGGCAGTAGATGGAAGACAGGCTAAAATGTCGAGCAGAATCCTGCTCGTAGTACAACACTTGATGAAAATGATGACTACCAAATTAACCTCAGGTACTATGCCCTTGGCCCCCAAGGTTGTTAAGGTGAATTTTGAAGGGGGAGGGTTCATATGCCCTCAAGGGGATCTTTAATTTGCAGATGGAGAGCATGGTGTTGCTTGCACATCTTCCTATTCCCCAAAGGCAGACGCACGGGCCAGTCTGTTATTCGGAAGCATTCTAAGGAGCCAGCCAATTGTTCCTTCTCTGCTCATTTAAACTTGCTGAAAGGAAGGCAATGAATTTTGATTTCAGCAGGGTTGAGCAACTTTTAATTGGCAAATACCGTACGTACTCAAGTATAATGCGCCATCTAATGAAACTTGCACCCCAATTTTGAAGGTCTGCATTACAAAAAAAAGATTTGCTGTTGATTGTAATGCAAAGTGGTGGCGGCCACGATAAGGCTGGAGGGAAGCTGCACCCCTCCATCAGACCTGGTAGACTCCAGTAGTGGTGACAAAATGGCTGGTGGGAAAACGCATCCCTCTGTCTGGACTTCCCACCAGTCTTTGCACAGCCACTGCTGCCTCTCCCACCTCCTCGGTCCCCAAATGGGAATCCTTGTGCAACAGTGCAGAAGGATGAAGCAGGAGCGTCCCCCCCCCCAACCAAAAACCTGTCAATGTTGATAAAGGGCGTGCCTTTGGAACAAGTGGGAGAAGTAACCCACCCTGAGATACCCTTTTTGATTGACAGCGAATCAATTTTCTGCTGTTCTAATTTTCAAGAGCGACCACATGACAGACAAGGATTTGGGATAGGGGTCAGGGAGACAACACTAAAAGTATCTGATATGCCTAGTCACTGGAGTTTTCAATCCTTTTACACTATCCTTGCAGCACCTTCCACCAAGCACAGCTTAACAATAGCACAAAATGAGATATGTAGAATAATCATACAATGTCTTAAACCTACATCAGCTGATAAGACTTTATAACTGGCCTGGGCAAACTCGGGCCCTCCAGGAGTTTTGGACTTTAACTCCCACAGTTCCTGACAGCTTAATCAATGAAAAGTTTCATGAGAATCACCACTTAAGCGGCTGAGGGGGGAAAGGAAGGGACCCGAGGCTGTCAGGAATTGTGGGAGTTGAAGTCCGAAACACCTGGAGGGCCCGAGTTTGCCCAGGCCTGCTTTATAAGATAGCTGGCATCTCCCTCCCACCCTCAGATGTTCAGTGGGAAGTTGCTGCCAATTTCAGGTTGAGCACCATGAAAGCCACCCACTAATATAGCTATCAGGCTCCTCCCAGTAGACTTAAATCAATGAAAAGTTTCATGAGAACCACCACTCCTCTTAATGTTCCTCCAGCAACAACAAGAATATCCCCCTGGGCAGCAAAATCAGGCAATCCTAATTGGATGGCCCTCCAAAAGAGTCTTCCTATAGGAGCAAACCAAGAATGGGCAACTTGGAAGTCTCTGAACAGACTTAGAAGTGGAGTGGGCTGATCAAAAGACAACCTGGCAAAATGGCCCTACCTAGAAGAGTCCTCCACCTTGTGTGACTATGGAGCAGAACTCCGCATCTATATGCTTGCCCACATTGCCCTGCCTCATGCATAGAGGGAGAACTGTTTAAAGCTACAGACAATGCAGTCGCTGTTGCCCATTTTTGGTCTAAAACTATCTAGTAGTTTGTGATCACTTTATTTTATCAGTTTTAGATAAACTATTTTATACAATGCCTTTGAAACAAAATATAAACAATTAGTGCCATCTTGCCAATCACTTGAGATGGTTCGCATACTTAAACCTAAATACCAAAATGCTTTGTAAGCTTTCTGATTCACACACGCACATACAGCCCCTAGATTTCATTAAAAGCACTCAATGTTATCACCAGCTCTTCCTCAAATTATTGAGCTTGTGATTTGTGTGTAAATGAACTAAAACACACAAGAGACATAAAATCCCTAGATACAGAAAATTGCCACATTTCTTTAAAGTAGGGCTGGGCAATCTTTGGCTTTCAAGTTATTTTACATGATGATTCCGACAATCTCTTACCATGGACCACATTGGCTAGGCCACAAGTAATGGAAGGGGAAAAGGCCGCTATCTGACTTAACTGTGGAATAAATGGGATGAATAGTCAAAGTATATCTGAGAATGGATGCATTATCACACTACAGTATTTTCAGTGAATTATGCATGGAAAGCACTGTATCAGGATACAAATCAATACACACATTCCACTGAAAAAGGTAGTGGAAATATGGCATCCAGAATCAACTATTCATCCATTTCCTTTTTCTTGTTTCTACTTTTGGCAATGGATCATGCCGCCAAATTAAAACTTCCAATAGTGTAGATCATGACTTGTTAGTCAAAATCTCCTGCATGAAGATCTAAATGACACTCTTAAGTGAATCTCAACACTTCTAACAGGCTTTCAGCCTGGCCCTAGTGCACAATCGTAGCTATTTCAACTTCACAAAAGCCACGACAGCCTGAGCTGAAGACTGCAACTCTACTTACCTTCAAAGGATATGAGCTCTGAACTAATACTACATAAAAATGAACCTATATTTTGCCTACAGGTTACTAGTCTGTCTCTTTGCCACAAGAAGGCAAGTGCGAGGCCTCTCCCCATCCCTCACCCCGGGGATGCCTAGTTCAGCCTCACATACGTTTTGATCATGGCTTTGAGGGCCGTTTTCCTCTCTCGTTCGGCAAACTTGTCGATGAGGTAGCCGGACATGCAGGGCGCCTGGCGATACAGGCAGAAAAACCGGTGGTAATTGGAGAGGGCCCAGGCAGCCCGCAAGGCAAGTGCATGTGCCACACAGGGGTCTGTTTTCAACTCCTTTGTCAAGTACGCTAGCTCTGTGGTGATATCTGCAGGGGAGGGAAAGAAGCGTCACCAACACTGTTCTCACGTGGTAGTCCTGTTACTTGCTTATTCTCACTGCCCGCTGGATGTGGCTTAGCTACAGAAGTCAAGCACTGAAATCTACAAACCGAAGTCTGCTTTATCCTGGCCTATCAACAAGACCAGCTTCAATCCATGGGCCTTATCACACTAGAGCTTTAAAGAGTAGGCCAAGAGTATGCATCCCATCTGAAATCCTGTGTCTGCCTCTTGCAGAATTCTGGGTCTTGTAGTTTTGGGAGGTGCCTTTACACTGATCAGTGAAAGAGGTCCTGGGTTTCATCAAACTACAAGGCCCAGAATTCTGCAGGAGGCAGTCACAGGATTTCATACTGGATGCATACTCTTGGCCTAATCTTTCAGTTTTAGTGTGATAATGCCCGGTGAATGAGACATGAATGTATACCCTCTTCTCCTTCCCACCAGGAGTACACCTACAGCAGGGGTGCTCATTAGATAGATCGCTATCTACTGGTAGATCGCGTAGGGTGTCTGGTAGATCGCAGGCAGGGCGGGAGGAAGGCTTAGTCCCGCCCTGCAGGCTCTCGATGCTGCCCAGGTGCAGAAGGAGGTGGGATTGGATGGCCCTTGGAGGTCTCCTCCTATTCTAGGAACCCATTGTTATTATTATGATTATTATTATTACTATCAGAGGCTGAATGGTCATCTGTGAGGAATGTTTTGCTTGTGTTTTTCCCTTATGGCAGAAGGAGGTTGGACTGAATGGCCCTTGGAGGTCTCCTTCTACTCTAGGAACCTATTGTTGTTGTTGTTACTATTATTAGTAGTAGTAGTAGCAGAGGCTGAATGAATATTATCATCATTATTATTATGAATAAATTCAGGGGCTTATTATACTCACATTTAGTTGAATTCTTAAAATATATTATATGGCTCTCACTGAAATAAATTTCCAAATATTTTGCTTTTATGGCTGTCTGAGTAGTGGGTAGGGAGATCATTTTGACTTGGTTGTTTTATAAGTAGCTCGCATGCTGAAAAAGTGTGAGCACCCCTGACCTACAGTTTAGAGTATTTTGAAAGCAAGGTTTAATATCTTTCAAGGGAAGAAAGTTATATCCTCTGCTAGAGCAGCCTCTAAGAAGGAAATACATAGCCTGGGCATCTAGCACAGGCATGGGCAAACTTGGGTCCTCCAGGTATTTTGGACTTCCACAATTCCTAACAGCCTCAGGCCCCTTCCTTTGAGGAGGAAATGAAAAGGGCCTGAGCCTGTTAGGAATTGTGGGAGTTGAAATCCAAAACATCTGGAGGGCCCAAGATTGCTCATGCTTAGGCTAGCCTGTGTAACTCCATCTTCCTCACAGGATCAAAGAGGCAAACACTTTAATGTTGAAAAATTCCAGAATTATAAACAGGTACTGAAGAAACCTTGATATATTAGCACAAATCTATAGGCACTATATCTATATGTTCTTCAAATTCCACCACTTACCCCCTGAGTTATTGGTGAAAATATAGTAGAGGATGCGGTAAGCTGTGAATTCTCCCACATTTCCAGGCAAGTTCTCTGCATAAAGAGACTTCAGCTGTGTCTGGCATTGGTTGAACTCCTCATGGTCACCCTACAGAAGACAAAGTTTGCAAGTGAGTGATTCACTTAGAGCCAGATAAAACTTTGGCATTCCTTCCCCACAGCTTTCCTTTCTTCTACATAGGATTCCCATTAACATGGAAAACCCATGAACATAAAATGCTTTTGTTTTTAACCTAAGAGAACATTACTCTAGCAATTTCTAGGTTCTCCAGGGCAATTTTATAGTCAACTTCCACCAGAAATCAATTTATTTTTTTCAGTTGCATATAGGGTAGCAACAGAGATAGTAGTACAGTAGTGGCTACTGGCACATTCCTAACGTTTTTTAGTTTTCGGCTACAGAAAATTCATTCTTTTCCCTACTAACAAGTTGGAAATGAGCTTCTTCATTTTCAGAATATGCGAATAAACAGGACAGGCTGTTCCCTGCTACTTTTCCAGTACTGAGAAGGACAACTAAAAAGTCATTTGTCAATTACCTGAAGGCATGTCCTGAAGTAGTCTTTCAGAAGCTAAGCTGTTCTGAGGCAATACTTGGATGGGAGACTATTTAGGAAGCAAATACATGCTGCCTTGTGTTTTATCAAGGTAGTAACACAGTAAGTGAAAATAATTATTTTTTTTACTACACTGGCTTTATTATATCTTTGCCTGACTCTTTAGCCAAGGAGATCAAGTAGCACATGGCTCTCCCTCAATCTGTTAATCTTCAAAACCCTGTGATAAAAAAGGGACTGCTTAAGGTTACCGACTGAGATCATGGCTAATTGGAGAGTTGAACATGGAGGGCCCTAGAACTACCCACTGTATTGGGCCTTACCTTCTCCAGTGCTATTCTGGCATGGGTTTCATAGACTTCCACAGTGAATTCAGCACGGACTCCCTGAACCTACACGGGATAGGGAAGAATGTTACAACGAAGTCGAGGTAATTTGAATCTTCATGTATTCATTCTGTTTGAATGTGGGTGAATTACCACTTTTTTTTTTTACAGAGGAAGCTTGAATATACACAGTTAAACCAAGCCTAAGTCCTGACATAGGTAGAGAATCTTTATGGTTGTTTACTGCCCAAAGGACAGGGTCTGGCAAAATAAGGGCATAATGGTGTTCTAATATACCAAATGATGCAAATGAAAAAAAGAGTCTGAAGGTGAAAATATTCAGAAAATATGAAATACTTTTTTATAAGATCTGGAAAGAACAAATGTTTTGGGAAATGGAATTCAATAGAGCAACTTCAAATCACGACTCTTTCTCCCATTGCAATTGACCAACAATTCATTAAAACTGCAAGACTACAATTGTAGGCTCTATTACTGGACTAACTTTTGTTAAAGACACTTGGAACTGTGGAAACACCATTACAAATATATTATCTAGCTAGACAAATATCCCCATCAGTTATAAGGAAAAAGACAGTGTTTTGCATCACTTCTGGGACCTCCAGAGTGAGATGTAGTGTTGATAAAACTTTTTTTTATGTTTAATGACAGGAAGGAAATTGCCTCACTAGATGATGGGAGGGCATGTATGAGTTGCTAATAGTGGCCTCACCCATGTTATGTCAAAGTTACATGTTATATAATGTTATTTGTCAGCAGCTCGCAGCAAAGGGGTAAATGGCAGCCAGAATGGCACCAAAGCTAAAATGACAGGGGAACTATGTGCAAAAAGAAATTTTGCTTGCAAATATTTCCATGACCAGTGTAGAAAATGCACATTTTTTGTCACCACTCATCTACTCTGCATAGTTTATTCTGCTTCTGCAACAGTCTAGTGAAACAATCCTGCTAGGGCAATAGGCCTTCCCTGATTACCAGAAATTCTATTTCTGTATCCTCCGCTTGAAATCTCATTGCTATCACTGGCTAAAAATGCCAAACTATGTACCTAAATTTCATGTTTCGTGCTGTAATGAGAAGGCTCTCTTCCAGACAGTTCAAATGTACCAACACATTTTTCCTCCAACCCAAATAACTAGCAATTACAGATTTTATTGGCAAGTAAATTCAATATAGAAAGCCTACTTGACCTGCCACAGCAAAATTTGCTGATATCTGTTGCTCAGTGCCTGAACTCACTTACCGTGAGATCTTGCCGTATGGATTTCATCTGCTCACAAGCATAGGCATAATCTTGCTTCTCTTTCCAGTGTGATTTCACCATACTCAAGGATTTTCTAAGCACCTGGTAGGGACAATTTAGAGAAACTTGATAAAGAATCAAATAAGGTCTCAGATGATATAGATTAATGGATGAGAAGCAAAGGAAGCTTTAGCTTATTGAAAACAACCTCAGGACAGGCTACAATCAATGCATGGCTAGATAGAAGTCATGAGTTACAAAAGACAAATTCTGGTTTATTTCCTGGTTTGAAAATAGCATGTACATTGTTAGCTGCAGAGCCTCAAAATGGTTTTGGAAAGATATATATGGTCTGCAAACCATACTTTTTCTACCTTTGGTCTAAGCCACAGGTGTTACACTTGTGGCCACCCAGATGTTTGGGCCTCCAACTTCCAGAAGAGCCCTAACCATCTTTTTCTAATGTCCAGGAAATCTGGGAGCTGAAGTCCAAAACACCTGGAAGGCCACAAGTTTGACACTACTGGTCTAAGGTACTCACCGAGAGAGGCCGGACAGTAGAAGGGTCAGGTGCACATGTAAGGCGTAAGTAATGTTTAGTTATTTCCTGGCAGCTGCCCACTATCTTCAGCTCATTCCAATCAAACCCATCAGAGCCAGTGGTATCAAGGTTGTTGATTTGCAAGATAAGGGGCTCCAGGCGCAGCTTTTTGGAATAGACACCATGCTGGAAGCGGGCTGCTCGTCGCTCTTTCTTGAACTCCTTCTCTGGATCTTCGTAGTCCATTGTGTTACGCTTTCGGTTGCGTTTGGATGGCCCCTGATCATGCCTGAATGAGAGAGAAGAGAAAGGGAGAAAGAGAAAATCATTGAGGGAAAGAAGTGTCACTAGAGCGAAAGTTACAGAACATAGTAGTTCCCCAGATGGCTCTTATTCTAGTTGCCTTTCAGTCATTGTTCTATGTTCATGTTTCAGCTGCAGGCAATTCTCAACCAACTTACCTCTTTCCTCGCTGGGCTCTCATCCGGCCTCTATCCATGTGGCCCCCACGGCCCCGATTCTTCTGGTTATTCCTGCGACTAACCAAGCGACAGTCATTGCCCGAAAAGGAACTATCTGTATCCGAATCACTATTTGAGGGGGAGAAAAGAAAAAAATAATTCTCACCTAACTCTAGTACTCCAGACATGGCTATGCAATGTAATCAATCAACCAACAGTGCTCAAACATTAAAAGCTATTGCTGCAAAACAACAAAAATAAAGCAAAAGCAGAAAGCAACAAAACCCCACTCAAGCTGGTCACACTGTTTGTACTGAAGAGACCAAGATTTTAAAAGTGTGAATCTTGCAAGAAGAAGATGAAAATGGGTTAAAGAGAGGAAAGGAGTGAAAAGCGAAGTAGATAGCATTGCTAGGCACAGGGCAAAAGAGATTTGTAAAAGGTGGGAAGGATCACAATGACCTGGAAGAGACGGGAGGGGGAAGCGCAGAGATATTTGGGCACTGGGCCTCAACTGTGCAAAGCAGAATCACAGAATACAATTTAGTTTTTAAGACTTATCTTGCTATTTCTGTTTTAAAATTAAGCTTCAAGACCAAAACTCATTAACCTTTAACACACAGTTCCTGACTTCTCTTCCCACATGCGTACTCATGTGTAATCATTACTGATTCAACATGTAACCAAATAAAGCCTGAAATACCCATCCCATACCTATTCTCTATTGTTGCTTCCAGCCTTACCTCCGTCGGAAGTGCCGGCTGGGGGACCGTGATGAAGACCGTGACCTGGAACGTGACTCAACACTTGAGGATGAGCTGTTCTCCTTCATGAAAACATTCCGATTTCCAAACTTGGTGGGAAAGCCATTGCCACGAGCCCGACCAGTCCCAGCTCCACTAGCGGCACCACCCCCTCGCTGGGGTTGAGAGGTGCCACCACTCCGTTGCTGCTGTTGGGAAAGGGTGGACTGCATAGAGGCACGTGGCGAGTGGAGGGAAGACACTTCCCAGTGCTGTTGTTTCTTCTTTGGGCTTTCAGCCATGTTGTCCCGGCCCAGGCTGCAGAGACAGAAAAACTGAACTGTTCAGCTCACTTATGTAAGCAAGCCTCCCTTACTTTTCTTCAGTTTTAATACTCAGTACCATTATTTTAATCGCCAAAAATAATAACAAATTATTTATGTGCAGAAATCCGTCTCAAAGAATATCAGTTATGAAAAAGCAGAAATTCTGGACATCTTGCATTCCAAACCCTTTAGCTCAGAATCCTACACCATCACCCATTCAGGATGCTTAACTGTTTGCATACTCCTACGTATGCCAAATAATGAAAAGCAGCACTGTACAGCAATTGGAGGAACCCCAGGTGGCGCAGAGGGTTAGACTGCTGAGCTACTGAACATGCTGACCAAAAGGTGGGTGGTTTGAATCCGGGGAGTGGGGTGAGCTCCCGATATTAGTCCCAGCTTCTGCCAACCTAGCAGTTTGAAAACATTCAAATGTGAGTTGATCAATGGGTACCATTCCGATGGGAATGTAACTGTGCTCCATGCAGTCATGCTGGCCATATGACCTTGGAGGCCTCTACAGACAACACTGGCTCTTCGGAGCACAGCCCCCCCCCCCCCCCGAGTTGGACACAGCTGGACTTAATGTCAAGGAGAAACCTTTGCTTACAGCAACTGGAGCACAGATGGGAAATGTGTGGCTCTGCAAGTGTTTTGGGATTGAGGTTTCCATCAATCATAGGCAGCATGACCTATGGTGAGGGTTAGGTGGAAGTCACAGTCTATCATCATCCAAATGGCACATATGCCCTATCTCTGAGTTGGACAGTTGGACCAAGATTGGGGGAATCAAGTTTCAAATCTTCCACTCAGCTATTGAATTTACTGGGTAACCTTTGTCTGGTCATAAGCTCTCTGCCTAATCCTACTTTACAAGGTATAATGGAGCAGAGGTACAAGAATGTGATTCTCCACATGTGGGCCCCCAGGTGTTTTGGCCTAAAAATTCCAGAAATCCCAGGCAGTTTACCAGCTATTAGGATTTCTGGGAGTTGAAGGTCAAAACATCTGGGGATCCACAACAGGTTGAGAACCACCGATCTACAGCTTTTTGGTTCTGCAGTTACGCACCCTGGGAGTGGCTCTCTGCTCCAGTCAATTGTGTAGGCTGTGCCATCCTGCAACCTGGCCTGCAGAACTTCCTTCAGCAGCTTCTCAGTGCGGTCTTTGTCCTCTTCAGATTCACAGGCTGTGAAACAGCGCTGAACGTACTCCTTCATATCTTGTGGCCAATCTTCTGGCTTACCTGTTGATGGACTAAAGGAAAAAAAAGGTTTAAAACCTCTAGGCCTATCTAATGAATAATAATGTGTGTTAAGATCATTCTCTTTTTAAAAATGAAACAAAAAACTTCAAGCACACATTGGAAGCATTTGCTGTGTTTAGGGAGATAATAAGGAGTCCCATGAGTTCAGTTCTCCCACCCCTGCTTACCCCTGCATATATACAAACAAAGATAATTAAATGCTATACAAAGCTTTCTGGGGGGAAAAACAGGAAGACTCAACTATATTGACAGATAACTGTTCTGTGTCAGAAAGCTTGCTTTGAAACTCAATATAACTAGCTTTTCTACCACTGCTTCTTATCTCTCTAAAAAAAGCTGCCTGAGGACTGGACCTTCCCAATGACATCTGACACTGGCCTAGGAAGGAGGTTCAATCTGCAAACTAAACATTAACTTAGCACCACACTAGATATTGGTCTAGAGCTCTGGTTCCCAATCTCTGGTCTTCCAGGTCAACTGTCAGGAATTCTGGAAGCCGAAGTCCAAAATACCTGGAATATCAGACTGGGAAACACTGTTCTATAATGTTTAGGGATAAACACAAGGGCTTTTGAGCTGTCCTTTCATTGAGCACCAGGCAATCTTTGCTAGCTGTATGCAAAATCTAGGCATCCTTCCTGGTACTTGTCTTTGTTCCCTGTGCCCTTCTGCTATCACTTATTCATGCATCACCCTCTGTAAACAGAGGCTTAGCCACATTTCCCAAATTTCCTTTTTTGGTCCCCAATGGCTCTTTGTGGCACCTAGGCTCATGTGAACAATTTTGGCCATGATCCTCCCTCATTCAAGGTGTTTTAGGCTGAGGAAGAGCCTTTAAGAAAAGCAGTGGGGCCTGATTTCTGATTGACTTAAACACAGACTTCTCCAATGTACAAAATGAGTAAAGCAGGAGCACAGTGAAATTTCTCCCTTACATCTAAGGGGTCATTTGGGTATGCATCTATGTATGTATATATGTGTGGGTGTATATGTATACATATAGACACACACATATCACTTTAAGAGCCTTAAAAAAAAGCAGTGGGACCTGATTTCTGATTGACTTAAAAACAGACTTCTCCAATGTACAAAATGAGTAGAGCAGAAGCACAGTGAAATTTCTCCCTTACATCTAAGGGGTAATTTGGGTATGCTTGTATGTATGTATATGTGTGTGGGTGTATGTGTATACATATAGACATACACACATATACATTTGGAATTTTGATGGGGAAAGTACAAGTGTGTGGCTCTCCAAGGCTACACAGAGGAATAATGTGCACCCTCAGTCCCTAGCGCAGTGGTTCCCAACCTTTTTTTGACCAGGGCCCACGCTCCAACATTAGTACCAAAAGGGACAGGACTTGTCAGCTCTGAGGAAAGAAGTGGAACTAACATAAATAAAATAAAGAGGAAGGAGGTTCACGGACCGGATTTACATTCTCATGGCCAGCCTACAGGTTGGGAACCACTGCCCTAGCCTAAAGAGTCCAGTAGTTAAACAGACAGACATAATGCTATAGTAACTGCAGGGGTATCAATACAGAAAGATAAGGAGGTTGTGCATACCTGTGATTGTGGCGTTTTTCAGAATTCTGCTGGGAACCAAAGTTGCCATGCTGTTGCTGCTCTGAATTGTTGAAGTTCTGGTTTGTCACCACAAATGGGCGTTTTGGCAGGTTGAACTTCAGCCCACCAGTCCCAGGTGCTTCTGTTTGTAACAAGAAATGGATTGCAATGACTTAAAAAAAATAGATAACTGGCAACCCAAAAGGAAATTCCTTTTGTTCTTATGGTCAAAGATAAAGATCATCAAAGAAAAACTCCCTCCTATTTCAGATACAGTTTGTTAACTGCAACCCAAGAGTCTCCATTATAAATAATTCTGTAATCTGTAATCATATGGGGTAGCTAAAATTATAGAAATACAGTACACTCTGAAAGTGGTGTCAGTATTCAATAACTTAGGACTGGGTAAGCCAAATACAATAATTACAGCGTCAGTTAAAAAACTGCTGTTCCTCATCACAGGCCATAACTAGATGGTTCTGCTCATGTCCATGATTAACTTTAAAGACACTATTGGTGACCATAATACCAATCAGGACTGCCACCAAGGACATTTTCTAAGATACTTTTCCTTCAATCTTTAGACCAAAACCCAGATAAATTAACTAGTTAAATCCCATCTTAAACTTCTGGAAGCAAAAAGATTGTTGCAAGTAGGTTTTTTTGCAAACTCAATTTTTTTCACTACAACTGGCATAAAGAACTATGGAACCCTGTAGTACCATACCAAACACTTCCGCAATGACAACCATAATAAACGGTGTTAAGGAATTTCAAACTTCTTTTCTTTAAGAACTGTAATCTGCACACCCTCTTCCTCTATCTTCCAGAAACTCACGCTTCATGCGGTTCCAAAGCTGCTGTCCCTTCTTGGGCTTTGGAGAGTCCTGGTAGGAATGTTGTTGCTGGTTGTAGGAGGCACTGGATTGGTTTTGTTGGGAATGCATTCCTCCAGGAGGTCCACCTTGCTGCTGCCCCCCAGAGCCCATGGGGTGATTGTTATGCTGAGAAGGATGGCCTGGGTGTTGAATAGGAGATTGTGGTGTGTTGGGAACTTGCATTTGTTGCTGCTGGTTCTGATAAGACATCCCTGCATCTTCCATGCCAGGGACTGGAGGCTGGGAGAAACAAAAAAGATTTCTATCACTACTATCTCTCCAAGAACATTGTTGAACAGTAAATATTAAGGAGGTAAGGTTTAGAGCTTTTGCAACCTGAAATTCGCCAAAGGGTGCTAGCCATTGTAACTGATTTGGAGTCTGGTATTAGGAGAGGGAATAACATACTGACCATGAGGATACATGAGGAACAAATAGATGTTTATATAGGCTAGGAATTTTGACCAAAATGAAGCAGAAAGGCAGAGGTGCCAGGAGAGTATTTGTTATTTTATTACAGAACGGTTGTTTAATGTACTGTGGTACATTACAGAACCACTGTTCAACGCTTGATACATGTATTTCTTTTGCATGGTTTGTTCTGCTTGATATGGCCTTGCGGCTAATGCAATAAACTATACTACTACTGACCACTCTGAATTCATAAGGCCCCTTACAGTTTCTAGAAATTTAGAACCACTGTTTCAGCACTCTATCTCTCAGAACACAAGGAAAATGTTAGAATCCAATATCTATTTCAGTTAGCCTCCAAACACTGAGGCTTATTTCTATATTCGGAGTCTGAATTAACTGGGAAATCAATAATGAGATAACTAAATTATGTAGTGTGGTCCACAACCGACTTCTCTTGTCACATTTCCTATGGTGGTTGCACACCCAGACCCCATAAGAGTTAGATAATAGTGAAATGGGATGTGTGTTTTCCTTTTTTAACTTTGAGCACAGAAGGAAAAATTAGCTGCAGGACAAATTAATACAAGATAGGCATCATTACCTGGTTCATGCTCCCTTGGTGCTGTCCAGGAACTGGTGGCTGCTGATGTGTTGCTGATGAGTAAGAACCAGGAACACCATATTGTCCAGGAGAACCATACCCAGGGTAGGAATTCTGTGGTGATGGAACCAAAATAGTAGAGATATTTAACAGAATAGATATTTTACAAGTAGGAAAGGCCATCTTCTCAATCCCTTTAAAGTTACAATGGAGAGTAAATAGTAGTTACAATATTACTTCCCTGTATATCCCTCACACACACCTAGATTTTGTTTAACAAGCTCCAAACCAATTTATTTATTTATTTGAAACATTTATATTATGCCCTTCTCACCCCAAAGGGAACTCAGGGCAGAGCAAAACATATATACGGCAAACATTCAATGCTGGAACATAAACTATAAACAAGCATAAACACTAAAATCCATTATCCCACGTTAAAATACCATCCAAAGGACAATCCACCTGCTTCCAATGTTTTACCAAAGTCCTTATTTTATATCTTGCATGTATAATCTGGAACTATGTGCTTATAACTTCCTTGCAGCTGCAATTATTCTGTTCATCTCTAGGGACTGTGGAGGGTATAAGTGAAGCCAACCAATGTGAAAGGAGCTACCACGGCCTGCGAGTTCCTCCCCAAGACACAACTCCAGATTCTTGCTGCATTTCTCCAGGTTTCCAGTTTAGGCATAAAAGCATGTATTCTGGGAGAGTTTAGGAGATCACCTAGTTATTTTTACTTACCATAGGATAATAGTAATTATACGGGTAGAGGTAGTTGTACTGTTGATACCACTGGTAGTACTGTTGTTGCTGCTGCAGGGATTCCCCTTGCTGGGCTGTGTACTATGGGCAAACATAAATGTGTGTGACAAAAGGAAGCTCAGAAAGGTATTAAACTTTATTAGCAGAGAAGTGGCCGACTGGCTCTCATGTCAGGAGAACAGTGGGATGATAAGGAGCCTAGTTCCCTGTCAACAAATTCAGATTCATTTATCTTCCTTTTCAGAGTTACAAACGGACTATAAGGACACAAGAAGCCCTACATCCCAATAACACCAACCCCCAAACTCTTGAGAATCAAGGCTCCTAGCCCTCTAGGCCAGTGGCTCTAAAATTTGGATCTCCAGATATCCTTGACTCCTAGACAGAATACTCGGTCAGCATGACCAATGGCCAATGATTTGAGAGTTGTGTTCAAGATCTAGGAACCCATGATAGTAAAAGACTGCTGTAGACCTAATGTCCGGTTGCTCCCTCTCAAAATGCACTCATACAATAAAAGATGAACATAATGAATCTCAAATTACTATCATGCTCTAAGCTATATGAATTTGCATGCAAAAGCATCAAGCCCCTTTACCTGTGCATTAGCCTGCCCATTGGTGGCAGCTTTATTGTTGCCAGAGGCGGCGGAAGCACTGTTTTTACTAATGCTAGCCAGTGCTTGACGGGCCTTCTCCCACTCAGGGTTCTCATGCATTGGGCCTTCCATTCCATTCTCTCTGTTTCCGTTGCCCAAGTTATACTGGTTTCCCCTGCATTGTGACATATTGGAAAAGAAGATTAATGATTCCCAAGCTCCAGTCATTTATTTCCATTCATCATTCATATAACATTTAATTTTTCCAGTATTTTTTCAATATTTATGTATCTCCTTCTTTGAGGCATGCCACCTTTCTTTCTAATCCACACGGTTTTTTGTTCAAGACTATCTAGTGAGTTCTCACTAGCATCATACTCGTGTATCAGAATGAATCCCTTCATTTTCAAGATATTCTGTCATTTTCAAGAACTTTTATATTTGCAAAATCAAATTTGGAGATGTGCAAATTGATTAGCTAAACTGCAACAACTGTTGCCTCACAGAAGTTTTGGGTTTTTTTTTAAAAGCATTGGATGGGTTGCTTCTGTTTTTTTAATCAATGTACCAACCCTCCATTAATTGCTATGTGTGTACAAAGCAACAAACTAGTAGTTTCACATGGACAAATTTCTGGGAGAATTAAGAGAAATGTGAATGAAAAGCAGAGCTGAAGACAAGAATTTGGTTGGTAATTTCTTGATGTGTCAAGTCAGCAACTCTAATCTAGAATGAGAACATTTTGTCAGTTTATTCTATTGCTGTTATTATACCATTATTCCGATTAGTAGAAATAAGACCAACTTCATCACAATCAGCTTGTCATTCAGCAACCAGTGAGCAATTCCAGTAATTTTATCTCCCTGCATACCAGACTCTTGCAAAATATCTATCTCATTCTTCATAGACAAGACATCTGAGACCACACAAGGAACTGCATTTAGAAGGTGTTACAAGAAAACCCACAAGATGCCAACAAGTAGCAGGAGCCCAAGAATTCAGATTTAAAGGCTTTCTTCTTTCTCCCAAACCACTTAGGGAAATGCTGCATCCCGCCCTATGGAACATCTGAAATGACCCTGACAACAAAGGGAATAAAACAGGGCCAGGGAACTGACTCACTCATAAGACTAACAAAAGGTTTGTTGTGACATTAGAGCCAATCAAGTAATGGTATTAATAGGCCACACTAGCAGACAGACCAGAAGCGCAAGAAAGGAGCCAGTACCATTACTTTCTTGGAACTGTAATTAGGACTGATCCCTTAAGTGGACAAAATCAAGAGAGGTTTCTTCCTCCTCCTTTCTGCCTACCCACTGATATTTCAAGCCAACAGATTCTAAACCAGAGACAGAAGGGTATTATCTTACTGCTTTAACTTATTGAAGAAATATTAATTTATTGCATGATCCACTTCATGTTTTTATCCTGACATTATTAATGTACCGCCAATTTGGTTTTTTTTATAGTAACATAAAAGTGAAAGAACTGAACAGAATACAATATATCTCTGCCCAGCGTTAGAAGAATCCTCCTTTGAAGGAAAGGTAGGACATCCAGGGTTGTATATGAAAATAAAAGTGATTTGTAGATGTATGAAACCAGAATTGCCATTATCGTTGTTTATTTGTATTCCATTTTCAACTGATTTTAGATTTGTTAAAAGCTAACTATAAATACCATTTTAAGTAATTCTATGCTGCCAAATAATTAAGTTTTCAGAACTGCTTGCATATAAAATATTAAGTTTATAAAAATAAAGCTAAATTGTTCCAATGGTAGAATTTTTGTTACTAAGATTCAGACAAATCACCTGAACAAAAAAAAGGAACAAAACATAATTTTTACTTGCAACGTTGGCTGAAGTAGAGAGGCCTCAAAACAGCAAGCATGTTTACATGTATCCGTCCTGTACTCTTAAAGGCCTTCATGGCCAAATGTACAAGACCAGCTGGCTTGTGATGTTATCAGCATTATGTCATCACAAGCAGAAATGGTGACCTCATCCTGAGCAAAGTCTCAAAAAAGTCTTAGTTTTTGATCTGTCAGAACAGCCCTGTCCTTTACACTGGACATCATTTTCTCTTCTATTAACATTCATATCTTCCCAGTACAAATGGCTGCAAATTAAGCTAATGCTGCAAAGAAACCCTACAAGGCACACAAAACACTCAGCTGATTAACGAACAGAAATGGTTTTAACTCCAACTCTTTGGGGGGGGGGGGGAGACTTTGTGGGACCAATATGGCATTTTCATTCCGCATGAAAACCTGTTACAAAGAATTGTTTTAAGCAACTAATCTTGTGTTAGCACCTCTTCCCAATATTATCAACCCACTGTAAAACTAACTTTATATATATTGCTTTGTACTTATACTGACTCTAAGCCTACCCTATCTATCATGGGGCCTTTTCTTGCAAGGTTTCTTCAAAGAGGGTTCTCTGCGAATCCTAGAAACACCAATTCTAGACACGAATTTAAGGTAGATAAATGTTCATTTTCAACAGAGAAACATATTTACTCAGCAGAACTCATCTGCCTAGCCCATATTACTCAGCAGAAGTATTCCAGGCATGTCAGAGAACATGTTGTGCTGGGTACTAAAAGAGCCGAGTTCAAATCAGGTCAGCCACAATCCTCAATTAGCAGTAACAAAAACAGCAGAGATCTGATTAAGTAAACAAATGACTAAGGAAGCAAACCTTAATGACTAAAATGTAACTAAAGATACCCATTAGCTAAACTATTTCAAAAACGAACATAACCCGTTTTAACACTTAAATTCAGTTTTTCGATAATGATCTAGGAATTTTCTACTGCTGCTTAAAGTGAAAACATGAAGCTTGTGTTAACCTAACCTCAAAGAACCAGAACTGTTACACTCTGAAAACAATTTTGAATTTAAAACTCATTTCAAAATTGAGCAGCTCTATCCCACCTTCAATTTGGGTAGAGAGCCCCCCTCTTTGAACATACCAATGTTGGGCAGCCCCCAGCCCCAGTGTCCTAAAAACTCATTTCCAGTTTTAGGCTTGAAGGTTGCCAGCTGTAGCAGGTAAAAAACAGAAGCTATATGGCTGCTGTCAGTAGCTCCCTTTCAGAAGCAGTTGGGACAATTGTTTTACTCTACCCCACAAAACGGGGGACATCTGCTGAGAGACGTATGTGGTTGTTTTAATCATGTGTATGTGGTATTGTTTTATATTTATGTACCATTTATGTTATATACTGCACTTGGGAGTGCCATGTAAGCCGCCCCGGGCCCCTTTTGGGAGATGGTGGCGGGATATGAATAAAGTTCATTATTTAATTATTTAAGGGTACATTTACACAATAGACGTAATGCAGTTGGATTAATGCTACGTTTAATTGTTTTCCAACTTTTGTTTGAATCTCCATGGCCCCTTCCACACAGCTGAATAAAATCCCACATTTTCTGCTTTGAACTGGAATATGTGGCAGTGTATACTCTGTGCCCTTCCACAAAGCCATATAACCCAGAATATCAAAGCAGAAAATCCCAAAATATCTGCTTTGAACTGGGTTATCTGAGTCCACACTGCCATATGTTATGTTATCTTGTTGCATACTGTAAACCACCCTGGGCCAATTTTGGAAATGGCGGTATATAAATTGAAACAATAAATAAAATAAATATATTCCATTTTCTACCTTGATATTCTGGGTTATATGGCTGTGTGGAAAGGGCCTGGATTATCTGGGGGGCCTTTCATACAGCTCTATATCCCATAATATCTGCTTTGAACTGAGGGCCCCTCCGCATAGTCCTATATCCCTGAATATCAAGGCAGTCCACTCCTCCCCATTATATTAATGGCCTTTCACAACCCGTGTTTATTCGAGCTCTCTTTCACAAATAACCTACTCCGGTTATCTCACCCTGAGTTTTTAACATTTTAACTTTTTATCTTGTGCATGCGGCCCGCCTTGACATTTGTGATTTGAGATACTTATCTGTATATTGTTTTTATTTATTTATATTTATTTATTATTTTTATTTATTTATTCGTTCTTATTTACCACCCTTCCCGAAAGGTTCGGGGTGGCCAACAACATATTCAATAAAACAATCGTACACAACAGCATTAAAAACACAGTTAAAACATAGCTAAAAGCACAGTATGCCACGTACTAGACACAGTGTGACAGAATAAAACAACTGAATACAAGTGGCGGCATGCAAGAAGGACTGCAGCTCATCCAGCCCCAAAAGCCTGCAGGGTTTTGCATGCTTTCCGAAATGGGAGGATGTCCTGTGTTGCTGCTGATGTTTTTTGATTTTTATTTATTGTATTTGCTGTTTAGGCCTGGCCTCATGTAAGTCCCCCCCCCTCCCCCCGAGTCCCCATCGGGGAGATGGTGGTGGGGTATAAATAAAGTTTATGATTATGCTATCTGCTTTGAATTGGGTTATCCGAGTCCACACTGCCATATATTCCAGTTCAAATAACATATTGTAGGATTTTCTACCTTATTATTCTGGGTTATACGGCTGTGAGGATGGGCCCTAAGACAGGGTAGAAATACAGATGAAGATAGCAGTAACCAGTCCCTTCATAACTCGACCACCACCCTCACCATACCAAATTAAAGCAGGCTATCACAATCACTTATTTATTTAGCCGTGTGGAAGGGGCCTCAGATAACACAGTTCAAATAACATATTGTAGGATTTCCTACCTTGATATTCTGGATTATATGGCTGTGCGGAAAGGCCCTAAATCTTGTGAATATCAAGGCAGAAAATCCCACATTACCTGAGCGTGGACTCAGATAACCCAGTTCAAAGCAGATATTGTGGGATTTTATGCCTTGATATTCTGGGATTATAGGGCTGTGTGGAAGGGCCCTAAAACAGGGTAGAAATAAACATGAAGATAGCAGTAACCAGTCCCTTCATCACTCGCCCACAACCCTCACCATACCAAATTACACGGTCTAGGGCCTGTGTACCTAAGGGACCGCCTTACCCCGTATGTTCCCCCGAGATCGCTACGCTCGGAAGAGCAGAACCTGTTGGTTATTCCATCGTCCCGCTCCTGCCATTTGTCCAGTACGAGACAGCGAGGCTTCTCTGCTGTGGCTCCTGTGTTCTGGAACTCGCTTCCTGGCCACATTCGGGCGATCCCAGAACTTGTCCCCTTTCGAAGGGCGTGTAAGACTGCTCTTTTTAGGCTGGCGTTTAGCTAAATCCGAATGTAAATCGGCGTGCTTCCGCCTGAGCTAAGAACCGTAATCTTTGCTGTTACTATGGTCATGTATTGTGTTTTATTGTATGTTTTTATAGTATGTTTTTATTATATGCTGTAATCCGCCCCGAGCCTGCAGGGAGGAGCGGAATATAAAATTGAATAATAAATAAAATTAAAGCAGGCTATCACAATCACTTATTTATTTAGCCGTGTGGAAGGGGCCTCAGATAACACAGTTCAAACACAGTTCAAATTCACAGTTCATATTGTAGGATTTCCTACCTTGATATTCTGGGTTATATGGCTGTGCGGAAGGGCCCTAAATCTTGTGAATATCAAGGCAGAAAATCCCACATTTCAATACACGACAAAGTAATCACTATTGCAACTTCTATACACACTGCTAAACCACAATGTTTAAAGGGGCAGTGTCAAAGGAATACCAAGACATAGCATATATAGGTAAAAACCACTATATTGTATGGCAGTATATGCTCAATAGCAGAACAATATTACAAACAGTACAATGTAATGCAAATAATCAATCATATGATTAATACACAGTATGAGCATGAATCACAAGCCCATATACATGGTTGGGCGAAGGAGTATTCCACTTGGCACTGAGTAACCCTTAGTGAAGTCCTGGGTGTAGTGACCCATGGACCTACGACTGAGTCAATAGGGGAACCTTGGTAGGTGGCAGAGCTGGTGGCTGCTATGGTGGGCAGGCGCCAACGGCTGGAGGTAAGCTGACGACGCCAAGATGGCCGTTTCACGTAACCGCTTCCTCAGGGCGCTGATCACTTCTGACCGCTCCTCCCCAGTATTGTAGTAGACCAATTTAGACTCAAAGTCGAAACGAGAGATTTCGCGTTTCCGCGTTTCAATACAGATCACTCTTGTGAGTTATCTCCCGGGCTGCAAGATATGCACAAGATAAAAATATTGTTCTGCTATTGAGCATATACTGCCATACAATATAGTGGTTTTTACCTATATATGCTATGTCTTGGTATTCCTTTGACACTGCCCCTTTAAACATTGTGGTTTAGCAGTGTGTATAGAAGAAAATCCCACATTACCTGAGCGTGGACTCCAGATAACCCAGTTCAAAGCAGGTATTGTGGGATTTTATGCCTTGATATTCTGGGATTATAGGGCTGTGTGGAAGGGCCCTAAAACAGGGTAGAAATAAACATGAAGATAGCAGTAACCAGTCCCTTCATAACTCGCCCACAACCCTCACCATCCCAAATGAAAGCCAAGCTATCACAATCACCATTCTGGGGGAAGCTGATCGCCGATATTGGCAGCCATGCTCAGTTCGTTGGAAGAAGAGGGGCTTTTCGGCGTCGATAGGCTGCGAGACCCAAGGGCTGGGAGGGCTGCCTCCTCTTGATACGCCGCTTCCCTTCGGTCTCCTTCCGCAGGCAGGAGGAGGCAGAGAGGCCAAACAAAGGAGGTTAACCGAGCTAGAGGCCCATCTCCCTGCAAGGCCGCCTCGAGGGGGAGGGAAGCCGCTCTTCCAGGCGCCCTTTCGCGACAAGAGCCAAGGAACACAGCAGAACCGACTCCTTCCCCTCCGAAGAGTGACTAGGGCCGCGGCTCCGAGGCCTGTCTCTTCCGCTCCTTCCCAACCCGCCTTTTCCCGAGATCTCTGCTCCCTTCCCAGGCCCCTCCGAGCTCCCTTTAATACAAACCCCTTCCTTCTCCTGAGCCTGTTGCGGCCTGGAAGGCCTCAAGCGCCTGGTAGATTGAGCAATCGCCCGCCTCCCGACCCCTTGAGACCCTCAGCGGCCTACTTACATCCGGGCCTTCGCGCTCCCCTCGCCCACCCCTCCCTCCCTTCCCTCAGCCTGTTTTGATCCTCCGGCCTAACGACACCAAGCCCGCCGTTCCCTCGGCCCCAGCCCCTCGCCGCGTTGCTTCAAAGGCTTTTCAGAGGCGCCAGAGTCCGAAGCGAGGCGCTCTGCAGGCCGTCCAAACGGAAGGAAAAGGGACAACCTCTCCCGTCTCAAAATGGCGGCTGCTGACTCTCCTCCCACCTCGTTCGACTGTCTGGTTCCACAGTCAGCAGCTGACTTCCTTCCGGTGTGGGCAGGAAAGGGAAAGGAGCATGCGCATAGGCGGAGGGGGTGACGTCACAGAGGCTGAGGCCACGGCGGCGGGATAGGCTGAGGCGTTGTAGGCGGGGCCAGGTTTTGATTGACACAACGGCTCAGCCTATCCCTGATTTTTCCCTCAATATTCAAAGCCTAGCCTAGGCCTAGCCAAACTTGGGCCCTCTATGTGTTTTGGACTTCAACTCCCACCATTCCTAACAGCTTAAGCGGCTGAGGGGGGAAAGGAAAGGGCCTGAGGCTGTTAGGAATGGTGGGAGTTGAAGTCCAAAACACCTGAAGAGCCCAAGTTTGCCCAGGCTTGGATCTTTTAGGGGCTTGGACTTCAACGCCCAGAATGCCTGCTCATTGGCCAACACTGCTGAGGCTTCTGGGAGTTGAAGTCCAAAACACCTGAAGGGCCCAAGTTTGCCCAGGATTGGCTCTTTTAGGGGTTTGGACTTCAGCCCCCAAAATGCCTGCTCATTGGCCAAAGCAGCTGCCTGAAGCTGTTAGGAATGGTGGGAGTTGAAGTCCAAAACACCTGCAGGGCCCAAGTTTGCCCAGGCTTGGATCTTTTAGGGGCTTGGACTTCAACGCCCAGAATGCCTGCTCATTGGCCAACACTGCTGAGGCTTCTGGGAGTTGAAGTCCAAAACACCTGAAAGGCCCAAGTTTGCCCAGGATTGGATCTTTTAGGGGTTTGGACTTCAGCCCCCAAAATGCCTGCTCATTGGCCAAAGCAGCTGAGGGGGGAAAGGAAAGGGCCTGAAGCTGTTAGGAATGGTGGGAGTTGAAGTCCAAAACACCTGAAGGGCCCAAGTTTGCCCAGGCTTGGATCTTTTAAGGGTCTGGACTTCAGCCCCCAGAATGCCTGCTCATTGGCCAAAGCAGCTGCCTGAGGCTGTTAGGAATGGGGGAGTTGAAGTCCAAAACACCTGAAAGGCCCAAGTTTGCCCAGGATTGGCTCTTTTAGGGGTTTGGACTTCAGCCCCCAAAATGCCTGCTCATTGGCCAAAGCAGCTGAGGGGGGAAAGGAAAGGGCCTGAAGCTGTTAGGAATGGTGGGAGTTGAAGTCCAAAACACCTGCAGGGCCCAAGTTTGCCCAGGCTTGGATCTTTTAGGGGTTTGGACTTCAGCCCCCAGAATGCCTGCTCATTGGCCAACACTGCTGAGGCTTCTGGGAGTTGAAGTCCAAAACACCTGAAGAGCCCAAGTTTGCCCAGGATTGGATCTTTTAGGGGTTTGGACTTCAGCCCCCAAAATGCCTGCTCATTGGCCAAAGCAGCTGAGGGGGGAAAGGAAAGGGCCTGAAGCTGTTAGGAATGGTGGGAGTTGAAGTCCAAAACACCTGCAGGGCCCAAGTTTGCCCAGGCTTGGATCTTTTAAGGGTCTGGACTTCAACGCCCAGAATGCCTGCTCATTGGCCAAAGCAGCCGAGGCTTCTGGGAGTTGAAGTCCAAAACACCTGCAGGGCCCAAGTTTGCCCAGGCTTGGATCTTTTAGGGGTTTGGACTTTAGCACCCAGAATGCCTGCTCATTGGCCAACACTGCTGAGGCTTCTGGGAGTTGAAGTCCAAAACACCTGAAGGGCCCAAGTTTGCTCAGGCTTGGATCTTTAAGGGTCTGGACTTCAGCGCCCAGAATGCCTGCTCATTGGCCAAAGCACTGAGGGGGGGAAAGGAAAGGGCCTGAGGCTTCTGGGAGTTGAAGTCCAAAACACCTGAAGGGCCCAAGTTTGCCCAGGCTTGGATCTTTTAAGGGTCTGGACTTCAGCCCCCAGAATGCCTGCTCATTGGCCAAAGCAGCTGAGGGGGGAAAGGAAAGGGCCTGAAGCTGTTAGGAATGGTGGGAGTTGAAGTCCAAAACACCTGAAGGGTCCAAGTTTGCCCAGGCTTGGATCTTTTAGGGGTCTGGACTTTGGCGCCCAGACTGCCTGCGCATTGCTCCAAAGCAGCTGAGGCTTCTGGGAGTTGAAGTCCAAATCACCTGAAGGGCCCAAGTTTGCCCAGGATTGGATCTTTTAAGGGTCTGGACTTCAGCCCCCAGAATGCCTGCTCATTGGCCAAAGCAGCGGAGGCTTCTAGGAGTTGAAGTCCAAATGCTTGGAGAAGTGGAGTTTGTCAACACAATGCCTTGCCATCGTTTGTCCTCCAAGTGTAGATCATGGGAGGAAAGAGTTGCTGTTGTGAACTGGCCTTAAACATCTTTGCCATCCTTTGGGCCTGCTCAAACTCTACAGAAAGCAGCCTAAAACGTTTACTGTACCACCAGTAATATCCCAGTGACCTAAACAGTGTAGTTTTTCTTTCTTGCCTTTAAATGGACCAATTCCGGCAACCTTATTTTAAGGTTTATTTGGCAAATATTTATTCAGAGGAGGTTGGCTGCTCTTGCCTTTTCCCACTGAGGCAGAGTGTGGCCTGTCCAAGATTGCCACACACTTCTCCATGGTTGAGGAGGAGTTTGGGCCCGGTCTCTCAGAGTCCAACACTCAAACCACTAAACCACAATTTGCAAAGTGCCTTCAAGTCATTTCTGATGTATGGCAACCTTAAGGTGTTTCCTTATCGAGGTGTGGTGAGAGGAGGCATTTCCTTGAGAGAGTGTGACTTGGTTTTAAAAGGGAATTTTTAGTGATGTTCCCAATGTCCATATGTCTTGATTTACAGCCATATTGGCCTGTTTCTGTAGTAGCCCTTTGTTTACAGTTGTTTTTTGGTCGTGTCAGGAGTGGCTTGAGAAACTGCAAGTTGCTTCTGGTGTGAGAGAATTGGCCATCTGCAAGGACACTGCCCAGGGGACACCCGGATGTTTTGATGTTTTACCATCCTTGTGGGAGGCTTCTCTCATGACCCCACATGAGGAGCTAGAGCTGATAGAGGGAGCTCATCCACACTCTCCCCAGATTGAACCTGCGACCTTCAGTCCTGCTGGCACAGGGGTTTAACCCATTGCACTACCAGAGGCTCCTACAGAAAATGCTGATTGTATGAGAAAACGTTGCTGCAGAGAGGAAGTTACTATTCAAGGATAACAATACATCTGGACAAAACCGGCTAGCTAGTGGCTAGTTAAAACTTCCAAGTTTCCCAGTCGCTCTGGAGTTATGTTTAAAATTGATTCATTAAGACAGTCATGGTCAGAAAACAATAGATTATAAATGTGCTATAGTTGCACCATTGTTAGGGTCCCATATGTGCTATTATAACAGTCAATCAATCAAAACTTTATTACGGTCACAGACCAGCACAAAGCGGGCACAAGCGCCGTAAGAGGAGAAGGACAACTCCCCAGTAAACAGTTATGACAGTCATAATTATAAAGAACAATGAGCAACTGTACAGCTATCTTAGACCAATGAAATGATTTGTCTTTGGAAACTAATGAGATTGTATATTCAATTTATTGCCCAAAATGATAAAAGCTCTCCTGGCCCATTGGGGGTTGCGACAAACGCTTTGATTGCATTCCTGTATGCATGTTTGTTGATATTGCCATGGCCATGCAATAACGTCTTTGTAGTAAGAATCCAACTTATGGCTTCCACCTTGCATGGCTACACTGGGCATTGAGGAAACTCCTAAACTTGTGCACTTGGAGTGCCCCAACATTGGTGCCCCTTCATTGTGGCTTCTATGGCCAAACAGGGATTCGAAACCTGGTCTCCAGAGTTGGCTCAGGCAAAGGCAAACTGCTATATCTTCTAGTTTATACTGAGAGAGACGTGGCTTTAAGTGGGATTTTCTAATGTCTGTAAATCCCACATGTCCTGAATTGCTACACGCCTTTGTTTGCAAAAACTGCTGTTGCTTAGAAGAAGCTGCCACAGGGAGGTAATTACTCTCTGTGTCCTCAAGGATAAATCCACAAGCTAGTACTCCCTAAATTTTCTCATGCCCTTGAAACTGGAACAGAGCAAGTAGATAAGACCGGCCATTAGATGCGATGCTCAGGGTCAGAGAAATGAAAAGGTGCCATTGTTAGACACCTTTTGCTGTTAGAAAGAAAGAGAGCCAACAAAAATCTGTATTAGCCAGCTTAGACCAATGAAAATGTGCTTTTAACTTTCTGTCAAAGTGATAAATATGCTTGCAACCAAACTTTGGGTGCGGCAAAAACCTTTGATTGCATTCCTATATGCTTTTTTGTCGTCATTGCTCGGCCTACAATAAATTGCTTCTGCAGTTGGAGTTCAACTTGTGGTGTCCTTCCTTTACATCATCCTCTTGAGCTGGGGGGAGGGGGTGTCTCCTGACTTCATGTGGAATGTGGGAGTGCTGGTGAGTCGTTGCCCCTACAATACTATGTTTGACCTCACTTCTGCTACCTTGATCACACTCTGGTGCTGTTTTGCCAAACATCCTGGTTCTTATCTGTAAAATATTGGAAGGTATACAAGAGATATCACAACCTTGGATTCTTGACCATCTGCCATAGCTATCTTGCATGGCTATTTCTGAAAATGTTCTAGCACTGTTCCCTCTGCTATTTCAGTCACTGGGGACAAGTTGTAGGGGAAGTAAATGGTGACCCATTCACCAAGCAGGTCTTGGAGTGTCACTACTTTAGCGGGGAAAGCCCACCTGGATCAACTGGCAAAGGAAGTGAGGCTTTCACTAAAGAGCCCCTGGTGGCGCAATTGGTTAAACACTTGTGCCTGCAGGACTGCTGACCAAAAGGTTGGCGGTTCGAACCGGAGGGACATGACAGAAGCCTCCCACAGGATGATAAAACATCTGGGCATCTCCTGGGCAACGTCCTTGCAGACGGCCAATTCTCTCAAACCAGAAGCGACTTACAGTTTCTCATGTCGCTTCTGACACACAAACACAAAAAACCCCAAATAACACTTTCTCTTTTTTCCACTTTCATCAGCCCTGTTCGTGTCTCTTGCTTTGGATCAAAATGAACAAGAATTGGAAGAGAAAGATGCGTAATTTCCAGCTGTGAGTTGGAAGGATATACGTAGAACCGGTGGTACTATTGAAGAACTGAAGCAAGAAGGGGTCTCCCTCTAGAAATGGATTGGGTGGGATGGGGAGTTGTCAGAAGTCTTGGTTTCAAAGATCACATGCCATCACACCCATATCCTCTGGAAGAAAGGGAGCTATTATCACAACAAGTGCAACTCTGAGAAAGAGCTGCTGTGCTTTTTGTTGCTTTGCTAAATTTAGCTGTGTTGAATCACTGGGAGACAAGAGCAGCTGATGCTATGTGCCGCTGCCATCTCCCAACAGATTTCTTAAAGCTTTGCTTTACACATGGATTCTGCACCAAATGCTGAGCCCAGGTTGATTATGGGAAGAAACCATGAAATTGATTTTTGTGTACTGTTACAAATGGAGACCGCCAAAAAAAACCCCAGGTGATGTAGACTGAGTTTCAGAGAGGACATGGCAAAACGACCTCTGTGTTGTCGAAGGCTTTTATGGCTGGAATAACTGAGTTGCTGTGAGTTTTTCGGGCTGTATGGCCATGCTCCAGAAGCATTCTCTCCTGACGTTTCATCCACATCTATGGCAGGGATCCTCAGAGGTTGTGAAGAATGCTTTTGGAACATGGCCATACAGCCAGAAAAACTCACAACAACTCAAAATGAACTCTGACTATTTCTTGCTTAAGGAAACCCTATGAACTCCATGGGGCCTCCATAAGTTGACAAGCAATTTGAAGGGAGTATATTGTCGAAGGCTTTCATGGCCAGGTTGTTGTGTGTTTTCCAGATTGTATGTTCCAGAATCATTCTCTCCTAATGTTTTGTCTACATCTATGACAGGCATCCTCAGAGGTTGTAATGTCTCACAACCTCTGAGGATGCTTGAAATAGATGCAGGCGAAACATCAGGAGAGAATGTTTCTCGAACATGGTCATACAGCCCGGAAAACACAACAACCCAATCTGAAACTTAGCTAGCAACTTAATTCCTCAAATGAACTGAACAGTATATAATTCAAGCCCTCTCCTTCTGACTATCCATCACAAGATCTACATTTCAAAGAATGCAAATTATGTGGATTTAGAGATATCAATCTTTTATAGTTCTGGAATTGCAGTTTTTTTTATAATGGTAAAGTTTTGACATTCCACTGAAGCTTTAGACTGCAAATCAGTAAAAAATGGTCCCAAGATATACAGTAAACAAGATGATTAATATCTTTTGGATACTTCCATCTTTATGAGGCATCCACAAACCCCATAAATCACCACCACCCTTCACACAAAATGAATATTGAACACTGAGTAAAATAAAGTTTCCCTTTTATTTTAAACTGGGCAAGTTCCAAACTCTTGTTAGTGTGGGGTGGGGGGGTCTCTAATTAGGAGCAAGGAGGCTGGTGGGGAGCAGGGGTGATTTTGGGCCCCTATTGGACTCCCCTCTTCCTTCAGGTCTCCCCAAAGGACCCTTTCTAGGATTCCCTTTGTGAGAGCCAGGAACCGGGGATGAGTCGTTGTCCAAGTGGCTTCTGCTGTTCCACTATGTGGTATTTAGACTACCACCATTTGTCTCCCTCATCCTTTTGCTCTCTCATTCTATCCCTTCTTTCACTCATTCAGTCCCTGCATCTTTCCATTCAACCAGTGGCTCCCAAACACACTTTTATTTGTATATAAACATCCACTCATCCGCTCTATTTTTTAGAAATCTGTTTACCAACAATTCTTTTCTTTCATTCTTTCTGCTTCATCCATGCCTTTTGCTTAGTTCACCCTTGTCCTGTTGCTCAGCACTGTCTGGTTGTATTACTTTCCCTGCTCAGTGCCTTTTTCCTTAGCCCTTTCTCACTCCTGCCTCTGTTGTTAATGTCTCCGAAATCCCATAAGGGATATCCTCCCCCACTCAGCTCCTTTTGCTTGCTTATAGAGGGCAGGCAAATGAAATGAGTGAAGAAAAGATCCAGGTGAAAGGGCTGGGGCAGGTGGTGCCGGAGCTGGCTGCGGTTGCGCTCCAGTAAGAGGTGGGCAGGTGGGTGGGGTCTGCTCTGTGTTAGTTGAATGGTGTGGATGTGGGTTGGGGTCTTCTGGGATGCATCTAGGGCAGGTATCCGGTCCGGTAGGGGAGGTCCACTTCTTCGCTAGCACCAACGTAAGAGGCTCGCATGCTGGGGGAATACTATGGGAGGATATACAGAGAGGGGTGGTTAGTATCCAAAACATATGCGTCAATAGCAATAGGCATATGGCAACACAGAAGGCTTGAAGGAAATGAGAAGATGAGAACATGGCCTTTGCTTTTTCTCCATCAGCTCTTACAAATAAGCACAGCCAAATTGCTATGGTTTTGCATCTTCTTAACAGTGTCCAAAGATACTCCACCATCCACTTTTTATAGGCTATATAGGCTGCCATCATGTTGAACCTTTGCATAACTGTTAAGTATTCGTGTTTATGATCATAGCAGTATTATCGTAATCCCAAATGCCCGCCCAAATTTATCTTAATAGGCATCAGGGCCGTAGCCAGGATTTTGTTTCGGAGGGGGCTGAGTTTGGTTCATGAGACTGGGAGGAAGAGGGTCTACCCTAGCAAATCTTTTATATTGTTATCCCAAAGCCCCATTAATGTGGGATATAATGAGCATGGTGATCAGATCATGATATGAATAAACCTAACAGTTTAAATAATGTACCAGTAAGGCCTTTTGCGGACCACCCTGAGGCATGCCCCCTGGCTACATGCCTGATAGGCATGGTGCTTGCTATGAGGCCGCCCTGAGTCCCCCCTTGGGGGTGAGAAGGGTGAGTTACAAATACAGAAAATAAATAAACAAATAAATCAGCTGCACCAAGCAATGGATGTCTGTTCTATGTATTGTCAAAAGTTTTCAGGGCCAGAATCACTGGGTTGTTGTAGGTTGTTCGGGCTGTATGGCTATGTTCTAGATTGAAGTATTCTTTCCTGACGTTTCACCTGCATCTATGGCAGGCATCCTCAGAGATTGTCAGCTCACACCTCTGAGGATATCTGCCATAGATGCAGGCGAAACATCAGGAGAGAATGCTTCTAGAACATGGCCATACAGCTTGAAAAACCTACAACAACCCGATGTCTGTTTTTTTGGCAACTGGGATGCAGCAGGATGATGTTGCCAGCCTTTTTCTACCAGCGGGATGCAAACAAATAAGGAGTTGTGATAGGCCCTGCTTCTGGTTGTTGCACATCATCCTGCTTCACCCTGATTGGCAGCAAAACCGATCTCTGTAGCTTGGTGTGGCTCCTGTTTGGAGCATCGGGCCAGGAGACAATATGTAGTTACGTATTATTTACTTCTGTTATGTAGTTCTTCAGCATAGTTATCAACCAAAAAGTATAACCCTTCTCCGATGTATTCTACTATTATTGGAGGGAATTTCCTCCCTGCCAGCCCATCAAATCAACGGACAAATGCCCATTCTAGGCAGCTTGAAAGGAGTATTCATATATGTGCACTAAAAGCCAAAATATGAACACATGTCTTTCCTCCTCTGTTTTTGTCATGCCCTATATAGGGAATTCTCACCAGTTGGCAACTTTGATTCTGTTGCCAAGAATTTCTTGCTTGTGAAATAATGTTCACTTCCACAAACAGGCATGTAAAAAACTCCCAGACATACAGACTACATAAAGCAAACAAGCAAAGTTGCTAATTGCGGGTTGTTTTTCATCTGGTTCTGGATTGTCACATGAGCTAGTTGGCCAGATTTATCCAGGGCCCTTCCAGGCAGGTCCTATAATCCAGGGTCTAATCCCAGGTTTTCTGTTTATTCCAGATTATCTGGCAGTGGCAACACATATAATCCAGTTTAATGCAGATATTGTGGGATTTTCTGCTTGACATTCTGGGTTATATGGCTGTGTGGAAGATCCCCCAAATTCTGAGCCCATTCACTCTGATTGCCTTGTGTTAATTTTCATAGGTGCTTCTCCTGCCTTTGGGACATCACACTCCACCTCAAATTTTGGTCCTGAAATCTCAAGGAAGGGGATGCTGCTAAACTAGCAACTAGATGATAAAAGGGGGGGGGGGCGCTTTCCCTGATAAGTTCTGGAGAGCCAAATGAGGTGAGAAAGCTAGTGTGACTAATTCCACAACATCTTCTTCACCTTGTATGAAATTTAAGAACAAACTTGGCTTATCTTACCTGTGATTCCAATCACCACAGTAAAAAGGGAAAAGGTTTTGTGATGTGTTTGCTCTTGTCAGATCAATCTAGTCTCAAGTCAGACTCCAGAAATGTCAGAATCAGAAGTTTCCAATTAAACATGTTGACCCTATATTGAATTGTGATAACCAGATTTCTAATAGCATTTCCTCTCCTCTTTCTGGTGTCCAACTAGGACCATGTAAACCATACTGTGGCATCACATAGTTGTCATGCCATTGCACACAACAATTGTGCCACTCTTGGCCCCTGTGCAGTATGAGGTCCTCTGTGGCACCAACTCACCGATGGGGGCGGGGAATGACGGTCGATGAGGGGGACGCTCTCAAATCGAGGACTGCCACTGTACGAAGCGCTTTGACTCCTGCAAGTGACATCAACAAAGAAGCTAAAAATATATCCCCCCTCCCCAGTCCACCATCCCAGATCTTGAAGATTTCTCCACTCTCAGCCATCACAAGATGGACTTCAAAACTGTATTCTGCTAATCATTCAGAGGTTTCCAGAGACGTCTGTAAAATGGAGATGGTTAGTGAGATTGTTGGTTTAGTTAGAACACATGTCTGGAAGTTATCAACTAATAGATGGATCCCAGGTTCCATATGGTGAAATGGATAGACTTACCTGGGTTTTAGAACATCTTAATGCAGTGAAGGATTAGATACATGCCTCCTTATACGCCTAGAGTTGGGTAGGATCCAACTTGCCACAACAGTGTGCACGTTTATGAATTATCCAGAACTCATTATCAAGTTGAATGGCATCAGGTTACCCCTAGCAATTGTTTTATTATGCATTGCTAGGTCTAATATAGTACCTGAACGTTTGGGACTGTTTTGTTTATTGCAGGCTTCATGGTTAAAACATTTTACTTAATTTGGGGATGTCTTAGTTCTTTCCCCTCACCCCCTACATATTTATACCATCCAGCTTAATAAAAAGTTTTGGAGAACAAGGAATCTTGCACACAATTTGCCCAAATGGCAAATTTGACATTTAAAATATATTTTAAAAAATAGTGTAAGAATTGCACACATGTGGCTTGCACACCCAGAAGTTAGTATGAGGCAATTCCTCCTTCTTAAAGATGGCAAATTTGGTGACAACGAAGAAGGACTTCTGGTGTGTGCAGATTTAAGATGGTCCTCTTGTGCTGTGTGCACATGGGCAGGAAAACAACTAAGTTCTGGTCTTTTACTAGACAATGAGACTTAATAGCCCAGGTACATTTAGGAAACCTAGAGTTTAACCAGGGGCAGGTAGATCACATTCTGATCAAAATTTTGCACCAAAAGCTGGGTCAGGACAGCTGAGGAAAACAGAAGAGAGGGAGAATTAATCTGATATGGGGAATATTTGGGTGAGACAGTGAGCAGCAACTGAGAATATATTATTTGAAGATATAGCCGTGTTAGCCTGTATCAGTATGCAAAGGGATCTTGCAGGATCTTGAGACTGAGGGAAGGAACTTGATAGCAAAAGTTCCTATAGAAGCCGATGCTACAAACCTCCCTCCCTCTCAGTCTCAAAGGTCTTGCAAGATCCCTTTGCATGCTGAGAATATATTAAGCAGCCTTGTACAGCCTGTGTCCTCTGGGAGGTGGACTATAACTAGGCTTGGAAAAGGTATTTCACTGGACTACGACTCCCAGATTTCTCCAGCCTGCATGGCCAGGGAAGGGATGGGAAAGGGTGAGTGAGACATAAAAGGAACAGACATGTGAAGAAAACAAAAGGAAGAATTCTCCATGTTCCACCATGAGAAGCTCCTTTGGGGGAGCTGAAGATGATAGTGGGCACAGAAATACAAAGTGATATATAATGCCTATTGATTGACTTCAGAGACTGTCAAGGTGAACCTCCAAGTAGAAAATGTTGGTTTGCATAATGATTATAATGTTGCATTAAAAGGAGACTTTTAGGTTCCGATCCACATAACACCCCAAGGTTTAATGGATAACCTTGTACTAGTCACTGTTACTTAGCCTAAATTATCTTTCATGAAGATGAAAAGGGAAAATGGGAAGAAGAAGAAAAAAAAACACATGCTGCCAAGGGCAGAAAGATGGGACTAAAAATACTGAATTTAGAAAAGTTAGGTTTTTGGATTGCAGTTCCCAGAATCCCCCAGGCACAGGGCCGTAGCCAGGATTTTGATTCGGGGGGGGGGGGGGGGGCTGAGACTGGGTGGAAGAGGGTCTACCCTAGCAAACCTTTTGTATTGTTATCCCAATAACCACATTAATGTGGGATATAATGAGCATGGTGATCAGATCATGATATGAATAAACATAACAGTTTAAATAATGTACCAGTAAGGCCTTTTCGCAGACCAACCTGAAAATTTCGGGGGGGCTGAAGCCCCTTAGCCCCCGGCTACATGCCTGCCCAGGCAGTGTGGCCAATGACTATATTGGCTAGGAAATCCTGAGGAACTGAAGTCCTAAGAAGTAGCCTTTCCCAGATCTCTTAAGATATAATATGTAATATCTATAAAGTAAATTCACCTTTGTCATTAATTTAGAAAGTGGAAACTGTGATTTTTCTCACTTTTTGCAAACTACTTAATATACTAAGGCTGTTTGTCTCGCCTGTCTCAGATTTCTGATAGCTGCAGCACAGAGGCATGCCTCCCACAACATCTCAAAAATAGAGAGCATAAGAGTCATGGGAGATAATCTCCCTGGTAATTTGGGATGCACCAGGTGTTATGACTGGATTATTCAGTTCTCAATTATTTTTTCCATGTCAGGAGCGAGTTGAGAAACTGCAAGTTGCTTCTGGTGTGAGAAAATTGGCCATCTGCAAGGACATTGCTTGGGGGACGCCCGGATGTTTTGATGTTTTCCCATCTTTGTGGGAGGCTTCTCTCATGTCCCCGCATGTGGAGTTGGAGCTGACAGAGGAAGCTCATCTGCACTCTCCCCAGATTCGAACAGCGGACCTGTCGGTCTTCAGTCCTGCCAGCACAAGGGTTTCACCCATTGCGCCACTGGGCCAATGGGTTAAACCCTTGTGCTTTCAGGATAGTTATGTCCGCATAATAACAATAACAGACCTATATTACAAGATGATTTTATTATTATTATCATTATTATTAGTGTCAGGAGCAACCTAAGAAACTGCAAGTCGCTTCTAGTGTGAGAGAATCGGCCGTCTGCAAGGACGTTGCTGAGGGGATACGTGGTTGCTTTTTGATGTTATCCCATCCTTGTGGGAGGCTTTTCTTATGTCCCCGCATGGGGAGCAGGAGCTGACAGAGGGAGCTTATCCACGCTATCCCCAGATTCGAACCTGCGACCTGACCATCTTCAGTCCTGCCGGCACAAGGGTTTAACCCATTGCAGCACCGGGGGCTCTAGTTCTCAAATGCTAGTTACATACCAGGAGTAGACCAGCTCAAAGAAAATGCCCTGTGTTAGTCATGAATTTGGTGGAGATATCTCCCATTTGCAATCATCCCACTCTTGTTTTTCTCTCTTTCTCTTGGCAAAAAAAATTAAGTAGGAAAATATGGAATGCCTCCACACCATCTTTTGACAGTGCATTAGGAGCCTTTTGTATAAAAGTTCAAAAAAAGTTCAAAAATCGAAACTAGACATGCATGCAGCCTCAACTGAGCTCTGCAGAAAAGGTTATTTTTCAGCTGTACAAAAAGGTCAGCTCCTGTTTAGTTTAGTTTTTTAAACAGATATGAAGAGGATACATTTTGAGGATTGACGTGCAAGACAACACAAGGGACACTGTAGTTTTGTGGAAATGAGGAAAAGCACAGTGAGGAGGGGAACATAGACAAAGAGAGAAAGAATGAATGGTATGATGAAAAGGTCAAGGTTGGAGATGAGACGAAGGAAGGAAAAGGAGTAGGAAACGTTACAGGGAGTTATCAGAGGCTGGTTTTGGGGGGGAGTGAGGCCTCCCTTCCCCCTGCCACTCGCGCACTCAGACTGGTGCCATTGCTGGCCACTCCAAGCCCCTCCCGCCTCGCAGGGGGTGTCATGACCGAGCGCGCGGGGAGGGGGTTGGGAGGGCGGTGGGTGGTTGGGGCTACTCACATGTACTGTGAGACGGGGGCGTTGGAAATTGGGGGGGCTGAGAGGCGCAGGCTGCCACGGCTGCCCCAGCTTGAACAGTGGCTATAGGAGCCGGGCAGGTTGGGCCCGGGCCCCCCCGCGCGCACCGTCGGCGGCCTACGTGCCTGGGGCGTGAAAGGGTCGTCGTCCTCCATGTCGTCGTACTCCGAGTCCCTATAAAAGAAGTGGAGAAAAAGACAGAGAATGTGTCAGCGAGGAGGCACGACTGGTAGAAGCTGTCTAGCTTGGGCTTTCAGGAAGACTATCGTATCAAGATCTCTCTTTTGCTTTAATTGATTGGGGTTTTTTTCATGTCAGGAACGGCTTGAGAAATTGCAAGTCGCTTCTGGTATAAGAGAACTGGCGGTCTGCAAGGACATTGCCCAGGGGAAGCCCAGATGTTTTGATGTTTTCCCATCCTTGTGGGAGGCTTCTCTTATGTCCCCCCATGGGGAGCTGGAGCTGACAGAGGGAGCTCATCCACACTCTCCCCGGATTCAAACCTCCGACCTGCTGGTCTTCAGTCCTGCCGGCACAAGGGTTTAACCCATTGTGCCACGTAAGGCTCCAATTAATTGATTAATTGATGCTATTTTTGCCCTTTCCTCTCTTGGGGCCCCTTCTACACTGCCATATAATCCAGATTATCAAAATATATAATCCACATTATCTGCTTTGAAGATGATTATGTGAGTATATATTGTCATACAATCCAGTTCAAAGCAGATAATGTGGATTTTATGTGGCAGTGTAGAAGGGGCCTTGAAATCTATAGGCATGCTAGTACTACACACATTGTAGACATAATGTAGTGGCCACATTGGTATATGGCAATAAGCTATTATATAGGTTGGATTTGATTTGTTCCTTTAGGCATGAGTGGCCCTGTGTAAAACAAAACAAACAACAATTCCCTCATATTCCATTGAACATTTTGTGCTTGAGAGAGAGGAGCTAAATAAACAAGCTGACATTCTGCATGTCACAACAAACCATGATTTAAGCAAGTTTGGGTTCATAAA
Source organism: Anolis apletophallus (assembly GCA_030556195.1). Taxonomy (NCBI): domain Eukaryota; kingdom Metazoa; phylum Chordata; class Lepidosauria; order Squamata; family Anolidae; genus Anolis; species Anolis apletophallus. The sequence continues at coordinate 130,782,216 of JARBWK010000008.1, read as the reverse complement.
CCAAGAGTAAGCCAATTTTAAAAGTGGAAGTGCGAAAGGCCATGGTTTGTCACTGTGAACAGGTTCACATGTAACAACAAGCAATAATTAAATAAACTATAACCTGGCCGGCCATAAGGCATGCATCATACTGATGTGAGACAGTGTCATAGACTGATCGTTTACAAAAATTTGGTTTCTTAAAATACAGAAATATAGGACCCAACTAGATTGCAGATTTATCTTGTTTTAAAGGATTTTGTCCTTCAACATAAAAGAGTCTCAATAATTGTAATGTATCATCATTTAAAAAAATAAAATAAAAATATGAATAAAGTTTGGTGACTTCATCATCTTATGCACATTATCTCAATTTTTTGAGGCGCTGACCCTCACCTGTTCTGGAACCTCTTCCAGGCACGGGGAAGACTGCAGACAGCTGTGGTGAAGGAAAGGGCAGAGAAGAAGGAGAAGAGGAGCAGGAAAAGCAGCCCTTCCATGCCATCGTAGCACAGCCCTTTCAGGGCGTCCACATAGTCCTAGAAAACAGGAAAATAATAAATATATGCAATCAAGAATGCTTAGTAGGGAAACAAATTGACCTAGTAAAAAAAGAGGTTTGGAAGGATATATTTATTCTGGATAGATCAATTACTATAGTTTTCAAAAGAGATTGGCAATTCTCAAGTTCATTATCTACAGTTACTCTACACAGAAGAGAAAATGATGTACAGTACAGTTCCTTATCTAGTCATGCCCTTCATTCTCACAAGCCCAAACGGAGACATATTTGTGTAAGTAATATCAGAATGTGCAAAAGTTTTAACTAGGAAGAACATACAAGCAGGGAGAGGCTGCAGCAGTTTGATTTTGGCTGAGTCAACTGGGAAGGGGAGATTCTGCCTTCTTCCCTCTCACCCCCTGTCTCCGAGTTACCTGAGTGCAAATGTTCATTTTTGTTTTTTATTCAGATTGAAACAATTGAAGTAAAGAGACGATAACAGGGGAATTGAGAGAAGAAGAGAGAAACTAGGACATTTGTTTATTTATTTATTTATTTACTTCATTTCTATTCCGCCCTTCTCACCCCGCAGGGGACTCAGGGCGGATTACAATGTACACATTACATTTAGACACACAAATACACAAGACAGACAAAGGCAATTTAACATCTGGCCACCAGGGGGAGCTGTCGCACTCCTTCATTCCTCAGCGTGTTTCCTGGAGATCTTTTTATGGCTCCGTAAATCAGTTAAATTAACCTTCCCCACTAAGTGGTACTTTAATTTCCTACTTGACAGATGCAACTGTCTTTCGGGTTGCAAAGGTCGACAACAGGCTACACAATAGGTCGAGAGCCCACCTCGACCCAGGCAGACCTCAAACTCATGACCTTCTGGTCAGTAGAGATCTTATGCAGCTGACACCCAGCCAGCTGTGCCACATTCCCGTTGACATTCTGAAAGTATTTGAGAAAGTAATGTGAAAGAGGATTATTCGGGACCATCTCTACCAAACTGGGACAGCTGGAGAGAATGCCTGACTATTCAATGTGGACCTTCTGTTGTAGTCTGGCAAGCATTAGGGGATTTTTCTGAATGTTCAGAGGATGAGTCAGACGGGGATGATGGGATTCAAAGTAAAGAGTCTGTGAGTGATCAGAGGGAATTGCGAGCAGACAAGGCTGATGTTTTGGATAATTCAGCTCGTTCCCAAGCAACAGGGGAAAATGAAAGTAGCAGTTTCCTTGAGAAACGGCCTTGGGAAGACAAGGAGTTTTCAAGGGAGAATATATTACACCTGATAAAGCAGTGTAAAAAGCTGGCAAACTAGATTTTCTCAGAGGCTCAGAGATAAGGCCCACAGATGTGTGATGCATGATGTCATGAGTGGCTTGGAGGGCTTAAATTACCATATTTTCTTATGTATAAGACTACTGGGTGTAAAAGACGATCCCCAACTTTTCCAGTTAAAATATAGTTTGGGATATACTCGCCATATAAGACTACCCTCTTCCAATGCACACCAAGTAAAAAATTTAAAAGCATCAGATTTGATTTCAATATGGTAATTTTCCTATTACTGTACCTCCTTCTCTGCCTCTCAGATCTCACACATGCGCACCTGCACCGCTTCACTGCAGTCTTCAAGAGCGAGATTGGAGTGGCAGAGGAGGTGGTACAGTAATAGGATACAAGGGTGGACAAGACAGGTAAAAGAGGTGTGTTTTTCTGAGCTCAGAGCCACTCTATCTCTTTTTTCCATACCCTGGGCGCCTCGGACGCCTGCAGCTTGCTGGTGAAGCACCCCTTCACCTCACCATCGGGACCGCATTAAGTCCACGAATCCTGATGAATGGATTTTCTTCTACCATACTTGTACAGCGTCGCCCTTAATGCTTTCATACAGTTGCTGCATACGGCGGGGATGCAGCCACTGCCATTTTTGAGCTCCCTCCACCATATGCGGCAACCACAGATTCTCAAATCCAGATTAGAAGTTTCAGCACCTGCTCTATAAGACGACTCCTAGTGTATAAGTCGACCCCTGACTTTTGAAAAGATTTTCTTGGGATAAAAAGTAGTCTTATATGCCAGAAAATACAGTAAGTGACTTTCAGACCTTCCAGAGGAGATCGGTCTCCTGTTTATGATCCCAAGTTCTTGTTTCATCTGTTGTCAAGATTCTTGTTTCATGTTCCTGTTTATGACTGTATTTCTTTGGAGAATGTACCTTGGGAAAGTGCCTGTTTCCATGTTCATGGCTATATCTTTGGATTAATTATGTGGTTTTGGATTCTTTGTGTTGCCTTTGTGTTCCTTGACATATTTGGATTACTGCTATTGAACTCTGGCTTTTTTTGAGAATTGCATTTTCTATTTCACTGACCCTTTGGATTTGCCCTTTTACTTTTTTATATATACTTTCCTTAATAAACATTATTTTATTGGATTAGTGGACTCTGGTGTGTTGTTGGGTGAATGGGTGTTCCAGGGCTAGAGTGCAACACCTTCTGGTTCATTGGGCCTTCCTTCTGGGGAAGTCTCTATATAAAAAGAGTTAGGAACCTACCTCCTTTAATATTTCGGACTGGGCCAGCGTGACCACTGGTAAGTAAATATGGGATTTGTAGTGCAAAATATGTAAAGGGTTAGAGTGTTTATACATCTAGTGTACTTTGTGACCCAGAAGATTACTGAGGACAAGGTTGTAATAAAAGGAGGAGCTGGTTCTTTTTCTATGTCCATTTCTATCTGACTGTATAGAGGGGCATTAGTACTACTCTTACAGCTCTGATCATTCCAATGAACCTTATTTCATGGCAGGAGAGAAAAACAGGGAGTGTTGGATTTTTGACTGGGAGACCGCCAATGAATACCAGGTGCTGTATGCTATTTTTCAGAAGAAGGAAGACAAGTTTTCATGAAATCAACAAATCACTTGTTTGGTGTTATATACCTTGGTATTGGGAGGAAAAGGCTCAAGGCTTTCTTGCTTCCAAGGTCCATGACACCAAGGGAAATCCATCCTAATATACTGAATGGTACATAGTCCCTTATGATTGCAATTTGCTGTTGTTTTTTATTTTTGAATTGACTTTTATACAAGTGGGAATGACCACTTGTTACTTGTTTTGTTGTTGTTGTGTAATGCTGTTGTGTAACACTTGTCTTTTAGAAATGATTGTGTAATACCTAGTTGTTTTAAACTGTGCATGTAAGTCCCTTTGAGGGCTTTTACGTACATCTAAAGGCACGACATAAATGTTTAAAACAAACGAATATTAAATAAATGTCTCATGGACAACACTTCCCCACATTTGGATTAATTTGAATTGGAAAGACCATACAGTTGATTCAGAGTATGTTCCTAAAATACAGATCGGGGTATTGGTGAAAAGAAGAGGCACTGTATTAGGCATAAGGTATCCCAGAAACAGTGATGTAGCGATGATGATGATGGATTTAAAAATAGAACTGCAAAAACTCTGGCACAAGCCAGTAAAGGTGGTCCCAGTGTTGATCGGCACACTGGGTGCAGTGCCTAAAGACCTTGGCCTGTACTTAAAAATAAGCAGCGCTGACAAAATTACTATCTGTCAGCTGCAAAAGGCCACCCAACTCAGATCTGCACGCATTATTCGCTGATACATAAGAACATAAGAAGAGCTATGCTGAATCGGGCCTCAGCCCATCTAGTCCAGCATTCTGTGTCACACAGTGGCCCACTAGTTGTACACGGGGATCTCTAGCAGAAAGGAGGGCAAAACCCTCACCTGCTCCCGACCCCCCACACCCAGTACCCGGGGTCCATGAATCTGTCTAATCCTGCCTTGAAGCTGTCTAGGCTGACAGCTGTCACAACCTCCTCTGGAAGTGAGTTCCATAACCCAATGACCCTCTGGGTGAAGAAATATTTCCCTTTATTAGTCCTAACTTTCCTACCTTGGAGCTTTAGGGAGTGCCCCCTAGTCCTAGTGTTGTGTGACAGAGAAAATATTTTTTCTTTATTCACCTTTTCTATCCCATGCATGATTTTATACACTCGATCAAGTCACCTCTTAAACGCCGTCTTTCAAGGCTGAAAAGACCAAGGCGTTGCAACCTGATTTCATAAGGGAGCTGCTCCATCCCTTGGATCATTTTTGTCGCCCTTCTTTGTGTACCTTTTCCAGTTCCGTTATATCCTTCTTGAGGTGCGGTGACCAGAATTGTACACAGTACTCCAGATGTGGCCTCACCATAGATTTGTAGAGAGGCAATACAACATTTGCCGACCTATTTTCGATTCCCTTCCTGATCATGCCAAGCATAGAATTTGCTTTTTTCACTGTTGCTGCGCACTGGGTTGACATCTTCATTGAGCTGTCCACCAAAACCCCAAGATCCCTTTCCTGGTTTGTCTCAGAAAGCTTTGATCCCATCAGTTGATAAGTGTATTTGGTTTTCTTTGCCCCGATGTGCATGACTTTACACTTGTTTAGGTTAAAATGCATTTGCCACTTTGTTGCCCATTCACTCAATTTCGAGAGATCTTTCTGGAGCTCTTTACAATCATTTTCATTTTTAACTACCCTGAACAATTTAGTGTCGTCTGCAAACTTTGCTACCTCATAATTCACTCCTACATCCAGATCATTAATGAATAAATTAAAAAGTAACGGACCCAAAACTGAACCTTGGGGTACGCCACTTCTCACCTCTTTCCACCCAGAGAAATGTCCGTTTATTACCACCCTTTGTTTCCTACAGTTTAGCCAGGTTCCAATCCAGGACAAGACCTGTCCTCCGATTCCATGGCTGAAGAGCTTATTTAGGAGCCTTTGGTGAGGGACTTTGTCAAAAGCCTTTTGAAAGTCAAGGTAAACAATATCGACTGGGTCCCCTTTATCTATGTGTTTATTTACACCCTCAAAAAATTCTAACAAGTTAGTAAGACATGATTTGCCTTTGCAGAAACCATGTTGATTTTCCTTCAGCAATGCCTGTTCTTCTATGTGCTTAGTAATTTTTTCTTTAATAATGGTTTCCATCACTTTGCCTGGAACTGAGGTTAGACTAACTGGCCTATAATTTCCTGGATCACCCCTGGATCCTTTCTTGAAGATCGGAGTTACATTTGCCTCCCTCCAGTCCTCGGGTACAGTGCCTGATCTTAGAGAAAGGTTATATATTTTGGCTAGAATTTCAGCAATTTCACACTTGAGTTCCTTAAGAACTCTGGGGTGGATGCCATCTGGCCCTGGTGATTTGTTGACATTTAGTTTAGTAAGGCATGTGAGAACATCTTCCTTGTTTATCTCTATCTTGAGAAGTGTCCGATATGTGATCAAATACAAAAGCCAACATAACGATCTTGTTTGCTATGTACTAATGTTATGTATCAAATAATATATATTTATACCATGCCACCATCTCCTGAAGAGACTCAGGGAAGCTCACAAAGCACTCAAAGGTGTAAACACACAAGTACACAAAACAATAACACAAAAGCAATAACATTTGTTGTAGGAGAGCAACAAATGGAAGACACACACATCAACACAGAGTGATGGTATACTGGTATGAATGTCAGACCAGGTATCAACTATGGAAAACTACTGATGGCCTTTCACAGGTCATGTTCTTTGAGCCTGAGAGAAGGTCTCTCTGGATCAATTATGCAACAAGAAGAATAATCAAACAAGTACCTTGTGAAGTCCCCGGCAGTTGAGCAGAGCAACAAGGTGGTGGAAATTGCTTTCAGTGGTGTTCAAAGTGCTCTGGATGGATAAGATGTTCTTCTGCAAGGATCAAAAGATATGAGAAAAGAACTTACTTATTATAGTTTGTACCTTCCTTCCTTCCTCCATTCCCTCCCTCCCTCTTTCATCAAATTTCCTTCTGTTACAGGAAGCCCAACAGTTCAGTCACCCCACATTTCTCTCTCCCATCCCCTCTTTTCCAGGTATTCCTACTAACCTCAGCTGCTGGAAAATGAGGGACAGCTTCTCTTTCCAATCCATACAGCTGAGAGTGAATGTTGGACAGTGCCCTTTGGCACATGGTGAGCCTCTGTCAGTATGGTGGGGCAGATTATAGGAGAAACAGAAAACAATTTCAGTTAGAAAACATACACTTGGAGAAGCAGGGCTGGGGAGACAAGGGTTGTGATGCCTATCACCATACAACCTAAAGACTGAAATCCTTCTATTGGCACAATCACTAGGCTGAAATACCACAACAACAGACAAGAGTTCTTTCTCCCACCCTGGACAATCCACAGATATATAAACCCCACTTGCCTAGTTTCCAACAGACCTCACAACCTCTGAGGATGCCTCCTATAGATGCAGGTGAAACTTCAGGAGAGAATGCTCTGGAACATGGCCATACAGCCCAGAAAACTCACAGCAACTCAAAGGGAGTTTTAATTTTGTTTCTGCCTACTGGTCTTTTTGGGGGACAGGGTGTCACACAATCCAGTTAATCATAAGGATTTCTGGGTAGAATTCTGTTTATTTATTTATTATTATTTCCATTTCTATACCGCCCTTCCTCGCAGTCTCGAGATGGTTTACATAGCCAAAAAGCACAATCAAAATATGCAACAATAAAACAAATTTAACACAAATTTAAAACAGATTTCCGACCCACACAGAATAGTCAACATGGGTTATCAGAGGTTAAAAGCCTGCCGGAAGAGCGTTGTTTTGCAGGCCCTCCGAAAAAAAGACAACTCTCCGAGGGCCCGAACATCCTCCGGTAAGGCATTCCAAAGGATTGGAGCTACCACCGAAAATGCTCTCTGCCTGGTGGAGGACAGGTGGAAAGTCCAAACAGAGGGTACTACAAGAAGATTTTGTTCTTTAGACCGTAGTGATCTCTGAGGAACATGTGGGTGAGGTGGTCACTCAAGTACACCTTTAATTTTATGATTGTGCCAAGAATGGAAACCAGTAATAGACAAAGAATTCAGAATGAAGTTTCATTCAAAACAGAAAAAAAACCCATGAGTTTAATCGATACTGTTTGAGAAGAAAAGTATGAAAAATGTTAAGAGCAATTGGAGCTTTGATTTGCTGAGTGGAGGCAGAGGAGAGATTCAGCCTCTGTCAACAATTCAGAGCCCCACATCTTCCTCTGCTATTTTGGTACTTTAGTGCACCATACTGTCATAGCATTATATCAATGGATTGGTCCCTTAGTCCCACTTTTGTTTCAATTTAATTACACAATGTTACGATTAGCTTGCTGTTGTTGTGCTGTATAATATGACCCCTATATCCATAAGATATATATTCCAGAACTTCACAATAGTGAATCCTATTCAATAAATGGCTTTCAGTAGAAACATCCCCTAGACTCCTAGAGTCATGTTGGAGGACTTGGGAAATGACTAGTGAGTATGGTCAACTTATGCTGGAGGCATGCCATAGAATCACCCAGAGAACCTGGAAAATGCCTAGAGAAGACTATTTTCTCATATGTGAATAAATGAAAACCACAAGTACCTGCCTTGCAGATATAGTAGTCATACTATACAATCATTGGGAAATAATCTGTTAATGATTGCCTTTCTCACTATAATCCAGTAGTGTAAATATCTCATTTTGCTTCATTTCAAGAACCAATGGGCGTAATATGAACATGGCTTGGCTGTTCCTTCATTGGTGATTCCCAAGAAAATCTCTCACAAGGTAATCTCAGACTTCTCTTGACGGTTGGATGGGGACGAGAGGGACAATACTTCCCAAGAGAACAGCTGTTTCTGTGCTCTATTATTATTATTATTATTAAACTTTATTTATACCCCACCACCATCTCCCAGAAGGGACTTGGGGCGGCTTACATGAGGCCAAGCCCAACAATGCATAGTAAAATAATACAACAGCAAATAAAACAATACATCACTATAACTTACAATAAGCAATAAACAACAACACAGTTTAAAAGCATTATGGCTCTTGAAACCCTTTTTAGATTTTTAAAATAAATGGCTAGGTGTTATGGTGCAAAAAGGGGGAAATCTTGACCTGTTAACTGTTGGAAGTCACTTTATTGCATTGGGGGGCCAAAGATCTTGGCATTTTCCCTGATGTAGCATGCACCACAGAGTTGTATTCCAAAAAATTATTTTGAAAGCCAATAGTATAATAGCACTATAATGCCATGCTGTAATGGTGTTATTACATATTAATGAATAAGTGGCATGCTTTTTTAAATAGAACAACCTTCACACAACTGATTAGCCTGATAAGCACTTTTGTTTTCCGTAAGCGAAAGGTAAAAAAATGCTGAGGTTGCTGTGGTCACTTTCTCATCCCGTGTTACCTCTCTCAGTACAAGATTTGAATCATGATAGGTGCTGTAATGATGTCATGCTACAAAAGTGTTAGTAGTAGCCATTTTCCTACCGGGCACGATTCAAAGTGCTGGCTTTAGCCTTTAAAGCCCTAAACAGTTCTGGTCCAGCTCATCTGTCCGAAGGCATCTCTCCCTATGAACCACTCAGGTGTTTAAGATCGTCCGGAGAGGCCCTCCTCTTGGTCCCGCCTTCTTCGCTGACCCGATTGGCAGGGATGAGAGACAGGGCCTTCTCAGCAGTGGCCCCTCGGCTATGGAACGCCCTCCCTAAGGACACTAGATTGTCCCCCTTCCTCTTAACATTTAACAAAAGTCTTAACAAAGAAAGTTAAGACTTGGATGTTCGAGCAGGCATTTCCAGATGAAGTGTAATTATTTAATTGAGACATACAGAATGATATGACGAGGCAACGGAAACCGATTTTAATAATGAGATGCTGAGATTTGTATTTTATAACTTTAATTGCTAATTGTATTGCTTTTATATGGTGTTTATTAATTGTTTCAATGTGTTTTATCTTGTGGGCATTCATTGCCATGTGTACACCGCCTTGAGTTGCCTTCGGGCTGAGAGGGGCAGTATAAAAATATAGTAAATAAAAAATAAATAAATACAATGTGTTGTTGAAGGCTTTTACTGGAATCACTGGGTTGCTGTGAGTTTTCTGGGCTGTATGACCATGTCCCAAAAGCATTATCTCATAACATTTCGCCCACATCTATGGCAGGTACAACCTCACAACCTCTGACGTTTCGCCCATAGATGTGGGCGAAATGTCAGGAGAGATTGCTTCTGGAACATGGCCATACAGCCTGGAAAACTCACAGCAACCCAGTGTTATTACAGCGATGAATATAGCTGAAGTGGTTTGGAAAAGAACAACCTGAAACAACTGAGTAGTGTAATAAACACTTTTTTTTTTAACACAGGAGAGATATCAAAAATGGCAGGGGTGGTGTGGTCTTCAATAACTTATGTTTTATGTAATTGTTTATATTGTTTTATGTTTGATTTTTACCCTGTTGTTGTGTTGTCGGCTCGGCCTCATGTAAGCCACCCCGAGTCCCCGTTCGGGGAGATGGTGGTGGGGTACAAATAAAAATTATTATTATTATTATTATTATTATTGGGCAGGGAAGGTTGTAATGATGTGCTGCCATAATTACATTATTGCGCCCCCCCCCCTATATATATATAATGGAGACAAATTAATCACAAAGCACAAGACAAGACAAACAAATTGAAGGTAATTACATTAGTGCAGATTTCAAAAGTGCAAATCATGCTACTACAACACAAGTATGACAAGGGCGTGATACACAACATCAGCAATGAAAGATAGGTGAAACATTTTAAATAGTATAACCTGACATAACACTACGATTGGTGTCTTGAAGATAAGAAAAAGTAAAATAAAGAATGCACATTATAGAGATAGGTGGAAAAATTCTTATTTTCACAGTTATGAAAAGCTGCAGATTTCAGCTTTCTGGGGAAGAAAATTTTGGAAATCTTGATGCAGAATTTTCCCAATAGGTAGATCCAACATGCCTTCAAGAGAAAAGAATGAAGGCTTACCTGTTGAAAAGGATTAAAGACATCTTGGCTGCAGGTTAGGTAGTATTGCAAGATTTCTGCAGAGATAAAAAGAAAAGAAAAAAGAAATTAGGCCTATATTGTGGTCTAGTCAGGAGGGAGGTCCATGGGGGTTGTGAGAATTCGAAAAAGGACGCCATGATGTGGTGGGTTAACTGGAGAGGCATGTCTCAGCAGCTGATTGGCTGAGCATTCCAGGAGCCAGAATTCTGATTGGCTGCTGCTTCTAGCTTGCTGCTGGGACTAACGGTTTTAACTGCCATTCTCATCTTGGACAGTGAAAAGTGCTGACTGGAAACAGCCAGTTAGGAAATGGCTGCTAACTATTTGAAGCCTGATTATTTCTAAGGCATGAAACATATTTAAAGACTGTTTAAAGGACTGTGTATTTTTCTTTGTTCTCTCTGTGTGAATTCAGAGAAACTGCTGTATATATTGTTGCCTTGTTTGAACTTTTGAACTGAAGTAAAGATGCTGTTACAGTGTTCCCCTGCTACTTCGCATTTTGCTTATTGCGGACTCGCTGTTTCGCGTATTTCAAAAAATATTAATTTAAAACATATATCATGGTATGTTTGCCGTTTTGTGGGGTTTTGCCGCCTCCGCTCTCCAAGACGCTTTCCTCCCTCCCTCCCTCCCTCCCTCCCAGGGCCGGCCTTTACCATTAAGTGACCTACGCGGTTGCGTAGGGCGACGTTCCTGGAGGGGCGTCGCCACCTGGGAGGGGCACCGCCCCGCCCCGTCGCTGTGCCGCCGCAGCCAGCCGGCGGCGCGGAGGAACGGCGGGGGGGGGGGGAGAGGGGACTCACGGGGTGGGTGCCCGGACCCGAGGAGGAGCAAGAGGGGGGGAGGCCACGAGGGCGGCCCCCACGGAGACTCCCCGGCAGCAGCAGCAGCAACGTCCCCGGAAGGGCCCGGAGCCAGAGGCGCATCTTCCTGACATCACTTCGTCGCGCCTCTGCCGAGGAGGAAGGGGAGGAAGGCCTCGCCGGCCGCGCGCTGCAAGGACGCCCGGAAGGAGAGACGCCGGAGGGAGGGAGCCCTGCGGAGGTGCGGCGGCCTCTTCCTCCTTCCCTCCCTCCCTCCGGCGTCTCTCCTTCCGGGCGTCCTTGCAGCGCGCAGCCGGCGAGGCATTCCTCCCCTTCCTCCTTGGCAGAGGCGCGATGAAGTGACGTCAGGAAGATGCGCCTCTGGCTCCGGGCCCTTCCGGGGGCACTGCTGCTGCTGCTGCCGCTGCCGGGGAGTCTCCGTGGGGGCCGCCCTCGTGGCCTCCTCCCCTCCTGCTCAGGTGAGGGCGCCCGCACCATGAGTCCCCTCTTCCCCCCCCGTTCCTCCGCGCCGGCGCGCTCGGGAGCCAGTGCGCATGCGCAAATTTCCATGTATGTGCGGGCGCAGCCGGGAGCCGCCAGGGGGAGGGGGCGGCAAAATAATGTTCGCTTATTCCCCCTGGAGAGCTCAGACCGCCCCTGCTCCCTCCCTCCCTCCAGCCTTGAAGGACCTTTCCTTCCTTCCTTTCCTTCACTTTAATTTAAATTTATGAAGACTTAAGATAATGTATAACTATTGAAATAATGTATAAATATCAAAATAAATAGAGCATCCCTACATTGTGGTTTTTCACTTATTGCGGGAGGTCCTGGAACCTAACCCCAGCAATAAGTGAGGGAACACTGTACTTGTTACACAAGCCTGAATGACACTTTATTATACTGCAGGGTTTATTTTGATTCAGAAACTGTGGTAAAGCTTCTGTTTCTTTACATTTACCAACCCCAACAGGGGTGACACCATGAATTATTGCACTGGGTGACACCAATCCTAGCAAATGCCACTGATGCATGATGACAGGCATATTCTGGGATGCCTCTGGGGTCCTTTGGAGGTCCCAGGGGATGACGTCATTGTTTTGTGTCCAGCTATAGGAACACAGATGCTACTCCGCTGCCCCATTCTGCATGAAGGGGAGCAGCTGCACCAGTTTAAACCCAGCATGGGCAAACTTGGGCCCTACCAGCTTTAGGAATCATGGAAGTCCAAAACACCTGGAGGGCCCAATTTGCCCATGAATAGTTTTAAAGGCTAGATTCAGTGGTAGAGTTTGGTCACTGCAAGGTTGGTATGGAATGCTGACTTCCACAGTGACCAAAAAAGTCAGATATGCAGGACTCATACCATCATAGATCACTAACAGGACTCCATAAATAGGAGGAAAGAAGAGGAGGGAGAGAAAAGAAATGCTGTAGCACCTTTAAGATCCATTAGTTTTTATTTCCGGACAAGCTTTCATGGACACAAAACAACTTCTTCAAATGCAGTACACAGTGTTTTGCCTTGAATTCATGGGTCAGTTTCCGAGAGCTGACGTCTTCTTTTCATTATTTGTCCCTGCCTCTACAACAGTTGAATTGGGAAGCTTGCATCCTGGAATAAATAAAGCAGGGCTGCTGGTGGGGGATTACTGGAATGGGACTCATCCTTTGCTATGCAGCATTGCTCCCTCATTAAAATTTTACACACACACACATACACACACAACCCAGCGGCTATTAAAAATAAAAGAACCATCACTGCACTTCAAGCGATGCATGTAGTGTCACATCTAGTTTGCATTAGAGCCTTTATCTGTGAGAGGCACACAGTTCCACTGAGAAACACAGTAAACTGGAAATGACTCAAGAAACACTCTGGGATTGCTACTGCTTTGGAGACCAGGGACGTTAATTATTTTTGATAACGACTAAATCAAAACTACATAAACAAGCCTCATGAGAATTTGAAACCAGGCCTCCTGAGTATGATTCCCAAGTGACCGGGGGTAAAATTAAAACTTATCTAAGTCTTCAACAGCAATTTTTATATAAAGAATTCATTATGGGAAGCTACTCATAGATGCATGTCAACATCAGGGAATCCTCACAGATCAAGTAACTACAGTACAGTCTCGCTTATCCAACCTTCACTCATCCAATGTTCTGTATCATCCACTGCAGTCTGTGGGGGTTGGTAAATGTAAATACCAACCAGAGGACATTTCATTCGAGGACATTCTGGAGTTCAAACTTTGGAGCTTCGAAACGTCCTTCAGAGAGCTGCCAGGCCTCAAGTCAGGTCGCTGGACTTGTAAGGAGACAGCCTTTGAGAACACAGGGCCAAGGGTCGGAGATGATCTCCTTCTCCTTCCCATTCTTGTGATCCCACAGAGTTCTTTGGGAGTCCCACGGCTGCCTCCATTTGATGGTCGCCAACTGCCACCATAGGACAATCCCAGTAAGGGGTCAATCGGTATGGACCCTGGTTCTATCCAATCCCTATCCCCATTCCATTGCTGAATGTATGTGATCCTTATGTTTCCTCCTTTATTTATGTTCCACCCCTGTTTTGCTTCTGTTGTAATGTCTGTTCTGTATTGTTATTGTGTTATGAATCAAACTGTAAACCGCTCCGAGCCTCCGGGGAGTGGCGGTATAGAAGTTTGAAACATAAATCTGTAAACCTTTATAACACGGAATGCTTGTATGTGTGTATGCGGAGGGCGGGAGGGCAGAAGGGCGGAAGCAGCCACTTTCACAGGCCAGGGCGGATATGTGGCAGCCACTTTCACAGGCCAGGGCGGATATGTGGCAGCCACTTTCACAGGCCAGGGCGGATATGTGGCAGCCACTTTCACAGGCCAGGGTGGATATGTGGCAGCCACTTTCACAGGCCAGGGCGGATATGTGGCAGCCACTTTCACAGGCCACGGGCGGATATGTGGCAGCCACTTTCACAGGCCACGGGCGGATATGTGGCAGCCACTTTCACAGGCCAGGGCGGATATGTGGCAGCCACTTTCACAGGCCAGGGTGGATATGTGGCAGCCACTTTCACAGGCCAGGGCGGATATGTGGCAGCCACTTTCACAGGCCAGGGCGGATATGTGGCAGCCACTTTCACAGGCCAGGGTGGATATGTGGCAGCCACTTTCACAGGCCAGGGCGGATATGTGGCAGCCACGTTCACAGGCCAGGGCGGATATGTGGCAGCCACGTTCACAGGCCAGGGCGGATATGTGGCAGCCACTTTCACAGGCCAGGGCGGATATGTGGCAGCCACTTTCACAGGCCATGGCGGATATGTGGCAGCCACTTTCACAGGCCAGGGCGGATATGTGGCAGCCACTTTCACAGGCCAGGGCGGATATGTGGCAGCCACTTTCACAGGCCAGGGTGGATATGTGGCAGCCACTTTCACAGGCCAGGGCGGATATGTGGCAGCCACTTTCACAGGCCAGGGTGGATATGTGGCAGCCACTTTCACAGGCCAGGGCGGATATGTGGCAGCCACTTTCACAGGCCAGGGTGGATATGTGGCAGCCACTTTCACAGGCCACGGCGGATATGTGGCAGCCACTTTCACAGGCCAGGGCGGATATGTGGCAGCCACTTTCACAGGCCACAGCGACCAGCGCAGGTGATGGACCTGCACCAAACTTGGTACACATAACCCCCCTAACCCCCTTTACGTCCTGGCGCGGGTCGGGGGGACATGACCCACGGATTATGGGATTTGTAGTACTTTCCAACACTTTGGTTCCCACAGACCACTGAGGCCACCAAAAAGGACCAATACAGACCACACTCAGCACACACAGCCCCCATGACCCACTCTACGTCCTGGTGCAGTTCGGAGGAGGGTGGACCATGGATGATGGGACTTGAAGTGCCTCTACTCACTTCCCAAGTCCGCTGCAACCCTCATCCAATCACTGATCGAGACCAAACTTGGTACACATAACCCCCATGACTACTTTCACGTCCTGGTGAGGTTTGGGGAGGACTGACAATGGATGATGGGATTTGTAGTACTTTTACACCCCTCTGTTCCCACAGACCACTGTGGCCCCCAACAAACACTGATAAAGACCACACTTGGCACACAGAGCCCCAGTGACCCAGTCCACATCCTACTAAAGTTTGGAGGGGGACAGAACATGGATGATCGGTCTTGCAGTACCTTCCCTCACTTTCCAAGACTGCTACAAACCTAATCCTATGATTGATCAACACCAAACTTGCCACACAGAGCCCTCATGACCCACTCTACATTCTGGTGCAGTTTGGAGGAGGGTGGACCATGGATGTTGGGACTTGAAGTACCTCTACTCACTTCCCAAGTCTGCTGCGACCCTCATCCAATTACCGATTGAGACCAAACTTGGCACACATAACCCCCATGACTGCCTTCACGTCCTGGTGAGGTTCGGGGGAGGACTGACAATGGATGATGGAATTTGTAGTATTTTCACACCCCTCTGTTCCCACAGACCACTGTGACCCCCAAAAAACACCAAGAAAGTCCACACTTGGCACACAGAGCCCCAGTGACCCACTCTACATCCTACTGAAGTTTGGAGGGGGAGAGAACATGGATGATGGGACTTGCAGTACCTTCCCTCACTTCCCAATCCTGTTACAAACCTAATCCAATGACTGATCAACACCAAATCTGGCACACAGAGCCCTCATGACCCACTCTACAGCCTGGTGCAGTTTACTGTGAGACGGACCACGGATGATGGGACTTGAAGTACCTTCACTCACTTCCGAAAAAGAATGCATCCCTCATCCATTCACCAATACAGACCAAACTTAGCACACAGAGCCCCCATGACCCAATCTACATCCTACTACACTTTGGGGGCAGAGATGATGGGACTTGCACTACCTTCAGTAATTTCATGATACCACTGCAACTCCCAATAATGATGGATCAAGACCAAACTTGGCACACAGAGCCCCCATGACCCACTCTACATCCTGCTGCGCTTCACAAATAACCCGGGCAGGGCCGGGTCCCCAAGCTAGTAAATAAATAAATAAACAGAAGCATTACCACAGTTTCTGAACCATTATATACCCTGCAGTATAATAAAGTATCACTCGGGTTTGTGTAACAAGTAACAGTATCTTTACTTCAGTTCAAAAGATCAAACAGGGCGACAATATATACAGCAGTCTCTCTGAATTCACACAAAGAACAGTGGGAATGAACAGTCCTTTTTAAACAGTCTTTAAAATATACTTCATGCCTTTAAATGACCAGGCTTCAGAGAGCTGGCAGCCATTTCTTTCCTGGCTATTTCCAGTCAGCACTCTCGTCACTCTCCAAAGTGAAAGTGGCAGCTAAAAATCCCTTGTCTCAACAGCAAGCAGCAAGCCAGAGACAGCAGCCAATCAGAAATCTTTTTCTGTAGATTTGTTGCAAAACATGATGTTTTGGAGCTTAATTTGTAAAATCATAATGTAATTTGATGATTAATAGGCTTTTTCTTAATCCCTCCTTATTATCCAACATTTTCACTTATCCAATGTTCTGCCAGTCCGTTTATGTTGGATAAGAGAGATTCTACTGTATTAGTAAATCTCACCATTCCTACACAAGATGCAAATCCAAAAATATTTATTCTAGAACCACAGTAATTCCAATCCTACCTGGGCTGAGTCCAGTCCTGGCTTGGGTTGTGTTCATCACATAGCTATCTGGCTCAAAGCAGAAATCACTCAGTCCCTGAAGGTGGAGGGAGGGACAGAAACAAAGGTCTCTTTTAGTGCAGTAAGTTGCAAATAGCATGAAAACCAAAATGTCTATCTATAAGAGATCGAGTCCTGTCCCTGCCCATTAATGGGTTATTATGGACAGTAGGGTAGCAAAGAGCTCAAACAGATGAGGCAGCAGCTTAGATCTTTTGGGGTGTGGAAAACCTTGAGGACTCAACTGGAGCAGTTTGAGAGATCCGAATCTTTGTATGGCCCCATTCTGATAACATATTTGCCAATGCTACCAAAGGAGCATGCCTGAAGGAAAGCAGTACCTGTCTCTCTCCAATATCAGAGGGACTTTGAATCTGCTCTGGGTTATAGTCTGAACGTTAGAGGAGCTATTCAAAGTGCTCAACCAACTATGAAGAATAATGTCAAGGAATCTGAATGGCTCTCCTTTAAATTCATACTGAAGTTGATGCCATCATGAAAGGGGTTTGCAAGTTACAAAACGGCGAATGAGGTATCGAAAGGGAACAGCAATCTATTGTTAGGGTTAAAGGACAAAATATGGCACAGGAGCAAGGAGAAGTTAAGGCTGTAGTTCGTTTCCAAACACACTTTTAGATTCTTAAAACTTTGGGTTGTCAAAAGAAGGTGGCTGGAAATGGCTAAGAAAGTGTTTCTCAACCTTCCTAATGCCCACGACCCCTTAGTACAGTTCCTCATGTTGTGGTGACCCCCAACCATAAAATTATTTTCGTTGCTACTTCATAACTGTAATTTTGCTACTGTTATGAATTGCAATGTAAATATCTGATATGCAGGATGTATTTTCATTCACTGGACCAAATTTGGCACAAACACCTGATACGGACACATTTGAATACTGGCGGGGCTGGGGGAGATTGATTTTGTCATCTGGGAGTTGTAGTTGCTTGGATTTATAGTTAGCCTACAATCAGAGAACGTTCTGGACTCCACCAATGATGGAATTGAACCAAATTTGGCACACAGAATTCCCATGACCAACAGAAAATACTGGAAGGGTTTGGTGGACGTTGACCTTGATTTTTGGAGTTGTAGTTCACCTCCAATCCAGAGAGCACTGTGAACTCAAATAATGATAGATTGGACCAAACTTGGCACAAATACTCAATATGCCCAAATTTGAGCACTGGAGGGGTTTGGGGGAAACAGAGCTTGACATTTGGGAGTTGTCGTTGCTGGGATTTATAGTTCGCCTACAATCAAAGAGCGTTCTGAACCCCACCAATGATAGAATCAAGCCAAACTTTCCACACAGAACCCTTATGACCAACAGAAAATACTGTGTTTCCTGATTGTGTTTGGCAACTCCTCTGACAGCCTCTTGCAACCCCCCAGGGGTCCTGACCCCCAGGTTGAGAAATGCTGGGATAAGACCATCTCTCTTGGGGACACATGTCTGTCATTACAGCTCTTTAAAAAAGAAAACTGAAAGATGCTTAATGAGTTTGAGAGCGGGAAGCAAGGAGCCTTAGACTTATTTTAGCAAAGGGCAGGTAGCAACTGGGTTAAGGTGGAAGAAGACATGATTGGGATGACAAGACTTTGGGTAGGGGGTTTTGTTGGGAAGGAGGAGAGAGCTTTCTCAATGGAAGAGGGGTGCATTTGAGAAGAGAAAAGCTGAGCACCAAGGAAAGAAACCCTAGTTCGTTCATTGGTTCTTTTCTTATTGAAAAAAAATATCCCCAGCGGGGACAGAACTGAGAATATTAATCAAGGCAGCCGGAAAGTACACATAGTGTCCCCTCTTCTCCCCATAGGCAGTACATAACTTAGGACCTACTAATTAAAAGCAACAGTAAGAGGGGGAAGTGTGTGTGTGACTCTAGAGCGAGTGGTATTGGTGAGAGAAAGCCTCATTCCTCACAAACACACACACACACACACACAACGCTCTGGCAGGAAATGCCAGCAATTAAATTATTGTGCTTCAGAGAGCAGCAGAAAGGGAGCGTCCCCATACCAAGGCCACCCAGCCTGCCCAAGTGATTGGTTGCCCCTTTATTCTCACATCTGCTGTACGGTGGCCAAAGATTCCTATGCATTTGACACCTGTACGAAGGACAGAAAGTGCATTGATCTCTGCTATGCACAACTAAATTCCTGTGTTTCTGAGAATTTTCGATAGCCATGTTAATCTGATTCAGTATAACAATGAAAACAGGGGTAAGGAGATTGTGCTACTCCAAGTGTTGCTCTTGGCTGTTGCCATTGGCTGTTGATACACAGTGAATTTCCAGGAAACTCTGTAAATGTGATCATAGTATGGCAAAAATGTGACCTTTAGGGGGAAAAAACTGCCAGTCCACCATATCAGATAGCTGAACAAGCACTAGTATAAGATAAGGCCTGTGCTTTCTGAGGGAAATAATTGGCAACCCTGTAACTGTACCAAAACCAGCTTCGGTATCTAACTATATGTAGTACAGAGAATTGTTATTGTTATCATGTCACTGCTACTATAATTCTAAAGAGCCAGTATATGGAATCAGTTTAAATAGTTATATTGGAAAGTGCTTATTGTACTTATTGTATTGTACTTTTAAAGGTTGTATATTATGTGATGTCATGGCCTATGGCTGGTACAATAAACAATTCATTCATTCATTCATAGCAGAGATAATGGTACGGGACTTTTCTACGCCATGCTGTATGCTCTCAGATATATTCCATGTGTACCCTCGGTGACAAAGTGGGTTAAACCGCTGAACTGCTGAACTTGCTGACTGAAAGATTGGTGGTTCAAATCCAGGAAGTGGGGTAAGCTTCTGTTGTTAGCCCCAGCTTCTGCCAACCTGGCAGTTCAAAAACATGCAAATGCGGGTAGATCAATAGGTGCTGCTTTGGCAGGAAGGTAAGGGTGCTTCATGCAGTCATGCTAGCCACATGATCTTGGAGGTGTCTATGGACAACGCCAGCTCTTTGGCTTAGAAATGGAGATGAGCATCGCCCCTAAGAGTCAGACATGACTAGACTTAATGTCTAGGTGAAAAAAACCTTTACCTTTTACCTATCTGCCATTTTTGTTCACTGTCCTAGAAAAACCTGAATGACCTTTTTTTCCGTTTTCTGGCAGCATGGTGGGATACTTCGCCATCTTTTGGGTTTTAAATGTGCTGTTTATAAAAAGGGTCAACTTCCTTCCCCAAGTCTTCAGAAGCTGGTATCTATATAGAAAACTGATGCTCCTTTCCTCTACACCTGTATTTAAATGCTTACTTATCACTGTTAAAGAAACACTGCATGCTCCCCCCCCCCCCCTACTCATGGTGGCTCTTGGGGTTTATTTGTTGTGAAACAGGATCTGTGAAATAAGTTTTTATTAATCCACAAGCTGGCTGCAACCAAACACCATCTGATTTGTTGGACTACATCTTCCATAATTCTGAGTGAGCATAGCCACACTCACTAGGATCCCCTGATCCTAATGGAACCTGGCTTTAAATTGCTAATGGAAGAAGTTACAGTAGGTATGAGTAGGTATGAGATTAGGTATAATACAAATCTACCCATGCTTTCATCTATCAAATACTGGTGGACCTTTTAGTAGCAAGCCATTTCAGAAGGAGAATTGCTCTGTTTGCATCATGGAGAGGTCAGTCCTAGACTGTTCATCAGTTCCACAACCTCCCTTTCCCTGCACACATCTGGGGTGATCTTCCAAGAGTTATTGAACTGCAACTCCCATCTTTCCTCACTATTTCCTTGGCTGGCTAGAGCTGATGGGAGCTGTAGTCCAAAAATATTTGGAAGACTGTGAGTCACCCACCCATGGTCGACAGCTCCATCACCCAAGGTTTGCTGGAACGTTTTGGTTCCTTCACTTTACTGCTACTGGCACCATGATTAAACCCTTACTCACCACCGCTGCTGCTGTCTCCAGCCCCATGGAGCCCCAGCTCAGGATGAGAACAAGGAAGCTCATCACAGCCATTCTGTTGGGGAGAGGGGAACAAAGAGGAAGATGCTCAGCTGGGTAGGGAGATGTCCATTCCAGCCATGAACCATTCCAGCAGGATTTGATCCTTTTTCTTTTTGACATTTTAAGCTGGTTTGTAGTACACAGAAATATTTTTTTAAAACAGCTCTCCTTCTCACATTGCAATCAAGGTTCAGTGTGGCTCCTTCTGAATTTAGTGGCAGCCTAGCTACTACTTGGGTTATATTTGCAAACAGATTACTAGGAATAGGTTGATCTCCTAAAGCAGTGTTTATCAACCTTCCTAATGCCACGATCCCTTAATACAGTTCCTCATGTTGTGGTGACCCCCAACCATAACATTATTTTTGTTGCTTCTTCAAAACTGTAATTTTGCTACTGTTATGTATTGGAATGTAGATTTCTGACATGCAGGATGTATTTTCATTCACTGGATCGAATTTGGCACAAATACTCAATACGCCTAAATTTGAATACTGGTGGGGTTGGGGGGTGTTGATTTTGTCATGTGGGAGTTGTAGTTGCTGTCATTTATAGTTAACTTACAATCAAAGAGCATTCTGAAATTAACCAACGATGGAATTGAACCAAACTTGGCACACAAAACTCCCATGACCAACAGAAAAGACTGGAAAGGTTCTTGACCTTGAATTTTGGAGTTGTAGATCACCTACATCCAGAGAGCACTATGGACTCAAACAATCTGAACCAGACTTGACATGAATACTCAATATGCCTAACTGTGAACACTGATGGAGTTTGGGAAAAATAGACCTTGACATTTGGGAGTTGTAGTTGCTGGGATTTATAGTTTGCCTAAAATCAAAGAGCCTTCTGAATCCCACCAATTATAGAATTGGGCCAAACTTCCCACACAGAACCCCCATGACCAACAGAAAATACTGTGTTTTCTGATGGTCTTTGGCAACTTCTCTGACACCCCATCATGACCCCTCCAGGGGTCCTGACCCCCAGGTTGAGAAACGCTGTCCTTAAGGGATGTCTGACTAGGATTTAACAGAAGAATATTATTTATTGTTTATTTCGTAACAAAAGCATTAGGAGCCCCCGGTGGTGGAATGGGTTAAACCTTTGTGCTGGGAGGACTGAAGAACAACAGGTCAGAGGTTTGAATCTGGGGAGAGTGCGGATGAGCTCCCTCTGCCAGCTCCAGCTCCCCATGCGGAGACATGAGAGAAGCCTCCCAGAAGGATGGTAGAACATCATAATATCCAGGTGTCCCCTGGATGGCCAATTCTCTTACACCAGAAGCAACTTGCAGTTTCTTAAGTCGCTCATGACATGGAAAAAAAACAAAATAAACTGGATACATAAGTATAAAATTGATTTTTAAAAAATAGAAGGAGCATACGCGGCTAAATAAGCCGTACTTCACCTACACATCTTGTAAAGGACATAAGGCAGCTTGGTACATGTAGCTTGGAAGAAAAGACTAAGAGGTTGAAGTAATAACTCTTTAAACATTTGAGGGCATATCAAGTAAAAGATGGATGCAGCTTGCTTTCTACTGCTCCAGAGACAAGACCATGATCTAACGGATTAAAGAACCAAATTCTACATAAACAAGGGAATACATTGTCTCAGAGATTGATGGATCTCATCTGGAGAGATGGAATGGGCATCTTTCAAGAATGCTTCAGTTGTGTATCACTGCATGGCAAGGAATGGCACTAGATGGCCTTTGTGGTCCCTTCTAATTCTCAGGTTCTATGATTCTTTGATATTTACAAACCAAGTAACATATTTCACACTAAATAGGAGAGATAATGTAGGATAGACAAAGTGTACTTGATTAGATGCAAGGAGTTAAGCCTCTATGGACAAATATTCATACCAATGGATGGAGGATGGGATGTGACTAGGAATACAAATATAAAGCATGTGGGTATGATGATGGGATAAGAAGTTCAGTTTTCATAAACAGAGGACAAAGGTGAGCGATAGGACCAATGTGAAGCCAATTTGTAAATAGTAGAGGATGTTTTTGGTCTGGTATACAGATAAGGGTTCAGGAATAGAAATGACAGCCTACTTGGGATTGGGATATCTACTGATGCTGTAATAGGTTCAGTGTGCCTATTTAAACTACAGTTGGCCTTCCACATTTCCATGTTTTGCGAAGTTGATTATCCACAGATTTGATTAAAGTGTTACCTCTAGGAAACTCTAGAAACTCCAGTGCAACTCTCCAGGTCAATCTCCGAAGAAGGTTGGCCATAGAGCCACACTGGAGGACCTAGAAATTGTGAAAAAGGTGCTCTCTGGCTACAAAAAACCGGGGTCTTTCTTATTCACATTTTCCCCACTTTTGTGTGTGTGTATGTTGGGGGGGGGGGGTTCCCATGCCCCTAACCCAAATGAATGTGGACTTCCTATTGTATCCTCAATTGATTGGCACTTGTTGATATATCACAATTCAAGAATTTTGGCATGTTGATTTCTGAGACTTCTCACTGAAGTATGGATATATATATATATATGTGTGTGTGTGTGTGTGTGTGTGATGGTGGTGATGACATAAACTCTAAGAAAAATGTTATAGCCCAAATACTGCTGATATTTTGTTCATTCTGTTAATTATGTAATTTCTGTATACAATTGAAAAATTAAATAATTTTCTGCTCCTTGTATGATTCAACAGCTGGATTGCTCTGAAGACTTCCCAATATATCATTTCTCCTCTTCACCCCCATTCCGCTGCCAGTGTGGCAGTGTCCAGAAATGCCCACAAGATGGTGCACTCACACGATTATCAACCACTTGATTTGCTTCGCCAGACCCAGCAAGATGAAGAGACAGATGATGAGGTCCAACAGTAGCAGTAAAATGTAGGCCAGCCACCTAAGGGAGCCAGAGAGCAGAAAAGTGAGAGTGACACAGTGAGTCCCGGGTCTCCCACGACCAACCTTTACTGCACTTTCTTTTGCATTGTCAACACGAGCCACACTGGCACAACAGGAAGTTGTCCGTTTGTTCTAAGATGCATGACACATGCTCCCACTCTCCCTTTCCCGCTTCTAGTTATTTTCACTCATGCCTAACCACCCATTTACACTCCTCCCCCCATCCATCTGTCTTCACACAACTCATACCATATTTCCAATCCTATTGGTGTAAGTTCTCTCATACTTGTAATTATACTTCCCCACTGCTGTGCAATGGATGCATTCACTTCATGGTGGCGCAAGCAGAATTCTGCAAGTGTATGCATTTCTCATGAATGTATACCTATTGTTAGATCTCACTAGATCTCACTCAGTGGCTCATTGCAGGTCAATCGGGACAGTGTGTCTACTCCAGGTCCAAATAGCTTTAAAGCAGCGTTTCTCAACCTGGGGATCAGCACCCCTGGGGAGGTCATGAGGGGGATGTCAGAGGGGTTACCAAAGACCATCAGAAAACACAATATTTTCTGTTGGTCATGGAGGTTCTGTGTGGGAAGTTTGACCCAATTCTATCATTGGTGAGGTTTAGAATGCTCTTTGATTGTAGGTTAACTATAAATCCCAGCAACCACAGCTCCCAAATGTCAAGACCTATTTCCCCCAAACTCCACCAGTGTTCATATTTGGGCATATTGAGGATTCATGCCAAGTTTGGTCCAGATCCAACATTGTTGGGTTCATAGTGCATTGTGGATGTAGATGAACAACAACTCCAAAACTCAAGGTCAATGCCCACCAAACTCTTCCAGTATTTTCTGTTGGTCATGGGAGCTCTGTGTACCAAGTTTGGTTCAATTCCATTGTTGGAGGAGTTCAGAATGCTCTTTGATTGTATGTGAACTATAAATCCCAGCAACTATAACTCACAAATGACAAAATCAATCTCCCCCAACCCCACCATTATTCAAATTTGGGCATGTTGGGTATTTGTGCCAAATTTCATTTCATTTACATTACGATTCATAACAGTAGCAAAATTACAGTTATGAAGTAGCAACGAAAATAATTTTATGGTTGGGGGTCACCGGGAATGTGGCGCAGCTGGCTGGGATCAATTGCATAAGATCTCTACTGACCAGAAGGTCATGGGTTTGAGGCCTGCCCGGGTCAGGGTCAGTTCTCGACCAATTGTTAGTCGCCGCCATATCTGTTCGTCTGTTTTATCCTGTGCCACACTTTGCCCAGCTGTGGCTTTTGTGTCATTTTATTGTATTTTTCAGATGTGTTTTAATGCTTTTATGTATGATTGTTTTTATGAATATGCTGTTAGCCGCCCCGAGCCTTCGGGGAAGGGTGGCAAATAAGTGTGAATTAATAAATAAAATAAATTAAATAAATTGTGTAGCTCGTTGTCTGTCTATATATGTTGTATGTCTATGGCATTGAATGTTTGCCTATATATGTGAATTGTGATCCGCCCTGAGTCCCCTGCAGGGTGAGAAGGACAGAATATAAATGATGTAAATAAATAAAATAAACATGAGAAATTGTATTAAGGGGTCATGGCATTAGGAAGGTTGAGAACCACTGCTTTAAAGGAACTGTCTGAGATTGTGGACTATAGTTCAGCACTCTGGAGAGCTCTTGTAAAACCTGTGTTGAAAATTGGAGAGGATTCACCTGCAATGGGTGCTAGAAACCACAAATTGATTTGCCTATGTGCTGAATCACAATTCTACAATTGAGTCAATGGGTCTGCTCTGTTTGGACAATACCCAGCAGGATTACACTCATGCAGCTGCAACTTTTTAGAAGGTGCATAACCATTTATTTATGTAAATATATTGCTTTATTCATGGGATTGCAAGAACAGCCCATGTGCATTTCCTGAACAGCCCATGTGCATTTCTTGTTGTTTAGTATTAGAATAAGCAGGCATGGTGATAGATATACAATCAGTGCACAATGTTGATATTCAGGATAAGAGTGGTGCAATACAATGACTATGAGACAACATAACATGGATATACACTATGCAAGTGTAGCCCCTATATTGGCTTGGTCTAGTAGGTGAGAAAACCTAAAGGTGGGGATATACTTACCAGTTCAGTTTTGAGAAAGGAAGAGATGGAAGGGAGAGGAGCTCTCTTTGCCAGGACAAGGCCCATTCTTGTCCCTGGCAAAGTCATATAAGCAAATTGAATTTGTCACCTTCAATTAGCTTATATGACTTAATGTACACATTCAGGAGGAGGTGGAAGTAGAAATTTCTCTAATGGTCCTTTTATTATCTGCCTGCATCTATTTTAGATTTTTACTTAACGTTTTGAATTGCCTATGAGCCAATATGTGTGCAGTGGTTTGAGTGGTTATAGACCATGCATGGGCAAACTTGGGCCCTCCAGGTGTTTTGGACTCCAACTCCCACAATTCCTAGCTTAAGCAGCTGAGGGGGGAAAGAAAGGGCCTGAGACAGTTAGGAATTGTGGGAGTTGGAATCCAAAACACATGGAGAGCCCAAGTTTGCCCATGCCTGATCCAACATTATTCTAGCAAGTAAGAACATACAATATACTAGCATACTAATAAGGCTTAAGTGGCTGAGGGGGAAAAAGAAGGTGCCTGAGCCTGTTTGGAATTGTGGAAGTTGAAGTCCAAAACACCTGGAGGGTCTAAGTTTACCCATCCTTGTTGTAGACCACACACACACACACACACACATATGAAATATAACATTTTGACATCAATATAACTGCCATGGCACATTCTATGGAATCCTGTTTATGCCACCATGATTGTGTTTCCAATGTTCACATTATGTGCCTCAACAGAACCCAAGGAAGTGTTATACCAGCATGATCTCAGCCTTGATCAATCAGTGAGCTCTCATCCCAACCATGAGCCTTATATCCTTCCTCAAGCCCACTTCTTGCCAACCCCATATCTCACCTGTAGTCTTCCAGGTAGCCAACTTGTTCCGCTAGGACACTGGGGCTTCCGCGGGCATCTTCCCAGAAGGGAATGCCATCCAGGGTCTGTGCTACTGCCTCAGCTTGGCGGCGAGTGTTTCGGACCACAGCCACCAGTTCTGTCCGTGGGGACAGCGCCTCCTCGAGCTGAGTGAGATCCCCTCGTACTGTTGCTGAAATCAGCTCCACTGTCTCTGCAACCTGTGTGGAGAGTGAGGTGGGAGTTACAACTTGGAAAGTATGTGCCACATGGGGCCATGTGGTGCATGGGTCCTTAGCATGGTTGTGTGCGACATATGGCAAATTCAAGGCATTGCATGCCATGTGTTCCAGTTTACAAGAGACCTGACTTGCCAATCTTTTGTTTAGAACAAACTGTCCTTACACCAATCTCTGAATGATCTGAAAATTTGTGGTTTTCTCCCTTTTTGCCAGTACTGCAAAAAAGGTGTTTTAGACTTCAACTCCCACAATTCCTAACAGCCTACCAGTTGTTATGAATTGTGGGAGTTGAAGTCTAAAACACCTGGAGGACTGAAGTCTGTCCAGTCCTGACCTACACCACAGGTTGTCACCAAAGTTTATTGGGAGTTGTTCTGAGTTTTAAATTTTTGTTTTATATGATATACATTTTACTGTATTGTATTGTACTGTGTGTTCATTTTATCCGCTGTTTTATGGACTTTGTGCTAAACTTAAGCTGCTCCAAGTCTCTTCGGAGAAATGGAGGTGGGGCACAAGAATAAAGTAGTAGTTGCTTTTGTTATTATTATTTGAAACATAACAAAATTAGTATACAGCAAACAAGATCACTATGCTGGGTTTTGTATTTATAACATGTCGGACACTTCCCAAGTGTCTATGACTGTGTGATGTATCAGTGAATAATGCATGCAGATCCCAGTAGGTTGGGCTTTTGCAGCTGACAGGTGGTAATTTTGTCAGTGCCGATTGTGTTTAAGTGCAGGCCAAGGTCTTCAGGCACTGCACCCAGTGTGCAGATCACCACTGGAACCACCTTTACTGGCTTGTGCCAGAGTCTTTGCAGTTCGGTCTTTAAATCCTCATATCGTGTCTGTTGTTTCGCTTCAATCCTACTGTTGCCTGGGATTGCAACATCCACAATCCATACTTTGTTTTTTAACATGATCGTGAGGTCAGGAGTATTGTGCTCCAAAACTCTGTCAGTTTGAATTCGGAAGTCCCAGAGTAGTTTGATGTGTTCATTTTCTGTAACTTTTTCAGGCTTGTGCTCCCACCAGTTCTTTGTCACAGGCAGATGATATTTGTGGCACAAGTTCCAATGAATCATCTGAGCAATGGTGTTCTGCCTCTGCTTGTAGTCTGTCTGCTCAATCTTCTTGCAGCAGCTGAGGATGTGATTTATTGTTTCATCTGCCTCCTTGCAGAGTCTACACTTGGGTTCTGTTGTCAACTTTTCAATTTTGGCTTTGATGGTATTTGTTCTAATGGCTTGTTCTTGGGTTGCCAGAATCAGGCCCTCAGTCTCCTTTTTCAAAGTTCCATTTGCGAGCCACATCCATGTTTTTTCTTTGTCAATTATGCTCCCAATTTTTACCAGGAACTGTCCATGGAGAGCCTTCTTTTGCCGGTTTTCTCTTCTGCTCTCCATTGTATTTTTACGGTTTTCCCTCTTTGTCTTTTTCACTTGAAGCAGTTGTTGTTGTTATTATTATACGCACACAATTGGGAAGAAGAGGTTGTGACAGTACAGACCTATAATATCTACTAACGTACCCCACTAGTCTTTTATAGAAACCCACTCCTGCATTAGGTGGTGAAAACCAAAGTAAATACAATTGAGCATCTGTTTAGATATCTGTTCTTCACATATAAGTTAAGACACATGTGTAGGAGTGTCCATCTTATGTAAATATATACGTGTGCTTTTGTAGATATATATGTGTCTTTGCTTTTTTATCTTTTTCATACTTTGGGTATTTTCTACATATAAAATATATGTGTTTAATAAAAATATTTTTAAAGCTATCCCACAGATGACTCATAAGCCAAATTGGGGAAAGACCTTCTGGATGCTACATACAAGTCCATATCAGCCATATGGTGCAATCATGCCTTCTCACACCAGCCTGCTGGGGACATCTGCTTGAGCTCACTTATCAGTATGACATGCCCCTTGGCATGGCATGCGCTGTGACTTGTGCCTTCCAACATTATGCCCGGTCCTGGCACATGGTGCGCTGGTTCACTAGCATCCCCAGCATGCCAGCTCTTTGAAAACAAAATCCTCACAAAAACAAACCAACCCACTGTCGCCCTGTGGCATTATGACTGGAAGGGTTCAACGCCAATCTTCACTGCATGGAGCAAAAGGCCATTACAATTGGTAGACAGTCTCATTTTTAAAAATCCATAATAAGACGGAACACACCTGTTCATACAGCAGATGTCTTGCCAGTCCTTTGAAAAATCAGTGATTAAGAGAGATTAAAATCCATATTAAAATAAGTACAAAATTCCCCGGTGGTTAATGTTGCCATATAGGTGATGTAAAGTTAATTATCCTTCAATAATTGCACTCCAGCATCATTATCACATTTGCAACATACACATAGTATTGCGTTCATATTACTCTGATACTTTAAAAAAAACTGTCCTAATTATCAGTAGCTCCCAATTCAAGACATTGTCATTCGGCTTTAAGACGGGGATGAGGGAGCAAAACGCAGGATACCTCTCTAGGAATTTTTTGGTCTTCCAGGAGAATGCAATGGGTTAAACCCTTGTTCTGCTGAACTGCTGACTTGAAGGTTGGCAGTCTGAATCCACGGTACGGGGTGAGCTGCCGCTGTTAGCCCCAGCTCCTGCCAACCTAGCAGTTCAAAAACATGCAAACCTAAGTAGATAAATAGGTACCACTTTGGAAGGAAAAGACAAAGAGACGCTCCAAGCAATCTTGCCGACCACACAACCAGGAGGTGACAACACAGTGTCCTCTACTTAAAAATGGAGAAAAGCACCTCGCCAGAGCCAGAGATGAGCACCGCCTCCAGAAGCCAGAAATGGAGAAGCCTCTGCCATTTTTGTGTTTGTGTATCTAACTTGATATGATTGTAAAGGCACTGAATGTTTACCTATGTATGTAAATGCTGTAATCCACTCTGAGTCCCCTAGTAAAGATTATTATTATTATTATTATTATACATTTCACTAGGTTTTGTTATTATCCGTAGTTTCCTATTTGTACAGTACATTCATGAATGTAATACCCATCAATACAGGGATCAAACTGTACAGTATATCCATGGCAGAAACAGACGTGACTCTCATCCACTGAAGGTTTACAATCAGAAGTGGAGCAGCCATCTGTCAGGGATGCTTTGGCTATGGATTCTTGCATTGGCAGACATTGTTTTAAATGCTTCTTAAATTGTGGGTCTGACCCCAAATGGGGTCCCGTTAGCTCAATGTTGGGATCACGAAAAATTGGGCCACAGTAAAGGGTTTCTAAACTCCACCCATTTGCACCAATCTGGTAGCAACAACATGCAGTGTTTACAGTGGATACTGTAGAAAGTGCTTCAGTTGTACTTCATAAAAAAGGAAAATCAGCCTGTTTAGCAAGCCTTACAAATGCTGGTTTATCATCATTAATATTCAATATGTATACTTCCTTTATATAACTAAGGGCTGCAGTAGCACAGCTGTTAAAACCACTGGCTGCAAGCAAAGCTGCTGATCGGAGGGTTAGCAGTTTAATGCCGCGAGTTGAGGTGAGCTCCTGACTGTCAGCCCTAGCTTCTGACAACCTAGCAATTTGAAAGCATGCAGTGCAAGTAGATCAATAGGTACCACCTCCGCAGGAAGGTAAAAGAGCACCCCATGCAGACATGCCGGCAAAAGGATCGGAGATGACTACAGACAACAGGCTTCTCGGCATGGAAAAATGGAACAAGGGCTCCTCCCCATGGCCAGAGTTGAGCATTGCCTCCAGACGCCAGAGATGAAAAGGGGAAGGCCTTTACCTCTGTATTGCAAGTCATTGTTGGTTGTGCAAAAGGCATTGAACGTTTGCCTTATATGTGTACTGTAATCTGCTCTGAGTCCCTCCAGGGAGATAAAGCGGAATATAAATAAAGTGCATTATTATTGTTGTTATTATTATTCTGATATGCCCCCTGGTGGTGCAGCAGGTTAAACCGCTGAGCTGCTGAATTTGCTGACTGAAAGTTGGCAGTTCGAATTCAGGGAGCAGGGTGAGCTCCCAATGTTAACCCCAGCTTCTGCCAACCTAGCAATTCGAAAACATGCAAATGTGAGTAGATCAATAGGTACCGCTTCTGTGGGAAGGTAACAGCGCTCCATGCAGTAATGCTGGCCACATTACATTGGAGATGTCTATGGACAATGCCAGCTCTTCGGCTTAGAAATGGAGATGAGCACCACCCTGCAGAGTCGGACACGACTAGACTGAATGTCAGGGAAAACTTTTTTAAAGGTCACCAGTGGAAAATGGCTTAGATGACCCTTGGGCTTGCTTCAAAATCTAGTATTCCATGAATGTATGAGAACTGGTTCTGATCGGTCCTTCCAAAGTGTGTGAGAGCAAGTATTTAGAGTTCTGCTCTCTGAGTAAGTGGCCACATAAACAAATGGCAGGGGTTTCCCTGCTCCCTCCTCATCTGCCCTCACTCACCAGAGTATCAATGGAGCTTAGCGTGTGGTTGGCGTTGAGCAGCGAGTATGTGACCTGGTATACGCCGTCGTTGGTCTCGCTGTTTCCATAGAAACCGATGCCAATCCCAGCACTGCATTGGACAAAGTGGAAGAGAAAAAGAAAAGAAATAGGTATGTCAGGATGTCGGGTTTCTGCTCTTATATCCCTGTTCCCTGATTAAAGCACATTATCTGAAATTCTGCAAGGCTCGATTTTATGTCAGATACATCTGTGCAGGCTGGCAGCTCCCTTAAAAATATAAAAGATGAATGAGACCCTGTTCTCATTTGCAATGAAGTATATGGCCTATATCACACCAGACTTTGGGGTGAGATTCTTATGATTTAATGCCATTCCCTGTACAAAGCAGCCTAAGTACTCCAACCAAAGAACAATATTGCAAGCTGAGCATCACTAGCATGCGAGTTTTCTATGTGAAAGCATGTGTGTATTTTTTTCTACTTCGAATATGGAATAGCATTTGATCATGTGAGGCCAGTGGTGAAATCCAGATATCACCTCAACAAGAGCAGGGATATTTCCAGGTTGCTTAAAGCAGTGGCTCTCAACCTTCCTAATACTGCGACCCCTTAATACAGTTCCTCATGTTGTGGTGACCCCCAAGTAGAACATTATTTTTATTGCTACTTAATTTTGCTACCGTTATGAATGGCAATGTAAATATCTATTTTCATTCACTGGGTCAAATTTGGTACAAATACCCGATATGCCCACATTTGAATACTGGTGGGGTGGGGGAGGGAATTGATATTGTCATTTGGGAATTGTAGTTGCTGGGATTTATAGTTCACCTACAATCAAAGAGCATTCTGAACTCCACTAGCGATGGAATTGAACTAATCTTGGAACACAGAACTCCCATGACCAACAGAAAATACTGGGAGGGTTTGGTGGGCATTGACTTTGAGTTTGGGAATTGTAGTTCACCTACATCCAGAGAGCACTGTAGACTCAAACATGATGGATCTGAACCAAACTTGGCACAAATACTTAATATGCTCACATGTGAACACTGGTAGAGTTTGGGGGAAATAGACCTTGACATTTAGGAGTTGTAGTTGCTGGGATGTATAGTTCACCTACAACCAAAGAGCATTCTGAACCCCACCAATGATAGAATTGGGCCAAACTTCCTACACAGAACCTCCATGACCAACAGAAAATACTGGAGGGATTTGGGAGATACTGTCAGTGATTAGGTGAGATGTAGTTCACCTACCTCCGGAGAGCACTGTGTTCCTAAGACCATCAGAAATATGTGTTTTCTGATGATCTTTGGCGACCCCTCTGACACCCCCCTTGCAACCCCCCTCAGGAGTCCTGACTGCAAGTTGAGAAATGCTGGCTTGAAAGTTTCATGCCATATGCATTTGAATGTGCTAATTCACATTTCCTGAATGAGTCTGCAAATGGCAATGTGGCCAATTGCACAAGCCTACATTTCTCCAGGTGTTGCAAAGCAGTTTTCAGATATTTTTTTTAAATTCCATGAAATGCATAATTCCATGAAATGTGTATAAAATGCATTTACTTAAGGCATGTATACAAAACTATGCATTTTATGGAAAATATTTTTGATGCATTGAAGCCCCCACAGTATAGCTCCATGTGAAAAGAATACAGTATGTATTTGTGGATGACAAACATGGGAAACAAACATAATCAAGAGTCCATGAGGAAAACGACAACATAAGATAATAAGAAGTGGATTGTTGTGACCGCTAATTGTCTTAATTTGACAGGGAGGGAATATACAGAGAAGGCTAAAGACCTTGTAGGACTTCAATTCCCATTATTCCACAGTATTGAGCCATAGCAGTTAAAGCAGTGTCAAACTACATTAAATCTAAGGTGTATATCAGGCATGGGCAATATTTGGCCCTCCAAGTGTTTGGACTTCAACTCCTACAATTCCTAACAACTTAAGTGGCTGAGGGGGGAAAGGAAGGGACCTGCGGCTGTTAGGAATTGTGGGAGTTGAGGTCAAAAACACTTGGAGGACCCAAGTTTTCCCATTCCTGATATACACCTTAGATTTAATGCAGTTTGACACTACTTTAACTGCTATGGTTCAATGCTGTAGAATCATGGGAGTTGAAGTGCTACAAGCTCTTTAGCCTTGTCTCCTAAAGCATGCTGGTTCCTTGCCAAACTGCAAATCTCATAATTCCACAGCATTCACCCATGGCAGTTAAAGTGATGTCAAACTACATTAACTCTACTGTCTAGCTGCAACCTGGGACAGTCCTAATTATTTCTCTATTGCCTCCCACTTCCACCCTTTGTCTTCTGTGTAATTCAGTACATTGGATGCAAAATCAAGCTATGCAAAAATGTAATTATAACAGAATAAGAGAGTAAAATAATAAACACAATAATAAGAATAATAAATAGAGTAAAATAATAAATGTAATAATAATGAGTAAAATAAATGTAATAATAACAATAATAAATAGTAAACTAATAAATGCAATAAGAATAATAAATAGAATAAATAATAAACATAATAAGAATAATAAATAGAGTAAAATAATAAATGTAATAAAATTATAATAGAGTAAAATGAAGTAAATGTAGTAATAATAATAATACAGTAAAATAATAAATGTAACAAAATAATATTAGAGTAAAATAAAGTAAATGTAGTACTAGTAATAGTATTAATAACAACAGAGTAAAATACTTGACTCGAGTATAAGCTGGGGGGGGAGGTGTCAGCCTTTAAAAAGGGTTGAAAAACATGGCTTATACTCAAGTATATACGGTATATTCTTTATTTAAGTGCCAGATCCTCTTGTGCTGCAGCTAAACTGCACACCACACTTAGATGCCACAGAAAAAGAAAAGGTGATGGCTTTTCAAGAAGGAGACTCCACCCTTTTCCACTCAAGGACTACATGGTGGATTGATGTGGATCAGGGCTGTCCAACTTCTACCGGGTCCAGGGCCGGAATAGAGGTCACTGATGACCTCGGGGGCCGCTCGGCCCCACCCCCAGGCCCTGCCCCCAGGCCCCACCCCCAGCCCAGGCTCCGCCCCCAGGCCCCACCCCCAGCCCAGGCCCCGCCCTCTCCTAAAGCTATCATTCTCCCTCCTCCTCCTCCTCCTCTTTCCCGGGCACCACGGCACCAGGGAAAGAGGAGGAAGAGGAGGAGGAGGGAGATTTCTCCGTCCTCCTCCTCCTCCTCTTTCCCGGGCACCGTGGCTGTCCCGAGCGCCACGGCGCCCGGGAAAGGCACGGCGCCCGGGAAAGAGGAGGAGGAGGGAGAGCAGAAGGCGGCGCCAAGGGCAGCGCGTCACGCCAGGCCTGGCGTGATGCGCTGCCCTTGGCGCCGCCTACTCCTCCTTTTCGGCACCCCGCCTTCTTCCTAGGGCGGGAGCCGCCGGGGCAGAAGGCGGCACCAAGGGCAGCGCGTCACAGGCCTGGCGTGACGCGCTGCCCTTGGCGCTGCCTACTACCTCCTTTTGGCATGGAGAGAGGGACGGAGGGGCGGTGCAGGGAGGAGGGAGCTAGCTCTCTTCCTCCTTCCTGCCCCGCCTCCCCCCCCCCCCCGGCCACCCTTTAACAAAAATAGATTTTCTAAAAAAATTTAAAAATGGCGGCTGGGGGCATAGCTGGGGCCGTGCCCAACAGGCTGGGGGGCCGGATCCGGCCCCAGGGCCACCAGTTGGACAGCCCTGATGTGGATCATCAGAAGCAAATGGGAAGAGTAGAGTTTAGGGGGCGGTA
Source organism: Anolis apletophallus (assembly GCA_030556195.1). Taxonomy (NCBI): domain Eukaryota; kingdom Metazoa; phylum Chordata; class Lepidosauria; order Squamata; family Anolidae; genus Anolis; species Anolis apletophallus. Next base: position 130,746,963 of record JARBWK010000008.1, on the reverse strand, counting down.
GGCAGATGGGAGGTGCATTCGTCACTGCTTCCAAAATGCTGTGCAACTATGCCTAGATTGAAGAACCAAGAGTAACCTTCCTGCATTCCCAGAAGGGAGACTATTTGCAAGATGGAGTCACATCAGGAGAAATAGTGCCAATGGGGAGGGAGAGCAGGAAAGGAACCTATGGAAGAGCACAAAGATGCATTGAGGGAGCAGCAACCAGGAGGAAAAATGTCTAAGCTTCTTATGGCATCTGGCTGGGGATTGGAAAGGGATTTGCATAGAGAGGGAACAAGTGAGTATGAAAGGAACAGTGCACAAGACAGAACAAATATCCCTCCATATTTTCTCTCTCTCTCTCTCTCTCTCTCTCTCTCTCTCTCTCTCACACACACACACACACACACACACACACACACACACAGAGGATTGGCCCCATCTATCTGATGCTGGTTTCTGACAACCAGCATTTGCCCATCCACCCCCTGGCTTGCTTCTTAGCTGTAATTATGGAGCATACTGGGTAGGTAATTACAGTCTTTCTGGTAATGGCATACGCATGCAGGAAACAGCTGCATCCAAAATGTACATGGATTAACCCAAGAGAGACCATAGAACTCTATATCTTTCTTTCAGTTGATCTTATCTGAACCCTACCTACCACCTGAGCTGAGTTTTCATGGTAGGGAAAGCTGATGGCTCCAATGGTTCAGGGGATCAATGAATCTGTTCTGAGTTTTCAGCCCCCGGTGGCGCAATGGGTTAAACCCTTGAGTTGGCAGGACTGCTGACCAAAAGGTTGGCAGTTCAAATCTGTGGAGCGGGGTGAGCTCCTGTCTTTCAGCCCCAGCTTCCCATGCATGGACATGAGAGAAGCCTCCCACAGGATGGTAAAACATCTGGGCGTCCCCTGGGCAACGTCCTCGCAGATGGCGAATTCTCTCGCACCAGAAGTTTCTCAAGTCCCTCCTGACACACACACACAAAAGCTGTACTTTAAAGTGGGACTTCTTAAACTTTTTCCACTGGCCACCCTTTTCAGCCCAATTTTTTTATGTGACCCTAGGTGTATTGGTATATAAAATAGGAATCTAAATTAAACATTATTAAAAATAAGTCAGCATTGGTAAAAATGCTGATTTTTGTTTTTGTGAAGTATAGCTGAAGGATTTTGTGCAAAGTCCACTGTCAACTCTACACCTTGTTGCTAACGGATTTGTGCAAATGGGTGACATATAGAAACCTTTTATTGTCGCCAATTTTTTGTGATGCCAGCATCCAGCTGAGGGGACCCCATTTGCTGTTGGGACCCTCCGTTTAAGAAGCCAGGCTTTAAAAGATCTATCCAAGGTAGAGAGCCATTGTGGTGTAGTGATGAATGCGTTGGACTAGAACACAGTCCAGAGAAATGGGTTTGAATCCCCACTTGGTCACAGAAATCCACCGGGTGACCTTAAGCAAGTCACATTTTCAGACAAAGGCAATAGCAAACCACTTCTGAACAAATATTGCCAGAAAATCCTGTGATGCCTTCACGTTAACATCATTGTAAATCAGAAATTATTTGAAATCATATAATAATAAACAGTAACTACAATGTATTGTTGAAGGCTTTCTTTCATGGCTGAAATCATTGGGTTCTCGTAGGTTTTTCGGGCTATAACAATAATAAACAGTAACTGCTAAACAGAAAGATTTCTGAATGTACATAAGTTCTGGACTGCTATTTTGTGGGGTACATGGTTACAGCATACAATATTTTGATGAACCCTATCCAAAAATTAGATTGCCAACTTAAATCACTCCTTTAATGGGTTTAGCGCCATCAACAGCAATTTTACAGTTTAGACTAAAACCCAGTGCAAACTTATAGCACCACTGATGTGGGAAAAACCAGTTGATACTGTTTCAGGACAATATATACAAGTGCCCCATCGTCAGCACAGATCATTTAATAGGTTTCAAGTAATTTAATTACATTAATGATCTACAAACATTTAATTCCCTAGCAGTGGGTTGCTGTGAGTTTTCCAGGCTGTAAGGCCATGCTCCAGAAGCATTCTCTCCTGACATTTCTCCCACATCTATGACATGCATCCTCAGAGGTTGTGGTTGTACCTGAGGATGCTTGTCATAGATGTAGGCGAAACGTCAGGAGAGAATGTTTCTGGAACATGGCCTTACAGCCTAGAAAACTCACAGCAACTCACTGCTTGGGAACTTATGTACATTCAGAAATCTTGCTGTTTAGCAGTTACTGTTTATTATTGTTGTTATAGCCCGAAAATCCTACGAGAATCCAGTGATTCAGGCCAAGAAAGCCTTTGACGACACAATTCCCTAGCACTTTTGCAGTGATTCTAGTACATTTACACTTGTCTTGATCTCTAGAAAGCAGAAACAACTAGCTTCCTTCTCATTAAGCAATTGGCAGAAGAAAAGCTACAAGCTTCTCCTTATAGATTTCAAGGTAACATCCAAGTCTCCTGAGGCAATGCCAGACTTGAGATGAACTTATGCACCATGCATTTCTCTATATATTTACAGTATATACAGTACATACAGCATGGATCCAGATTGGGACCACTGTGCGTATGTAAATAAGGTTTAAACCAGGTATGAGAACAGTGGGGCTCTGACCTAGGGTTGCCATTTTTTGATATAAGAAATAAGGGACATTTATGGGATTTTTCACAAAAATAAGGGACACTTCATTAAAAAACTTGAAACGCAAACATTAGGTAGAAATAGTTAACAGAATAAGATAATGATTAAAACTCACAAAAGAAACTGACTTAAACCCTCTTAACAGTACATGGTATGTTTCGGCATGCGTTGTCATGCAGAAAAAACATTATTAGAACTATCTAATTTTCTCCATCTGTATTAGTACTTGACTTTGCTGACTTTAAAAGTGCACTGTCTAAAACATTAAAATAAAATAAATTTTATAAGACAGTACATCTTCATGATTATTATGTCAATAGTTAATGGTATAGTATAGTATGGGATACACAGCATTGTATAGTATTGGGATGCACAGCTAGGCCTATTTTAAGAGTAACTCTCAAGCAACCAGAAACTATCTTTATCCAACATGATCCAACATTCCCCTTGGGTAATGGTTAATTAGTCTACTGTACTTTGAAAAAAGTCCTGTATCGCCTCTTCCTTCCAACGGGGATGCAGGCTGCCCTGCGAGTTGGAATCCCCGGACAGGCATTGCCGTGGAAACCACAGCGTGCACCTTCCTCTGGTCAACCCTGCCCAGTCCTGTACTGCTAGTCAAAAATAAGGGACAGGGCCTGAAAATAAGGGGCACAAATGTTAGGGCCAAAATAAGGAACGTCCCTTAGAATAAGGGACATATGGGAACCCTACTCTGACCTCTTTCTGCCGCTCTCAGGACATCCCCCAAGGCCTCCAGACCTCCACAATTTATTATTTTTCTCAGATTTCCATCCCTAAATTACTGCAAAGTACAGCAGTCCTACTCACACAGTCCCCTTCCCTCAACGTCTAAAAACTTTAAAGATCAGCCAAAAACTGGCAGGAAATTAAAATGAAAGTGACATGTCACTGTGGGTTTAATTTTGAAACCACAACAAGAACTGATGGGGATCACTATTTGTGTGTGCGTGCATGCGTGTGTACGAGCAGAGGTTGCCAGAGAGAAAAATGAAGATAGCTCCTGTTCTGTTAAGGATGGTGTAGAATGGCATTTCAGCTGGTCTTGCTTTTTATTTGGCAGTATGACAAAAAAATAAATAATGAAATTCCCTTTTCTACATAACCACTACAGCTAGAGGGACGATCTCTAGTTCTGGCTACTCTAGATGTGTGTTGAAAATGTGTGTGGGGGGAAAGCCTTGGCAGAGTTGCCCATCCTTATGTAAATCTTCCCAAAAGTGTCAAGAGGTAAAATTCAGGGTAGAAAAATACAATTTATTTAAGATCCCTGAAACGTCATAAACATGGTGAGCTTTTGAGTTTTTCCAAGAGGTCTTTTTCATGCGGAGGAAGAAACATAAAGTCCAAGCATTTGCTCTTGAGGACTGGCCATTGTGTGTGCAAGCACCAGAGCCGGATCGTACACTCCGCAAAGTAAGCATTTGCTTACCACTTGCCAATATTCAGGGGCACATTTTACGTTGTCCCCATCGCCCCACACCACAAGGCCGAAAAGGAGGAGCGTTCCACAGCCGGAGGCGCTCCGCTTCTAGCCGCCTCCAAGACACTCCTCCCTTTCGGCCCCGTGTAGGGCGATCAGCACCTCTGGGCAGCCGGACCCACACGCTGAAGTTTCGCGCATGTGTCATCGTCGCAGGGCGAGCCCAGCCGCCCAGAGTCACCAACCGCCCCCCATCATGAGGCTGAAAAGGAGGGGTGCCCCACAGCCGGAGGTAGGGTTGCCATATGAATAAGGGACAGGCACCTAAAAATAGGGAAATTTTCACAAAAATAAGGAACACTTCATAAAAACTTGAAAATCACCATTTGTTTTTCAACTATTTATGTAGTGTCCCTTCTTTTTGTGAAAATTTCCCTATTTTTAGGTGTCTGTCCCTTATTCATATGGCAACCCTAGCCGGAGGCACCCCGCCTCTGGCTGCCCAACGCTCCTCCCCCTTGCCCCCACTGACCACGGGCAGCTAGGCTTGCCCCACGGCAATGGTGCATGTGCTAAACTAGCTGGCTCCGCACACGCGCACTCCAGAGCACGCACCCTCCACGATGCTGGAGAGCGAGGGGGCGCCAAAATAATATTTGCTTACCATTTTAAATTACCTTAGTCTGGCCCTGGCAAGCACATTTTTGCACCATAATCTCTGCTTGTCATGTCATGAGCCATGGTGGCACAATGGGTTAAACCCTTGTGCCGGCTGAACTGCTGACCTGATAGTTGCCTTGCTGAACTGAAGGTTGCCAGTTTGAATTCGCGAGACAGGGTGAGCTTCTATCAGCTCTAGCTTACAGGGACATGACAGAAGCCTCCCAGCTGGATGGTAACACATCCGGGTGTCCCCTGGGCAACATCTCTGTAGACAGCCAATTCTATCACATCAGAAGCGACTTGCAGTATGTTCTCAAGTTGCTTCTAACATGATAAAAATGTTTTTGATAATTTCGTCAAAACAAAAAATGAGGAAAAATACTAATTCCCACACAGAACCCCCATGACCAACAAAAATGCAGTGTTTTCTGAAGGTCTTAAGCGACCCCTTTGACACCCCCCTCCAACCCCCTGGGTTCATGACTCCCAGGTTGAGAAACACTAACATAGTATAGCATTTTCAGGGAGTCAATTTGGGGTCTTGTTTATTTATTTATGACATTTATATGCCACCCTTCTCAACCCGAAGGGGACTCAGAGCGGCTTACAATATATATTATTAGCATAGTACAATATCATTATTTCATATTGTACTATACCATTACATTGTAATATTATTAGTAATATTACTTGTAATATAAAATCTATAATTATAATATTGTATTATTATAATAATATTATATTACATTATAATATTATAAATATTCTATATATACACAATATATTATATTACATTACATTATATTATACTTATAAAAAGGCAGATAATTCCTCGATGTTTGATTTATTGTTGTTTCATTTTTAGTACTAAAGATGAAAAGAGGTGCTTGTAAGTTTTCTTTTCCATCTCACGTGTCAAAATAATTTGCTTGGCTTTGAGTACTGCACACTTTGATTTGTGTCAGAGGAAGAAGGCAATTTGCGATTCCCCCTCCAGCTTCAAAATGCCTGGGTTTGGTCCTGGCTCAGCCAGACTTTGAGAACTACCCACCCATTGAATTCAGTCGAGCAACCACACAGCTAGCAACTCTAAATTCCAGATTTCTCAGTCTTCCATTTCCATCCCTGGTGAACTCCAAGGCACATGCTTCAAGCTGTGAATTTCACATAGCCCAAGGCTCCTATGGTAGTTGGCAGCACATCTGTAAGAGATGTCTGAGTTGGCATGTTCCCCAAGAGAGCCTGACCTGAGCGATCCATCAAACCCGGGAGCCAATTGCAGCTTCAGTGACCCACCTGTTCTTCCTTCACACATCAGCCCCTCCATTCACACATCCATACACCCCCTTCCCATTCTCTCCCTCCATTCACATACCCACCCGACTCTCACAGGTCTTTGCCCCCCACCTCCGCCCCTGCTTCTTTCAGCCCCACCAGACCCTCTCTTTTCTCTTTCTTCCTAAATCTCATTTCTATGACAACCACCTCCCTCCTCCTCTTCCTCCTTTCATGGCTTCTCAGGGGCGGGAGAGAGGCAGCGACATTCTCATGATAATCAAGCATTTTTCTTTAGATGAGTCAGTTCCCAGACTCAGGGGATAACAGGCCTAGTGGTAGTAGTGCTGGGGTCCTGGCTCTCATCTCAGCCCCCTCCAAAGACCCCCTCTACCAAAAGAAGTCAGAAATCTTGGTTCCCATGCCACTCCGACCCATCAGCCCCTCTAGATTTTTTGCCCAGCGTGCCCAAAAGCTTTGGTTTTTGTTCAGAATTCTTTTGGGGACCAATGAGAGGGAAGATAGAAACCCCACCTTTGTCTTCTTCTGCAGCTCAACTATTTCTCACACCTAAGTCATTTTGTGATATGAGGCGAAAGATAGGGCTTGTTCGCCAGACCCTTCATCATTTTAGTCGCCCTCCTCCGTTGACAAGCTGGAATGTGTCCAGAGGAGGGTGACTAAAATGATCAAGGGTCTGGAGAACAAGCACTATGAGGAGCAGCTTAAAGAGCTGGGCATGTTTAGCCTTCAAAAGAGAAGGCTGAGAGGAGACATGATGAGGGCCATGTATAAAGATGTGAGGGGAAGTCATAGGGAAGAGGGAGCAAGCTTGTTTTCTACTGCCCTAGAGACTAGGACGCGGAACAATGGCTTCAAACTACATGAAAGGAGATTCCATCTGAACCTTAGGAAGAACTTCCTGACTGTGAGAGCTGTTCATCAGTGGAACTCTCTGCCCCAGGGTGTGGTGGAGGCTCCTTCTTTGGAGGCTTGTAAAAAGAGGCTGGATGGCCATCTGTCGTGGTGCTGTGAATGCAATTTTCCTGCTTCTTAGCAGGGGGTTGGACTGGATAGCCCATGAGGTCTCTTCCAACTCTATGACTCTATAAGATTGCTTCCTTCCTCATGCTCTCTATATATTGCCTCCATTCCTTAGGACTCATCCAGACAGTACCTTTATACCAGGAGCTTCTGCTGCAAACAGGGGGGTGGGCAGACACCATTTGGAAGCAATCACTACAAAAGGCAAAATATGTGAGATTCCCGGGTGTGGGAATATCACAGTTTTGAGCAGAATATCCACATCTTCAAATGTCTGTATAGGGCCCTTCCACACAGGCCTATATCCCAGAATATTAAGGCAGAAAATCCCACATTATCTGAGTGTGGACTAAGATAACCCTACCTTTCCGGTGACGACCTGGCCACGGTAATCCAGGCCACAGTCATCTCAAGACTAGACTACTGTAATGCCCTTTACATTGGCCTTCCTTTGCCAGTAATCCAGAAACTTAAGTTGGTGCAAAACGCTGTGGCTCGACTGCTGGCTTGAGTGACACTGTTGTGCCACATCACACCAGTCCTACAGCGCTTGCACTGGCTCCCTATCGAGTACTGGATTGTCTGCAAAGTGCTGGTGCTAACCTTTAAGGCCTTGCATGGTCTGGGGCCAGTGTATCTGAACGACCGCCTTTCCCTACACATTCCCCAGAGACCACTACAATCCATGGATCATAACCTCTTAGAGGTTCCATCACTTAAGACCTGCCGCCTGTCATCGACGCGGCAGCGCACTTTTTCTGTTGCAGCACCTACCCTCTGGAACGCCCTCCCGGATGAGGCATGAGCAATAACGGATCTACAGGCTTTTTGGAGGGCCTGTAAGACCAACCTTTTCCGCCAGGCGTTCAATCTCTTAACTGTAACCCCTACTCTGGTCTTAATCTGTTTTTATTCTGTTTTTAGTATATTGTGTTGTGTTGCTCACTACTGTGAACCACCCTGAGCCTTTTCGGGAAGGGTGGTATAGAAGTCGAAATAATAAATAAATAAATAAAGCAGATATTGTGGGATTTTTTGCCTTGATATTCTGGGATATAGGCCTGTGTGGAAGGACCCTGAGTCCTTGCAATTGGAAATCATGGGATTTTTTTAAAATCTAGGTTTGTTCCCAGGTTTTAGATGTTGTTCCTGATTAGTCGGTTTCTAAAAAGAAGGTGACACTTTAGTACAGTGTTTCTCAACCTGGGGGTCGGGACCCCCAGGGGGGTCGCGAAAGGGTTTCAGAGGGGTCGTCAAAGACCATCTGAAAACTTATATTTATGATAGTCTTAGGAAACCCTTTGGCAGAGAAGACTGAAGTTCTCTCTGCTTGTCCTTCTCTTTCTTTTTGGAAACAGATTTTGAATTCTCCTACCTAAAGCTCTACTCTGCGGTGATTGGCAGGCCTCCCAGTCAAGGGGAGGGCTGTTTCTGAGACTCCAAGCAGGGGGGGAGGGGAGAGCAGGCGTGCTTGGCGCATGGCAACATGATGTGCATGTGTGGGTGAGGGAGAATGTGTGAGGTGGGATGGAGGCTCACGCCAGCTAGTCCCTTCAAGGCATGTGGGTTCTGTGTAGGAAGTTTGACCCAATTCTATCATTGGTGGGGTGCAAGGGGCTCTTTGATTGTAGGTGAACTATAAATCCCAGCAACTACAACTCCCAAATGTGAAGATCTATTTTCCACAAACTCCACCAGTGTTCACATTTGGGTATATTGAGGATTAGTGTCAAGTGTGGCCAGATCCATCATTGTTGAGTCTATAGTGCTCTCAATGTAGGTGAACTGCAACTCCCAAACTCAAGGTCAATGCCCACCAAACACTTCCAGTATGTGCCGTTGGTCATGGGAGTTTTTTGTGCGAAGTTTGGTTCAATTCCATTGTTGGTGAGTTCAGAATGCTCTTTGATTGTGGGTGAACTATAAATCCCAGCAACTTCCAAATGACAAAATCAATCCCCCTCCCCCCAAAAAATACAGTTATGAAGTAGCAATGAAAATAATGGTTAGGGGTCACCACAACATGAGGAACTGTATTAAGGGGTCGCAGCATTAGGAAGGTTGAGAAACACTGCTTTAGTAGAATGCAAAAACTTTGTTTGTGTGCCAGAAACTTCATGAAATGTGGGGGGGGGGCACATTTTCTCTGGCCAGGACAAAGTTGTGGCCCCCTAGTCAACATTGTACATCTTTTCACAAGAAGAGCAATCAGGAACAGCCATATATAACCCAGGAACAGCACCCTGTCTAGACAACGGAGGCAGAAATCCCGGGACCAACAGGATTGTGTCTGGACCTCTTTTGAAGTCCCGGGATTTTTTGCCTCTGTTTTAAACCCATGATTTAGTGCTGTCTGGAAGTGCCCTTTGAATCTGTCACCTGAGGTATGTTGGCAGGGCCAGCCCAGTACAACAGCACCATAAGATTGTTCAGGTCAGGGTGAAGCAACCTGAGTCATATCTCTTGTTCATCACAACTAACATCTTGGAAAACAAAACAAAACAAAACTCAATAATGTCTTGGTTTCCCTCCTTTTCCACTTCCAGAGGAAGGAGGTTTTTCTATTTCTATATTTTGTATACTTATGGAGCAATAAGGGTCTTTGGACCATAATAAAATGTTGTTGTTGTTTCAAGATCAGAGCAGAAACTTGGTAGCATTCAAGATATTGTTAAACTACAAGTCTCAAAATCTCTTACTGCTAATGATGCTAGCAAGGGCCTTGGATAGCTGTGAGGGCCAGGGTAGCGAGAGAGTCTTAAGTTTTCCCACTTATACATTACATACTAAATTAGTTTGGTTAGCACCTGTTAGTTGTGGCTGTGTTTATTGAACTTTTTGATACGGCCGATGGGCTAATCAACAAAGGTAAAGGTTTCCCCTGACATTAAGTGTAGTCATGCCCCACTCTGGAGGTGGGGTGCTAATTTCTAATTCTAATCTAAAGAGCCGGCGTTGTCCATAGACGCCTCCAAGGTCATGTGGCCAGCATGACTGCATGGAGTGCTCTTACCTTCCAGCAGAAGTGGTACCTATTGATCTAATCAAATTTGCATGTTTTCAAATTGCTATGTTTGCAGAAGCTGGGCCTAACAGCAAGAGCTCGCCTCACTCCCCGGATTGAAACTGGCCTCCAAGGTCATGACTGCATGGAGTGCCGTTACCTTCCCACAGAAGTGGTACCCATTGATCTACTCACATTTGCATGTTTTCAAATTGCTATGTTTGCAGAACGTGGGCCTAACAGCAGCTCACCTCACTCCCTGGATTGAAACTGGCCTCCAAGGTCATGACTGCATTTAGTGCCGTTACCTTCCTGCAGAAGGGGTACCTATTGATCTACTCACATTTCCATGTTTTCAAATTGCTATGTTGGCAGAAGCTGGGCCTAACAACAGGAGATCACCTCACTCCCCGGATTTAAGCCGCCAACCTTTCGGTCAGCAAGTTCAGCAGTTCAGTTTATTTATTTATTTATTTATATTCCGCTCTTCTCACCCCGAAGGGGACTCAGAGCGGATTACAGGTACACATACTTAGCAGACATTCCCTGCCGTTTTTCCACATACAACATATAGACGAACAGAGGCAAACTCTGGCCACCAGGGGGAGCTGACGCACTCCTCATCTCTCAGTGTTCCCATCATCCCTTGTTGTTCTTTCCGCATTCCTCAGCGTTCTTGGAGATCTTTAATGGCCTCATAATTCAGTCAAAATTTGCCTCCCCACTTAATGTGGTACCTTTATCACCTACTTGACAGATGCAACTGTCAGGCTGCAAAGGTCAACAACAGGCTGCACTTAAAGGTCGAGCACCCACCTCGACCCGGGCAGGCCTCGAACTCATGACTTACTGGTCAGAGAGATCTTTTGCAGCTGACACTTAGCCAGCTGCGCCACATTCCCGGTGCGTTTAACCAGCTGCGCCACCAGGGGGGGGGGCTCAATAAAACAATAAATCAATAAAATGTATGTTAATATGTTAGCTGTTGTTCTGGCAGATAGATAATTCCGCCTTTAGAAGAGGGGCTTGGAAAAGACACTGAGGGAATGCTGACATTTCTATGATCCTTATTTCCTGTTGGTGCCTTACTCTCTCTTTCCAGCTCTGAAAATGCCTTCTAGCCCCTAATCCTTGTCTTCTTTTAATTCACCCAACATTATTCTGTTTTCAAAGAAACAAGGAGTCTTGGCACTTGAGTTCGCACCAATATCTTTCCTCTGATGAGTCAATGGCCATTCGCTGCTCCAGGCTGATTTCTGTACTGGAAATGGGTGGCATCTGGCTGCTTGAACCCTCCTTGCCCACCCAGCTGGAAGGGTTATTTCTCCCTGGGCTAGATGAATAAAGGTCCTCGTGCTAAAAATACTTCTTAAACCACCCATCCTTTTAATGCACACCAAAGAGCAAAGGGATCGCATAGGTCATCCATCTACAGAAGCACAAGGATGGAGGAACGCGCTCCTGCTTTCACGGGTGGCTAGTGTCTCCTATGTTAGAAGGGTTTGTGAATCAACTCCAGGTTTTAGTCTAAGCTGCAAAAGAGCCCTTGACTACATAGAGCAGGCATGGGCAAACTTGAGCCCTCCAGATGCTTTGGACTTCAACTCCCACACTTCCTAACAGCCTCAGGCCCCTTCCTTTTCCCCCTCAGCCGCTTAAGCGGCTGAGGGGGGAAAGGAAAGGGCCTGAGGCTGTTAGGAAGTGTGGGAGTTGAAGTCCAAAATACGTAGAGGGCCCAAGCTTGCCCATGCCGGCTCTATATAGTCAAGGATATTGCTAAATGCCTCTGGGTGCTCATAGGACTGCGTTAAACATATGCATGCCAATTTATATCTGCAAATCCACATTTACGAATAATTAATAGATTTATTAAAATTTTACAGAAGACAGCCAATTAATTTCTCATGCAAATCACCTCCTCTCCAAAATAAATTATTCATTTGATTCACGTCCCACTCGGAGATCATCCCAAATCAGTTATTCCATTAGTCTTCAGCCGTTGCTCTCTGGTTACTATTAATTTGCAGTGGTTGTAAACCATCTGAATTACAAGAATCTTGTCTTATTATATGTATAAGCAATACACCCGCGCACTTTGCCGCATCCTGTACATATATTCCAGTCTATCTAGCAATGGAGTGGTTAAATGAGCCAAAAAGATTGCGTTTGGACATCCTAGGAAGCTTTTCCGTCCTTATTTCTGATTAATTCAGCAATTCCTCTGATGGGAAGAGCCAAGAAGGGATGATTAGGTGTAAGGAACAAGTTCATCACTCATAAGCCATAATTCTCAACAATTCTAGTTCATTAAAGGTAATGGTTTCCTCTCGACATTAAGTCTAGTTTGTCCAACTCTGGGGGGGCTCATCTATATTTCTAAGTCGAAGAACCAGCATTGTTTGTAGACGCTTCCTAGGTCATGTGGCCAGCATGATGACTGCATGGAGTGCTGTTACCTTCCTGCCGGAGAAGTACCTATTGATCTACTTATATTATTATTATTATTATTATTATTATTTTCCGTATTTGTATCCCGTCACTTCTCAACCCCCGAAGAAGGACTCAGGACGGCTTACAGTGAGACCCATTAAGAGGCTATTGCACATTAAGAGGTTATTAATGTACAGTGAGCCCCATTAAGAGGCTATTGGGGGTGGTTGTTGGGGGTATGTCCTGTTTCTGTTATAAAATCACACGACAATCTGGTTTTTCCTGTGATTTTATATACTTTAAGAAATGAATAAAAATTATTAATAAAAAAGAGGCTATTTCACATAATTACAGTAAAAAAGTCACAATTAAAACATCATAATTAAAACAATACATAATTAAAAACCATACAAAAGCCATCATTAAAGCAGTAAACCAGTCTCGTCCGTCGTATTATCATTCCAGAGCGGCCCTTTAAGTGCTGCTTACATCTATTGCCCAAACGCCTGGTCCCAGAACCATGTCTTTAACTTCTTTCAGAAAGCCAGGAGGGAGGTAGCCGATCGTACCTCCATCGGGAGCGTGTTCCAGAGGCGGGGAGCCACTGCCAAGAAGGCCCTGTCTCTCGTCCCCACCTGGCACTTTTGGGCTGTTGACGGGAGTGAGAGCAGGGCCTCCCTGGATGATCTTGGTTTTCAAGATGGGACATAGGGGTGGATACGTTCAGACAAGTAAACTGGGCCAGAACCGTTTAGAGCTTTATAGGCGAAAACCAGCACTTTGAATTGGGCTCGGAGATGGACCAGCAGCCAGTAGAGCTGACATAACAGGGGGGTGGTGTGTTCCCTGTATGTCGCCCCAGGGAATATCTGGCTGCCGACCGTTGTACTAGCTGAAGTTTCCGAACCGTCTTCAAAGGCAGCCCCACGTAGAGTGCGTTGCAGTAATCTATTCAGGATGTAACCAGAGCGTGGACTACCATACCATCTGCGTGTTTTCGAACTGCTAGGTTGGTACAAGCTGGGGCTAACAGCAGGAGCTCACCCCTTTGTGCAGATTCGAACCACCAACCTTCTTGGCCAGCAAGTTCTGCAGCTTAGCAATTCAACCCACTGTGCCACCACAGCCCTTAGTTCATTGTTATGTCTAAATAATAGTCAATGTATAGTTCCATCTTTGGAGATCTCTGGGAATTATTAGTGCTACCTTAAAATGTTTTGGTGCCAGAAATGGAGCCCCAATTCAAGCAACCACATGAAAATCAGAGCAGGATTTTTTCTATCTGTAATAGCTATATAAAAGAGAGAATGTCATGATGTGTGATATCTCAAAATTTCAGTCTAGAACAAGCCTGGGCAAACGTCGGCCCTCCAGGTGTTTTGGACTCCAACTCCCACAATTCCTAACAGCCTACCGGCTGTTAGGAATTGTGGGAGTTGAAGTCCAAAACACCTGGAGGGCCAACGTTTGCCCAGGCCTGGTTTAGAAGAAAAAGAGTTTTACCCAATTTTTCATAGGGCTACTTAAGCCCGAATACCTCTATTAGGGCCAACTTTTAAAAAGGTCTCGCTGAACCACTCTGGCATTCTTTCTGGCTCCTATCTGTTCCTTCCCTAATGCGACTCAAAATGGGTCACGTCATCCTGCTAGATGGCAGGAAAGGCTCTGGTGCCCCCACTATGTACAACAGGGAAATGAGGATAAGGCAATTGTACTTCAGTAGTTAGTCCAAAGAAGGGCTACAAACAGGTGTAGCTTTCTTGGCATAAATCTGCTTGAAATTCCCTCTTTTACAGAACTGTTAAAGGCACAAGAGCCCTATCCTGTTTTGTTTTGGCTTGTTGGTGTTATTATTGCTGTTGTACTTGTTATTTGTATCTGGATACAGTGAACTATAATCCCTAAGATTGTTTGTAAACGGCTAGGCTAAATTAACTGCCATAAGCATAACAATAAACCTATAGAATAAATATGCCCCTAGCAAATGTCCAGGAAGGTCAGTTTAATAAGCACAGATGAGTAGTGTTTAGACTTTTAGGCTGAAAAAGCTCCTCTTGGCTTATATTCAGAGTACAGGGAGCGCACAACTCCACTGGCTGTCTATTAGCTTTCGAGCGCAGTACTGACTTTAGCCTATAAACCCCTAAATGGTTCTGACCCAGTTTACCTGTTCAAAAGTATCTCACTCTACAAACCACCATGGATGGTAAGATCATCCGGGGGAGGTCCTGCTCTCAGTCCCACCTTTTTCGCAGTTGCGGCTGGTGGGGAAGAGAGACAGGGCCTTCTCTGTGGTGGCCCCTCGGTTGTGGAACTCTCTCCCCAATGAAAATCTGCCCCCTCCCTCTTGACCTTTCAGAAAAAAACTCAAATCCTGGCTTTGGGATCAAGCATTTGTGCAATAAATGGATCAACTGGGAAAGAATTTTTTTTAGTGGACCGCAATGGACTGATTTGGATTATGTTTTGAACCAGTGAACTGTTTTTAATTGGGTGCTTATAATTGTTTTAATTGTGTTAATTGTAACTGTATGTTTTAATGTATTGTTTTTTGGTATTTAATGACTGCCTGCTGTAAGCCGTCCCGACTCCCTCTTCAGAGGTGGGAAGGATGGGATAGAAAGGTCCAAAATAAATAAATAAATAAATATTCGGGCGAAAGAAGGGGCTGAAAGAAGGGCTTATTTCAGCCCCATTCCTTCCTGCCAGGACCCTCACCTCTCCGGACAGCAACCAGCTCTCCTTCCTCTCCTCTTCTCTCATGCAGCGCACACCTTCTTCTCCTCCTCTCTCGGTGCAAGTCTTTCCCACTTTTCCTTATTCACACACACACAGCATTCCCCCCAAAATGTGTAGTTAAAATAAACTATGGTGATTACTGGAAGGATAAGTAAGCACACTTACATTGAAGAAGGTTAGAATAATGATTTATTCTAATTTAAGATAAGGACAGCCTTATCTTAAATTAGTTTTATGTAAATATTCAAAAACGTTTAACCTACTGAAGCCTCAATTAATGTAATTTTAATAGTATTTATTTTTATTTTGAAATTTACCAGTAGCTGCTGCATTTCCCACCCTCGGCTTATACTTGAATCAATATGTTTTCCAAGTTTTTTGTTGTAAAATTAGATGCCTTGGCTTATATTCGGGGTGGCTTATACTTGAGCATACTGTATACAGTATTTTGAACATCTAGCACAGGCATGGGGAAACTTTGGCCCTCCAAGTATTATGTCTTCAATTAAACTGTTGTTGTTGTTTATATTAACCGTGAGAGGATATGATTCTGTTAATTCTGTTACTTTTCTTTCAACGTTTCCCTCGGATGTTCTCACAAAATTATTTCTGTGACCAAAAGTATTTTAAAAAAATTATTCTCATTTAAGTCAAAGCTATAGTTTTTCAATGAATGTCTCACAGATCAGGTAAGGGCAAACTTGGGCCCTCCAGGTGTTTTGGACTTCAACTCTCACAATTCCTAACAGCCTTAGGCCCTTTCCACTTAAGCGGCTGTTGGGGGAAAGGAAAGGGCCTGGGGCTGTTAGGAATTATGGGAATTGGAGTCCAAAACACCTGGAGGGCCCAAGTTTGCCCATGCCCGATCTAACATTATTCTAGTCAATAAGAACATGCAATATACTAACAGACACAGATACTAATAAGCAGGCCTGTAGCCAGGATTTTGATTTGGGGGGGTCTGAGTTTGATTCTGGGGGAGGGGGACTGAGTATGAGTGAGAGAGGATCTACCCTAGAAAACCTTTTGTATCGTATCCCAATACCCCCATGCATATGGGATATATTGAGCATAGTGATCAGATCATGATATGAATACACATAACAGTTTAAATAATGTACCAGTAAGCCCTTCTCGCAGACCACTCTGAAAATTTTGAGGGGGGCTGAAGCCCCTCAAGCCCCCCCCCCCGGGGCTACATGCCTGCTAATAAGGCTTAAATATTCTAAAGGCATTTGATCCTGTCTGCTCATAGAAATTAAGCAGGATCAGGCCTAGTTAGTACTTGGATGGGAAACTGTCAATTAATACCAGGTGCTTTAGGCCAGTGTTTCCCAAGCAGTGTGCCACGGCACACTAGTGTGCCATGAGCGATCAGTGGGTGTGCTGTGGGAAATTGGCACTCTTCCCCCTCCTAGCAGCTTCAAGACAACCATAGTTATCTGGAAGCAAGTTTCACTCAGGGTGAAATTTCAAAGGGTCTGGAGAACAAGCCCTATAAGGAGCGGCTTGAAGAGCTGGGCATGTTTAGCCTGAAGAAGAGAAGGCTGAGAGAAGACATGATAGCCATGTATAAGTATGTGAGAGGAAGTCATATATATGTTGTGTTCATCTAAACAGGCCCAGGTTTCACACTGAGTGTATAAATACATTTAAAAACATATTAACTATATGTATTACTGTGTTAGAGTGTCATTTTGTGTCATTTTGGTTGGTGGTGTGCCCCAGGATTTTGTAAATGTAAGAAATGTGCCGCAGCTCAAAAAAGGTTGAAAAACACTGCTTTAGGCTATATTTCAAAGAAACCTACTGCTAAATCCACCTCTGAATATTCCTTACCTTTAAAAAGGTACATAACATGTAAATTAACAGGTGATTTGAAGGCACGTACACAAAGAAGCACACTGATACTAAGATACTAGTGTGCTAATTAACTGCATGGTATTAAAATAGGAACAACAGGGATCTAGTAACCAAGAAGTAAAATCCTTTGTGACCTTCTAGAAATTAGAGTATAATGATGGAAACCAGGAGATGTTCTGATAGCAACTCAATTATAATGCAATAACAGTGTACTACCAGAAAACAGATTAAATGCTTCATCAGCAGGGGCTTAATACTAGCCTTGTAGAGTAGAGTGGTAGTAATGCTCCTGTGCAAAGAATGGGTAATTCGTAAATGGGAGCAGGAGGCCTAGTGGCAATTCAAAAATACGGGGCAATTAAATAGCAATAATTGGACTATTAATGTCCCTGTTATAAGACAGCAACAATTATCTAGAAAGAATGCGGCAATAGTCTAGTTAGAACAGATTACAAAGGTGACAACTGCATGCACTAAAGATCCTGTACTGATCCATCAAATAGAAATGAAAAGGTTATAGTAAGAATAGAGTAGGAACTCTCTTAACAATAAAGACATTAGTAGAGAATATTGCATTCCTGTCCCAGTTATCCCGTGGCTTTTATTGCTATTTAACATGCAATGAACATCAGCAGCAAGGATCTACCAAGTAATCTGCTAACAAAAGGCATTGGTATTGTTCTAGAGGCACATTTCAGCTGGCACAAAATGCTATGATTATAGCCGGTAATTTGGATCACGTGATTCTAATTGTTCTGTCAACATCGCTGGCTTTAGCGTGTTTTTTGGATTGGTTCAAAGAACTGATCGTTGTTTTTAGAGTCCTAAACCAGTGCTTCTCAAACCGATGGCTTTGAGACATGTCAGATTACAACTCCCGTGAACTCTAGCTGGTGTAGTCCCTATATTTCATGCAAATGCAGAATTTGGCATCGGACACAGAATTTGCCACCCTGAGAACCATGGCTGGCTGAATCAAGTCAAGGACAAGGTCAAGACCTGGGTTATAAATGCTATTGTCTGAGGTTCATAAATCCTGATGTGGGAGAGCAGCTTCAATCGCTTCACTTTGGAGGCAGGAGGTGCACCAGGATGAATGCCTCCACATAGAGAAGAGAAGAAAAGAACTTCCAAGAACTTTAATTTGTCTTTAGCTGCCTTGCGATGACTCTAAATCAAATGTTCAGAGCTTTGGAAGCAAAAAGAAAAAGAAAAGAAAAGAAAGAAAAATGGAAGCTGCTTATGTGTTTACAATGAGATTCTGCTTCTTCCCAATATACTGTATTTGGAAAAAAAATTATCATTTTTGGACTCCAATCCCCCCAAACTGGCTGGCGATTCTGGGATCAGTAGTTCAAAATCTGCCACATAGATCAGCAACCCAATAGACCAGGATTATAATGCCAAACCACACACTTGGAAGCTTCAAGTTTAATGTTCAAGTTTAAGTTTAATTAAAAATGTCTATGTAAATAGATTTGGATTGGGGTGGGGATCTAACATATATTTTGCTTTTCAGATCCCATTCTGGGTTTTGTTGGTACGTTATCACATTTAGATGTCCTGGGATAACCCTTCAACTCACACCAGCCTCTAGCTTGTGTACATGTTCAAGACTTTTTTTCTTTTAAGATTTTTCCCCATCCTAAGTCTTAATGTCAGTAATACATTCTCCAGATTTATCTTTAACTAAAAAGCAGCTATTTGAGGTTATCAGACTGACAGCCACACACACACAAAAACAACCAACCCCCCCCCACCCCGGAGTGGCTTAACCCTTTCCTTTGTCAAATCCAAATAAAGTGATTGTTATACAGGAGACTGATGGTTTAACTGATGATTTAGATGGGATTGTGAACTTTTTTCTGTGGCACAAAGTCATGGGCTCTCACGTCGAGGAAATTCAAGTCTGGGAAATGATGGTTCTCTCTATGTGAGATAATTGACCCAGAAAGTGCAGGGCCTTAAAGGCATTGAGGGGAGTCAGAAGTAGCAATGTCAGATAAGGAATCAAGTGAAGAGCTAAGTGATAAAGAGGGTTCCCATGAGAAACCACCTGTAGCTACAGAGATCAACAAAAGTCTTTGTTTACAAATCAGAGCTGAAAATAGATTGCGTCATTCAGAGAGATTACGTGGAAAAGCTGGAAAGGAAATTCACAGGAAGTGGAATGATTTAATGGGTGTCTATTAGACAACAAGTTATTTACCTTAAGGTCAGTTCAGGCAATGCTGCATTAGACTGAGAAGCAAAGCCTGGGTTCTCTTGTTCTTGGTTCAAGTCAAGCTTTGGTTTTGGATTTAATATATCCTGGTAGTTTTTTGAGTTCCTGTTCACGTACTCGTGTTCAAGATTTATTATTTATACCTTCTGGGTTGTGGACTTAAGCTGTATCTGTGATTTCTGGCTGTTCCTGGACTTTGTCATCTCTGGAACTTTATGAGACATTTGGATTATTGTCTGGTTGTCACCTGTTGCTAAACCTTTTTGGAGTATATATTTTCCTTTCTCATTCCTGATTTGTATGTGCTTTTTATATGTTTTTCTACAATAAACTGCTTATATTCCTGGACTGTTGTGTTGTGCAGTGTTAATAGGTGTTTCCAAGTCTGGAGTGCAACAGTGATGTATGCCACTCTTGGATTTTTTTTCACCTATAAAAGGAAAAGTTACTTTTTACTCTGTAATAGTATAAACAAGTTGGGAGTAATTTTGAGTGCAGAGGGAAATGAGCTGCTTACACATTTCTTCATTTCTCTTCTATCACTATTTTTATATATTTTAAAAGAAAACATCAGGTCCCTTCTCAAACAATACAATTATACTATGGCTGCATCCTATGGAATCCTGGAATTTGCATTTCTGGGACAGAATTCTAATTACTCTATAAAATTGCAAGCTTTAGGATGCATAGGATGAAGCCACAGTATGAGAAGGAGGACTGCATCTAGTTTTTAAATGTGAATTTAATTGTATTTTTATTGCATTGTAACTTTTACACTCTTGGCACAAGTATTTAATTGTTTTCCAATTTTTATATGCATATGTATATGTATTTGCATTGGTTTTGATTTCTATTATATTGTGTCATTTTTAGCCACCTTGAGTCCTTATGAAGAGAAAGACAGGATAAAAATTAAGTACAGAAGAAGAAAGGGAAGAGAAGAAGAGGAAGATGATGATGGTGAAGAAATATGTGTTGTCAAAGGCTTACATGGCTGGAATCACTAGGGGTTGCTGTGAGTTTTCCGGGCTATATGGCCATGTCCCAGAAGCATTCTCTCCTGACATCTCACCCACATCTATGGCAGGCATCCTCAGAGGTTGTGAGGTCTTGGGATGCCTGACATAGATGTGGGTGAAACATCAGGAGATATATAAACCCAAGTTTTCCTAGTTTCCAACAGTCCGCACGACCTCTGAGGATGCTTGCCACAGATGCAGGCGAAACGTCAGGAGAGAATTCTTCTAGAACATGAATTGGCCATATAGCCCGAAAAACCTACGAGAACCCAACATCAGGAGAGAATGTTTCTGAAACATGGCCATACAGCCCGGAAAACTCACAGCAACCCAAGACTATTATAATTGTCTAATGTGAAAGAACCTTGGGAAATTGGCACACTTTTCACCACAGTTAATGTCTACTTTGCTTCACACTTATTCATCCTTAATTCAAGGTGTATACCGCAGACCTTGTAAAACTTCAACTCACAGTTCCATAGCATTGTCAAACTGTGTTCATTCCACAGCGTAGATATACTCAGAGCCTACAAAAGTTTATAAACCCAATTTCTTTTTGTCAAGGTACTCTCAAAGGTGCTACAAAATCCCTTTGCACACTGGTATTCCAGACTAACATGGCAGTCCTATTTTATTTATTGATTGATTTCGATTTGTTCGTTGCCACTCCCATCAGGCTTGGGGCGACTTACAATGCTAAAAACACCATAAAATACAGATAAAATACAGAATTTGAACTCTCAAAGCCTATATAAAACCTCCCCCTGCAAAATATTAAATACTTATATAGATATAGATATGGATAGATAGATACTGCCATTAAGGGCAGCTTTTTGGCTTTTTTCGTTCTTCCTAACCTGATGGGAAAAGCTTCACCTGCTAAAATCCTCCCTTCCACCCAACTGTTGAAGAAAGACTATTGGGGCCGATCTTGTATTGTGTCTGGCAACCTCATAACAAACACCCCCAGCCTCACCCTCCCTTGAACCCTGAACCCCGCATCGTCATTCAGGAGGAGAACAAGACTGGGACATCCCTGGCCACAAAGGTGTGGGCCACAAAGCACCATTCTCATAAATGGGGTGGCCTGCATGCCAAGCAGAAGCCTAGCGAGGAGTCCGAAGCCTGCCCTTAGCAACCCCTTAGCAATGGCTTTTGTGCCTCGCACCATGGGCTGATCCCGCCTCCATTGTTGGGCTCCCTTGGATGTTGGGGGATTTAGAATGGTTTACGCTGTGGGGCAGGGTCTCTTTAAGCACTCCTTCCCCCCTCAGCCCCCCAAGCTACCCTGACTGGGGCCAAGCAACAGAGCAGCCATTGTTTTGTGCCATGAATGGCTACAGTCTTGGCGTGAATGGGAGCCTTCTCTCTCTTTTTTATTTTTTGTGGTTGCTGGGCTGGTTCCCAAAGTGGCTGGGAATGGACCCCAATGCGACCCTTGTCAAATTGGGACAGGGATGGGGTGTTTCTTTGCAAGAGGGGAGAGGATATATGAAGCAAGGGAAAGTGGGGGAGGGGATTTTTGGAGAGATGGATCGGATCCCGGAAGATCGGAAAAGGGCACAACAGTAGGTTAGGCGATGCATTGGAGACCTTACTCCTCCTTTGACTCTTCTGTCATTTCCTACTGAATTATTTTTTTCAGTCTGGTGAGCCCTTTGGGGAAGTATACTCATGGCAGAATGAAGAGAGATTCAGGGGTGTCTTACACTTACTAAGATTTAAAAGGGACATATAGAAGAAATGGAATAAGGGAGAAACTGCCAAAGAGGAATTCAAACCAACAGCCAGCATATATACATAAGTTAGGAAAAAGTTAGGAAAGCCAAAGATAAAGTTAGGAAAATCAAAGTGCAGAATGGGCTCAGGCTTATTGGAGAGGTCAAGAACAATAAAAGGGCTTTTGGGGGGGGGGGTGATTATGTCTGTAGCAAAAGTTAGAAGAAGGAAATTGTACAAGTGATAGAGAAATGCTAACAAGAGACAGAGAAAAGGCAGAACTGCTCAACACCTTCTTTGCCTCAGTCTTATTAAAAAGGCTTTAATTTAGGAATCATTGAGCCCTTTAAAGAACCATTGAATCCATGGATGGAGAATCCGTGGCTACAGGGGAACAACTCTAATTGGTTTTACATAATGGTCACTGCTCTTTAGTTTTTATTCAACTTGACTCCCCAGATGTTATTGAACAACAACTCACATAACATTTGATTATCCACCATACGGACTGGGGAGAATGGAAATTGCAACCCATCAGCACATGTGGCTCTGAGATTGGGAAAAGGTGAAAGGACATTTTGACATCAGACCTCATATCCACAAGCCTTTCCCCTAAATTCAAGTCCCACTATCCTGACTAAACAGAACAAACTTGAGCCCTCCATATGTCACTCTATCACAACTTCCATCGGTTCTAGTCATGATGTGTGAAGAGTACAGGAGTTGTAGTCCAGCATCTGGAGGGCCACACAAAATGACATGGCATGCCAGATTCGACTCACGGGCCTCAAGTTTGACACATTTGCAGTAGGGGAAATACAGTACAGAATAGCTAAAGAGGCAATTCAGGAATGTCTGGCTAATCTAAATGAATTCAAGTCTCCAGGGCCAGATGAATTCCATCCAAGGGTATTAAAAGAACTGGCAGAAATAATTTCAGAGCCAAATGGCAATCATCTTTGAGAATTCAGAAAAAAACTGCTCCTCTTGCCTTCATTAAGATCTCGGACAACTTGTACTGGAAGGGGAGATATCCCTTTGATCAAAACTTAGTCATCTTTCCAAGTCGATCCACAGTGTCCACCCACAATCTGCTTAGATATATATGCAGTCAGTGTCATATTTTAGATCTAATCCAACAATGCTTGTTCAGTACATACTACCAATTGCCTTATTACATACGTAACCCCATGGTCTCTAACGTTTTACCAAAGGAAAAATGTTTCACACAGCAAAGGCAGAGAGCAATAGCAGCAGCATATGATCTGAGAGGTGTAGGTCCAGCATTGCCTGTGAAGTCATTGCAAGCTGCTTCTGATGGTGCATATGAGGAAAAATATTAATTGGGACTCACATTGATTTATCATGGGGAATATTCTAAGAGACAGGGCTGAAAGAGCCTGCGGGCCCACAATAGACCTCATTGTCAATGTGCAAGTTCAAATTCTGTTTGGATCTGCAGAATGAAAAGATCATCTCTCTCTCTGTATCAGCCAGCCTCCTTGAAGTTTATTTTTGAGAGGGAAAATATCCAGGCATCATCGGGAACATCTGTTGTTCTCATTTGTACGCAACGCGCTCTGAACTTAAAAGTACCTGACCCCGTGTCTGTTTAATTAAAGGCTTTGTTAAAAAGGAAGAAACCCCTTCAAAAGAAATATAGCCTATCTAGTTTCTCAGACATTATTTTTACAAGCAGGACTATAATGTTAACATAATACAGTGGGACATGGAGAACATGTGGTCCAGAAGCTGCGTAAGGCCCTTTCACACATCCTTTTGAAACCTTCCAAGCATCCCTACAGAATTAGTAACCACAATATATGCCACTGAAATCATTACAATATGGATTGTGTGGTCTCTGTGGTATCTATCCTGTGGTGAAAGGGAATGTTTTAGTACCCTTCCGAATCACAGAAAGTCACAACGTCTGCTGGTGTATTTGGGAAATAAAAGTGGAAGTAATAGCATAGGTGATATGGCAGTATAGACGTTTAAGACCCCAGGATATTATGTCCCTCTGTGTTAAAGATAGCAAAGATTGGTTACAAGACCATTTAAGAAATGCAGTCCTTACAAAGATTGTTGGTGAACCTCATACTCTCCATTTTACAAATGAAAACTGGGACCTATGAGGCCAGGCAATATCAGATTGCGGTCAAGATAGGAAGAACCTAGAAAGCAAAAGAAGCGGCAGAAAGAACACACAAGCGAGGAGAAGCTGCAGCAGTTTGCTTTTGCCTGAGCCTCAGGGAAAGCCTGTCAGAAATATTAAAAACTAGCTTGGGGACCCGGCAGTGCCTGGGTTATTTGATAAAGGCATTGTGTGCCAAGATTGTTCTTTATCAGATGTTCATGTGGCTCACGGTGGTCTCAGGAACTTAGTGAAGATACTGCAAGTCCCATCGGCCATGGTCCTTCCCCCTCCAAACAGCACCAGGATGTAGAGTAGGTCTTGGGGGCTCTGTGTGTCACATTTGGTCTTGATCATTCTTTGGATGAGGGTTACAGCAGTCTCGGAAAGTGAGTGAAGGTATTGCAAGTCCCATCATCTGTGGTCCATCCTCTTTGAAACAGCACCAGGGTGTAGAGTGGGTCAAAGGGGCTCTGTGTGCTAATTTTGGTCTGAGGTCATTGGGTGAGGGTTGCGTTGTGAAGTGGACAAGTTTGGTCCTGATCCGTCACTGCTGTGGGCTGCAGTGTCTGACTGCCCGAGGCCTTTCCTTTTCTCTCTGTGCCATCTTAGAATGTTGGAATGTGGATGGCCAATCGGAGTCCTTTATGCAAATACCATTTCAGTGGCAATCAATCCCCTCTGTCTGGGGCCGTAGAATGTTGGAATTCTGAGGCTGGCCAATCAGAGTCCTTTATGCAAATAATCCCATAGTGGCAACCTATCGAAACGCTGTCGCATATTCCTTGGCACCTTGGCACCCCCCAGAAAATGAACATTCCATTTCCAACCGAAAAAAACTGTCATTTGGCTAACTCAAGCATGCAGGTGCATTCTGTTTTGCTGGCCAATCAGAGTCCTTTATGCAAATTGTCTCTCAGTGGCAACCAATGCCCTCTGTCTGGTGCCTTAGAGTGTTGAAGTTCTGAGGCTGGCCAATCAGAGTCCTTTATGCAAATAATCCCCTTAGTGGCAACTGAGGCAATCAAAATAATCGGTGGCACATATTCCTCCCTCCGCACCACCGCACCGCTGCAAACACTGACTTTTATTATATACACAGATAGATAGATAGATAGATAGATAGATAGATAGATAGATAGATTATCTAGGTATTTTTAATTACAAAAATGTGAGTCAAGCACTGAAAGGGTTAAATGGATGCAATGACCCAGTAGGTGTGTCTGTAGCTTAGTACACCTCAGTGTTAGTTCCCCTCAGGATGAAAAGGCTTCCGTGTGAGAAAGACCTCAGACTGAGAAAGGCCTCAGTGTGAGGTAAACCTCAGTGTTTGTAGGCTTCAGTGTGAGGTAGGCCTCAGAGTTGAAGATCAAAACACCTGGAGGGCCAAAGTTTGCCCATGCCTGTTTTTGAAGGTTACAGATGACTTCTGGCCTCATCACACTAGAGGGGGAAAATCCTCTTAAAATCCGGTTTCTGCCTCCTGCAGAATTCGGGGGTTTGTAGTTTAGGGAGGCGCCTTTAGCAGTCTTTCTAAACTACAAACCCCAGAATTCTGCAGGAGACAGAAACCGGATTTTAAGTGGATTTTTCTCTAGTGTGATGAACCTTGTTTTTTGGGAAGCAAATGGCTTTCTAAATCAAAGAGAGGTGGCAACAGGTGAACTGGAAGTAAAGAGCTTCCGAGTTCCAACTTTTCATGGGACACTGGAGATTCATCTCCAGAGACTAGTTTCCCATCTTTCTCACCCTGAAAGCCAGTAGCATAAACTTTATTTAGATGTTTAGAAATAGGGTTTAGGCATTTAAAAGGGCAAGCAAAGTTGCCAAGGTCATGCAAACAGCAAATATGAATATGGCTTTGAGGAGTGAATGATTCTCACAATATCTCAAGATGCTAGAAATTTGCAGAATGGAATTTCAGGAGGAGAGTCATATTTAAGAAGGAAATGCCATCATTTTGCCCACTTTCCCTGAATTATCTGGGCAGGATACTCTATATCTCTTACATATTACCTTTGTGATGGTAGTTAATATTAGAATTCTTTGTGTGTGCATCTATATCAGGCCTGGGCAAACTTGGGGCTCTCCAGGTGTTTTGGACTTCAACTCCCACAATTCCTAACAGCCTACCGGCTGTTAGGAATTGTGGGAGTTGAAGTCCAAAACACCTGGAGAGCCCCAAGTTTGCCCAGGCCTGATCTATATGTACGAGGCTTCAGTCTCCTTCTCATGACCTTCAAGAGTTAAATATCTGAGTGGGGAATGGATGGGTGCATCTTGACTTTTGCTGTATATCCACATAAATGTGCAAATGTGGACACAAAAATAACAGCGCATTACTTGCCTCCCATCTGCTAGTGTCTTGTTAGTAAATGCTGCCGAACGTGTTTGAGCTGTTGCTTATCTATAATAAGTACAACCAGATCCATTTGGAGCTTAAACATTCTGTTAAGACATCCTTAAGCTTTCCAAAAAGGAAGCTGTTATGATCAGTTTACTAGAA
The DNA here is from genome assembly GCA_030556195.1 of Anolis apletophallus. NCBI lineage: Eukaryota > Metazoa > Chordata > Lepidosauria > Squamata > Anolidae > Anolis > Anolis apletophallus. The sequence goes on along the minus strand of JARBWK010000008.1, from coordinate 130,720,247 downwards.
CACCGTTGCTTTGGAAACTAGGGCAGAACAAGCTGTTGCACAGTAAATGAATGAATACAGCATACGGAAGGCAGAAAAGAGTGCTCAACAATGTGTAATGGTGGGGGAGAGGGCATCGTTGTGATGAAAATAACCAGGGTGGGCCCTGCCAAGCAGTGGGTGCCGAGGGCTGAGAGGGGTGGCAAGACGTTGGGAAGAACCTTGGACCCTAAACTAGTTTGCTGCCCTTGGATGTCGTAGAACATGCTGTTCATTCAGCAGTGCTGAAATAAAATTCAGCCGAAATCAGATTCATCTACCAGTAGTCAGCTTCTATAAGTACAATTGGAAAGCCTACTGTCTTGTCCTTTGTCTTGGACAGCAAAATATATTGGGTTAGCCTTGAGAATGATTGATTGTAGAGATGCACTATTAAACCGAGAGCCATAGGGATTTGTCTTCTGCTTCTGCCTTCATTCAGTGTAAATAACAGCTATGTGTAGTGCTGAATGAAATACTGGTGCAGTCTGCAATCATACCTTCTTTCAGGTGGGCAATCCTTTATTTTATTTTTCCACAAAGTGATGCACTGATGTTTATTCGTTCAAGCTTGTTTTTTGGGGGTTTTTTTGGTGCAACATTGTCAGTGGGATTGTGACTGTTACTGTTTTTTGTCTGTATTTCACAACAGCTATGCACGCTGCCAGACCTATTTGGGTGGTCAAATTTAGTACCTCACAAACCTCCTTTAATGTCTGGACTAAACCCCAGAACAGATTCACACATTCATTAACATAGAGATCACCAGATGCCACTGTTTGGTGTTTCTTCTTCTTATTTTACTAGTTCAATGCAAATGTGAGAATCATGTAGCCCTCCAGAGGTTGTTGAACTACAACTCCCAGTAGCCTGTAGATCAGGGGTGTTCACACTTTTTCAGCATGCGAGCTACTTATAAAACAACCAAATCAAAATGATCTACCTACCCACTACAAAAATGTGAAACATATAACACAATATCTGCTTTGAACTGGGTTTTCTGAGTCCACACTGCCATATAATCTGATTCAAACCAGATAACATGGGATTTTATTCAACTGCGTGGAATGGACCTCTGATAACCCAGGGCCAGCAGCACTTGGGTGGCATCGAGAGCTTGCGGGGCAGGACTGAGCCTTCCTCCCACCCTGCCTGTGACCTACCAGGACACCCTACGCGATCCACCAGTAGATCGCGATCTACCTAATGAGCACCCCTGCTGTAGATAATAATAATAGTATTGTCAAAGGCTTTCATGGCTGGAATCACTGGGTTGTTGTAGGTTTTCCGTGCTATATGGCATGTTCTAGAAGTATTCTCTCCTGACGTTTTACCTGCATCTATGGCAGGCATCCTCAGAGGTTGTATTATTATTATTATTTATATGCCACCCTATCTCCCCAAAGGGACTCAGGGCAGATTACAGAGAAAAGTAACAAAGTAGCAAACATTCATTGCCGAAATGAATAAACAACAATAAATCAACTGGAGCAGCGGCGGCCTGGTAGAGGTCGATGGTTGTACGAGTTAGTTAGAAATCGGGACCTGATTATCTTCGTGACCGCATCTTCCCTTATGAACCTGCATGAACGCTAAGATCTTCTAGGGAGGCTCTTCTCTCGCCTCCACCCCCGTCTCAGGCATGGTTGGTGGGGATGAGGGAGAGGGCCTTCTCGGTGGTGGCCCCCTGGCTCTAGAACTCCCCCCCCCCCCCGAGAGATTACACTAACACCCACTCTGTCCATCTTCCACAAAGATATAGAGACATGGATGTTCTGCTGTGCTTTTGACGAGACAATTCCCCAGATAGTTTGGCCTCAGCTAAGACCTAAAATCTTACCCTCGCACTTTACTATTGTTCTGTACCCAACGTTATAATGCTCTATCTTACATTGCCCTCTAGCTCTACTTTTGCCATGTGACTTACACATCTTATCCACCAGCCCTATCCTCACAATTGATTTGCACCAGTCTGCCCACGTGTGCCCAGAAATTGATCGTTATTGCAGGTTCACTGGTTATTGGTTTGATGCTTGCTCTTATATTTTGTAATAATGTTGTTGTTTTATTCTGTTTTATGCTGTTGTTTTATGTATTTTAATGTGTTGTATGTTAACTATGTTGATCGGGCTCATCCCCACGTAAGCTGGCCCGAGTCCCTTGGAGAGATGGAGGCAGGGTACAAAAATAAAGTTGTTATTTTTTAAAATTATTTATTTATTTATTTACATCATTTATATTCCGCCCTTCTCAGTCTGCAGGGGACTCAGGGCAGATTACTGCACATATACAGGCAAACATTCAATGCCATAGACACACGACATATATAGACAGACACTCAGAGGCTATTTAACATTCCAGCTTCAGGCCACCAGGGAGCGCTGTCACATTCCTTCATTCTTTTTCATACTTCCTGGAGATTTTATGGCCTTGTAAATCAGTTAAATTAGCCTCCCCACAAAGTGGTACCTAAATTTCCTACTTGACAGATGCAACTGTCTTTCGGGTTGCAAAGGTCGACAACGAACTACACAATTTGGTCGAGAGCTCACCCTGACCTGGGCAGGCCTCAAACTCATGACCTTCAGGTCAGTAGAGATCTTATGCAGCTGACTCCCAGCCAGCTGCACCACAGTCCCAGTGCTATTATTATTATTTTTATTAATCCTGGAAATGACAGTTCAGCATTATCTGGAAGTCTGTATGATTTTCCACCCCTACTTGAAGGTAAAGTGAATTCATCAGAAAGTGTGCAAAGCTACCCAGGTGTATGGGGAGCGTGAGCAAGTTCATGAAGTCACAGCAGCAACCATTTAATGCACAACCAGTTTCCACAGCAAATTCACAAAACAGAGATCAACTCTGGTGGGAAGATACATAATTTAAATAGAACACAGTAAGTGTACAGCTGCCCCTTTGCTGAGCAATGTTGTTCCCACACACTTGTTTACTGTTGGATATAAGAGTATTATTAATTTGCCTAACCTTGGAGGCATGCTGTTCTTACCTGTTTGAAGGGGATTTCTTTGAGGCAGTAACATGTTAGTGTGTGTTTCAAACACTTTATACCAGAGCCGAGTTGGTGTGTGTGTTTGTGTGTGAGTACAAGAGAGGGTGGGGAGATGGAGGCCAATGGTGGCAGAAACAAGTGGAGTTGGCAAGGGATTTGCAGAGAGTACAAGGCCTGAAATAACAAAAACACAAAGGGGCCTGGTGAGGCGGCGATGGGATAGAGAGAATGGGACACAATTTCCTATTCTCCTGGTGGAACAAGAGGTTCATTGTGGCTTCAGGACAGAAAAAGGGGGTGGGGATGATGGGGAATGAATGGACATCCAGTGTGAGAGTCGGGAGCGAGTTGTGAGCATCCTAAAAGGGGCAGGGAAAGCAATAATATTTCAGAGAAATAACATCTCGATAGAAAAGATGCTGGGGGTGGCAGGCTTTTAAAGGAGAAATAGTGGATACCTTGTAGTGTGCATATCATGGGGCAAGGAAGTCACTCTGGGCTTTAATCTGAATGTTAAGGGGGCCACTTCACACGTTAAATCTATTTCAGGAATAGTTTTCAGCTACCAAAATATCTCCTTTAAAGTTTAGAATGAAATCCATAGTGGATGCATGGAAGGCACTATCTACAGTTTTAGCTGCATGTGAGTGCACATAGCTACTTTGTTCTCACTTAGGGTGCATCTACACAGTAGAATTTATGCAGTTTTATAACACTTTAACTGTAATGGCTCAATGCTATGTAGTTTTAGCATAATTTATGAGCAGGCCCGGATTAACCCCTTTTGGCGCCCTAGGCCACATCCACCGGACCCCCCACCTCCTTCTCGCGGCGGCGCGCACCCTCCTTCCTTGAGTCAAGGAAGGAGGGCGTGCGCAAGGAAGAGGAAGGAAGGGAAGCCCCGCCCCCGGAGCTTCATGGCGTGCCCTCCCCCTCTTCGTGGTGCGCCCTCCCTTTCTTGACTCAAGAAAGGAGGGCGCGTGCGAGAAGGAGAGGAGGAAGGAAGGGAGGTCCCGCCCCCGGTGCCGGCATCCCCTCCGCCTCCTCCTCTTCGCAGCATGCCTTGCGTCCTTCTTCCTTAACAAGGGGGTGGGGGCGATGGTGAGGGGGTGCCATTCCCTCCTCCCCCGCCCCCTCGTAGCGCTCTCCCCCCGCCCTCCCCCGAGAGAGAGAGAGTTGCGTTGCGGGTTTTTTGGGTCTGTGCGAATTGCGCCCCCCTTGGATTGCGCCCCTAGGCCACGGCCTAGGGTGGCCTTATGGGTAATCCGGGCCTGCTTAAGAGAACTGTCAATGAATAGACCTGGACTGGAATTCTGGACTATGATTTGGATTGGGGACTTAAGCTTGCTTGTGTTTTAATATTTTAATGGTTTATATTTTGATGTATTTTATAATCTTGTTGGTCTACTTAATGCTAATTGTTTGTATTGTGATTGTTGTTTGTTGACATCTAATGATTGGCAGTAGTAAGCCGTCCTGAGTCCCCCCTCGGGGGTTGAGAAGGATGGGATATAAATGTTTGAAATAATAATAATAATAATAATAATAATAATTCTCTGCCAAAGAGTGCTGGTGCCTCACCAAACTCCAGTCCCCATGATTCTATAGCATTGAGTCATGGCAACTAAATGGTGTTGAATTGCATTATATTGACAGTGCAGATGCACCCTAAAGTTCAAAATCATCCCTGGCTCTAATGTTTCCCAAACCAAATCTGAATGTATCTCCATTTATGACCCAACTAGAGTCTTAAGATCAGCTGGGGATTCCCTGATTCCTTGGCCCTACCCCCTTTGCAAGTGCAACTGGTGGGAACGAGAGATAAAGCCTTCTCAGTGGTGGCCCCTCAGTTGTGGAACTCCCTCCACAGTGACATCAGGCTGGCCCCATCCCTCCTGGTCTTCAGGAAAGGGCTAAAGACTTGGCTTTTTACACAGGCGTTAGGAGAATAGGATAACATGGTATCGCCCCCACCTCTGTGTTGATGGAGGCAGGCAGGATTTTCCCCGGGTACTGGTTGTGGGGGGTCGGGAGCAGGTGAGGGTTTTGCCCTCCTTTCTGCTAGAGATCCCTGTGTACAACTAGTGGGCCACTGTGTGACACAGAATGCTGGACTAGATGGGCTGAGGCCCGATTCAGCATGGCTCTTCTTATGTTCTTATGTTCTTATGTTCTTAGCTTGAATAATGACCATGAGAAAATCAATTAGTATGGAAACCAAAACTCGGAACTTTGTTATGTTTTTAATCTGTTATGTTTTCTAAATTTGTTTTATTGTTTTTATGTGTGTTAATTGTTTATATGTTTTAACTGTTTTGTATTTTGATATGACTTGTTTTATGGTTGTTTTATGATGCAGCATTGAATTTTTGTCAGAGTTTGTAAGCCGCAGGGTGACAAAGGGGGGGGGGTGTATTAAAAAGTACATAAATAAATTCTCTTTACCACACTATTGTTGCTTGGACACACATTTCTCAGTTTCATATGTGAAAGGGGAGAAGGTATGTCATAGGTGGAGGTAAAAACAAAGGAGTAGAGCTCAAAATACCAAGATACATGGAATCACAGAATCCTAGAGTTGTAGGAGGACCCATAGGCTATTAAGTCCAACTGCTCACTTCATGCAGGTAGGACAACTCACTCATCACCTCTCTAGATATTTAGTTTCATTGCTGAACTGCTTGTACTGTCAAGAATCTTTTATTGAAATCCACCTTCCTGTAACTTAAAATCATTAAACAATTATACGGAACAGCAGGGAGCAAACTTCCACCCTCTCCTCTATGACAACCCTTTATCCCAGTGTTTCTCAACCTTCCTAATGCTGTGACCCCTTAACACAGTTCCTCATGTTGTGGTGACCCTCAATCAAATTATTTTCGTTGCTACTTCATAACTATACCTTTGCTACTGTTATGAATTGTAATGTAAATATCTGATATGCAGGATGTATTTTCATTCACTGGACTAAATTGGGCACAAATACTCAAATTTGAATACTGTTGGGAGGACTGATTTCATCATTTGGGAGTTGTAGTTGCTGGGATTTATAGTCAACCTACAATCAAAGAGCATTCTGAACTCCACCAATGATGGAATTGAACCAAACCTGGCACACAGAATTCCCATGTCCAGCAGAAAATACTGGAAGGGTTTGATAGGCATTGACCTTGAATTTTGGAGTTGTAGTTCATCTACAGTACATCCAGAAAGCACTGCAGACTCAAACAATGATGGATCTGGACCAAACTTGACATGAATCCTCAATATGAACACTGGTGGAGTTTGGGGAAAATAGACCTTGACATTTGGGAGTTGTAGTTGCTGGGATTTATAGTTCACCTACAATCAAAGAGCATTCTGAACCCCACCAATGATGGAAGTGGTCCAAACTTCCCACACAGAACCCCCAAGACCAACAGAAAATACTGAGTTTTCTGATGGTCTTTGGTGACCCCTCTGACGCCACCCTCGCAACCCACCAGTGGTCCCGACCCCCAGGTAGAGAAACGCTGATTCAGCCATATATGAGGTCAAAGTTCTAATTGTCTGTATGGAAGCCTTAGAAGAGGTTTTTTACTCTTTTAGAGTAAGGAAAAGACCTATACAGAAGTTGGGAATTGGCCATAAAGGGTGTCACAGAGAAAGTAGGTAGACATCTGGGGAAGCCCAGGAAGGACATACTTAGCCCACAGGCTTGAGGTTCTCCACCTCGAAGCAGCAGAGATTAGGCCAGAAATTTCTTCAGCCTCCCAAGGTGCCCAGGTTATGCTGCCAGGGTCCCTGTATCAATATCCCCTGGACCTTTTGAAATGGTCATATGACTGGTCAAAGAAAGAAATTATTATTATCGATATCCTCTGGACTCTCCCACTTCTCTCACACTCTCAACCCTGCAGTATGAATCCCCATTGCTAGGTTCAGACTGACTGCTTTGGGAGAACAGGAAGCTTTATTTACCAGCAAACGATAACTGCCGCCACGCAGCTCCAAGTGATGCAGCAAACCCTTTGTGTCTTGGTTTCTTCATCGTCTTCGTTGCTGCAGCAGCAGAAGCGGATCAGGTAGACGCAGATGAGAACTAGGCTGATGGCAAAGCAGAGGCCTGAGATGCTAGCCAGAAACAGCAGGGCCTAGAAAGTGAGCAGAAAGTTAGAAAAACAATATTAAAAGCAACAAGGGATAAGTTTATCTTGGGCCCTTGGGTTATCACACAATCAGGCAAAAAAGGCTCAATCATGCTCTTCTTTTCAGGCATGAACTGCAAATCCTCAACCTTTCCTTGTTACATTTCTAGTTTTGCACTGGAAAGGATGAAGACAAATGGAAAAGACTTTCTATATACAATAGGCACTCCACCTTTTATATATTTGATTATTCACGGATTTGATTAATATATTCCCTCTAGGAATTGCTAGGTCATTTTCTGGCATAGATTTGCACAGGAGGACCTAGAGATTTCTAAAACAAACACTCTTCTAGGCATCTGTAGGTTCTCCAGTGTCATTCTATGGTCAACATCCAGCAGACGTTGACTACAGAGCTGCACTAGAGGACCTAGAGCAGTGGTTCCCAACTTTCCTAATGCCGCAACCCCTTAATACAGTTCTTCATGCTGTGGTGACCCCCAACCAAATTATTTTAGTTGCTACTTCACAATGGTAATTTTGCTACTGTTATGAGCCAGTGGCGAAATCCAGATATGCTTATCACCTCAACAACAGCAGGGATATTTCCAGGTTGCTTAAAGCAGTGGTTCTCAACCTTCCTAATACTGCGACCCCTTAATACAGTTCCTAGCGACCCCCAACCATAAAATTATTTTTATTGCTACTTAATTTTGCTACTGTTATGAATCGTAATGTAAATATCCGATATAAAGGATGTATTTTCATTCACTAGACTAAATTTAGCACAAATACCCAATATGCCCAAATTTGAATACTGGTGGGGTTGGGGGAGGGATTGATTTTGTCATTTGGGAGTTGTAGTTGCCAGGATTTATAGTTAACTCACAATCAAAGAGCATTCTGAATTCCACTAATGATGGAATTGAACAAATCTTGGCATATAGAACTCTGATGACCAACACAAAATACTGGAAGGGTTTGGTGGGCATTGACCTTGAGTTTTGGAGTTGTAGTTCACCTACATCCAGAGAGCACTGTGGACGCAAACCATGATGGACCTGAACCAAACTTGGCACGGATACTCAATATGCCCAAATGTGAACACTGGTGGAGTTTGGGGAAAAAAGACCTTGACATTTGGGAGTTGTCGTTGCTGGGATTTATAGTTCATCTACAACAAAGAGCATTCTGAACCCCACCAATGATATAATTGGGCCAAACTTCCCACACAAAACCTCCATGACCAACAGAAAATACTGTGTTTTTGAAGGTCTTTGGCGACCCCTGTGACACCCCCTTGCAACACCCCAGGGATCTCGACCCCCAGGTTGAGAAATGCTGATTTATAGCCTTCAATCCTGTGAAAAATGCTCCCATTCTTCTGTAATTTCCTCACCCTGTTCTTTTTTTAAAGGGGTAAAATCCTTAGAGGCTAAAAGGCACATCCAGTGGAGCTTTGCTATTCAACTACCCCATCTTTCTCCCCCTGTCCAAAGAAATACATACAGGAGAACCCATTTCTGCATGTATATGATGCCATATGGATTTTATGCTTTCTTTGAAGCAGGTTGGATTGTTTATTTGTTCTGTTGAGAGCTGCCGCCTTTGGTTTTTCTATCAAAATGAAAGGTAAGCTATGAATATCAAAAATGCATCAAGAGGCCTGATTCAGCCGGAGCTTCTAGTCTTTCAGAAAACATGAAAGGCCTTCCACTTCAGGAAAACACCGAGTGAATTTTTATGAGTCTGCAGCCTTCTTCATATTTGAGTGCGATCTTTTGGGATTTGGAGAAGGGATTTTTGAATTACAGTTTTCCATTCATTGTGTTTTCATGCTGAAGGGTTTTTTCTTAATGAAATTTGAAAGCCACACTGAGCCATTTGGGATGCGAATTAAATGCTAGGATTACTATGTATGCATCTACACCAGGCATGGGCAAACTTGGGCCCTCCAGGTGTTTTGGACTTCAATTCCCACCGTTCCTGATCTATACTGTGGAATTAATGTAGTCTGACACCACTTTTACTACTACGGCCCAATGCTATGGAATTATGGGATTTGTAGTTTAGTGAGGGATCAGCACTCTTAGGTAGAGAAGGCTAAAGAGTTTGTGAAACTGCAACTCCCAGGATTCTATAGCATTGAGCCTTGGCAGTTAAGGTGGTGTCAAACTGCATTAATTCTACGGTGTAGATGAAGCTATTGTCTGGGGTATTTTACATTGCTGCCCTTCAAAATTGCCTTGAATTTTGAATGTTGAGGATTGACTACATAACCTGAAATAAATGCTGGAGAACGACACCATTAAAGATTCATCTTTCCCCATCCACATACAGTACATAGTACGTATCTTTGAAGTTTGGGGAAATATGTAGTTATGGGTCAGATATAAAGGCATTGGCTCCTAAGAATTCTGCCCTTCGTGAATTTATCCTTCAATTCCCCAAATTCTAGCATTGTTAAGAATGAGGCATTCAAAACCATGTACACCTAGGACTTTTATATTTGCTATGTTTACATTTCCTTGATAACTTTGCTTATCCCTTTCCTTTAGATGCCTAAACTGTATTTTTAAAATGCTCAGCTGAAGTTATATATCACTGCAATGTTAGAAATATGGAGTTTGAAGAAATATGTAATGGGTGTGTCAAAATTTGTATTCGTAGAACAGTGCCCTCATTTCATATAAAGCAGTGTTTCTCAACCTGGGGGTCAGGAGCCCTGGGGGTTGTGAGGGGGTGTCCAAGAGGTCACCAAAGACCATCAGAGAAACACAAGTGTTTTCTGATGGACATGAGGGTTCTGTGTGGGAAGTTTGGTCCAATTCTATTGTTGGTGGGGTTCAGAATGCTCTTTGGTTGTAGGTAAACTATAAATCCCAGCAACTACAACTCCCAAATGTCAAGGTCTATTTTCCCCAAACTCCACCAGTGTTCACATTTGGGCACATTGAGTATTCGTGCCAAGTTTGGCTCAGATCCATCCTTGCTTGAATCCACAATGCTCTCTGGATGTAGGTGAACTGCAACTCCAAAACTCGGTCAATGCCCACCAAACCCTTCCAGTATTTTCTGTTGGTCATGGGAGACCTGTATTCCAAATTTGGTCCAATTCCATCATTGGTGGAGTTCAGAGTGCTCTTTGATTGTAGGTTGACGATAAATCCCAGGAACTACAACTCCCAAATGACAAAATTAATCCCCCACCAGTATTCAAATGTGGGTGTATCGGGTATTTGTGCCAAATTTGGTCCAGTGAATAAAAATACATCCTACATATCAGATATTTGCATTACAATTCAAAACAGTAGCAAAATTACAGTTATGAAAGTAGTAATAAAAATAATTATATGGTTGGGGGTCACCACAACATGAGGAATTGTATTAAGGGGTCGTGGCATTAAGAAGGCTGAGAAACACTACTATAGAGAAGATGGATGTGGACCCCAAAGGATCATCACCTTACTCCTTGGATACAAACATTTGCACATACACTGGGATTTTAAAACCTATTTTTCTGAAGAGAAGTTCATCTCAGGATGTATCAAGCTACATACAATCACCTCTGAGTATTCCTTGCTTAAGAAAACCCTATACAATGCATAGAATCACCACAGATCGACAAGCAACTTGAAGGCATACACACACACAGAGCCCATTGGATTTATGCTATTACTGCCTGAGGCAAAACAACAAGAGCAGTGGATGGTATGGAAGTGTTTATCTGCCTCGCGTACTCTCCCTCCCCATCTCACAAACGTACAAACAGATTACAGGCAATCTGACAATTTGCCTTGGGCTTAGACACCACAATCTCTGCCCACGGCAGCTGGCAGGACCAGGGGGATCGGTTGGCGGGGGCAAGGGAGGGGTCAGTTTGTTATACCCGTCGGCCTTTCAAGGCCTGAAAGCATCATCAGTCACGAGAAGGAGGATGCATGCAAGTATATACAGTCATCATCCGTTTTGCTAGACAAACTGCACGATGGACATAAGCAGCCTAGCACCAAACACAGTCCCTCCTTCTACTGTACATCCATCTATCCTCCCTAAAGTTTCATCACCCAAGATGTATCTGCATTGTAGTCTGATATCACTTGAACTGCTATGGTTTAATATGCTATAATCACAGGAGTTGTAGTTGGCTGAGGCAACAGCACACTTTGTCAGAGAAGGTGAAAGGCCTAGTGAAGCAAGAAGATCCATGATTCTCTAGCATTGAGCCATGAAAAAGACAAGCTAGCTACACTCCCTTTTTCCTGGGGTCAGAAAAAATGCTTTTGTATCAGAGACAACAATGCCCCTGAGCATGTGCAGAGCACTGTCCTCTCAGCAGCACTGACTAGCTACACTCCCTTCATACCTAGGGTCAGAAGAAAATGCTTTTGTATCAGAGACAACAATGCCCCTGAACATGTGCAGAGCACTGTCCTCTCAGCAGCGCTGACTAGCACTAGCTACAATCCCTTCATACCTGGGGTCAGCAGAAAAAGCTTTTGTATAAGAGACAGCAATGCCCCTGAGCATGTGCAGAGCACTGTCTTCTCAGCAGCACTGACTACTACTGGCTACACTCCCTTCATACCTGAGGTCAGAAGAAAAGGCTTTTGTATCAGAGACAACAATGCCCTTGAGCATGTGCAGAGCACTGTCTTCTCGGCAGCACTGACTACTACTAGCTACAGTCCCTTCATACCTGGGGTCAGCAGAAAAGGCTTTTGTATCAGAGACAACAATGCCCTTGAGCATGTGCAGAGCACTGTCTTCTCGGCAGCACTGACTACTACTAGCTACAGTCCCTTCATACCTGGGGTCAGCAGAAAAGGCTTTTGTATCAGAGACAGCAATGCCCCTGAGCATGTGCAGAGCACTGTCTTCTCGGCAGCACTGACTAGCTACACTCCCTTCCTATCTGTCAAGGGATTTCAAGTCAAAAGACAAAAATGTCTTCAGCATGTGCAGAGTGCTTTCCCCTCAGCAGCATGAGCTAGTAGCTACATACTCTCCTATCTCAAACAAGGAGGAAGGTGTTTCATATCAGAGCATGTCCACTTTCCACTCAGAAGCACTGACTAACTACATCTTCTCCCATCTGAAGTCGGAAGGATGGGCATCCAAATCATACAAGATTCCCCTGAGAATGTGCAGAGTGCTTTCCCCTCAGCAGCACTGGCTAGATGCACCCTCTCCCATCTAGGGTCAGAAGAAAGGGTTTTCAGGTAATACAAGAATGCCCCCAAGCATGAGTGGATAACTTTCCCCTCTGCAGCATGCTCCTTCTCGCCTGGAATCAGAAGAAAGAGCTTTCAAATCACAGACAAGAATGCTCCAAATCATGTACAGAATGCTTCTTGTTCACCAGCACCAACTAGTTAGACTCCCTCCTGCCTAGAATCAGGAGGAAGGGGTTTCAAATCAGAGGCAGGACTCTGCAGAGCGGTGGAGAGACAAGAAAGCTACAAACACACATAAACAGGATCAGCGGCAGCTGTGAGGCTCAGCCTGACCTACATATCAGCCGGGCGAGGATGGCCTGGTCGCGGGCGCTGCTGTGAGGGGATGGGATGCTGCTGCAGACTGCCGCCCCCTCACCTGCCAGAGGGAGGCTGCGCGGATCCAGCCTGGGGTTCCCCACTGCCAAAGGTGCACCTACACTATAGACTTAATGCAGTCTGACACCACTTTGAGTGCCACTGCTCAATGCTATGGAAGCACCAGCACGCTTTGGCGGAGAAGGCTGAAGACCTTGTAAAATTGCAATTTCAGTGATTCCATAACATTGATCCATGGCAGTAAAATGGTGTGAAAGTGCATGGATTCCACAGTGTACCTGCAGCTTAGCATGGAAAAGGATGCTGAAAAACCTTGGCGATGTAGCTAAATGGGAACCTTGCCTCCTCAAATATGAATTATCTCCCAAACTCATGATGTGCTAGCAGTACAAAGAGTGGAACATGCGGTACATCTATACTATAGAACAGTGTTTCTCAACATGGGGGTAAGGAACCGGGGGGGGAGGGGTCACAAGGAGGTGTCAGAGTGGTCAGCCAAACACCATAAGAAAACACGGTATTTTCTGTAGGTCATAGGGCTTCTGTGTGGGAAGTTTGGCCCAATTCTATCGTTGGTGGGGTTCAGAATGTTCTTTGATTGTTGGTGAACTATAAATCCCAGCAACTACAACTCCCAAATGACAAAATCAACCCCACCCCCCCAAGCCCACCAAATGTCCAATCTATTTTCCCCAATCTCCACCTGTTTTCACATTTGGGCATATTGAGTATTCATGCCAAATTTGGTCCAGAGCTATCATTGTTTGAGTCCACAGTGCTCTCTGATTATAGGTGAACTACAACTCCAAAATTCAAAGTCAATGCCCACCAAACCCTTCCAGTATTTTCTGTTGGTCAAGGGAGTTCTCTGTGCCAAGTTTGGTTCAATTCCATTATTGGTGGAGTTCAGAATGCTCTTTGATTGTAGGTGAACTATAAATCCCAGCAACTACAACTCCCAAATGACAAAATCAATACCCCTCAAGACCACCAGTATTCAAATTTGGGCTTATGGGGCATTTGTGTCAAATTTGGCCCAGTGATTGAATATACGTCCTGCATATAGGATATTTACATTACGATTCACAACAGTAGTAAAATGACAGTTATCCAGTAGCAATGAAAATAATTTTATAGTTTGGGGTCACCACAACATGAGGAACTGTACTAAGGGATCATGGCATTAGGAAAGTAGGAAACTGCTGTAGAATGAATGCAGTTTGACATGACTTTAACTGCTATGGCTTAATGCTGTGGAATAATGAGATTTTTAGTTTGATGGGACATCAACACTTTATGCCCTTTTAAAACTACAATTCCCATGATTCCACAGCATTGAGCCATGGTAGTGTCAAACCGCATTCATTCTATAGTGTAGCTGCACCCAGAGAGAGATTAATGAGTGGATGGTTAGATGGGCAAAGCTGCAAATAGAAGGTAAATACATGCAAATAGGGAGTAAACATACAAGATTATGACTTGAAAAGGCCTGGATGGGGAGAAAAATGTGGACATAAAACCCCAGGACAGAATAGGAGAGAGATAAACAAAACTATGTCTCCTTTCCCTCTCTTCCTTAAACTGGCTGAATATACAGCTCCCCTGACATGCATTAATCCAGCTAATTTGATCTGTTTGTTTTAAAAAGCACTTTCAATATTTGAATCCCCTAATCCCAAAGCCAAATCTCTTGGCTGGTGTGAAGCAACCCCATTTCATTGTCGTCAATAGGGCTCCGTCCCTGTGTAGTGAAACCACAACACTGTGCGGCTTGCATAACAAAAGACGGAACAGAACGGTTGGTGTGTGTGTCTTTTGTACACTTAAAGTTTTCCCATGCATTGCACCCTTAATGTCCATTTAGCGCCGGTTCATTTAAGGACAGAAAACACCCAGTTTGTGCCCCAGTTACAGGAGGATTCAAACATCCCTTTTGGTGGCAGCGCTGTGTTCTCCCAGCCATGAAAACTATTTAGTCAATGCTGGCAGTCCCAAGTATCTGTGATCAACTGTCAATAGAAAAGAGTTAGAGATCCAAAGTTCCCATTTGTCTGTGTTCTGAACAGAACGATCTCTCATGAGAAACATCTATAAATGCCTTTTGCATTCATGTGCAGTCTGCACATTTACATGTGTTTCTGTTGTGAACCTATGCAATACACCTGAAAATTTGGACTGTACCACATATCCAAGAATCTTAATACACACTTTCTTAACCCGTAGTGACATAAGGGGTATATTTCAATGCAGAATTAATGCAGGATGGAACAACAGAGAACACTTATAAAACTAGGGGAAGTGAATGGAGGATGTGAAATATTAGAAATCCATATTTTACACTGGAGCACTTTGTTGCAGTTTTACCCTCAAGTGCATCCGTATCTTGGGAAGTCAGACTTAGCCACAGTGGTCCATGCTCTGGTTACATCTTGTATAGACTACTGCAACGCTCTCTACGTGGGGTTGCCTATGAAGACTGTCCGGAAGCTGCAATTAGTCCAGTGCGCAGCAGCCAGACTACTAACGGGAACGGAATACTGGGAGCACACAACTCCCCTGTTGTGCCATCTCCACTGGCTGCCAATTAGCTTCCAAGCACAATTCAAAGTGCTGATGTTAACCTACAAAACCCTATACGGTTCCGGCCCAGTTTACCTGTATGAATGTATTATCCCCTATGAACCGTCAAGAGTGCTAAGATCATCTGGAGAGGCCCTGCTCTCGGTCCCACCACCTTCTCAGGCGTGTCTGGTGGGGACAAGGGACAGGGCCTTTTCTGTGGTGGCCCCCGGCTGTGGAATTCCCTCCCAAATGAAATTAGATCTGCTCCCTCCCTCCTGAATTTTAGGAATTGGGTGAAAACGTGGCTGTGCAATGAGGCCTTTGCAGAATGAAGGTGGAGACTGCGAAGCTACTAAAGTCGCCAACCACTTGATACGGACCGAATATATGGATTAAGTTAGACTTGATTTTATTTTGGTGAAAGGCTTTTAAAATATATTTATTGTATTGTATTTTATTGTAAGTTTTATTTTAAATTTATGATGTTTTTAGATTTTAAATGTTAGCATTGAATACTTGCTGTTTGCCGGTCTGAGTCTACAATTTCCATAAATCCAGTTCAAGTGATATCAAACTGCATTAATTCTACACTGCAGATGCACCTGATGGTAAACCTGCACCAAAGTGTTCCAGTATAAAGTGTGGGGGTTGCTGATATTCCACACACTCCATTATTTTACAAGTCAGTATTATCTCTCATTCCATCTTTATCAAGATTACTTTTTTTTGGAACCTTCCTTCCAGTTTTCTGCTGCTTATTCA
This sequence comes from Anolis apletophallus, assembly GCA_030556195.1. Classification (NCBI taxonomy): domain Eukaryota; kingdom Metazoa; phylum Chordata; class Lepidosauria; order Squamata; family Anolidae; genus Anolis; species Anolis apletophallus. The sequence continues at coordinate 130,704,213 of JARBWK010000008.1, read as the reverse complement.
ATATTAATGGGTAAGGGAGCAGCATAGAAATATTAATGCTTCTGTTGAAGTATTAATAGTACCCCCACTGTGTGTGTGTGAATGGCAGTGTTTGAGCTCCAGGATGTGTCTACACTGTAGAATTAATGCAGTTTGACACCACTTTAACTGCCATAGCTCAATACTATGGAATCATGGAGTTTGTAGTTTTGCAAAGTCTTAAGTCATCTCTGCCAAAAAGTGCTGGGGCCTCGCCATACTACACCTTCCAGGCCATGACAGTTAAGGCAGTGCTGAATTGCATTATTTTACAGTGTAGATGCACTCTTCATCCATCCAAGCTGCAGTCAGGCAGTCTTTGAAAGCCTTGGAGTATGTCAAATGCTCATTGGAGCCCAGTGTAGACTCCCTCCAGTATTGGCTGGTGGTCAATGCAATAGCGACCCCTGTCCAGGTTTTAGTCCAAACTTTAAAGCAGTGGTTCTCAACCTGTGGGTTCCCAGATGTTTTGGCCTTCAACTCCCAGAAATCCTAACAGCTGGTAAACTAGCTGGGATTTCTGGGAGTTGTAGGCCAAAAAGCCTAGGGACCCACAGGTTGAGAATCACTGCTAGGCTCTATCTGGAAAGCTGAACAAGTTCAGCACCTTGGACAGCTTCTCTAAAGTTCACAGTGTGGATTCATAGACCAATTGATAGGTAAGCTTCCACCCATTGTCTTCTTCCTTTTTGCATCTTTTCCCTAAAGCAGTGTTTCCCAACCAGTGTGCCGTGGCACACTAGTGCAGCATCATCAGGAAAATTGGAATCTCTCATACACTTTCCTCCCCTCCTGCCGAACACTTTTTCTTCTCCACTCAGACTCCCTTCTTCCCAGCTTCGCTCTGCTTGCGTTGCCTCGCTTTGCTCACGCTGCCGCTTCTGCGGGAGGTGGGTGGGAGGAACACGTGACCCGTGCGGGCGCTACTGCGCAGACTCACCCACGTCTTCTTCCCTCCCCTCCACAGTGCTCAGAGAGCATTCTGAACTCCACCAATGATGGAATGGAATCAAACTTCCCACACAGAACTACCATAACCAAGAGAAAATACTATAAGAGTTTGGTGGGCATTGACCTTAAGGTCAATGCCCACCAAACTCTTATACTATTTTCTCTTGGTTATGGTAGTTCTGTGTGGGAAGTTTGATTCCATTCCATCATTGGTGGAGTTCAGAATGCTCTCTGATTGCGGGTGAACTATAACTCCCAGCTGTTGAGCAAGACCTTTGTGTGTGTCTTTCTGCCATTCCTGCCAGGATATCTATGTTGTGCTCATCGAAACAGGCCCAGGTTTCACACTGAGTGTATAAATGCATTTAAAAACATCTTAACTATATGTATTACTGTGTTAGAGTGTCATGTTGTGTCATTTTGGTTGGTGGTGTGCCCCAAGATTTTGTAAATGTAAAAAATGTGCCACAGCTCAAAAAAGGTTGAAAAACACTGCCCTAAAGCATATTTGTACTTATGCAAAATTGAGGAGTTTCTCCACCCTTACTACTACCTTCCTATCCCTGGTAGTACCATCTTCTTGGTGCCGTTCATAGCCTGAATCATAGAGGAAAGAAAGTGTGGTGGCAGTTATGGGTATGAGGACAGCCATTTTAGGCAGTGCAAGGAAGTTTTAGATCAAGCAGAATATATACATACTAGGCAATGAAAGCATCCCTACAGTCACAATCAATATTCAGAATAAAAACAGCATGAAACGCACATTGGTTCCAAGTGATCTCTTCCAACCCATGAATCAGGTAAAGATGGGAACCTGGAGAAGCAATCTGTGAAATGCTGCATGCCAATGATAGCAAAAAAGCTAGAATATGAGCCCAGGGCAAAATAGACAGCCCACCAGATTATTATTTCCTTCTTCTTAATGCACATCTGTGCAACCCAGAACACACATTTTCATGTTCAGATGCCTTCAGAGTTTTCAGTGTTTATTTTTATTGTTCCATTCCCAATTATGACTGTGTCAAGACTCTCACATATTGGCAACCTAGGAAACATGGAGAGCTTAGTTAAACGAAACAATCCATGTTGATGTCACTGACATGTGAGCATATAGGAAAGAGGCAGGGCAGATGAAGATTGGGTTCATGTGTCTGTTGCAGAAGCCAATGCTTGGATGTAGTCAAAAAGAGGTTCCTTGGGTAGGTGCAGAGCAAGTCGAGGCAGTGTGTTCACATGTATTTGGCCAACCATTGGAGGATAAAAGGAGCATGACTTCATGGGGAAATCATGAAAACCCTGTCATAACAACATAGTGTCTCCTAGATATGTGGGACTGCAACTTAGGGCCCTTCCAGACAAGCCCTATATCCCAGGATCTGATCCAGGTTTTCTTACTGACTGGGGGAATCCTTTGTTGGGAGGTGATTAGCTCACCCTGATTGTTTCTTATCTGGATTTCCCCTGTTTTTGAGTGTTGTTCTTTATTTACTGTCCTAATTTTAGAGTTTTTAAATGCTGTTAGCCAGATCAGGGACAGCTAGTCATCTTCCTACAAAGGAAGTGCCACAGGCAGTAAGAAGCTAGACCTTGAAACTGCTAGGCCATTAAATGCTAATCAAGGTGACCAATTGAAACATTCACACCTGCCTCAAGCAGGCAAGAGTTCTTTCTCCTACCCTGGACATTCCACAGATATATAAATTCCATTTTCCTAGTTTCCAACAGACCTCACAACCTCTGAGGATGCCTGCCATAGATGTAGACAAAAATCCAGAAGAGAATGCTTCTGGAACATGAAAACTCACAACAACCCAAAGTTTATTATTTTATTATTATTCAATGCCGTTAAACTGCATTATGAAATTGCATTATATGGCAGTGTAAATGTGGGTCTTAATTGTTTGAGAGCAGTCACTTATGTATTGTAAACGGGGTGGGCAAGACATATGTCAACAGAGGGGTGAAACGGCACCTGCAAAGCTGCTAAAGTGTGCTGGGGATGGCTCTGATTTTGCTTGGTGCCAATGCTGAAAGTTTTCAAGGGAAATGATAGACCAAGACCATGGTGTGGTAGAAATTAAGGCAAAAAGAACTCTTCACAGACCAACAATAAAACAGCAAAGCAGGAGTCCAGAGCTGCAAAGATGCACAGGGATAAGGAGCTATATAAAAGCTAAATTATTTACACTATGCCGAGTTTTCACATCTCCATCTTTAAAAGGCTGTTCAGAGAAAAGAGTTTTTTTTAAAAAAAGGAACTGTTTAAAAAAGACTCATTGCACAAGAGAAAGAAAAGAAGCTCTTGTCTGCACTGCATTTCAAAAAGAAGGTTACAAAGGGAGGGGGAGCTGTAGCCGCCCTACATTTTATGTGACCAGAAAACCCAAATTCTTTAATTGAATTAAGGGAGAGGGAGATTTGCATGCCATTACTCAATCAGCATCCTTCCCATTGGCTTCAAAGTGTGTGTCTCGGTGGCCATTTATTTAATCACTCGGAATGCCTTTTGAGGAAATAAAGGACTGAAAGGAAAGGAAAGATTTGGTGATGGGACTCAAATTGTGTGAAGAATTGCAGTGTTGTATGTGATTGTGTGGTGAAACTCTATTCGTGGCTCAATGTTCCAAATATGGATTACTCACCGTCCTCTAACCTTAAAGGATATAGGTTGTAGTGAGTTTTCCGTGCTGTATGGCCATGTTCCGGAAGCATTCTCTCCTGACGTTTCGCCTGCATCTATGGCAAGCATCCTCAGAGGTTGTGAGGTTTGTTGGAAACCAGACTAACAGACCTCACAATCTCTGAGGATGCCTGCCATAGATGCGGGTGAAATGTCAGGAGAGAATGCTTCTGGAACATGGCCATACAGCCCGTAAAACTCCCAGCGACCCAGTGATTCCAGCTACGAAAGCCTTCAACAATACATTTAACAGATATAATCCATAATTCTACCATTTTAGGTTGCTTTCCTATGCATGTCCATTTTCAAATGAGGTTGTCTTTGTCTACACATGCAGCCGAATGAAGTACTAAAGATCTAAGGTAGTACGAACCTCTATTAGTAAAGGTCTTAGAGTACACTATATTATTTATTTACTTTATTTATATTTCGCTCTTTTCACCCCGAAGGGGACTCAGAGCGGATTACAGGTACACATACTTAGCAGACAATCCCTGCCGTTTCCACATACACACATATAGACGAGCAGAGGCAAACTCTGGCCACCAGGGGGAGTTGATGCACTCATCTCTCAGCGTTCCCAGCATCCCTTGTTGTTCCTTCCACATTCCTCAGTGTTCCTGGAGTTCTTTAATGGCCTCATAATTCAGTCAAAATTTGCCTCCCCACTTAATGTGGTACCTTTCTCACCTACTTCACAGATGCAACTGTATTTCGGGTTGCAAAGGTCTACAGCAGGCTATACTTAAAGGTCGAGCACCCACCTCAACCTGGGCAGGCCTCGAACTCATGACCTACTGGTCAGAGAGATTTTATGCAACTGACACTTAGCCAGCTGCGCCACATTAAGGTGGGATAGGTATCAATCAGTCTCACATGTGGAAAAGCTCCAAACAGATAGAATACTAACACAATAGTGCTCCTGGATCCCCTAAAGCAAGCATGGGCAAACTTGGGCCCTCAAGATGTTTTGGACTTCAACATCCACAATTCCCAACAGCCTCAGGTCCCTTCCTTTTTCCCTTCAGCCAATTAAGTGGCTAAGGGGGGAAAGGAAAGGGCCTGAGACTGTTGGGAATTGTTATAGTTAAGTCCAAAACACTTGGAGGGCCCAAGTTTGCCCATGCCTGCCTTAAAGGCACCAGATCAGATCAATTCAAGCAGGGTCAGTTTTGGTTAGGACTTGTTTGGGACACCACCAACAAATAGCAGGTGCTATAGGGCCCTTTTCAAAGGAAGGATCTGGTCAACTACCTCTGAGTATACCTTGCCTAAGAAAATTGTATGACATTCATGGGGTCTCCATAAGTTGACAGGTGATTCAAAGGCACACTAATCAGAATAGGATGTAGAATTCTCTCCACAATTCAACTGCTTTCATAAAGCTGAACAATATGGGTTTTTTTAAATGTCAAGAGCGACTTGAGAAACTGCAAAAGGCACAATAGGTGCCATCATCTTTATTCTAAAATTGTACCATCTGCTTTAGTATCAGGAGTCTTACCACTTCGGTCTTTGGCATGTGTACTAGAATATGCCTCATATTGAATACAGTGGACTGAACAACGTAGACCGGGCTTTACTATTAGGCAAAGAGACCCTTGAGTAGTAGATGTTGAGGAAAGGGCCAGCAATTGCAACCACCCACTGCTACCTAATGCAGTGTTTCTCAATCTGTGAGTCCCCATGTGTTTTGGCCTGCAGCTGCCAGAAATCCCAGCTGTTATGATTTCTGGGAGTTAAAGGCCAAAACATCTGGGGACCCACTGGTTGAGAACCACTGACCTAATGAGTTCCCTGTCCCTGCACTATCTTTAAAGGCAAAACAATGTGTGCCACAATGGGCTACTCTAAACACATACACTCCAGACTGGCCTGCTGCCTTCAGGTGAATAAAGGATCCTATGCCATTGTTAGTGTTAAGATGTATCAAACACTGTGTATGGTACATGTGACCTGGATCAGGTAGCAAAATTTCTCAGGCAGGCAGCTCTGGAGTTATTCTGTGTAATTTGTTGATGATCATTGAACTCTTCTTGCAGATGGACCTCAATGCACTCTTGACATTCTCCTAAGAACTTCCCATTGCCATCAGCATCCCTCCCTGAACAAAATGGCATCGAATTGTGCCGATTGTTCGCCGCCCTGAGTCGCCCTTGGGCTGATATGGGTAGGGTATAAATGATGCAAATAAATAAATAACCTATGCAACTTCTCACAAGGCATTCCTAGTGTTGTGTGTGGAGAGAAGGATTCTTTCTTCCAAAGACTTTTTGGTGCTTAATCTTTGTGTTTATCTGCTACTTCATGACACACAAGCTGTTGCATTTGACCAAAAAAAAACCAAGTGGCAAATCGTCTCCATAGCTAGCATTGCACTTTGGTAATGGTCACATTTTCAACATTAAAGAAAAAGTAAAGGTTTCCCCTTGACATTAAATCTAGTTGTGTCTGACTCTAGGAGATGATGTTCATCTCCGTTTCTAAGCTGAAGAACCGGCGTTGTCCGTAGAAACCTCCAAGGTCATGTGGCCGGCATGACTGCATGTAACGCCGTTACCTTCTCGCAGAAGCAGTACCTATTGCTCTACTCACATTTGCATGTTTTCGAACTGCTTGGTTGGCAGAAGCTGGGCCTAGCAGTGGGAGCTCGCCCCGATCCCCGGATTCGAACCACCAACCTTTCAGTCAGCAAGTTCAGCAGCTCAGTGGTTTAACTCGCTGCGCCACCAGGGGCTCCAGACATTATATATTTCATCATAAACAATAAGTGGCATCTATAGAGTAACAGGAAGGTTCAGTACAAAACTCCTCAGTGCCAAAAATGCACCAGCTTTGCATACTGCATGGTCCCCTATGGCCCATCTAACAATGTCTGCAACTCCTGCCAACTGGGCGGCAGATTTAATTGGGCTGCAATTTTGCGATCACATTTAGAGCATAACTCAGTTCCAAATTGCAGGAGGGGAGCAGCATGATTTCATGGCGTCATAGCAAAGAGAAACAAGTATCATTGTTGTGTGTTGACTGTAGGATGGATAGGAGTCATCAGCACATCAAGGCAGACCTAAAGATGCAGAGCAGACCAGTATAGGATTGCCGTGAGTTTCCCAGGCTGAATGGCCATGTTCCAAAAGCATTCTCTCCTTGAATGCTTCTGGAACATGGCCATACAGCCCGAAAACTCACAGCAACCCAGTCATTCTGGAACATAGTCATACAGCCCAGAAATCCCACAGCAACCCAGTGATTCCAGCCATGAAAGCCTTCAACAACACAGACCAGTATAGCACAGAGAAGAAAGAGTTGTGTTGGGATATAGAAGACCCAAGCTCATAATCCTACCCAGTCAGGAAAGTCACTGTGTGTAAATTTAGCTAAATCTATCCAATAGAGTTGTTGTGATGATGGTATGGAGAAAAAGCAACATACAACAGTCATGCGCAAAGTGGTGGTCCACGGACTAGAGCTAGCCCTTCCAGTCTGCAATACATTTTCAGGAAGGAAATAAACAGTTGTAGTCAATGGCCACAAATAAGATACCAGTCCCTGGCATATTACAACAACAATAATAATATGATATAATTGCTGGTTCCTCGCATCAGTTACTCAGGAGTAGTATTTATTTACTTCGCCTTGAACTCGCAGGAAAATAAATGTAAACCCAATCAATCTGTCTCTGGTTGGTGGAACTGGGGAATGAATGACTAACTGTGGCTTCTCCAACAATTGCTCACTTTGTTATTTTAAAGGCTCGTTTAATGCATCATTGGAGAAATGAAGCTGAGTGAACTGGGCCGTTAATGTAACTCAGGGTGCCTATTCAGAAGACAGTGTAAAAGACCCCCTAGAGAAGATGAATTGGACCAAGGCAGCAGTGTTTCACTACCTTCCTAATGCTGCGACCCCTTAATACAGTTCCTCATGTCATGGTGACCCCCAACCATAAAATTATTTTCGTTGCTTCTTCATAACTTTAATTTTGATACTGTTATGAATCGTAATGTAAATATCTGATATGCAGGGTGGATTTTCATTCACTGCACCAAATTTGGCACAAATACCCAATATGCCCAAATTTGATTTTGTCTTTTGGAAGTTGTAGTTGCTGAGATTTATAGTTCACCTACAATCAAAGAGCATTTTGAACCCCACCAATGATGGAATTGAACCAAACTTGGCACAGAGAACTCCCATGACCAGCAGAAAATACTGGAAGGGTTTGGTGGGCATTGACTTTGAGTTTTGGAGTTGGAGTTCACCTACATCCAGAGAGCGCTGTGGACTCAAACAATGATAGCTCTGGACCAAATTTGGCATGAATACTCAATATGCCCAAATGTGAAAACCGATGGAGTTTGGAGAAAATAGATTTGACATTTGGGAGTTGCAGTTAAGGGATTTATAGTTCGCCTACAATCAAAGAGCACTCTGAACCCCACCAATGATGGAATTGAATGAAATTTGGCACACAGAACTCCCATGACCAACAGAAAATACTGGAAGAGTTTGGTGGGCATTGACCTTGAGTTTTGGAGTTGTAGTTCACCTACAACCAGAGAACACTGTGGTAGAGCTGGACCAAACTTGGCACGAATACTAAATATGCCCAAATGCGAACACTGGTGGAGTTTGGGGAAAACACACCTTGACATTTGGAAGATGTAGTTTAGCTACAATCAAAGAATCCTACCAACGATAGAATTGGGACAAACTTCCCACACAGAACTCCCATGACCAACAGAAAATACTGGAAGAGTTTGGTGGGCATTGACCTTGAGTTTTGGAGTTGTAGTTCACCTACAACCAGAGAACACTGTGGTAGAGCTGGACCAAACTTGGCACGAATACTCAATATGCCCAAATGCGAACACTGGTGGAGTTTGGGGAAAACACACCTTGACATTTGGAAGATGTAGTTTAGCTACAATCAAAGAATCCTACCAACGATAGAATTGGGCCAAACTTCCCACACAGAACTCCCATGACCAACAGAAAATCTTGTGTTCTTGATGGTCTTTGCTGACCCCTCTGACACCCTCTCATGACCCCCAGGTTGAGAAATGCTGCATTAGGATTTGTCACTTAATGTGTCCAATTTTTCAATCAAGAAAGCTGACTCTTTCCTTCACCTTTCTCGGTATGCGACATTAGCCATGGAGGCAGTAGATATTCAACACATCTAAAATAATGCACCACACTTCTCCTGTATCATCCAAATCACATAGTGGATTGTTTCACAGGCTACAGTTTGGTAAATAAAGTAGGAAATGAAGCATGACCAGAATAGCGTCGCTGGCCACAGTGTAGACTCACTTACTATAATTTGTGCCTAAACCATCCCTTGGTAGAATTTGGAATAGATCTCTTATTTATTTGGGTTAGAAATACCATGCATTCATTGCTGCCTTTGATAAAATAGACTCTCCTCTCTGCCTGCTTATTCTCACAGTTTCATTACCAGCTGGATGACATCATGTAAAATAAATCAGCAGAGGTGGATGAAGATGGAGCTAGAGTTAATAGAGGCAGTCAAAGCAAGACGTTAAGCATGACCTATGTTTATACTGTAATCTTTAATTGCACGAACTAATGGATTTCAGGCAGGATAATAGCCCACTGGAGAGCTAAATGGAAAGCCTAGGGTTCAGTCCTTTCCATCTCCAGTATTTGCCAGATGGAATAGTCAAAATTCGACAGAATGGTCTACAACAGTGGTTCTCAACCTGTGGGTCCCCAGATGTTTTGGCCTTTGACTCCCAGAAACCCTTACAGCTGGTAAACTGGCTGGGATTTCTGGGAGTTGTAGGCCAAAACACCTGGGGACCCACAGGTTGAGAACCACTGGTCTACAACCTTTGGTCCTCCCGTTGTTTTGGACTTCAGCTCCCACAATTCCTAACAGCAGGTAAACTGGATGGGATTTCTGGGAGTTGAAGTCCAAAATAACTGTAGGACCAAAGGTTAGGAACCACTGGTCTAATATAAGCATTGTCCCATTTTCCTAAATTCAGAAACGTGTTAATTATGAAGACATAGGTCCCTTTGACACTGCCATATAAAATCCAGATTATCTGCTTTGGAATGGATTATATGGCAGTGTAGACTCAGATAATCCAGTTCAAAGCAGATAATGTGAGTATTGTCTGTATTGTCAAAGGCTTTCGTGGCCGGAATCACTGGGTTGTTGTGAGTTTTCCGAGCTGTATGGCCATTTCCCAGAAGCATTCTCTCCTGACGTTTCGCCTGCATCTATGGCAGACGTCCTCAGAGGTTGTGAGGATGCCTGCCATAGATGCAGGCGAAACGTCAGGAGAAAATGCTTCTGGAACATGGCCATACAGCCTATAAAACTCACATAAACCCAGCGAGATATCTGCTTTGATAACCTGGATTATATGGCAGTGTAAAAGGGACCTGAGAAATAATAACTCTGGCTTAAAAGAGAGATAAATAGGATTGTAAACAAATATCCTTGAATAGCCGCATACAGCAGGAGAGGGCAACATGTGGCCCTCCAGATGTTATGGGACTGCAAATCCCATCTGTCATGGGCAGCTATGGTGAAGGGCCAAGGGAGCTGCAACCCAACAACATCTGGAGGGTCACACATCAGCCACATCTGTTGCCGAGAATCCGAGGACAATGTACATTCTTGGTATGTCCCTAGTGGCACCGAACACTCAGGGGAATGAGAGAGAGAGGAAGAGAGAGAAATAAAAAAGTGGGAAGAGATATAGCATGAAGTAACTGCAAAAAAAAAAAGATATGGCTGACAACATCCACCTCCTACAATCTCAGCAGCACCTTTTCCTCTGCCAGGGGCTCCATCTGTGCCCAGTTCGTTTGCGTGTTAAATGCCTCCACATGAGTGTGATTGCTCCGGGGCCAGCCAGGCCTGTTGGCGTGCAGAAGGGAAGTCCGAAGGTGGGTCACCCCATTGCCAGCCTTGTGCACTCAGGGCAGGCGTTGAGCGCAATCAGACCTGACAAGGGCTCCAGAAACATGACATCTGAATCCCTTCCCAGGAGGAGTCCAGCACCCGTGAATGTAACCTCAGTAGACACCACCAGGCTCCTCTCCACTCCTCCTTGACTTCAGAGCGAGAGCATCTTGGCACAGCGGTGCTCCCTTGAACTCCTTGGCGCTCAGATCTCACACTATCCTTTTCATCCTAACTGCCTGCATTTCCATTCCTATTTATTTACCCATACTTCAACCTCTCAATCTGGTCCTCCATTTTCCCCAATGTACCCTTGCCTTCTTACCTATGTTGTCCTTTCCTTTCATTCCCATTTCCTTCCTTTGGCCCCTCTGTGCCCATTTGGTTGCCCTTCTTCACCTCTCCTTTGATCTCACACTACCCTCTTCTTTTCACCCCAACCTCCTGCATTTCCATTCCTATTTACCCACACTTCAATATCTCAATCTGGTCCTCCATTTTCCCCAATGGACCCTTGCCTTCTTACCTATGTTGTCCTTTCCTTTCATTCCCATTTCCTTCCTTTTGCCCCTCTGTGCCCATTTGGTTGCCCTTCTTCACCTATCCCCTGATCTCACACTATCCTCTTCTTTTCACCCCAACCTCCTGCATTTCCATTTCTATTTACCCACACTTCAATCTCTCAATCTGGTCCTCCATTTTCCCCAATGGACCCTTGCCTTCTTACCTACCTACGTTGTCCTTCCTTCCATTCATTCCCATTTCCTTCCTTCTTTCCCTCTGTGCCCATTTGGTTGCCTTTCTGCACCTCTCCCTACCTCTTCTTCCCCCAAAGAGCCCTCCTTCTCTCTCTCTCTCTCTCTCTCTCCTTCCATCCTTCCTTTTATTCCTCCCTCATTCTCACACACTCTCCATGGCTCAAATCACCCTCCTGACTTACTCCTTCCTTCCATCCTCCTTCTCTCAATGGACCTTGCCTTCTTACCTATGTTGCCCTTTCCCTTCATTCCCATTTCCTTCCTTCTTTCCCTCTGTGCCCGTTTGGTTGCCTTTCTGCACCTCTCCCTACCTCTTCTTCCCCCAAAGAGCCCTCCTTCTCCTTCTCTCTCTCTCTCCTTCCATCCTTCCTTTTATTCCTCCCTCATTCTCACACACTCTCCATGGCTCACATCACCCTTCTGACTTCCTCCTTCCTTCCATCCTCCTTCTCTCAATGGACCTTACCTTCTTACCTATGTTGCCCTTTCCATTCATTCCCATTTCCTTCTTTCTTTCCCTCTGTGCCCATTTGGTTGCCCTTCTTCACCTCTCCCTACCTCTTCTTCCCCCAAAGAGCCCTCCTTCTCCTTCTCTCTCTCTTCTTCCATCCTTCCTTTTATTCCTCCCTCATTCTCACACACTCTCCCTGGCTCACATCACCCCTTCCTTCCATCCTCATTCTCTCAATGGACCTTACCTTCTTACCTATGTTGCCCTTTCCATTCCTTCCCATTTCCTTCCTTCTTTCCCTCTGTGCCCATTTGGTTGCCCTTCTTCACCTCTCCCTACCTCTTCTTCCCCCAAAGAGCGCTCCTTCTCCTTCTCAGTCTCTTCTTCCATCCTTCCTTTTATTCCTCCCTCATTCTCACACCTTCTCCCTGGTTCACACCGCTCTCCTGACTTACTCCTTCTCTCTTTCCCTCCACCCCCATTCTGCCCTTCTCTCTCAATGGGCCCTCCTCTCCCCATCATCTCCATCCAGACTTGAGCTTCTATAGACCACCAACCACTCTTGAAGGGAAACAGCGGTGGTCCCTAGAAGCTCAGCTCTGGATGGAGATGATGGGGAAAGCAGGGTCCATTGAGAGAGAAGGGCAGGATGGGGGTGGAGGGAAAGAGAGAAGGAGTCAGTCAGGAGGGTGATGTAAGCCTTTGGTGGCATCCTCTTCCTATTTCTTCCCATGCCACCCAAATCTCTGCCTGGGCTGCATCAATTTTCAAGGTATTCTTGGCTTCCCCCATTTTCTCCCTCTTCCCTGTGCCTATCCACCCATCCCTGCTTTTGGAGCATCTTTCTGCTTCCCTCCCATTCACTTTCTCTCTCCAATGCCTCTTCCCTGCTTTCTCCCAGCCCTTGCCACCTACCCACCCTGCCTTTGCTCTCCCCCCCCCCCAAGAAGGGGATCATACCCACTCACTCACTCACCTGCTGGTACCCCCAATCCTCCGGGGCGAACTCACTCCCCACGGGCTCGAACTGGAAGTTGATGTGCGGCGCCTGGTGCAGAAGGAAGGTCCACCAAGAAGCCCGGTAGCCCTGGGGGGACCCCATCGCTCCGAACCGGGGGCACCCCAGCGCCCCTCACCGGGCTGGACGCCGCCCGCCCATGCTGGCACCGGGAGGCAGGTCGGGGAACGTGTGGACGGAGGCAACGAGGAACATCGGGGCTTAGCCGCGCGGGATATTGGGGGGGAGCGATGGTGGGAAAATAAAGGGGGCTTAGGTTGCAGGGTGGAGGACTAGTGCGAAGGGCGCAGAGACATCTAGTGGCCACCTCTCGCATTGCACTGCTTTGAGCTGTAGCCCTTCTCTCCCAGAGAGGCGGATGGCGCCCACAAGTGGCTATAGAGCAGTACAGGTAGGAGTGATGAAGATCCACGGATGATGAAGATCCACGGAAGATGAAGTTGATGCTGTTTCAAGTTTCAAGATTGTAAAGGCACCGGGACTGTGGCGCAGCTGTCTGGATGTCAGCTGCATTAAAGATCACTATGACCAAAAAGGTCATGAGTTCGAAGCCAGCCCCGGTCAGAGTGAGCTTCCGGCCAATTGTGTAGCTTGTTGTCGACCTTTGCAACCAGAAAGACAGTTGCATCTGTCAAGTAGGAAATTTAGGGATCACTTATGTATGAGGAGGCTAAATTAACAAAATTTACGAGGCCATAAAAAAATCTCCAGCAAAAGCATGCGGGGAATGCGGAAAGTACGTAAGCAACGAGGAGAACAAATAAACAATAATAGTAATATATTCTTGTATTCTTTCTAGTGTATATCACCAAACATAAAAATGCGACATGCAATGCAGTATCTCGGAGCACAAGTCAATAACGTAATAGATACCCTACATGGGTTAAAGAGACGCCAAAATAATCATGGTGCATAAAGAGCATTCATATCTCTGAGTAGAGAGTCCCATAAGAGAGTTCCTTCGCAAATAATATAATAAAGTCCCACTTCTTCAAGAAGAGAAAATATAAAGAATAGTGTCCAATAACAAGCGGAGTACTCTCACAGCGGCCGACGATCTCGTGGATGCGTGCGCTGAATCGGCTTTTTCTAGACCGGGGACGTCTTTTCGCGCTCAATACAGTAGCAACAAATTTAGACAATATATACAATAAAGTACATCAATATGGGTACATTTTCCCCACAAAGCGACCCCGTACGAGGAGAGAAATAGGCAATATTCGTACCTTAGTACATCAAGGGAAAATCATGCAGAGGCATCAGGCCTTCTTTGGTCAGATCATGGACAATACAATGCGGAGTAAGAGGAAGTTATTAACTATTAACTTCCTCTTACTCCGCATTGTATTGTCCATGAATGCTCTTTATGCACCATGATTATTTTGGCGTCTCTTTAACCCATGTAGGGTATCTATTACGTTATTGACTTGTGCTCCGAGATACTGCATTGCATGTCGCATTTTTATGTTTGGTGATATACACTAGAAAGAATACAAGAATATATTACTATTATTGTTTATTTGTTCTCCTCATTGCTTACATTCTTTCAAGCAACCCTGCACCACTTTTGACTTGAATGCGGAAAGTACCTAATCAGTGTCGCAGATGGACGGTGAAGTGACACCTCCCCTGGTGGCCAGAAGTTGGAATGTTAAATATTATTATTATTTATTTAAAACTTTTATACCCCGGCCTTCTCACCTCCGAAGCGGGACTCAAACCGGCAAACAGCAAGTATTCAATGCTAACATTTAAAATCTAAAAGCATCATAAATTTACAATAACATTTACAATAAAATACAATACAATAAATACATTTAAAAAGCCTTTCGCCAAAGTAAAATCAAGTCCAACTTAACCCATATATTCGGTCCATATCAAGTGGTTAGCGACTTTAGTCGCTTCGCGATCTCCTCCTTCATTCTGCGAAGGCCTCATTGCACAGCCATGTTTTCACCCGTTTCCTAAAAGTCAGGAGGGAGGGGGCAGATCTAATTTCATTTGGGAGGGAATTCCACAGCCGGGGGGCCACCACAGAAAAGGCCCTGTCCCTCGTCCCCACCAGACGCGCCTGCGAAGATGGTGGGACCGAGAGCAGGGCCTCTCCAGACAATCTTAGCACTCTTGACAGTTCATAGGGGAGAATACGTTCGGACAGGTAAACTGGGCCGGAACCGTACAGGGTTTTGTAGGTCAACACCAGCACTTTGAATTGTGCTCAGAAGCTAATTGGCAGCCAGTGGAGCTGGCGCAACAGGGGAGTTGTGCGCTCCCTGTACCCCGCTCCCATTAGTAGTCTGGCTGCTGCGTGCTGGACTAATTGCAGCTTGTGGGCAGTCTTCATAGGCAACCCCATGTTGAGAGCATTGCAGTTGTCTATACAGGATGTAACCAGGGCGTGGACCATCGTGGCCAAGTCTGACTTCCCAAGATATGGGCGCAGCTGGCGCACAAGCCTGAGCTGTGCAAAAGCTCCCCTGGCCACGGCCGAGACCTAGGGTTCCAGGCTCAGCGATGAATCCAGGATCACTCCAAGTCTGCGAACCTGCGCCTTCAGGAGGAGTGTAACCCCGTCAAGCACCGGCTGTAACCCTATGCCCTGTTCAGCCTTATCACTGACCAGGAGAGTGGGTGGCTGGTGGGAGGCCCATGCCAGTCTCTTCAAGACATGGGGTTCTGTGTGGGAAGTTTCACCCCATTCTATCATTGGTGCAGTTCAAAATGCTCTTTGATTGAAGATGAACTATAAATCCCAGCAACTACAACTTCCAAATGTCAAGGTGTATTTTTTCCAAATTCCACTAGTGTTCACATTTGGACATATTGAGTGTTTGTGCCAAGTTTGGTCCAGATCTATCATTGTTTGAGTCCACAGTGCTTTCTGAATATAGGTTAACTACAACTCCAAAACTCAAGGTCAATGCCCACCAAACCCTTCCAGTATTTTCTGTTGGTCATGGGAGTTGTGCGTGCCAAGTTTGGTTCCATTCCATTGTTGGTGGAGTTCAGAATGCTCTTTGATTGTAGATGAACTATAAATCCCAGCAACTACAACTCCCAAATGACAAAATCCCCCCAAGCCCCCCAAGTTTGGGTGTATAGGGCATTTGTACCAAATGTGGTCCAGTGAATGAAAATACATCCTGCATATCAGATCTTTATATTATGATTCATAACAGTAGCAAAATTACAGTTATGAAGTAGTATGAAAAACAATGAGGAACTGTATTAAGAGGTCGTGGCATTAGGAAGGTTGAGAAACACCAATCTATAGGGTTACAGCCTGTGTTGGACAGGGTGACACTCCCCCTGAGGTTTGCAGCTTGAGAATTCTCCTGGACTCATCACTGAACCTGGAACCTCAGATTCCGGTGGTAGCCAGGGAGCCTTCACACAATTAAAACTTGTGCGCCAGCTGCGCCCATACCATGGGAAGTTAGACTTGGCCACGGTAGTCCACATTCTTGGTACATCCCGAATAGACTACTGCAACACATTCTACATCAGGGGTGCTCATTAGGTAGATCGCGTAGGGCGTCCTGGTAGATCGCATGCAGGGCGGGAGGAAGGCTCAGTCCCGCCCCACAGGCTCCCGACGCCGCCCAAGTGCTGCCGGCCCTGGGTTATCTGAGGTCCTTTCCACACAGTTGAATAAAATCCCATGTTATCTGCTTTGAATCAGATTATATGGCAGTGTGGACTCAGAAAACCCAGTTCAAAGCAGCTATTGTGTTATATGTTTCACATTTTTGTAGTGGGTAGGTAGATCATTTTGACTTGGTTTTATAAGTAGCTCGCATGCTGAAAAAGTGTGAGCACCCCTGTTCTACATGGCATCAAAAGGGGTCCTAATTTCTCTACTTACAGCCGAAGCTATTTTTGAACTGCTTAGGTAAACAGTAAGCTGGGCTGACAGTCAGGAGCTCAGGCCGACCCAGAGCTTCGAACTGGCAACCTTTCAGTTGGTAAATGTGCCTTCCCTGAATAAAGCAAATAACGCCCTGCTGTGATCAATTCCTTGCAAAATGTCCTCATAAGCACTTTAATTACCTGTTGGGTTATTTGCCCCATATTATCCTTTAAAACCTTCCTGTTTACATACATTCTACCTCTGTTCGCATCCAGTGTTATTTATTTTTAATTTTTTTTAATCTGTTACATTTGGCCCTCCCAGAATGGTTTTAAACTGTTTGTTATTGCTTGTGTGTAAGTATATTGATTGTATTGTTGTATTATTTGCTGTTATGTTGTTATTATGTGTCATTGGGCTTGGCCTCATGTAAACCGCCCCGAGTCCTCTTGGGGAAATGGTGGCGGGGTATAAATAAAGATTATTACTATTATTATTGTTGTTATTATTGTTGTAAATCTTATCATTGCTGGTGATTTACCAGCTGTGCTAAAGCCCGGCCCTGTACACACAATCAAATCTCTCAACAGTCCTGGCAATTGGCCTTGCTGATTGTCGCCAATGGCAATTGAAGTCTACTCTAAGGCATATGGGAAGGTTGAGGAAGGTTGCTATAATTCCACTCTATCTTCCCAAAAGTCTAGAACTTTTTTTACACCTTCCACTCACCCATGAAAACACTTTTCTGTGTGTCCTTTTGCCCCCCATATTCTTTTTCTGTTTGAAGCAGAAGGTGAGACTTTGGGCTGAGTGACAGATAAAACACATACATTTCTTCAGTTCCTCTGTTTGTAGGGTAAGAAGAACTAAATATATCTCTCATGGGTGTAGATCAGAAAAACGCACACTCTACGAAATCGCACCTCTAGGCATTTGTGGGAAAGCAGAATGTCCCTCTTTCCTTCCCTTTCATCGTCATTTGCTCTACAACCTCTTGTCACTGTCTCGTGTCACTCTCAGCAGCTGAGAAGCAAACTACATTTAGTGTTAAATATATCAGGGGAATCCATGTTGGGGATTTTGGAAAACAGCAAAATTGAAACAATTATTTTTAGTGGGTTGCTGTGAGTTTTCTGGGCTGTATGGCTATGTTCCAGAAGCATTCTCTCCTGATGTTTCTCCCACATCTATGGCAGGCATCCTCAAAGGTTGTGAGTCATTCTCAAAAGTTGACCTCACCACCTCTGGGGATGCTTTGCCATAGATGTGGGCAAAATGTTAGGAGAGAGTGCTTCTGGAACATGGCCATACAGCCTTGAAAAATCACAGCCATCCAGTGATTCCAACCACGAAAGCCTTCAACAACAAATTACTTTTAAAAATTGGATTAAGGTAATAATTTTTTCCTAAAATAGGGCCGCTTGCTTGCTGTTTTGCTATAAGAGATGTCCTGGCCGGATGGCACAGATAATTATCTCAAACATATCTGAAACTGGACTAATTTTGTACCTGTGTATGCTGAACGCATGAAGGTTGTGAGTAAACCAAATATGTTATTTTTAACAAAGTCTACTTCATTTTTGTCTCTTGAGTACATGATATAAAACAAGTTTTTTGTGGGAGAATATATATATTTTGGGCACTGAAAAACACTTCTGAAACACTGTTTTTATGCACTGGCAAAATTGTGGTTTTTCTAACAGATCAGAGATAACAGGTTATTCAGTCTAACAACTGAAACCATTGCCTAGCATAGTTACATCTGGTTGTATACCACAAGAGAAGATTCTACTCTAAAGAGTTTTTGGCTCTTCTTTGAAAGCTCACACTTTTCTTAAAAGTTATGATCTCCAAAAGGTGTTCTCTAAAAGGTAATTAATGCTATTTTCCAAAAATAAATGAGACATGGACGGACTGAAGGCAAAAGGAACAGAGGCATCTATTCACCTTATACAAAGTGGATGCCAGCAGAGTCTGCACTCTAAAGACTGACATAAACCTAATTGCAAACATACAGATTTTTTTATAGCACTTTGATAGCAATAACAAAGGACTTTGCCTTCCTGGATGCTGATTGGTTATGGCCAGGACTGGCTGGGGTTCGTTTTCTGGTTGGTTGAGATGTGCTGTCCGCCGCCATCATTGATTGGCTTGCAAGTCTGGTGGGAATTTCAATAAACCATTATTGCTGAATTTGAAGTTTTATGTCTATTTTCTTGGTCAGCCCATGAATGGGTGTAGAAGGGAAGGAATGTGTTTATAGAATCTTGTATTAATGGGTGCATAGATCCATTCCTGTCTGCTGGGAGTGATGCCACTGGCTGAACAATGAGTGGCAGGGGTGTTTGGCACAGCCTGAATGGGTTCCCAGGGTTAAGGCTTGATAAGATTGTAGCTCTTCCTAGATCCATTATGAAACTCCCAGGATATTGTGAAAATATTAAATTCCTTCATGGATGAAATTATGAGCAGTGTTTCCCAACCTTTTTTGAGCCGCGGCACACTTTTTACATTTGCAAAATCCTGGGGCACACCACCAACCAAAATGACACAAAATGACACTCTAACTTAATATGTTTTTAAAATGCATTTATACACTCAGTGTGAAACATGGGCCTGTTTCGATGAACTCAACATAGATATCCTGGCAGGAATGGCAAAAAGACACAAACTTCCCACACAGAACTCCCATAACCAAGAGAAAATGCTATGAGTTTGGTGGGCATTGACCTTGAGTTTTGGAGTTGTAGTTCACCTATATCCAGAGAGCACTGTGGACTCAAACAATGTTGGATCAGGACCAAACTTGGCATGAATACTCAATATGCCCAAATATGAACGCAGATGGAGTTCAGGGGAAATAGACCTTGACATTTGGGAGCTGTAGTTGCTGGGATTTATAGTTCCCCTACAATCAAAGGGCCAATCTTCCCACACAGAACCCCAAGGAGGCAAGAGGAGGTCTCTACTTGGGGAAAGGGGGGCCTTCCCAATGCATGGAGAGGGAGAGAACAAATAGACAACGGGTGGGGAGGGGTGTGTGTTTGTAATTTTGTGCCTTTATCGAGGTAGGTTTCTTAGGGTTTTATACTTCAACACACTAGACTCTCTCTCCCCCCTCCCCCTCCTGGAGGTTCCAATTTCCCACGGCACACCGGATTAGACAGATTCATGGATACCAAGTGTATCGGTAGTTACTGATAAGGACATTCAAGTGCCACCTCGGAGTTGGTTGAGGTAGGCAGGATTTCCCTGGGTACTGGTTGTGGGGGTCGGGAGCAGGTCAGGGTTTTGCCCTCCTTTCTGCTCGAGATCCCTGTGTACAACTGGTGGGCCACTGTGTGATACAGAATGCTGGACTAGATGGGCTGAGGTCCGATTCAGCATGGCTCTTCTTATGTTCTTATGTTCTTATGATGATCGCTCACGGCACACTAGTGTGCCCTGGCACACTGGTTGGGAAACACTGCCCTAGGGTGTATGTGATTGCACAACGTTGACAAATTCACTCAGAACTCATCTGGAACTGGGTTTCTGGGGTAAAGATCTCTGTGTCCAAGCGCACTCAGAACCAGTGTTTTTGAGGTCCTGGTGTTTTGCAAAACATTTCATTGTTGAAGGGGTTAATGAGCCAAATAGTGAAATCTTAAATGCTGAAATGCTAAAGAGTGCCTTCTCTCTTGATCAGAGGTAAAGAGGAGAAAGAGTCAAGGAGAGAAAGAACTAGCTTAAGCAGGATGTTACGAGTGTTTTTAATATTGATGTACAGAATGACCCAGCGAGTAAATCCTATCAAGATGTAAACAATATGTGTTTATGAAATGCTGGTGACAGCCATGTAGGGCAATGCAGAGCTCATGTAGTTGAAAGTTCAAGTGTGATGAAGGCATGGAGAAACATGTTTTTAGAAATTTGATTGGATGAAGACATGGAGGGAGAAATGCCTGGAAAGAATCCCCCCATGCCTTCATCCAATGAAAGAAATGTAATGAAAGAAATGTACTGATTATGGACGGCTCTTCTTTGAAGGCACTTGTTGTCTTTAGCCTATCCATCTCTGCTTGGCCAAGCTGAAAATAAAAGATTTTTCTTCCTAAAGGAGACTAGTTGTTTTATATTGATTGTCTGGTTTGTGGGATCGAAGCATCGAGTGTCCCCTTTAATTTGGGGGCTCGTCCGGGATCCGGCCCCAGAGGAGAGACAACCAAAGATACAACTAGAGATTGTTGGCAATCCGTTCCGAGAGGCAATCGCCCAGAGGTCAGGGAGACCTAAGGGAGGCGAGAGGGTACCCGACTCAACTGACTAAATCCTTTTCCTCCTCCAGATCTCCAGGCTTTGTCTATGGGAACACTCCGCAGGGGTGCTCACACTTTTTCAGCATGCGAGCTACTTATAAAACAACCAAGTCAAAATGATCTACCTACCCACTACAAAAATGTGAAACACAATATCTGCTTTGAACTGGTTTTTCTGAGTCCACACTGCCATATAATCTGATTCAAAGCAGATAATATGGCATTTTATTCAACTGTGTGGAAAGGACCTCAGATAACCCAAGGGACAGCTGCACTTGGGCGGCGTCGGGAGCCTGCGGGGCAGGACTGAGCCTTCCTCCTGCCCTGCCTGCGATCTACCAGGATGCTCTACACGATCTACCAGTAGATCACGATCTACCTAATGAGCACCCCTGCTACAGAGAGAAGTAAAAAATCTACCCCCAAGAAGGAGGAGGTCCTGACTTCAGGAACAAGGCAAGTATAGTTTGGGTTCCTGGCTTGGGGAGGAAAATGAAAGAAGTCTAGATTAGCTAAGGAGACGTGTCAGAAGGGCGGGAAAGAGAAATTGTGAGAGTTACAAAAACTAAAACTGTCCTGATATGTTGTCAGTCCAGTGGAAGAAAAATCGATCCATATTTCCAACACAGTTGCCCATAGATAACCACCCTGCCTGATATAAGACTGTCTCCAAGAAGTTTATCTTTATAGATAAAAGCACATGGACACTTAATACCAGTATGGCCTCCTCCTCTGAGGAGGTCATACTGGTATTATACTGATGACAATGTCATCTGTGCACACTCAGAAGAAGACCTAGACTCTAAACACCTTTGCAGAAGCATACAAGAACCTTGGCCTCTCATTAGAAATCAAGAAAAACCAAGGTGCTCTTCCAGCATCACCAGCCAATCCCTCTCCAATGCCAGAAATATAGCTTAATGGTGTAACATTAGAAAATATTGACCATTTCTGCTACCTTGGCAGGCACCGCTCCACAAGAGTCAACATTGACACTGAAATACAACACTGCCAGAGCTCTGTGAGTGCAGCATTCTTCCGAATGAAATAGAGATTGTTTGAGGACTGGGACATCTGTAGGGATCAAAGATACAAGGGACTAAGGTATATCCAACTTGTTTTATCACTTACAAATAAGTAATATAGTATAGTAGTACTTCCATAAACTTTATATAATCATATGTAAAGGCGCAACTACATAGAGTAAATTCTTCTGATAGACATAAACAATCAAAGCAATGATACTCACGTTACCCCAACCCGCGGATGGTCAGTGTATAGTGGATACAATCTAAATCATAATCTCAAATCCACTTCATAGTCAAAAAGATATATCATGAACAAGTTCCAACTTGAAAGTAATGCTGATGCGGAGAGATGGCAAACGCGGAGGGTGTAGAAATTGAATTGAAAATAAGGTAATTGTAATCCACGGCCCAATGGCCTCTAAGAAAGATAATTGTAATCCACGGCCCGTTGGCCGAAACCCCAGGCTTCCTCGCTTAGGAGATGTAAACCGTAATGGTAGGGTCTCGGAGAATCGCTGTTTCAGATCCAATGATCAATCATACTCCGTGTGGTAGAAATCAGTGGGTTGTCCACCTTCGGGTACATCAATATACGGCTACCGACCCGTTTCGAGTCCTTCTTCTTCAGGGTGGCCCCAAATAAGTTGAAATGCTAACAATGATAAATCTGTAATAAAAACACACTAAAATAGTATCCCAATATTTAGAGAGATAGCAACACAGGGTAGGAGATAAACATCTTACTTACCAATTTCCAAATAATAATCTCGCTTAATAGCGACGCTGATATCTCAGCTGCAATATAAACCGCCTGAATGGCGAAGACCAACAATCCGGTATAGAAACAAACTGAGAAGCTACTTAAGTACAAAGGTTACGGCGCAAGCGTAATCACAATACACATGTGGCGAGAACAAACGGGTGTATTTAAAGAAGAATATCTGTCAAACTAAGAATTTCATTTAGTCCGAACGGCTGCTCGCTTTTAACGCCCTGCTATACGCCTGTGAAGCGTGGACTGTCTACAGACGTCATATGCAACTCCTGGAACAATTCCATCAGTGCTGCCTCTGAAAAATCCTGCAAATCTCTTGGGAAGACAGGCGAAGAAATGTCAGCATGCAGGAAGAAGCAAAGACCACCAGCATTGAAGCAATGCTCCTATACCATCAACTCCGCTGGACTGGCCACATTGTCCGAATGCCCGATCACCGTCTCGCAAAGCAATTACTCTACTCCGAACTCAAGAATGGAAAATGTAATGTTGGTGAACAGAAAAAGAGATTTTAAAATGGGCTTAAAGCCAACCTCAAAAACTGTGGCATAGACACCGAGAACTGGGAAGCCCTGGCCCATGAGCACTCTAACTGGAGGTCAGCTGTGACCTGCAGTGCTGCAGAATTCGAAGAGGCACGAATGGAGGGTGAGGGGGAGAAACATGCGAAGAAGGCACATCAAGCAAACCCAGACTGGGACTGCCTTCCATCTGGAAAACGATGTCCTCACTGCGGGAGAAGATGTGGATCAAGAGTAGGGCTCCACAGCCACCTACGGACCCACCACCAAGACACCACATCTGGAAGACAATCGAACTACGAGGGATCGCCTAAGTAAGTAAGTAAGTATTAATCTCCTATTCTAAGGACTCCATCCTACAAACTATGACAGAGCTGTAGTCCCCTCCCCAATGTTGTTGGAGCCAATGGCCTAAATCCAATTGCTTATCCCAACTGGCACAGGACTACTAGAGCAACGGGATTCACAAAAGCATGAAATTATCATCCAGTAATTATTCAGTATCTACACTAACTGGGACTAGAAACTGGATTTAGGCCAATGGTTTCTGAAGCCAGGCACGTCCCCTTTGGTAATAATAATGAATAGCTTCTCCTGCTGGAAGAGGCTGACGTTGTGATCAGGCTGTTTCCAAACTGAAATGAAGACAATTTTGTTGCACAGATTCTTGCAGTGAGGAAAATCTCAAAAGCATTTTTTCCCTGTCAACATGCTTTCACTCCACACAATTTTATAGGGTAAGCTTACAGTTTAGGGAGGGTTTAAGGGATTCTCAGCCAGAAAGCTCTAGCACAGTGTTTCTCAACCTTCCTAATGCCGCAACCTTTAATGTAGTTCTTCATGTTGTGGTGAGCCACGGCCATAACATTATTTTCATTACTACGTTATAACTGTAATTTTAATACTGTTATGAATCGTAATGTAAAGATCTGATATGCAGGATATATTTTCATTCACTGGACCAAATTTGGCACAAATGCCCCATACACCCAAACTTGAATACTCGTGGGCTTGGGGGGGATTGGTGTTTTTGTCATTTGGGAATTGTAGTTGCTGGGATTTATAGTTCACCTACAATCAAAGAGCATTCTGAACTCCACCAACAATGGAATTGAACCAAACTTGGCACACAGAACTCCCATGACCAACAGAAAATACTGGAAGGGTTTGGTGGGCAGTGACCTTGAGTTTTGGAGTTATAGTTCACCTACATCCAGAGAGCATTGTGGACTTAAACAATGATGGGTCAGAACCAAAGTTGGCATGAATAATCAATATGCCCAAATATGAAAACTGGTGGAATTTGACTTGACATTTGAGAGTTGTAGTTGCTGAGATTTATAGTTAACCTACAATCAAAGAGCATTCTGAACCCCACCAAGGATAGAATTGGGCCAAACTTCCATACAGAACCGCCATGGCCAACATAAAATATTGTGTTTTCTGATGGCCTTTGGCGACCCCTCTGACACCCCCTTCTTGACACCCCCCCCAGAGGTCCTGACCCCCCAGGCTGAGAAACACTGTTCTAGCGCCTCACCCAACTACAAATCCCAGAATGTTATAAGATGGTACATAGCAATTAATTTTTCTCAGTGTCCGTTATCAATAAGGATGTCCCTTGCCCATTATAAGCCTGACAGATGTCCTTAATAATAAAGCATGCCCTCAATTTGAGAATTGGAAAGCTTTATCTTTAATATAGACTCCTCCCATATTTTGAGCAGTGGGTCCGTCATAAAACATACATGTATACATGGAGTAATATACAGTACTAATATGGATAATACGTTACTTTTATAGAGAAATGCCTGGCTAAATTAACTGCAATCAATATCAATACATTCATTTTGTCTTTATAGGGAACATGCATTTCTTAATAGCTATTGTATGATATGAGTTTTGACAGTTCCTTATATCTGTTTGAAAAACCTGGCAATACTGATGGCAATTAAAGTGGACTCACAGTATATTTTATTAGCAAACTAGCTGAGGACCCGGCGGTGCCCGGGTTATTTGAGGAAGGCATTGTGTGCCAAGTTTGGTTCCTATTAGATGTTTATGTGGCTTGCAGTGGTCTCAGGAACTTAGTGAAGGTACTGCGAGTCCTGGGGGCCTAGTCGGGAAAATCAAGTTGAGGAAGCCTAACAATATCCCATGAGCTGAGGCCTAGTCAGGAAAATCAAGTTAAGGAAGCCTTTCTGTCAATTTTGGGGCTGGTTTGTGTTTTATAGGGGCTTTAGTGTTGTTTGAGAAGTGAATGACGTGAAGGTACTGCAAATCCCATCATTCATGGCCCCTCCTGCTCTAAACCACACCAGGTAGTGAAGTGGGCCATTGGTCGTCTGTTTGCCAAGGTTGGTCCTGATCTGTCAGTGCTGTGGGCCTCAGTGGCTGACTGCCTGAGGCCTTTCCCTTCCCCTCTGAGTCACTTTAGAATGTTTGACTGTGGTTGGCCATTTGGAGGCAGTTATGCAAATTCCATTTCAGTGGCAACCGATCCCCTCTGTCTGGGGCCGTAGAATGTTGGAGTTCTGAGGCTGGCCAGTTAGAGCCCATTATGCAAATAATCCCACAATGGCAGCCAATCGAAACGCTGGCACATATTCCTCCCGTCACTCGCTCGATCGCTCGGCCGCACCACCACAAACACTGACTTTTATTATATGTAATAGATTGAGGGTACAGTTATAATGTATTTTTAAAAAAACACAAAATTAAAACTTGGCATTATACTAAATGTCCTTTGACCAGAAACTGACCACTTGGAGTGCCTCTGGTGCTGCTGTAAGAGCATCCTCCATTGTGCATGTGGCAGAACTCAGGCTGCATTGTAGTAAGTTGGCTCTGGTTAGCTCTTCTCTACACTTGCTCACCATTGAGTCCATTTTGTAGCCCCATTTCTTAAGATTGGCTCTGCATCTTGTGGTGCAAAAGCACAGTCTGTTCAATGCCTACCAAGTCGCCCAGCCTTCTGTGTGCCTGAGAAAGAGTCATCCAGTATCAGCCATGGATTGAGGTTCCAGGTTTTAGCCTGCCACTTTTGGACTCTCGTTTGCTAAGGTGTTACAGCGAGTATTTCTGCAGATCAGAGGTTCCCAACCTTTTTTTGACCAGGGACCACTTGACCAGGATCACTTTGACCTGGGGACACTCTCCATTAGTATCAAAAGGGTTATGAATCGGTTTTTTGTCAACTTTAGGGGTGCCGATTCAGAAAATTACATTAGATAAACCACATCAGCTCTTGTTTCAGAACATATCTCATGGTCAGTGACAGGGAAGGAGTGGCAGGCAGCACAAAAGGAGCAGAAATAAAATAAAACAAATAAAGAGGAAAAAGGCTCGAAGACCTGATTTTCAGCCTTGCGGCCCACTATTAGCCCACGGCCCACAGGTTAAGAACCATTGCTGTAGATCTTAGGAAGCTGTTTCTTGATTTAAGGCGTTAGCATACTGACTGTTATACAAAGAGATCCGGACATGAGAGAAGCCTCCCCGCAGGACTAAAACATCCAGGAATCCCTTGGGTAACTTTTTTGTAGATGGCTGATTCTCCAACACCAGAAGTGACTTGCAGCATGCAACCAAACAAACAAAGAAACCAACAGACTAACAGTGCTATGCACTGACACTAAAAAAATTGTAAGTTTAACTTTGTGGATGTGATCATTTACAAGTTTTATTAATATAGTCTCTCTAAGATTCTCTAGGTCTTTCAGTGCAACTGCATGGCCAATACCTAGGGCAGGGCTGTCCAACTTCTACCGGCCCAAGGGTCGGAATCCCGGTCACTGATGACCTGGGAGGCTGCAGTGGGGGGCAGGGTCGCTCGCGGGGGCAGGGTCGCTCATGGGGCGGGGCCGCTCACGGGGCGGGGTCGCTCACGGGGACGGGGCCGCTTGCGGGGATGGGGCCGCTCGCGGGCATGCGCGGCAGAACGGGAGGCGGGCCGGGGAGCGGCGAGCGCCCTCAGCCATGTCCCTGGCTGCTGCAGCAGCCGCCCGAGCTTACCTTCCTTTCTCTTCCTTCGGAGAAGTTAAGCTCCCAGCGCGGCTGCTGCAGCAGCCAGGGACATGGCGGAGGGCGCCTCACCGCTCCCCGCCCGCCTCCTGCCCTGCCGCACATGCCCGGCATCCTGCGCAGTCCGTCCCTTTTCAGCGGGGCTGGGTGACGTCAGGCACGGTGCCGCGGCGGGACGAAGAGGTGGAGGCAGAGGCCCTGGCTTCCCTCCACCTGTTCGACCTCGCCGCCAGCGCCGCACCTGACGTCACCCAGCCCCACCGAAAGGGGCAGGCCACGCAGGGCGCCGGGTGGCCTAGTTGACGTCAGGCGCGGGACGTCAGGCGCAGGGCGCTGGGTCGGGCTGGATGACATCAGGCGCGGCGCTGGCTGCGAGGACGAAGAGGTGGAGGCAGAGGCCCCGCTTCCCTCCACCTCTTCCTCCTCGCTGCCGACGCGCGCCTGACGTCACCCAGCCTTGCCAAAAAGGGCGGGCTGCGCATGCCCACGAGCCCCGAGATTGAATTTTTTAAAAAATGTAAAAGATTTCTTGCAGGAGGTAGGCGGGCCGCGTCCAAGGGGCTGGTGGGCCGTGTGTGGCCCGCGGGCCGCCTGTTGGACAGGTCCAGCCTAGGGATGTCCCCTCAAGTTTAAAAAAATCGTGTTTTTTTAATTTCCAGTTTTTACACTTTCATTGTTCCTCTCCATGCCACTAGGTGGCATAAGCCAACAGCAATCCAGTGGATCTACTGACATGAGATTTTACACTGGACAGAAGAAAAATCATAATTACAATTATATTATTATTATTATTGTTTTATTTATAACCCACCCTCTCTCCCCACTGGGACTCAGGGCTGTTTACAGAAATAACAAAAATGGTAAACATTCAATGCCAAAAAAAACATTCAATGCTAACCATCAAAGCAGGGATAGGGAACCTATGGCTCGGGAGCCAGATGTGGCTCTTTTCATGATTGCATCTGGCTCTCCAGAGCAGCCCGGGCCTCGGTTTCCCAACATGCAGCGGGAAGGAGTGACGCAAATGCACCGCGACTGCCGCTTCTGCACCGCCATTGCCGCCTCCTCCTCATCCCCCGCTGCTCTCTGGGCCCTGCGTGCTATTCACCAGGGATGGCAGAGCCCGGCAGTGCCTTGTCCTCTTCTTCGTCCTCTGCCACAGGCCTCGGGGGAGGCGACGGAGGCGGTCCTGGCCATGGCGCCGTGGACCCGGCCTCACTGCCCCCGGGGGACGCCCAGCTCATCGCCGTCATCGTCGGGCAGCTCAAGAGCCACTGCCTCTTCGACGCCTTCCAGAGGGACTGCCTCGCCAACGTCGACACCAAGGTCTGCCTGGGTCTCACGCCATCCTCCCCCTTCTTTACTTCCTTTCTCTTCCTTTCTTTTCCCCCTCTCTTTTTCTTTCATTCTTTTTTCTCCCTCTCTCCCTACCTTTTTTCCTCCCTCCCCTCTTTCGTTCCTTCCTTCCTCTTCCATTCTTTCCTTCTCTCCTTCCTTTTCCTTCCCTCTCCCCTTCCTTCTTTCATCCATTCTCCCTCTTCCTTCCTTCCTTCTTCTATTCTTTTTCCCCAAGTCTTCCTTTCCTTCTCCTTCTCCTCCTTTCTTTTCACTCCCCTCTTTCTTTTCTTCTTTTACCTTCATTATTTTACTTTCTCCTCACTCCCTTTCCTTCCTTTTCCCCACCCTTTCCTTTCCTCCCTTCCCATTTCCTTCTTTCTTTTCCCCTCATCTCTCTCCTTTTCTTCCTTTTCCATAGTTCATTCTTCTTCTCTGTCTTCCTCTCCCCCTCCCTCTTTTGTTTCCTCTTCCTTTCTTTCCCCCTTCCTTCCGTCTTTTCTTCCTTCCCAGAGTCCTGAGCATACCTTTTGCAGAGCCAGGTTTGAAGTGTCCCGTCATTCTGCCGGGGGAATCCTTTTCTCATAGTATGTATGTATATACTCACATTTAGTTGAATTCAGTCTTAAAATATATTATATATGTGGCTTTCCAAATATTTTGCTTTCATGGCTCTCGGAGTCAAAAAGGTTCCCGACCCCTGCATCAAAGCAAAACATGAACTCAAATAACTCAACATAACTTATTATAATTATAATTATTATAACTACGAGGGTTGAATGAAAAGTAATGCTCCACCTTCGTTACTTGGGTTTGGATGGGAATATTTTAATAAATCAAACACAGAAATCATCCTTAGAATGTGCTCTTTAACTACCACTATTCACTTTTCCACATATTCACCAGACAATTGGATACATTTCTGCCAACGATGAACAAGTTTTCTGAAGCCATCATGGAAGAAGTCGACACTCTGTTTCCGCAACCAGCGACAGCATCCTGGGTACCCATCCTGCACAGATCTTCCAATAGGCAAGCAAAGCAATAATGTGACCCACACGTTCTTGTGAAATGCCGATTATGCTTGAAATTTCTCTCTGAGTGATACGATCATCCTGAATCAATTTGTCAACCTTTGGCTTGTGAAACTCGGTGGTTGCTGTCACAGGACGTCCAACACTTGGTTTGTCACACAAGTCAGATATTCCCACCTCAACATCTTTAAACTTACTCGCCCAATGACGCACAGTACTCACATCATCAGAGTCATCATAAGCAGCTTGGATTATCTGATGAATCTCCTTTTGGGTGACACCTTTCGCTGTAAAGAATTCAATGACTGCACATTGCTTAAGTCGCATTGACCAACCGTCTGCACAGGGTTCCATACTTCACACTTTAACAACACAACCATTCAATGCTAAGGCTTCCTGCCAAAATGGAAATGTAGAGGAGAGTCTACGGAACAAGGCAGTACCTGCCACATACCAGTACCGCCATCTGTTGAGGAGTTACGAAGATGGAGGCATTACTTTTCATTCAACCCTTGTATCTCTGTGTAGGTTCTGTGGAATAAAAGTAGGGCAGAATCCTACTGATCACCTCATCTATCATAAACCATTGAATTAACAGGATTGAAATTGTATAAAGGTAGCTGAGAACTGCTAGTATGTAGATGTGGAGTACATTGACCACCTCACTGACATGGAAACCAACCATACACTTTACAGTAAGCCCAGGTCACATTGCTCTATGCTCTTCACTTTGAGAGTTGAGATTGAGGAAGGAAAGGAACAATTAAAGTAAGGAACCATGTCTCATCCAATCATCTCCAAGATGACTAATATTTCTCTTTGATCTCAGATTCAATCTTGCCTTTAATAAATTCCTACCACTTGAATAGAAAATATGTATATTCTTTATTTTTTTGCCATTTTTTCCTCTTTTTTAATGGTGCTGTTCACCTTGGATTTCCAACCAGCTTCGCATGATCCGGAGGATTTCTAAAAGAGTCTCTGTCTAGTCTGAAAGTCCAATGGAGTCTCTAAGCATACTGCTGCTTGTGTTTGAAAGCAAACTGTTCCTAAAATGGAGTCTGAGTCCTGAACAAGCCCAGTTCTGATCACATGGTCTGTAACCCATCCCTCAACAAGGAGTTAAGGTAAAATTTCATACCACTCTACACATATATAATACAGTAAGCCATTTGAATTATATGCATAACAAATAACTAGTGAAGGCTTGAGAAGGTTGCTATTTCCAACATCTCTAAGGTGTGATTGGCCAGTGTAGCATCATCCAGCTTCTCCCTAGATCAAAGGAACTCAGCTGTGTCTCTTCCTGGTTCTGTTTTCTGTGATAATTTCAGGTTCCTTGATATAAGGATGAAGGATGTCCATTTGAGGATGATATTCAGCTTAAGAGGAATCTGCTCCCTTTATGATGTAAAGGTTGGAATCTAGAGTGGAAACAAAACGATTAAAGAACAGAACCACATTACTTATGAGTTATATAGAAGCTCCTCTTTTAGTCCAGTACTAACATGCTCAGCTCATAAAAACTCACTCCCCTGGGAAGTTAAATATCAATTGAAAGAGAGGTTTGGATGCAGGAGTAATTCCAAGCATGGGAAAGCGATCATAATCAAATCTCAGTGCTGTGTGTGTGTGTGTGTGTGTGTGTGTGTGTGTATCTATCTCTCTATATAAAAGATAAAGGTTTCTCCTGACATTAAGTCTATTCATGTCCAACTCTGAGGGTTGGTGCTCATCTTCATTTCTAAGCTGAAGAGCTGGCGTTGTCCGTAGACGCCTCCAAGGTAATGTCGCCAGCATGACTGCATGGAGCGCTGCTACTTTCCCACAGAAGAGGTACCTATTGATATACTCACATTTGCATGTTTTTGAACTGCTTGGTTGGCAGAAGCTGGGCCTAACAGCGGGAGCTCCCCCCGCTCCCCAGATTTGAACCACTGACCATTCAGTCAGCAAGTTCATCCACTCAGTGGTTTAACCTGCTGTGTCACCGGGGGGGGAGGGAGGGGGCCGGGCAGGGAGGAGAAGTCGGCGAGAGAAAGAAAGAGAGACAGAGAGAAACAGAGGAAGAAAGTGAGAGAGAGAGAGAGAGAGAGAGAGAGAAAGAGAGAGAGAGAGAGACAGAGAGAAAGAGAGAGAGAGAAAGAGAGACAGACAGACAGAGAGAAAGAGAGACAGAGAGACAGACAGAGAGAAAGAGAGAGAAAGAGAGACAGAGAGAGACAGAGAGAGAGAGAGAGAGAGAGAGAGAGAGAGAGAGAGACAGACAGAGAGACAGAGAGAGACAGAGAGAAACAGAAAGAGAAAATGGCGTATGGCACAGCAACGCGTGCACGGGTCAGCTAGTGTATACACACACACACACACACACAGAAGTCTGACAAACAGTCTTGGTTAGAGTTGTGCATTGGTTAGAGTCCGAACGCCTCTCTCCTTATGAACCATCCAGGTGTTTAAGATCATCTGGAGAGGCCCTGCTTTCGGTCCCGCCTTCTTCGCAGACCCGATTGGCGGGGACGAGAGACAGTGCCTTCTCAGCGGTGGCCCCTCGGCTATATAACGCCCTCCCTAGTGACATTAGATCAGCCTCCTCCCTCCTAACATTTAGAAAGAAAGTTAAGACCTGGCTGCTTTTGCAAATGAAATATAACTATCTAATTGCGATCACGGAATGATTTGACGATGCGATGGAAAATGATTTTAATGATGAGACATGGGAACTGTATTTTTAAAATTTTAATTGCTAATTGTTTATTGTTTTTATCTGTTAGTATATAACTGTTTTTAATTGTACTATTTTATATTGTGGGCACTTGCTGCCATGTGTAAACTGCCTCAAGTCGCCTTTGGGCTGAGAGGGGTGGTATAAAAATATAGTAAATAAATAATAAATAAATAAATTTCAAAGGAATGTCTCTTACCATGTTCACAAATGCCTTGTTTCTTCAGCAGTAGAACCTGAAAATCAGAATACCATGATTCTTCACACTTCCTAATTACAACAATAGATGTAGTTTGTAGGCAACTTCGTGCTTCTTGTTTTTGGTTTTGCATATTATCTGCACTGGAATAATTGGACAGCAAGACATTCTGCACTAGACCTGTATAGACGCAACATGCAAGGCACTGAGCAAAGGTAGAACAGCCACAAGATTCTTTGCACTGCAAATGATACTCTACGCTTTCTATTCTCATGGAGCAAGAAGAGTATCACTGGCATGACTTATTCTTCAATATAGGAATGAAATAAGTACTGTCAAGCCTTTTCAGCAACTTATATAACCCACATCCATAACCTGCACAACCCACAAATCCCTACCTATACACTGCAACCCAAATACATGTAATGAGTCAATGTGGCAAACCTATGGGTAAAGAACAATTAAAGGTAAAAATTCAACATGTTACAACTGAGGAGTTATATAAACAGCAAGAACTTTTACAAGTTTTATAAGTGGTTTTTAACCTTGAATACGTTAGTGGACTTTAACTGTGAAGTTTTAAATACTGATTATATTTAATTCTGTTTTAATGTTTGCATATTTTAGATTGTATGCTGATGTTAATATTATGCCCCTACGGGGCTTATTTGGTACTGCATCATGGACTTGGTTAACCTTACTTGCATTCCTTTGTCCTTAACCATGCAGACTTGGTGGGAGGAACTGTGTTTGGTGCAAAGGTGATGTCATCACCCTAACTCCTCCCCTTTCTGAGGTCATCTGAGGGGCAGGACTTCCTCTCTTTGGCCATTCCAGCATAGAGCACATGGACGAAGCAGGTGGAAATCTGGAGTCAACGCTCAGACAAAGCACCTTCGTTCACGTATAGCTTTCTCCCAACGCTTTCAAGCCAGGATTGCAGTGATAGGAAGGCCAGCCCTTCACCCAAAGACTGTAATCTCTGGGGACCTCAGAACTTTGTGTGTCGGAGGACCATTTGGAGCAACAAAGGAAACCTGGAATCGAAGAAAGGTACCTTCACCCTGCAACAGAGGCAAGTGAACGCAATCCCTTTTCTCAAAGGACCTTTGCTAGCAACCAACCTCAAGCTTTTGGGCCACCAGAACTTTTACTGGTTGTTATTAAATAAATCTTGGTTTTGGATCACTATTTTGAGTCTAGCACTCATTCTTAAAGCTACTCCAGGTCTCCTGTACATGGGAGGGCTAGAACGTGAACCCCAGGGCCCATAGAGCTCGCCCATCCTTTTAAAGTCCCTTTTTTTGGCCCTGGCGGGACGCCACATTTAAGCACAATATAATTAAATAAATAATAAGTGAAAACATCAGCAGGAATTCCAAGACATTTTGAGCTCTCACCAAGCATAAAATGGTCTGTGTTACCCAGTATATACTGTAGGTTTAGTGGCACATCTTTAATAGCTGGGAGGGCAACAGAGATACTGTAGTCTGAATGCTGGATTACAACTCTTGAGACCAAGGTTTCTAATCCTCACAAAGATAGAGAAATCCACTATGTGATACTGGAAAAGTCACATACTCTCAGCCTCAGAGGAAGGCAAAGAAAATCCCCTCTAAACAAATCTTGCCTGTGGTAGATTCACCTTAAGCTCTTCGTAAGTCAATAATTTTTTGAGGTAATACAACAATAACCTTATAGCTGCTCAACTGAAGAAAAGTTTCAATCAGGGTTTCAAATGGCTTCAAACTACAGGAAATGAGATTCCACCAGAACATTAGGAAGAATTCCTGACTGTGAGAGCTGTTCAGCAGTGGAACTTTCTGCCACAGAGTGTGGTGGAAGCTCCTTCCTTGGAGGCTTTTAAACAGAGGCTGGATGGCCATCTGTCGGGGGCGCTTGGAATGCAATTTTCCTGTTTCTTGGGAGTTGGACTGGATGGCCCACAAGGTCTCTTCCAACTCTATGGTTCTATGATTCTAGGGGCTAAAATAGCTTGGGAATGTAAGACCAAAATGAAATCTTAGAGAATGAGCAGTTTAGAAGTTTAGTAGTTTATGTATTCTTTAGCCTATCAAAGTCTCCAGCCACAGGAAAATCTGCATGGATAATTATATGTAAATGCATTACACACACACCCCAACAAGAAAGAAAAAAGTATCCAAATGTTCTAGGCAGGTTTGCTTTCCAAAATTATGCTTCTGGGAAACATGGACAGAGCAAGTATCTACAAAGGGAACTTCTGCCCCTTTCCTCAAATCAGGACAAACCTTCCTCAGTTTTTGATATTTTGATGTTATGATAGCATAAGACAGTGTTTCCAAACCTTTTTTGAGCCACGGCACACTTTTTACATTTGCAAAATACTGGGGCACACCGCCAACCAAAATGACACAAAATGACACTCTAACACAGTAATACATATAGTTAATATGTTTTTAAATGTATTTATATACTCAGTGTGAAACCTGGGCCTGTTTCGATGAACACAACATAGATATCCTGGCAGGAATGGCAGAAAGACACAAACTTCCCACACAGAACTCCCATAACCAAGAGAAAATGCTATAAGAGTTTGGTGGGCATTGACCTTGAGTTTTGGTGTTGTAGTTCACCTATATCCAGAGAGCACTGTGGACTCAATGTTGGATCAGGACCAAACTTGGCATGAATACTCAATATGCCCAAATATGAACGTAGATGGAGTTCTGGGGAAATAGACCTTGACATTTGGGAGTTGTAGTTGCTGGGATTTATAGTTCCCCTACAATCAAAGAGCATTCTGAAACCCACCAATGATGGAACTGGGCCAAACTTCCCACACAGAACCCCGAGGAGGCAAGAGGAGGTCTCTACTTGGGGAAAGGGAGACGGGCCTTCCCAATGCATGGAGAGGGGGAGACCAAGTAGACAATGGGTGGGGAGGGGGGTGTTTGTAATTTTGTGCCTTTATTGAGGTAGGTTTCTTAGGGTTTTACACTTCAATACACTAGACTCTCCCCCTTCCTGGAGGTTCCAATTTCCCACGGCACACCTGATGATCGCTCACAGCACACTAGTGTGCCCCGGCACACTGGTTGAGAAACACTGGCATAAGGGCTAGAAAACTGGTTAATTTCACTTTCCAACACACGGTGTAAATTTTGATCAGGGACCAACTAGTACAATGCTATGCATATCGTCCCTATGAAACTCAGA
Organism: Anolis apletophallus; assembly: GCA_030556195.1. Classification (NCBI taxonomy): domain Eukaryota; kingdom Metazoa; phylum Chordata; class Lepidosauria; order Squamata; family Anolidae; genus Anolis; species Anolis apletophallus. Next base: position 130,668,411 of record JARBWK010000008.1, on the reverse strand, counting down.
TTCCATTTAATACTACTTCAGTTATGTGTACTTTAATCTCATTCCTGATCATGCAACCCATTCTTTCACTTACCCTTCCTCCTTTTTTCGGAAAGATCGTAGGCAATCAAGAGCAGGAGAAGAACCAAAATGAGGCACCCGACAGCAATTCTTGCCCAAATAATCATTGTAATACTGTCTGTAAAGTAAAGAGTATTTATTTATTTATTTACATCATTATATTCCACCCTTCTCACTCCGCAGGGGACTCAGGGGCGGAATACAATGTACATACACAGGCAAACATTCAATGCCATAGACACACAACATATATAGACAGACACTCAGAGGCTATTTAACATTCCAGCTTCTGGCCACCAGGGAAGCTGTCGCATTTCTTAATTCTTTGCATACTTCCTGGAGATTTTATGGCCTCGTAAATCAGTTAAATTAGCCTCCACACAAAGTAGTACCTAAATTTCCTACTTGACAGATGCAACTGTCTTTTGGGTTGCAAAGGTCGTCAACAAGCTACACAATTTGGTCGAGAGCTCACCCTGACCTGGGCAGGCTTCGAACTCATGACTTTCCGGTCAAGTGATCTTTTTTTAAATGCAGCTGACTCCCAGCCAGCTGCGTCACAGTCCCGGTGCTATTGTGAGTTACGATATTGGTAATGGCATATTACAAATTGGCAAGAAGAGTGCTAAATAATTCTCTGCCATCTCATTTTTTCAGCTTCTTTTCAAATGACCCATTTTTTCTCCTCCTCCCTCTTTCCCCCTCAGCCCCAGGTTGCTTTGACTGCTGCAAACTGAATCCAAAGTGCAAAAGTAGTTTGCACTCAATTATATGAGAAGAGCAGAAAAGGAAAGGATGAGCTGAGTTTTTCTCTCTCCAGATCTTGTTTTTGATGTGTGCTTTCAAGTCATTTCTGATTTATGGCAAGCCTAGGGGAGCCTATCACGAGGTCACCCACTGGGCTTCTGTGGCAGAGGGGGTGGATCTGAACCCCCCTATCTCGACCTCCGCAGAGGGACTCAGGGCGGTAACAACTGCACACCATGGTGTCCACAGCCAAACCCCATGCATTGCCCTGGAGGCAGCATGCGATGGCTCCGCCCTCCTTCACCCGTGGAGCTGCGCCAGCATCATCTGATGGGAGCCAGTCAGCTCCGTGGGTGACTGAGGTTAAAATGGCTCATATCGCCAAATTTAGCCTTGTGTGAAGAGGTTGTGAGTGAAGATAATTGCTTAGTCATATCCTAGAGTGCTGTGTCCTCCGGGTTTCGGGGTGCATCAGCAGGCTAGGTCTGGGGGGCGGGGAGGAGGGGTTGCAGTGATCTTTCAGAAGTCCATCGCTCTGGTCAGATGCACCATTCCGCAATCGCCTGGGTTTGAGTGTGTCTACCTGAAGATGGGAACCCAAGGCACCCATCCACTCAGCAGTTTCCCTGCCAGAGCTAGCAGAAGTGGTCTCCAATTTGGCCTTAGTCTCCCAGCAATTTATAGTTCTGGGAGACTACCGTATTCACGCAGAGACCACATTAACAGATGCAGCTCAAGACTTCATGGTTGCCATGATGACCATGGGGCTGACTCAAGTAATATCTGCCCCCACGCATCAGGCTGGTCACACACTCGACCTAGTTTTCATTGCGGACAGTGGAGTAGTCAGAGTGGAAGAGCAAAACATTCTTCTATTGTTAATATGTTGTTCTAGTTGTTTTTAAAATGTATAGCATTGAATTTTTGCTGTTATGCCGGTCTGAGTCCCTCGATAGAGGTGAGAAGGTCGGGGTACAAAAGTTTTAAATTAATAAATAATAAATAAATGGTCTGACCACCATCTGATCAGTTTAAGACTCACCTTGACCTCTAACCTCCGCAGGGGTGGTGGACCCATTAAGATGGTCCGCCCCAGGAGACTTATGGACCTGTATGGACTCCTGAGGCCTCTTGGGGATCTTCCTGTACTGGAGACTGATGATCCTGTCACTGCCCTGGTCGATCGCTATAACAGCGAGATGGCTAGGGCAATTGACACAATCGCTCCCAAACGTCCTCTCTCGTTGTGTAGAGTTACTCCAACTCCTTGGTTCACCAAGGAGCTCGCTGTGATGAAATGCCCAAGGAGGGGTCTAGAGTGCATCTGGAGGAAATCTTGCAATGTCTCTGACCGAGCACGGGCTAAAGCCGCTATTAAGGCTTACTCCGCGGCTTTGCGGGCAGCTGAGAAAGCTTTCTCGACTGCCTGCATAGTGTCTGCAGCTAATAGGCCTTCAGAGTTGTTCCGGGTTGTCGGGGAACTCCTTCACCCACCTGAGGTGGAGGAGATCCCTGAGGACTCGGCAACTTGGCTTCGGCCAGAAACACTGTATACACGCACTTGCATTTTAATGGAATATGATGATTATTGGTGACGTGGGTCGAGACTGGATGCCCTCCATATCACAGCCTTGATGAAGTCTCAAATGAGACAAAACAGAAAGATCTTATTGATGCTTAACTTCTCCGTTGGTTGAAGTGCGATTCATTAGAGGGACGACCAGATCACGTCTTAAAAACTACACAATACATATGTGGATACCATTTGGAATTATAAAAAACAGTAGATGGACAATCGCTGATGTGTTGAAAGATTTGTATCAACTCAAACTGTGGATATACCATACTCTGATATAACCCGGATTAAAATACTGTTGGATTACTACAATGGTGGAGTGAGTCCCCTTTTTTCAACTGGATATCCTATATAATTCGATACGGGATTAATATACATCTACAAAGATGAACAACACAGAAGGGAAGAACTGGTTAATTAACTTTGGAGGATTTCTATGTGGAACTTTCCCTTGGTTAACCTTACTCTATCTAGAGCAGGGGTGCTCATTAGGTAGCTTGGGAGCTACTAGTAGATCTTCGGCCCTCTTCCAGGTGATCTTCGGGCCTCACCAGCCAGATGGGACGCTCCTGCCATGCGCGCGCACACCCTGCGCACATGCGCGCTCCTGCTGCTGGCTTCTGCTCTCACAGTGCTTCTTTCGCCTGCTGGGCATTGCAGGAAGAAGGAAGCACGAGGCTGGGCCTCTGGAGGGAGCGCCCTGCCTCTCTCGTGTCCAGAAGCAGCTGTGCAGCCTCCGTTGCCGGTGAGGCAGGCAGGGCGAAGCGCTCCCTCTGGATGCCCCGCCTCGTGCTTTCTCCTTCCTGCAATGCCTCACAGGCGGAAGAAGCGCTGCGCGGGCGGAAAACAGCAGCAGGAGCACGCGCGGCGGCGGGAGTGCACGGGAGCACACGGTGGTGGGGGCAGGTAGATCTTTTGGACTTGGTTGCTTTAAGAGTAGCTCGCATGCTGAAAAAGTGTGAGCACCCCTGATCTAGAGGATCCCGATCCAACGAAGCAGACGTCCGTGAGTGACTTCATTTTTTTATATAGGGCTCGCCAACTATTGAACACAGGAATGAGTATGGGCATTTTTGACCATAATACTAATATTATTATTATATAGGTCTAATTACTCCTTCATGTCAGTGGTTTTGATATTAGTCTAGACTCTGCTGAGTTGTTTAGATTGTATTACAGAACACCCCCTGTTGTTTATATGGAACTCCTTCACCCACCTGAGGTGGGGGAGATCCCTGAGAACTCAGCAACTTGGTGCAGCGATTTTGCACAGCATATTGCAGATACGTCTTGAGCTGGACACCAGTTTAAGTGTAATGCCAAATGAGGTAACTGAGAAGTCTGTCTCTTCAATTTTTTCTTTCCATCCTGTTCTTCCTGATGACGTGTACAGGGCCCTTGGGGCTGTGAGGGTGACCACTTGTGCTCTGGACCCTTGCCCTTCCTGGCTTATAAAATTGGGCAGAGATGGGTTGCTGGATCGGTTTGTTTCTATAGTAAATTCTTTGTTGGGCCAAAGGAAATTCTCATCCTGCTTGAAACAGACGGTGGTAAAACCATTACTAAAAAAGACCTCCCTTGACCCTTCTGTGCTAAATAATTACTGACCAATCTCCAACCTCCCTTTTCTAGGCAAGGTACTGGAGCGGGTGGTCGCCTCTCAGCTTCAGGGATTCCTAGATGACACCGATTTTCTGAATTGTTCACAGTCTAGCTTCAGGCCAGGGCACAGAACCGAGATGGTTTTGGTCGCCTTGGATGACCTCTGTAGAGAACTAGACAGGGGGAGTGTGACCCTACTGGTTCTCTTGTATATCTCAGCTAATCAAGGTGGCCATTTGCAACATTCACACCTGCCTCCAACAGACAAGAGTTCTTTCTCCCACCCGGGACATTCTACAGAAATATAAACCCCATTTTCCTAGTTTCCAACAGACCACACAACCTCTGAGGATGCCTGCCATAGATGTGGGTGAAATGACAGGAAAGAATGCTTCTGGAACAAGGCCATACAGTCTGGAAAACTCACAACAACCCCGATATGATGTATGCATTTTTCTGCATATAAAGTGATAATTATGATAAACATTATTCTATAGGCAGAAAAATGCTTTTGAGCAAATTAGCCTTATGCATGTTATGCAGAATAACTGCTTTATGACACTAGGGCTTTAAAGTGGGCAGTCCCACATTTTTACGACCTGCAGAATTCTGGGGAATGTAGTTTGGGAAGGTGAGGGCATCTGTAGATGAGAACTCAAAAGGCCTAAACTACATTTCCCAGAATTCTGCAAACAGCTGAAGAAGCCCAAAATGTGGACCTGGCCCCTTTAAAGCCCTAGATTTTTGAAAATGCTTGTTTTATGCATAGAAAACCCTCTTTTCTCTGTAAAATGTCCATAAGCAAACGTGTAGAGAAAATTACAAACTCCAAACATTCCCACCAGCCTAGGATTCTTTTCAAAATTTCTCCATGCTCAAAAACCACATTTTGAATAGTCCTTCCAACTCTAAAAACTGTACTATAAAATAATCCAGATTAAATTCCTCACCTCTCACAACCAGCTGGACAGGCTTAGTTGACACTGACCACACAAAGGGATTTCCACTCTTGTGGTACTGACAAGTGTAGTTGCCTGCATCCTCCAAGCTGATAGTTTGGACAAGAAACATTGTCCTATTACTCCCTGGTTCCGAGACTCTGTTAAATATTTATTTTAATATAAAGCGCATTCAAGATTTGACAAATACAAAATGTAGTGGTCATCTTGGAAAAGGCTTGTGGGAACAGTGTGGGCATACCATCCAACTGTCCCAATTTGGCATGGACTCTTCCGATTAATCCTACGTTGTTCTGTTTTTTCAGTTTTCTTTAAATGTTCCTTTTTCTTTCTCATCCTCTCACTTTTCACTTTTCCCTTCAACAGATTTTAATTGCTGCAAACTCCTTCAAAAGTACTCAGTAAACTCAGCCGAGGGGAAAATGAGAGGGCAGATTCTTGCAGTTTGCAAGAAGGTTGGACAAAGCAAACTGCCGCAACCTCTCCAAGTTTACCTGTGTTTCCTCATTAGTACATTTTGCCACACTGATCACACTCTGATGTTCCTTAGCCACACGTAGCCTAGTTTCAATTTGTGAAATGTTGAAAAGTTTGTATTATGCATTTCTTACCTGTTACGTTGATGTACACTCTCTCACTGAAATGGGAGTATTGAGAACCAGGGTCCAGTCTGTAGTCACACCAGTAGATCCCAACTTTCGATTGATCAACATTGTCAATGGTAAACACAACTTCTTTCTCATATCCTGTTTTTAACTGGATAATATAAAGAGCCCCTTCCTTAATGAGAGAGTATCCTGCCAGTCTGTTGTCTTCCTTCTTACAATGGATAGTAGCACTTGCTCCAAGAGAAACCAGTTCTTTGGGGCTCACCGATATGGACGGCTTGGGATGAACTTGTTCTGAAGATGAAATTTAAAAAGTGACATTTTAAGGGGAGATTATCCCTGGGAATTTCACCATATTATGCCATGCATTTGCCTTCTCTGCACATAATCATGTTTGGATTAACAGATAAATATCCCCAAGCCTATTCTCAGACTTTGAAAATTGCAATTAATGACTCAAAGACAGTTTTAGTCCTACTTAGGTGAAACACATTTACAACCTAAATTGTTACTCATAAGTCATATTATCATTAATAATAATAATAATATTTTATTTCTTACCAGCCTCTCCTCATGGCTCGGGGAAGGTTATAACATTGCTTAAACACATAATGAAAACACACCATCCTTTAAAAACACTTTGCAAAATACACATATTAAAACATATTTACATTACAAAACATATTAAAATACACAAAACAAAAGTTAGACATATAGTGGAAATTTAAAACTCGTCATTAAAACTGTCTGGACCGGCCTGCCAGAAAAGAGAGTCCTGCTTAACCCTCTCTGGCTCTGTGGATTTCACTGTTGGACAATTCCTATGTCAACTATAATAATGTTTTGTTACTATCGAAGTGATTGAATAATTAAGTTACATTTCAAATATAAGGCAGAGTGGGAACAAGTCTAAATTACATTCTATTTTACAGTAATCTTGGAGTAATGACCAATCCCATTTGATGTTTTCTTTCTCTTTGTTATTTCTCTCTCTTAGTGCTTCTGTTAATTTTTCCATTTGACAAGTTTCTATGATTTTCTGCATCCATTCATTCCTTGACGGGATGTTTCCCGACTTCCAGTGGCTGGCATATAGTATCTTCGCTGCCGTTGTTACTAGAATAGATATCTTTCTTTCATTTTTATTGAAGTCTGTATCTAAAATTCCGAGAAGAAATTTGTCTGGGCTCTTTATTTATTTATTTTTAAAGATTTTTTTCTATTTCTCTATGGATCATATTCAAATATCTTTTTCTTTTGAGCAAAGCCACAGCATATGAAAGAATGTTTCATTTTTTCGTGACAACACCAACAGTTCGGTTTTGATTTCTTGTATATTTTTGACAATTTGGCTGGTGTAAGGTACCATCTGTAGAGTACCTTTACCCAGTTCTCTCTATATTTATAACAAAGTGAGGTGTTTACATTGTTGTTCCATATATTTTTCCATGTATCTGGTTTTATTTTGTACCCGATGTTTCTGGACCATTCTTTCATGTAGCCTTTATTTTGGTCTTTGTCATTCTCCTTTTTTAAATGTATTTTGTAAATTTTGGACATTAATTTTTCCTCCTTACCCATAATTGCATCTACTAATTCAGGCCTGTCCAACAGGCGTCCCGCGGGCCGTACACGGCCCCCCAGCCCTTTGGATACGGCCCCCTACCCTCCAGCAAGAAATATGTTTTTTTAAAAAAAATTCAATAAAAATATTTTATTATTATTTTATTTTTATTATTATTATTTGGTCCCACCCCTTGGCTTTCCATTGGCCCCCTCCTCCTGAGGGAGGGAGTGACGGCTGTCGGGCCCCGCTCGTGATTGGAGGAGCGCTCGTGATTGGAGGAGGAAGGCAGCTCTGTGTGCGCGGGCCCCCTCCTTGCGCCAGGCCTGGAGATGCGAAAAGCGTCCCCCGAGTCTCCTTGCGGCCTTGCGAGACCAAGAGAAGCAAGGAGCAGGGCCGCAGCAAGAGCGGGGAGGCGTCGCCAGAGGCGGCTCCAACCGGGCTGCTGCTGTAGCAGCATGGACACGGAGCTCTTGGCAAGCCGGTAAAGGGGCTTTTCTCCCTCCCATCCATCTTCCTCACTCTCTTTACTTCATCCCTTTCTTCCTTCCCTCATCCATACTTCCCATCTTTCTTCCCTGCCCTTCTTTCCCTCCCCTCCTTTCTCTTCTTTCTTCCTCTCTCCCTCCCTCCTTTCCCTTCCTTGCTTCCTAATCTTCTTTCTCCCCTCCTTCCTGCCTGCCTTGCCTTCTTTCTTTCCTTCCTTCCGTTCTTCCTTTCCCCCTCCCTCCCTTCTTTCCTCTTTCTTTCCTTCCTTCCATTCTTCCTTTCCCCCCTCTTTCCTTTGTTCCTTCCTTCCTTCTGTTCTTCCTTCCCCCTCCTTCCTTCCTTCCTTCCATCCCTTCTTCTTCTCCTCCTTACTTCCTGTGTCACCCCTTTCTTTTCTGGCAGCAGTGCATGAACACGGAGCAGGGCTTCCCTCCCTCCCTCCCTCTCCCCATTGCTGTTTTCTTATTTGCTGTTGCATGTGGGGGATTTTTGTGGAGGAAGTTTGCCCCAATTCTGTTGTTGGTGGGATTCAGAATGCTCTTTGATTGTAGGTGAACTATAAATCCCAGAAACTGTAACTCCCAAATGTCAAGGCCTATTTCCCCCAAACTCCATCTGTGTTCATATTTGGGCATATTAAGGCCAGGCTTGGAAAAATAATATTAATAATAATAATGGGTTGCTGTGAGTTTTCCGTATGGCTGCCTGGCCCTGTTCAAGAAGCATTCTCTCCTGACGTTTCACCCACATCTATGGCTAAAAAGGCATCCTCAGCTTTGATCTGGGTTATTTGAATTCACACTGCCATATAATCCAGTTCAAAGCAGAGAATCTGGATTTTAGATGCAGCACCAAAGAGGCCTCAGACACCAAAGGTGGAATAAAAGGTTCCTTCCAGACAGGCCCTATATTCCAGGGTCTGATCCAAGGTTTGCTTTTATCCCAGATTATCTGGCAGTGGGGACTCATATAATCCAGTTCAAAGCAGAGAATCTGGATTTTAGATGCAGCACAGAAGAGGCCTCAGACACCGAAGGTGGAATGAAAGGGTCCTTCCAGACAGGCCCTATATCCCAGGGTCTGATCCAAGGTTTGCTTTTATCCCAGATTATCTGGCAATGGGGACTCATATAATCCGGTTCAAAGCAGAGAATCTGGATTTTAGATGCAGCACAGAAGAGGCCTCAGACACCGAAGGTGGAATGAAAGGGTCCTTCCAGACAGGCCCTATATCCCAGGGTCTGATCCAAGGTTTGCTTTTATTCCAGATTATCTGGCAGTGGGGACTCATATAATCCAGTTCAAAGCAGAGAATCTGGATTTTAGATGCAGCACAGAATTGGCCTCAGACACCGAAGGTGGAATAAAAGGGTCCTTCCAGACAGTTCCATCATTGGTGGGGTTCAGAATGCTCTTTGATTGTAGGTGAACTATAAATCCCAGAAACTGTAACTCCCAAATGTCAAGGCCTATTTTCCCCAAACTCCATCTGTGTTCATATTTAGGCATATTAAGGCCAGGCTTGGAAAAATAATATTAATAATAATAATGGGTTGCTGTGAGTTTTCCGTATGGCTGCCTGGCCCTGTTCAAGAAGCATTCTCTCCTGACGTTTCACCCACATCTATGGCTAAAAAGGCATCCTCAGAGGTCTGTTGGGGTTTGGCCAGTGGGGTTTATATCCCCACTGTGGGTGGGAGAAAGAAAGAAGGAATTCTTGTCTGCTTGAGTTGGGTTTGAAGGTTGCCCTTGGACACCTTGATCAGCACTGGATGGCTTTGCAGCTTCAAAGCCTGGCTGAACATTTTACAGAAATACCCATGCTGCCCTAAAAACACCAGGAGAGAATAATGCTTCTGGGACATGGCCAGGCAGGCCAGGAAACTCACAGCCACCCATTGTTGTTATTATCATTATTATTAAACTCACATAATAAGATATTATAATAATTATAATAGGGCGGGGGGCGGAGCTGGGGGTGGGGGCGGGGAGGGGGCAGAGCCAGGGGAGGGGCCGGAAGGGGTGGGGGTGGGGAGGGGGCAGAGCCGGGGGCTTGGCCCCCCAGGTGATCAGTGACTGGAATTCCGGCCCAAGGTCCGGTAGAAGTTGGACAGCCCTGTACTAATTCGTTAGTTTGATTTTCAAAACCTATCTTCTCGTCCTCTTTAAGCCTTTCTCTCAGCTGGAAGTAGGGGAACCATCCCATCTCGTAACCTTCGTTGGCTAGCTGAAATCTGGTCTTCATATTTATCCCCGTTGCATCCTTATTTAGTAGGTCTTTATATGTTATCTATTTGTTATTTTCTAGTTGCCTTATTTGAAATGCCTCTTTCGGTGATACCCAAAGAGGTGTTTTCTTGCATATTTATTTTTTGTATTTTTCCCATACTTTTATTAGGGACTTTCTAATAAAGTGATCTTTAAATTTTCCATCCGCCTTTACCTTGTCATACCATAGATATCCATGGTGTTGCCCTCTAGGCCCTTGGTTGTGACCTCCCTGGACAAACCACACAGCAATGAGGTACAACAGGTTTATTGTGAATAAAAGGTAAAGGAAAGAGTTTGGAGGCAATTCTATAGTGACTCCAAATAGCAGCAAATTTCAGGAGATAGCAGTGGCTATATAGTCCCGTGGCAATAGGATCCAAGCGGAGGGAATCAGGAAACAAGCTGGATGCAATATGGAAGTCTCTTAAGAATCCAAGCCGGGTTAAATTGGCAAAGAAAGTTCTCTCGGAAGCAGGCAAAGTTCAGTAGCTTGGAAAGGCTTTTCAGGAGCAATGCAGGAACGTAGCACAGGAGACAGGTAGGCTGGACAAAGCAACCACGGCTGGCTGGTACAAGCTTCTGGAAGGCCTGGAAAGTGGCCTCTCTCACAGGAGCATCCTTGAAAGCGAAGTTGGTACGAGATACCTTCAATGGGTATCTCCCTATAGTTATACTGTTCAATTGCTTTGATCTAGAGGCGTCGAGTGTCAAACTCCCATGATGGATGACTGCCTGTATGTTTGGCTATCTCATCCTCTCCGGAATGCAATCCTCGTTAGGGCTCCGCAGCTGGAGAAGGGAGCCAGACCCGAAACATCTCCGAGGCGCTCTTCTTATCAGAGAGGCCTGTTTGAATAACCTTGGGCTGCTTAGCCTGCGCCTTTGGTACCTTGCTTCTCACGGGAAAGGCAAAGAGGCCCAGAGGGAATCTCTAGAGGGGAACAAGCTGGCCTGGAAGGAGCTCTGCAGCCATCATGGCTGCAGGTTGGTTCACGTAAAACTGAGGCTTGTGGGCCTTGGAGTCTGACAATGGAGACCAAACTTCAAATCAAGCCCTCTATGTTCAGAATTTTTTCACCTTCCAGTTTGCACCAGCTCCTTATCCATGATAGGCAACTAGCCTCAAAACACAATTTCAGGTTTGGTAGTCCCAGGCCTCCTCTGTCTTTCGAGTCTTGTAATATCTTCATTTTGACCCTTGGTTTTTTGCCTGACCACATACATTTAGATAGATCTCTGTTCCGGTGTCAAAATGAGAATTTTTTAGAACTATCGGAACTGTTGCAAATAGGAAATTCATCTTTGGTAGCACCATCATTTTTACCGAAGCTATTCTACCAAGGAAGGACAGTTTGTGGCTTGACCAATTTTCGAGGTCTCTTTTGATTTCTTTCAATTTAATTTGGTAATTATTTTTAAAGAGTTGTGAATTTTTTGGAGTGAGGGTCACACCCAGGTATTTCACCTTATTCGTTATTCTCATGCCTGTCTTGTTTTGTAGTTCTTGTTTGCTTACTTCTGTCATGTTTTTAACCAATATTTGTGTTTTTTCTTTATTTATCTTAAAGCCGGCTAGTCTGCCAAAGTTTTCTATTCTCTCGATCCATTGCCAAATGGAATTTATGGGATCTTCTACGATCAATGCCAGATCGTCCGCAAACGCTTGGACTTTTATTTTTTCTTTCTTTTTAAAAATTTATTTTAATTTATCATCTCTCCTGATGTCCTCGAGGAGTATCTTCAATATTAGAATAAATAACAAGGGGGAGAGTGGACATCCCTGTCTTACTCCTTTTTGAATTTTTATTTTATCTGTTTTTCCTTGGGTAATGATTACCATTTTAGAGGCATTTTTGAATTTCTTATCAGCCCAATTGATTTTCCTAACAAAACATATGTTCTGGGCATGTGGACTACTTTTGAAGCCTTTGATATGAAATTAATCATTAAAGTACAGTAAGCTCTTTTGTTAAATATGAGCCAAATGAGCATATTTCAATGGCATGTTTCTCAATTTATTTAGATATGGTATATTTCAATTCTGCATTTGGTAGTGGACGCCCACTGGGCGACCTTGGTCAAGTGACACTCTGCACAAAACAAAGTTTGTGAAGACTATCCTCTGATAGGTTCACCTTAGGAAACAACCTGAAGGCAAACAGCATTAACAACAAAGGGGTATTTAAATCTTTAATTGGCAACCTTTTTTTCATTCAAATTGATACTGTTGAAGAGCCAAACAAACAGTGATGTTTGCTGTGTATGCTAACCCAGTTATTCATTTTATTGATTATCCCATCTGCCAAATCAACACTCTTAACATACATACTTGACACATTCTCATACAGCATACAACCCACATTACAACCAAAGTTAAAATAAATAAGCTGTTAACAAGGGGTCAAGATCCAGATCAAATATCTGCATCAACCCTACAATGTACCCCAATAGACTCCAAATATGCAGTTCTTAGCTGAGTTGCTGGAGCCCCTGGTGGTGCAATGCAAACCCTTGTGCCAGCAGGACTGCTGACTGACAGGTTGGCAGTTTGAATCCAGGGAGTGGGGTGAGCTTCCGTCTCAGCTGTAGCTTCTCGTGCGGGGACATGAGAGGAGCTTCCCACAGGATGGTAAAACATCAAAATATCTGGGCATCCCCTGGGCAATGTCCTTGCAGATGACCAATTCTCTCATACTAGAAGTGACTTACAGTTTCTCAAGTTGCTCCTGACACACACACAAGCTGAGTTGCTTTATATTTTAAAAGGGCTAAAGTGTAAGTGTAGACAAGGCTATAGAGAAAGTTCTTCTCTGCCTCCAAAGAGTAGCTAATCCATCCTCACTCCACTTCCCAGAAAAGCCCCTGAACGTGCCACTACTAGTAGGATCCTCACACACTTCTCTCACTTCATCTACTTTAGTCCAATCCATATCATCACTAACCCTATCAGAGCCACTCTCAGCACTCCCCATAGAAACTGCTTCATTCCCAGACCCATCATCCCCATCAAATCCCTCAAAAGATTCTTCATCTGTAGTTTCAGTAAGTATTTGCCGAAGCCTCTTCTGTTGTTGCTCTTCAATAGAGTCTTGCTCCCGAGTAGACCTTTTTGCCTGCCTAGTCTTTAACTCCCTGTAGTTACTACTAGTCATAGACTCATCTACAACAATATACATGTGTGTGTATTTGGAAATAATGGACTGTAAACTCCTTGGTGGGCCAAATTGGATCTTCGAGGGGCCTACAATTTAATTCGCATTTATCAAAGCGACGAATGGAAGACAGCCTTCCAGACCAAGTCCGGAGCATTTGAATGCCTGGTGATGAGTTTCGGTTTGTGCAATGCTCCCGCCACTTTGCAACATTTATGAATGACATCTTTAGAGACTATTTAGATCGTTTTCTTCTTGTGAATCTGGACAACCTGCTGGTCTTCAGTCGGGACCAGGCCATGCACGACCAACATGTGCGGGCTGTGTTGCAAAGGCTCCAAGACCATGGACTTTATGCCAAGTTAGAGAAGTGTGCTTTTGACGCGCCCAAGGTAGGAAATCCCCAGGCAATAAAAAAGACATTCAAAGGTTCATGGGTTTTGCCAATTACTACCGGAAGTTTATTCCAGACTTTGCCACTTGTTCAGAACCCATCACACAGTGCCTGAGGGGAAAAACTCTGTTCCGTTGGACTGAAGCCGCTGAAAAGGGTTTCCAATGGCTTAAATGTCTATTTGTTTCCCAGCCGATTCTACAGTATCCGGACCCTGACATACCGTTTATGGTCCAGGCGGACACATCCAATGTGGCTTTCGGGGCAGTGCTGTTTCAACCACAAGAAAAAGTCTGGTTGCCCTGTGCCTATTTCTCCAGACAGCTCACCGCCCCAGAGAAAAACTCTACCATTTGGGAAAAAGAACTTTTGGCCACAAAGGCCTCTTTTGAATTTTGGCGACACTGGCTTGAGGGGTCCAGACATCAGATCTAAGTACACTCAGATCATTGGAACCTGGAATACCTAAAGACTGCTCATAAGCTCAATCAAAGGCAACAACGCTGGGCTTTGTTTTTTGAGTGTTTCAACTTCAAGATCTACTATGTAACTCCAGCGCAAACCAAGCAAGCCAATGCGCTGTCCAGGAAGCCGGAATATACTCGCGGCTGTGTGGAGAATCCAGATTCCCAGCTCCTGCGGCTTGAAAACTTTGCCACGGCTTCAGAAGCCGGGCCCTCTGCCGCCCCACCCCAGGCTGTTCATAGTGATTCCTCTCTACCCCCGGAAATACTTCCCCTGACTGATCGGATTCATTCCAGCCAGGAGAAGGACTTGTGGGTGCAGGAGCAGCGCGGTAAGGGGGTCCAATATCTGTTTCATGTTCAGAACAACGTTTTGTGCCGACGCACTCAAGTCTATGTCCCCCCGGGGCCTGAAAGACTAGAAATCTTGAGACTGTGCCATGACAGCTGGCCTCCGGGGCATTTTGGGCTGTTCAAGACTTTACAGCTAACTTTAAGGGATTTTTGGTGGCCCAAGATGCGGAGGGAGGTAGAAAAATATGTGTCCTCTTTCCCGGTTTACCAGCGAGCTAAGCACTCGGTGGGCAACCCCCCCGGGTTGCTGCAACCTCTGCCAACTCCCTCCCGCCCCTGGTAAATCCTCTCAGCGGATTTCATCACTGACCTTCCCCCATTCCGGGGGCACACCACGATCTTGGTGGTAGTGGACTGTTTCTCAAAGATGGCTCATTTTGTTTTGTGTCACGGACTGCCTACTGCCAAAGAGACGGCGGATCTGTTTCTCCACCATGTTTTCAGGCTGCACGGCCTTCCTCAGAGTGTGATTACTGACTGAGGCAGTCAGTTTACCTCTCAGTTCTGGAAGGCGACTCAGAGGCTGTTGGGAATTGAGGCTCGCATGTCGTCTGCTCATCACCCTCAGACGGATAGTCAGACAGAAAGGACCAATGCCACCCTTGAGCAGTATTTGCGCTGCTATGTGAACTATCAGCAGGACAATTGGGCCTCTTTGTTGTCACTGGCAGAGTTTGCCTACAACAATTCTGTTCAAAGTAGTACTAAAGAAACACCTTTATTTGCCAACTTTGGATATCACCCCCGGTTCTATCCAGCGGTCATTGAACCTGGAAATGTACCTGCTGCATAGGACTGGCTGAAAGAGCTGACTGCAGTACAGGAAGTTCTCAAGGCACAGTTGGAACAAGCTAAAGTGGATTATAAGAGAATGGCCAATCACCACCGGCAAGGGCCCGAACTACAAGTGGGAGATCGAGGTTTGTTGTCCACTCGAAATTTGCCCCTTCAAAGGCCTTGCCATAAGTTGGATGCTAAATTTTTGGGACCTTACAAAATCGTGGAAAAGATTTCCCCCGTGGCTTTTAAACTACAACTTCCCAAGGGAATGAAGATTCATCCCGTGTTCCACCGTTCTTTGCTGCGTCAGGCCAATGAGATGTGCTCAGCCGTGGGTAAGTCGCCCCCTGCCCCTATCCTAGTGGATGGAGAAGATGAATATGAGGTCGAAGAGATTTTGGACTCTTGTTTGTTTCATCGTAGGCTCCAGTACCTGGTGGAGTGGACTGGATATGGCCCAGAAGAAAGATGTTGGGTTGATGCTAGAGACCTCCATACTGAAGAACTGGTGACACAGTTTCATCAGGCCTACCCCTCTAAGCCCCGATCACGCGGAGGACTCTTGGGAGGGCTTGGGGAGGGGGGTGGTGTCAGGCCCCAGCCCGATTCCTTAGTCAAACCAGACCAAAGCCATGTTGTTTCCAAAATGCTAGCTAGGCCAGAAAGCCAGCCTCAGCAGGGGCTCCCAGTTCATTCCCCGTTCAAGGACAGAACCAGCCTAGTTCCATCCTGAGCCGATAAGCAACAAGGGAAAAGCAGAGACGGGTTAACGCCCATCCATCGAGGTGCCAGTGCTAATTGGGCTTACATACCATTCTGATTCGGGAGGCTTGAGAAGGACCAGCCGGGGAAACTGTTATGAGAACTAAGTTACGATGCACCGATGCGTTGTAACGATCAAAGCCTGTGAGACCTATTTAAGCTAGGTCTCAGAGATGGGTGTTATCTCTTGCCAACGTTCAGCTTCAAGCCAAGTACCACGGACTTTGCCTTGGGCCAATGGGCCTTCCAACTTTCAGACTCTGTTTGCCAAGTCCTTGTGCCAAGAACTTACCCCTGGATTTAGCCCATTTGGGGGAAGAAGACTCTGTTATCTTTTGATCCTGTTGTTACTTTGGACTATTGCTTTGCAATACCCTGGATGCTTGAGAGCATCATTGGACTAGCTTTCTATCTTCTTTACTTTTGCATTTATTCTAAATAAAGCATTTAACCATAGCTGGACTCAAGTGGTTTACTGAGGGATCCTCCAGGGCTAAGGTGCAACAGCAAGACCCCCAAATTCTGTTCGATAACAAGGCCAAGGCAGAGGTGAAACAGAGGAGGAAGAAATGCCAATCCCGAAGTTTTTACTTACAGGCTTCTCTGGCTACGGCTGCATCCGCAGCTGGGGCTCCTCTCCACAGTCGCTGCTGTGGACTTGCCTCCTTCGCCTCTCAAGCAGAGTGGCTGGGCCAAGCCTTCTCCAGAGCGAGGGATGCAGAGAGCCAGCCAAGCTGTCTCTCTGTCTCTGTCTGTCTGTCTGTCTCTCTCTCTCTCTCTCTGACTGTCTGTTTCTCCTCCCTTCCTCCCTCCCTCTCCCCCCTCTCTCTCACACACACACACAAACCAGGAAGATGAATAAGAAGGAAAGTGGCCTCCTTGTTCTTTCTCCGCAGAGCTCATTAGCATGTTTAAAGGGGAAGCGGCCTGTTCCCAGGCTTTGTTGTCCTGCTCCTCCTCCTCCTTCCCTCCGGCTCCCCTCAGGCCCGGAAGAGCCAGCAACAGCGGTGAGGCCTCTCTTTCACTCTCCGAGTCCTCCAAACCCTTGCAAGCCCCCCCGGTGGGCCCAGCTGGAGTTCAACCGTAAGAATAACAACCGGGTGGTTGGAGGTTGGCTGTGCGTGTGCAAGGGGGGGGAGACTTGCGGTTTGCACGCATGCGCTGGTTCTCCACGCATGCGCCGTCCACCTTCAGTGCCGGGGATGTTGGGAAATGTAGTCCCCCCACACTTTTGCATTTTTAAGTGATTGGTTTTGTGTTTTTCAAATTTTGTGAGTGTTGGTCACACCTTGTACCATTTGGGGTTTTGTGGCCAAATTTGGTGTTTCTGCGTTCAGTGGTTTTGCTGTTTTTAAGTCTGGAAGGATAACATGATTTTTTTATATATAGATTAATTAAAGTGTCTACTGTGTGGTAGATCAGGACTGTCCTGTGGTAACACTAATGCATGCCTTCCATCTTCATTGGCATTTTTGAGATTACGCTAAAAAGGAATAGGACCAAAAAAAACCTCACAAAAATATCGACAGAGTGGCATACATACAAAAATTTAATAGAAAAAGTGGGCAGGGAATGGAATTAAAAAACTTTAGATACACTCAGATTATCGGGGATTAATCTATCTTGGTTTCAGTATGCCCAATTTAAAGGATATTACAAAGCAGACAAAACAAAAAAAATTGCTCATCAAGAATCAATGTGGGACTTTGTGATGAAAAAAGAAAAAAAACCAGATACGACTATTATACAATACAATATTGGAATGGGAGACGGAGACGGAAACGGTGAAAGAAAATATGATAAAATGGGCCCAGGATTTGGAACATTATATTTTATTAAGTGAATGGGAATCAGTTTGGAGAAAGAATACTAAATACTCAGGGGCAACGGTAATAACAGAAAATTGGCTAAAAATATTTTACCGCTGGTACCTGACCCCACAAAAACTAGCCAAGTATTACAAGAATGTCAACAAAAGATGCTAGAAGTGTAAAGGGCACACAGGCACATTTCTGCACTGCTGGTGGGCATGCCCTAAAATCAAAAACTTTTGGAAGAATGTCCACAGACACTCTCAAAGGATCCTTGAAATGGAATTAGATTTTTTTTTCCTACTAAACCTAACGGGCGCGAAACTTGAACCGAATAAAGACAAAATTTTCTACTTTATAACTGCGGCTGCAAGGGTTGTACTTGCGAGGAAATGGAAACAAGAGATTTCCCCATCGACAACAGAATGGGCCATTAAGCTAGCAGAATTTATAGATATGGACAACTTGAGCAGTGCAGTAAATAATAAAAATCCTGAAAAACGGACGGACTGGCAGCCCGTGACCAGCTATATGAAGACTGTAAAGTTATGATAATCACGGTTAAAAACACAAGGACCAAGAGTGGAAAAGCCCAACCAAAAGAAAAACTGTAACTATCAAGCAAGGATTGATCCCTCAGTCACCCGGACTGGAAGTAAACTTCATTTCTTCTTTTCCCTCTTCTTCTTTTCTATCCCCTCCCTTCCCTCCCTTCCCACCGCTATCTTTCCTCCCCCCCCTCCCAACCTTTGATCCCCCTTTCCTCCACAATCTTCTATCTTTCTCACTTCTTTCCTGATTGTTCCTTTTATTATGATGTAAAACAACTCAATAAAAACTATTTTTAAAAAATGTGAATGAATCTGGGGTCTGTCTTGCTTTTGGCTGAGGTCACTTCAGAGAGAACAATATATGCCGGAGTTGTACTAACTATCATCTAACACGTCTTACTGAGAAAACCCCGGAACAGGTTCTCTTTAGAGTCACTAAGTTGGAAATAATACTGAGCAAGGCTTACCTCTTATCGAGATGGATGCTTTCTTACTATAATGTGAGCTTTCAAAGTAACATTGGTAGATTCCCGAATCAAAGTGTTCAGCATTGGTAATAGAAAATGTAACTTCGTTTTTCTCAGCCTGTTTCTCCATCACCATTTCTAATAATTTTTCGTTGTAAAATTCTTTGACCAGAAAAAATTTCCTCTGTTGGTATTCTTCGCTTTTACAGCAGATGGTGACATTTCCTCCCAGACCAACCACCACACTGGGGCTCACTGAGATGGAAGGGGCTGGATAAACTTCTCCTGGATTAGAAAAGGAGATATAGGAGAAAGGTTTGGAAACCAGAGTAGCTGCAACAACATGCCATGTAACATTTCACAGGTGAAAATTGGGGTGTGCCACCAAGCAACATCAGACTGCAATCAGACTGCAATAGTCCCTCATGAGGAAGACCAAAGAAGCTAAGGCCCTTTCCCACTTTCCCTTTATTCCAGGATCTGATCTCAGGTTATCTGTTTATCCCAGATTATCTGGCAGTGGAGGTTTATATAATCCAGTTTAAATCAGATTGTCTGGGATCAGATCCTGGGATATAGGGCAGTGTAGAAGGGGCCTAAGAGAGACTGCAGCAGTTTGATTTTTGCAGAGTTGATTGGGAAGGACAAGATCTCCCCCCGCATCCTCTCCCCAACAGGATAGTTGAGTACAATCTACTTTTAGATTTAAATTCAGCTTGCAGCCACTAAACTGAGGCAGAGTGAGAACCTGGGATATTTTAAGTGCAGCTGAAAAGCAGGATAATAGAGGCTTAATGGCGATTCATGGGGACTGTTCCTGCCAAAGAGGGAGAGTTGGAGGATCTCTCTCTGTAGCCAGCCCTAGTTAACATTCTGCCTTGCAGTTTAACTTCCCAAATATTTTTGTGTGGCTTTCTGAGACAGTTGAACTTTACAAACTCTCTTTATTTCTAGCCAGTATATCCAATGGTGATGAATGCTGGGAAAAAGACTCCAATGATATCTGCAATATACAATTCAAATTTCCTATTTTGTTTCTTTCTTTCACAGATTGTATTTTGTTTCACTAGGATAATAAAGTTAAAACTGATTGCTTTGCATGATTGTTGTTTTACACTAGAAAAATGGTAAGAGATTTAGACTGCCCACAAGAAGTTCAATTTGGAAAATAATAATAATAATAGTAATAAAAATAATACACTTTATGTATATTTTGCCGGTCTCCCCTAAAGTACTCAGAGCGGATTACAGCATTTTACATACATAGGCAAACATTCAATGCCTTTACAATACTATACAATGGGAAACGCAAACACAAAGGCAGAGGCTTCTGCTTTTTCATTTCTGGCTTTTGGAGGCAGAAATGGCTCTGGAAGTAACTTTCCTCCATTTTCAAGCTGAGGAGCCTGAAAATTTCATTATTTTGCATTATATCTTCTTTTAATCTCAAAACTAGATAGCTCACAACTGAGGACAGTTCCCAAAAGAATAAAATTATGTATACATAAGAAGAAACATGAAAAGATATAAAGTTCAACAAATTATAGTATCCAATAGTATCTAAAATAATAAAATACAAAAAGATTCAAACCAACGCTTTTAAGCACGAAGCAGTCAAAGCCCTGGAACTGGATGCACACATCTCTCCGTTTTTACCATATTCAACTGAAGTTCTTTTCACACTAAATTGACAAAATCTGCAAAATTTAGCAATTTTTTCAGAAACAGATCTCTCCACCATCGCTTGCCAGAGGCAAAGAATTTGGGCTTGCTACAGACCGGGGATCATTTCACAGACACCATAGCATTATGTTGGAGTAAGACAAGCAAATTAAGCTGAATCCAAAGGAATCTTGTAGTACACTTGCGACTAACTCAGAGAAAGAAGTACATAAGTGATACTTAATCACATAAAGTATTTTGAGTCTGCTACAAAATGCTCTCTACATTAATTTTAAAAGTGCTAAAATTATGTTGTATACTGAGACAGACTGAAATGACTATGGCCCCATCTACACTGCCATAAAATCCAGATTATCTGCTTTGAACTGGATTATATGAATCTACATTGCCATATAGTTCAAATCAGATAATCTGGATTTTATATGGCAGTGTATATAGGGCGTATGTCTTAGAAATGTGGTTAACTAAGACCATGGCATTTAGTCCCTGTTCCTGACCTATCTCACCACCAGAAAGATGAATGTTTTGATTTTCTATTGATACTCACCTTTCACCATGTATCCTAGCCTGGTCAACCACCACCCTGGAAAGACAATACCATTAGTTGGAAGGGGTCTGAGCAACGCCTAAATCATGCCAACCCTTCTGCTTGTAAATACGAACCAAGAAAGATCATGCCGAGTGAGGGCTTCATACTGAAGGCTTTGTTATCTCCAGGTTGAAAGATCCGACTCAGAAGGAAGTAAAAGTAAGAACAAATGCTGCACCCATGAGCTGTTCCTCTTTGGGTAAAATACTTCTCTTTCTGAGAGCAGAAATGAATCTAAATTTCCCTATAACTACTCGTGGCATATTAAATCGCTTCTCAATTTTCTTTGTTAAAGTCCGGGCTACGACCTCTTCTCTGGAGAGTATTTCCCATTAGCTAACTCCATTGACAGTAACTGAAATAAGCTGAGGACAAAGGGGAAAAGCAGGAAGAGGAGAGTGAAAATGGGACATTTTTAAGCTTCTGAAAAAATGAGATAACAGAATGCATCTACGAGGTTTAACCTTACAGTGGCGCCCCCAGTGGCGCAGTGGGTTAAACCCTTGTGCCAGCAGGACTGAAGACTGACAGGTCGCAGGTTCGAATCCGGGGAAAGCATGGATGAGCTCCCTCTGTCAGCTCCAGCTCTCCATGCAGGGACATGAGAGAAGCCTCCCACAAAGATGGTAAAACATCAAAACATCCGGGCATCCCCTGGGCAATGTCTTTGCAGACAGCAAATTCTCTCACACCACAAGTGACTTGCAGTTTCTCAAGTCGCTCCTGACACGAAAAAAAAATCTTACAGCAGTAATGTGTGTCTTATGACCTCATCACTCAGGGCTTTTTAGCATCCTAGGATGCTTCCCCACTAGTACAGCAATGGATGGGCCCGCTGTCCATCGAACAATGTTGCCGGACAGAGTCCCCACTCAAAACCAGACTGGAAGCTTCATATGACTCCAATGCAGCCAGCATGGATCCGTGAGGCTTTGGTGATGCTTCCCCCATGTGATGGGAGAAGTGTCACTGGGAGGGAGTGGTGTGGGGTGGCAGATTCACCCCACTGCCTCTCAATTTGTTGGCAAAGCAGGCAAAGCAGTGTCATCAGGTCCTTAACAGTGTTCAACCATCTACTAACCTTTGGGAATGTTTGAAGTTACACCTAGTTCTCTTTCCTTAGGGGTTTATTGCTTGTTTAACATGTTCTGAGCAAGTGGGCTTGATGCGTACTGTCCTATGTATGTTTCAAATGAATTATCATGTGATCCTCAGTGAAATCACTAGAAAGAATCCCCAGTTGCCAGGTTTCTGCCCTGGGATGCTCCTAACTTGGCAACCTTTGTCCAAATTCCCCAGCCACATTCCCAATCATCATCAGCTCTTTTCACCATTTGCTTTTATTTTTCCTCCTCCTATATCCCACCTCTTTGACCTTCACTAGAACAAACTGCTAATGTCACCAACTCAGAGTAGTTTTGCCATGTTTCTAACCTGGGCCAGGGCCTTGCACTTCTTTCCGCCCTCATTTCTACCCCTGGAGAGCTTGGTATCCCTCTGTATCCTGTTAGTAGTCCGCAACATACTTAGCAGTAGTATTAGCAGAAATCTCATAGTTTCAGTCTACATAGAAAGACATTCTGAGTCAGAGCTCCTTGATAGTCAAATGCATCAACTGATCTTGTATCTTCATGTAGGGTTAACAGGTCAAGAGCATCATAGGGCCAAATTTTGACACCTGGAGATTCTTCCTAGTGATGCCATGGGAGATCAGGTGATACTATGAAGCATGTTGCATTAAGCTTCCACCCCAATTCCTCAGAACATGTAAGTCAAGCAATAGCATGCCAAACATAACTATCTTCCATGGTATAAGACACCACCAAGGCCCTACACTTAGAAAGCAATCATACTCAGCCACGAGTGATAGCCTATTGTCATGATGCAGATGCCAATTAAAGCCAAACCCAAGAGTAAAAAGGAATAACCAAGAGTTTATTGTACAAGAAATGGGAATGGGACTAACAAAAACTAGCCTAACCGGCCAACCCCCCCAAAAACCACGGAGAAGCCCAAAAACTGTTGAAGGAATGATCAAAAGCAAACTCAAGACGTCATTTGTGACATCCTCAGAGGGTTGAGCCAATAGCATAGTCAATAACCAGTCCAGAGTCGTGGGCAGGAGAAAGACGGAGAAACGAGGAGACAATCCAAGGTCCACAGGAGCTAAATGCTTTGGGACAACATTCATCATAATCCCCACAAAACACATTGTCAACCTCCCTCCATATATACAATACCATTCTTGTAGCTTGTGACACTCACAGAAAGTCCAGCTGAGTTCAAACCCCGCCACAAGGAACACACAGCTGTAGCTGGACAGAAAACAGAACATTGTAACCCAAAACCACCCACCTTTCCCAACTGCAGCAGCAGCATCTCAGCCCAAAAGGGCAAAGTAAAACCTCAACTCATGAGTAAACTGGATCAGGAACACGATGCAAGATATCAGGATACAACACATGATACCAAGAACAACTCCTTGCTCGCCACAAGGAGACTCCCAAAAAGCCCGCATTAAATAGACCTAGAGATCAGACTCGCCCGAAGAGGACAACTCCCCCTGATTAGACGATGCAGCTGCTTCCCTTTCTGCAGCTGAAACCCTTTGTGAGTCCCTCCAAGATCCCCAGCGTCTTTCAAAACTTAGCGTATCCCAATCATCCCCTGAGGTTTCAAGTAAATTTCCTTTACTTGAGTCCAGTCCAATTCAGTATCACTGTCTTCTGACGATCTTTCCCCATCCCTGGGAAAACCCTCAAAGGACTCAGAGTCAGTAGGAGCCATAAATATTTGCTGTACTCTCTTCCTTTGTGCCAAACTTTCCCTTCCGGAATCACTTGCAGCCCTCTTTCTGCCTGCTCCAGTGTTTAGGTTATTCTCAGCCCCACCCAGTTCCATACTACACTCAGACGCTGTAGATTCAGCATCCTCCCCAGCCCTACTCACAGGCAGAGCCGTGGGCTCAATCACAACACCTATGATGATGACAGTTAACAATTGTGATAATTAAACTACCATATATACTCATGTATATGTTGACCCCATGTATAATCCAAGGGTAGTTTTGGGGGTCAAAATTAAGGATTTTGATATAACCTGTGGATAGGTAAAAGGTAAAGGTTTTCCCCTGTCATTAAGTCCAGTTGTGTCTGACTCTGGGGCAGGCATGTAGCCAGGGGGGGCTTAAGGGGGCTTCAGCCCCCCCCCCCCCAAATTCTCAGGGTGGTCCGCGAGAAGGCCTTACTGGTACATTATTTAAACTGTTATGTTTATTCATATCATGATCTGATCACCATGCTCATTATATCCCACATCAATTGGGTTATTGGGATAACAATACAAAAGGTTTGCTAGGGTAGACCCTCTTCCACCCAGTCTCAGCCCCCTCCCGAACCAAACTCACCCCCCCCCCCGAATCAAAATCCTGGCTACGGCCCTGCTCTGGGGGTTGGTGCTCATCTCCATTTCTAAGCCAAAGAGCCGGCATTGCCTGTAGACACCTCCAAGGTCATGTGGCCAGCATGACTGCACTGAGCTCCGTTACCTCCCGCCGGAGCGGTACCTATTGATCTACTCAAATTTGCATGTTTTGAACTGCTAGGTTGGCAGAAACAGAGGCTAACAGCGGAGCTCCTCGCGCTCCCGGATTCAAACCACCGACCTTCAGCAGCAGCTCAGTGGTTTAGCCCACTGTGCCACCTGTGGGTAAGTAATTCTGCAGAGAAGGGAGTATCAGTGCTGACTCAGAAGTGGCACCACAGCAGAGAAATTAGAGGAAGTTGATGCTTTTTAAAGGTTCTCTCAGGCAGAACTGAATAAAACGTTTCACCATTCTACTCAGAGAAGGGGGTGGTTCCCTTTTCCATTAAAGTACAGCACTCACATTGACCCATGGAGAAGTCAATCAAAGTCTTTGGAATTTATTTTTTGACAAAGGTTTCTAGATGTATGCATACGTATTTAGGACATTTCCCACCCAGCATTACGTGGAACCAGTGCATTTGGAATGATTGCCCTGTAGAGCATCACAGACCCAGTGACTTACGTCTGAACTTCAAGTTCCCAAATGTGCAAGTTTCCACTTTAAAAAAATGTACAAAGAAAGGTGTGGTTTGTCAGGTGACATGGGAGGTTATCTGCAAACAATCGTGCGGTGAGATCACAGTCTGTGAAAAGCTGTTCAAGTGAACACAATTGTATTTTGAAGCTGGATCCCTTTGTGGAGACCTTTACCTACAACACTGGAGTGAAGCAACAGGCGGTGTTGGCAACAGAACCGAAGGACTTCTCAAAATGGATGTGCCTTGCAGTATCCTCTTTCTTGGTTGGTATCCCATACGGACAAGAAGTAGGTTCGGAAATATGCCCTTGCAGTGGTGGGGTGATCACATACTTGCTGATAGTCTTTATTTCTCATTTGCTTTAACAACTAATTCAATAATTTTCTTTCCAGGTTGGTGGCTGTTTGGGCAGTGTCAGATGTCTAGAGGTGTGTATGAAATAAATCCTGTTTTGTTCATCATAGTCCTTCAAGTGGTGATATAGTGTTCTTAGGGAAAGCATTTCCCTTGATTTCGTTTCCTTCCAAAGATAAGGCACATGAACAACAACAAAAACCCTCTCATCCAAAAAAAAGTCTATAGGCTTATTGAAATAACTGAACTTATTCAGACTTGGACAAGCTTAGGATACATGAGCCTTTTATTCCATGAAAAAAATGATTTATTTATTATTTACTTCGCTTCTATACCGCAACTTCTCAGCCCTCGAGTGACTCAATGCGGTGATGAGAGATTCGATACTTGGTCTTTGTATGTGTGTGTGTGTATGTGCATGGAAGGAGGAGCATTTAAAATTTCAATGGTGTGGGGACAAAATAAGAACATATTTCAAAGTGTGCCAAAAGTTCCTTTCCTTTTGGTTGACAAAGCCAAACTGCAGCTTGAAAAGTATATTGGGGGAGGGGGGGGAGGCTAACTGTCACTCTCCTCCACCCATTACTGAACAAACTTTTCTTTTTGTGTTGCACAGCTGAAGCATTTTCTGCAGAGCTTACCGTAAACATTGCATGTGGTTGCTAATGCTGGAATTAAAGTCTAAAGTCCTCAACGAGAAAACGTTAGTTAGCATTAGAATAGTCTGATGGTTTCCTTCCCCATGTCTCCTGTATGATAGTTGGGACTGTATCTTTTTGTTCCCTCTTCTCTCTTTCTGCTCTCATTCTGATTGGTTGTTTACAATGGATATTTTTCTACTGCAAGCCTTTTTTTAAAAAAAACTGACTTTTTCCTTTTTACACCTTTAGTATGGAGAGTATGTGTTGTGTGCTTTGAGATCTCTCTCTGTGTGTATGTTTAAGATCATACGGAGAGGCCCTGCTTTCGGTCCCACCTGCTTTGCAGGCGCGACTGGCGGGGACGAGGGACAGGGCCTTCTCAGTGGTGGCTCCTCGGCTTTGGGACGCCCTTCCTAGTGACATCAGATCAGCCCTCTCCCTCCTGACATTTCGTAAGAAAGTCAAGACTTGGCTGTTCGAGCAGGCATTCGCAGATGAACTTTAATTCATCGAGACCAACAGAATCTTATGACGATGCAACGGAAACAGATTTTAAGAATGAGATCCTGAGATTTGTATTTTATATTTTTAACTGTTAATTTGCATAGTTTTTACATGGCTGTTTTTATCATATTTATGATGTATTCTGTCTGTGGGCACTTGCTGCCGTTTGTTCACCGCCTCAAGTCGCCTTTGGGCTGAGAGGGGCGGTATAGTAGCATAGTAAATAAATAATTAAATAAATAAATATTTGAGAGATATGTAGTGATTGGTGTTTTTCCCTCTCTTGAGACCTTAGAAAAGATGGGTGTTAGAGTAACTCCAACCCAGTTCTTGATTATTAAAAAATGCAGTTATTTCTTTTTATTGTAATTTTTTTAGGATTGCACTCTGCGTGTTTCCCTCCTAAGCTCTGAATTCTTTACAGTCACAAAAACAGCACTTCACACTCTGCTCGCCAATGATCTGATGTTCAACTTTTGTATCTTGTTTGTTTTTGGATGCTCGGCTGTTTATTTTAGGATAGTTTTCTGTAACAGCTAACATATTTGTGTAAATGAGTGGTGTTCAGAAACCTTTTGTTGTTATCTTCTTCTCTTTTTTGTGACCCCAACATTGAGCTATAACCCATTGGAGTTCAGGACCCACAGTTTAAGAAGCAGTGCTTTATACCAGAGGTGCTCATTAGGTAGATCGCGATCTACTGGTAGATCACATAAGGTGTCCTGGTAGATCGCAGGCTGGGCGGGAGGAAGGCTCAGTCCCGCCCCATAGGCTCCCGATGCCGCCCAGGTGCAGAAGGAGGTTGAACTGGATGGCCCTTGGAGGTCTCCTATTCCAGGAACCCGTTGTTGTTGTTGTTATCAGAGACTGAATGGCCATCTGTGAGGAATACTTTGATTGTGTTTTTCCCTTATGGCAGAAGGAGGTTGGACTGGATGGCCCTTGGAGGTCTCCTTCTACTCTAGGAACCTATTGTTCTTGTTACTATTATTATTAGTAGTAGTATTTATTTATTTATTTATTTTATTGTTCGATTTTGTATTCCGCTCCTTCCAGCAGGCTCGGGGCGGATAACAGAGAATAAAATAGGCACATGAGACCAATCATGTAGCCATACAACAAAGTTAAAAACATAACAGACATCGCAGAGTAGCAGAGGCTGAATGAATATCATCATCATCATCATTATTATGAATAAATTCAGGGGCTTATTATACTCACATTTAGTTGAATTCGGTCTTAAAATATATTATATGGCTCTCACTGAAATAAATTTCCAAATATTTTGCTTTTATGGCTCTCTGAGTAGTGGGTAGGTAGATCATTTTGACTTGGTTGTTTTATAAGTAGCTTGCATGCTGAAAAAGTGTGAGCACCCCTGCTTTACACTATGGAATATGTAGTAGAGATCATACCATGAATATGTGATGCATATTTAATTATAGGTTTCATATTTGTAACTGATTGTGAATTCAAGCCTACAAGTTTATCTGAGGGACATATCTAAAGAAACCTGCACCTGATAGATCTTATATCTATTAATCCTTTACCCTTACAGTGTCAGTCACTCTTTCTTTCTCCCCACAAATTACCAGTTCTACTTCAATCTGAGAAAAAACTACCGTAATCTATTAAAACTAATCCAGAATTTCATTTCACAAAATAATATATGTGAGTGTGTGTATGCAACAGTTACTATATTTGTCTTAAAATCTGAAATTACAGTTACACTTATTGTAAGCCTTCAGATCATCCCTGACTTGTTTTTGGTTAATGGACCAGGGTAGATTCGACCGTACATTTGTCTTAACTCCTCTCAAATGTACCTATGATTGAATTTAAAGGCCAAATGTTTTGTGAAATAGAAATAAGATTAGCAGCACATTTATCTGTTAGTTTATTCCTCTGAATGAACACTTGGGTTTGTCAATGCTTGACTTTTAAGAAGAATAATTTCAAATTCATATTTCATATATGATGTGAAGAATTTTACATGAAAAATATATTTTCTGATCATAGATTACAATAAAATACATTTACAATCATAACATCTTTCAGAAATCTGTGAGGATCAAAATGATTTTAACAACTTGTATATCATTTCAGTTGTATCATGTGCACTAAATTCCCCATGAAAGACCCAAATAAAATATATTGGACAGTCTGCATAATGTATTAGCCCTTTAAAGCATCTGATTATAGGCTCCCTACATTATTTTCCCCATTGTACAGGTGTTCCCACTTCCCTCTTTCTTATTCTTGATCTTCTTCATTTATTTGCCACCCAGGAGAATTATATCCCAAACCTTACATCTCTATCCAACCCAGAGGGATGGTTGCTTTGGGTGGAAATGTCAGCATTCGATGCTGGACAGAAAGCGAAAAACATGTTGAGTACTATCTTACAAAACAAGTAAACGGATCTGCAACTACTCCATCATTCGAAGTAGCAGACCCATGGAAGGTGATATTTCCTATTGTCGATGCCAGGATTTCAGATGGAGGAAGTTACTGGTGTTTATATCATAACAAGTCAAGCGACACTAAGTGGTCACCTCAAAGTGATATTGTACACATCAACCTAACAGGTAAGGTTGCAACTTAGCCTTGTATATAATGACTACAACATCCATGAGGTCTAGCTATTATAGAAAATGGTGAAACATACTGGAAGTTGCAGATCAGCAGCACTTGTAAAACTGTACAATTTGTACCCCTGCTACAGATCATAGCAGAATCTGAAAGGATTATACTATTACATCCAACCACAAGTAAATTGTTGCTCATTTTTATTGTTGTCTATTACCTTTAAATATTTTTAAACAATAATTAAAATTAAAAATAATGTTTTATTTGTGACTAGATGCAGCATCAAATGTGATCTCCTATTAAGAAATATGAAGCTTCATTAAATTCTTCCCAGTCCTAGATCCTAAGTCAACCTACAAGAGAATATTCTTTGCTTGTCTAAATGCCAGGGATAGAGAATGCTCAGAACATTGCATAGAACAAGAAAGCAGATACCAAATTGAAGTGTAGGTGAGATACAGGTAGGTTGGACTTGAAGAGTATAGGGCAGGGGTGCTCATTAGGTAGATCGCGATCTACTGGTAGATCGTGTAGGGCGTCCTGGTAGATCGCAGGCAGGGCGGGAGGAAGGCTCAGTCCCGCCCCACAGGCTCCCGCCGCCGCCCAGGTGCTGCTGGCCAGTCAGCGTGGCGGCGGCGTGACAGGCATCGCTATGGCCCATGTCGGAGCCATTCCTTCCTTCCTCATCTCCTTCCTTCCTTTCCTTCCTTTCTCCCCTCTTTCTTGCCTTGCCTTCTTTCTTTCCTGTTTCCTCCCTCCCTCCCTCATTCTTCCCTCCCTTTCCTTCCTCTCTGCCTTGAACATTTGCTGTTGGTTGTGGGGGTTCTGTGTGGGAAGTTTGCCTCAATTTCATTGTTGGTGGGGTTCAGAATGCTCTTTGATTGTAGGTAAACTATAAATCCCAGCAACTACAACTCCCAAATGACAAAATCATTTTTTTAGTGATGGTCACTCCTTGTAGGTATCTACAGCAATTCGTCCAGTAGTAAGAAATCAGTTTGTGTGTGTCAACTGTAAAATAGGATGTGTGGAAGGGCCCTGGGTTATCTGAGGTCCTTTCCACATAGTCGAATAAAGTCCCATATTATCTGCTTTGAATCAGATTATATGGCAGTGTGGACTCAGAAAACCCAGTTCAAAGCAGATATTGTGTTATATGCTTCACATTTTTGTAGTGGGTAGGTAGATCATTTTGACTTGGTTGTTTTAGAATTAGCTCGCATGCTGAAAAAGTGTGAGCATCCCTGGTATAGGGCTTTGCAGTTAGCGCAAAGGTCGGCTGCTAGATTACTAACTGGGGCCAGCTATAGGGAATATATCACACCTCTACTAAAGCTGCTCCACTGGCTTCTGACAAGTTTCCGGGCTCAATTCAAGGTGCAGGTTATGATATATAAAGCTCTATATGCTTCGGGTCCAACCTATCTTTGAGATTGGCAGGGGAGGACCTTCTCTGGGTCCCACCACTGTCTCAGCTGTTGGAGGGGACGAGAGAGAGGGCCTTCTCTGTGGTGGCTCCCTGGCTCTGGAATAACCTCCTGAAAAAGATTAGGTTAGCCCCCACCCTTCAATCCTTCCAATACTGCCTAAAACATGGATTTTTAAACAGGCTTTTGACCTCGAGTAGGCTGAAATCGGCCCATATTATGGTTGACACTCTGGCACTTTAGTTGTGAATTCATGGCAACTAGTTTTATCTACAGATGGTCTGTGTTTTTAAAATCATGCTATTTTTATTTTTGGTTATATGTTTTGATAGTGGTTGTTGTTATAATTTTATGTGATATTGCTTTATACGCATATACTTATATGCTGCACCCTGGAGTGCCTTTGTAAGCCAGAGATGAGTTGTTTGTGACTGGGTTCAATAGCAACAGTCTTTTCTATTCAGACCTATATCAAGTCTCATTAAATTATTTCTATATTTAGATCCCATCCTGCCCAAACCTTCCATCGAAATGATACCTACAAATGAGAGTGCTCCAGAGCTGAATGTCACCATAGTGTGCCGAGGGCCAGAAAATGGTCTGACTTTCACCCTTTATAAAGCAAATATACAGGTGGCATTTCAGAACACAAAACCTGAGACAGACATGGCTGAGTTTCTTTTTGCCATGCTCACACTGGAGGATGCAGGAAATTACACCTGCCAATACCACAAGAGAGGAAATCCGTTTGTCTGGTCAGAGCCAAGTCAGCCTGTGGAGCTGGTCTTCAGAGGTAAGGCATCTCATCTCACTAGACAACTCAGTTCCGTGCATTTCCTCAACTTCTCATGTAGTGTTCGCATTTCTTCACCTCCTCATGTAGTGTTCATGCACCTAACAGGCCAGCCTTTCCTAGGCTGATGTTTTTACAATGTGTCGGCTAAAATTCTGTCCTTTCTGACAGGCATCCTGGCTAACTAGAAAACCAGCAATCTCTGCTGTGACAATCAGAAGCAGGATTCATGTCAAGATTTCTTACACCAGAGATTGCTGGCAGGAGTTGGGTGTATATGTGTGTGTAAAGACAAATCTGCTGCATGGTTTGCTGTGAGTTTTCCGGGCTGTATGGCCATATTCCTGCGGCATTCTCTCCCGATGAGTCTGCTGCACAAATACCTCTGTCACTCACAGTGTTTCATGCCGGACAGGACAGGATTGAGGGACTTCTATCATAAATAAATATTCCCTACACTTCTGTTGATGATTATTGTACCCCACTTTCCCCCCAGGTTGGGTCACAAGTTGCTAACAACATTAAATGTAATGTAGTTGAGAACATATGAAATGCTAATGGATTTCAATGCCTTCTCTGCTAGTCTGACATGGTGGTTGTTAGAGTGGTCAAGCATTTCTGTGTTCTCAAATATAATATGCTGTATCCAGGTTGGTTCATCAGGTGCTCTGCTATGGCTGACATCTCCAACAAGCATGTGGGCAATTTCAACAGAAAGGAGGAAACCATAAATACTGGCTACTGTATTTTTTTTAAAAAAATTAAAATCAGGATAGTAAATAAAGAACAATGCTCAGAAAACAAGATGTGGCCAAGCCCTTTAAAAATACAAATGCAGCTTGGTGTTTCTGGATATAAGGAGCGAGCCTTGGAACTGATCTTTGGGAGAAAAGCATTTGTTTTATTTTGGTGGTAGATGCTGCTGGTTTTCCCTCAGGTTTGTGGATTTTCAGTATACTGACCTGTCTCCTAAACCCTTGGAATCTTGAACCTCTGGACTGGCTTTTGACTACGGTATAGACCACTGATTCTCAAAGTGGGCAGTACCACCCCCTGGTGGGCGGTGAGGCGATCCAAGAGGGCGGTGGGAGGCTCAGGGGAATTTGGGGAGCGGTGAACCCCTCTAAGGGGGCGGTGAACAATTGGCCATTTAGGAGGGGTCACGCAGCCCTCTTCTTTGACTCTATCCCCTTCGCTTTGATCCTCACACCCAGTGCAGTGCAAAGGCCTCTGCGTCCTCCAGCAGAGCCTCCCCGCCACCACAGAAGAAAGTGTGGCCTTCCCCGGCAGAGGCAATTCATTTCAAAACCCTCCCATATTTTCTGTTGGTCATGGGGGTTCTGTGTGCCAAGTTTGGCTCAATTCCATTGTTGGTGGAATTCAAAATGCTCTTTGATTGTAGGTAAACCATAAATCCCAGTAACTACAACTCCCAAATGAGAAGGGCTATTTTCTTAAAACTCCACCAGTGTTCAAATTTGGGCATATTGAGTATCCGTGCCAAGTTTGGTCCAGATCCATAGCTGTTTGGGTTCTCAGTTCTCTCCGGATGTAGGTGAACTACATCACCCCTAAATCACTGCCCATTCCTCCCAAACCCCTTCAGTATTTTCTGTTGGTTGTGTGGATTCTCTGTGCCGAGTTTGGTCCAGTTCTGTAATTTATGGAGGTCTCAGTGGTCTGTGGAAATCAGAGCTGAATCGATTGAAGGTACTGCAAATCTCATCATCCGTTGTCCATACTCCCCCAAACATATTGTTTTTGTGATTAATCACTATGCTTTAATTATGTTCAATTTGTAACAATGAAAATACATCCTGCATATTAGATATTTGCATTAGAATTCGCAAGAGTAGCAAAATTATTTATGAAATAGCAACGAAAATATGGTTGGGGGTCACTACAACATGAGGACCCTTATTTAGGGGCCACGGCATTAGAAAGGTTGAGAACCACTGCACATATATACATATATCTTTCTGTTTAATTGCTATTAAATTAAAAATAATAATTTCTAGGGGGGGGGGTGAGTAAAAAATTTTCTGGAAAGGGGTGATAGGCCAAAAAAGTTTGGAAACCACTGGTATAGACTCTTGATCCCTGGACTTTGCTCAATGAACTCTCGGCATTTGACCACTGGACTTGACCCTTTGACTATGGTGTAGCATTTTAATTAAATTGTTTTATACAAACTGGGTTTTTGTTTGGTTCATCTCTGCCTCTGAAAAGGCAGAGCCCTGGCAACATGACAATAACTAACAGCTGGTTGGCAATTTCTAAGCCCCTGGATCTGGCTTCCTAACGCAGGCAGTCCCAAAGTTACGAACAAGATAGGTTCTGGAGGTTTGGTCTGAATTTGTATGTAAGTCAGAACAGGTACATTTTTAAAGTGTGACTCCAGCCTACACACACACACACACACATCTTTGGATAGCCTAGGGAAGGGTGAACACTCCTGTGGTGTTTGTTTCGCTGTCAGAATATTTCACCTCATTTTCTGTCCCTGTGACAATTGGATTTTGAAAAAATTGGCTTGTTGTGGAAGCAAGAAAAAAAGAGGAAGAGTTTGCTTCCTCTATCTACACATTCCATTTTATTCAAAAGATAGATTTTCTCTCTTCCCAACTTACATAACAAATTGAGAAGAAACATGAATAAAATAAACATAGCTGCCCTGTCCAATTTAGACCCTCAGTGATGTTTGTCTTGCATTTATACTTTCTCTTCTTTCCAATTTCCCGGCTCTCTAGTATTTAGGCTTCTCCCAGGCCTCTCTCCAGGTTCTTCTTCACGTTGGCCTTTTCTAAGTACACCTTTCATGACTCACTTTTTTGAAATTTCAAAGAAGACACGGCTACACTGCAAGTGTCATGATGCCCCAGTGTCTCACAGTGGAGAAATGATGGGCGCTGATGGGTTGAGGAAGAGATAACACAAGAGAACAGACATAGGTTATGCTTTTTAGTTATGGTAGTCAATATAGCCATGGTAGCTAACAGCTAATCATTTGAGCACAAATAACTAGTTTGGCATTCCACAAAGAGTGTTTTCTTTATAGGCCAACTGCAGGGGTCTCCAAACTAAAACCCGTGGGCCGGTTGCAGCCCTCCAAGGTCATTTACCAGGCCCCTGCCCTAAACTTTAGACTTAGGGTCATCCTAAATCTGCAGTCAGGAAATCAGAAGACGGTTACTTCTTGGGAGGAGAGCCATGATAAATCTCAACAAAATAGTGAAGAGTAGAGACATCGCACTGGCAACGAAGATCCGCAGAGTTAAAGCAATGGTATTCCCCATAATAACCTATGGATGCGAGAGCTGGACCGTGAGGAAGGCTGAGTGAAGGAAGAGAGACACTTTTGAACTATTGGAGGAAAATGCTGAGAGTGCTTTGGAACGCAAGAAGATCCAACCAGTCCATAATCCAGGAAATAATGCTCAACTGCTCACTGGAGGGAAGAATATTAGAGGCAAAGATGAAGTATTTTGACCACATAATGAGAAGACAGGAAAGCTTAGAGAAAACAATGATGCTGGGGGAAATGGAAGTAAAAAGGAAGAGGGTCTGACCAAGGACAAGATTGATAGATGTCTTCCTTGAAGTGACTGGCTTGACTCTGAAGGAGCTGTGGCTGGTCCATGAGGTCACAAAGAGTCGGAAGCGACTAAACGAATAAACAACAACAAAATTTGAAATGGCCTGAAGGCACACAATGACAACAATCCCAATTTACTATCTCATCAGCCAAAAGCAGGCCCACAGTACCCATTGAAATGCTAATTATGTTGGTGAAAATTGCTCTTCATTTTAAATACTGTAGTGTTCTTTCATGTATTTTTGCAATACAAATATGTTACGTCCAGCATGCACATCTGTTTGTGTTCTTTTCAAACTATAGTGTGGTCCATACAACACTCAGGGGATTGTGAACCGACCCTTGGCTTAAAAGGTTTGAGGACCCCTGCTCTACTGTTTTCTTCATCAGGCAAAGGATGTTAAGAAATAAGGAAAGTGACAATGTCACAGGTCTGCATTTTGTCTTAGGTGATGTTTTTGTTGTTCAGTTGAGGGATTTCAAGCCAGCAGAGACCACTAACACCTTTGGGTCCATGTGGGGATGAAGACAAAATGTAACTGCTTAATAGGTGTGGATATCTCCAGCCGTAATACTTTGATTTTCGTTAATTTTTCGTATTTGATATTATTTCGACCCTATATTCACCATCGTCGTCCAACCCAGAAGTGACCCTTCTAAATCGAAACCGGGTCAGCCATTTACGTAAAGGGCGCGTTATTAGGTCGTTTCCACCTTTGGTTGTCAGCTGGCGAGAGGGGAGTGGAAGGCAGCATCTCCTCTCGCCAGATGACATCAAAACACGGATTAAAAATAACCCCCGCTTGGGTCTCAGCTGGCGAGAGGAGGGTGCCAGGCTGCACCCTCCACCCTCCTGTCGCCAGATGACACACAAACGGGGGTTATCTTTAACCCCCGTTTGGGTCTCGGCTGGCGAGAGGAGGATGCCATCTGACACGTGAGGGAACTTGCCTTGCTTTCTGGGCTGGCAGAAAAAGTTTCAGGAAAGAAAGGAAAACGGCATAATATGTTGATGGCGTTCAGCCCTGAAAAATAAGAGCTGTGGCGGATTGGCCCCTGTGAGCTCACAATCCAAGCCGTGTGGTCCCTTCAACCCGGGTTGGATTCCTTCTTTCTTAGCAGGGAAAGAGGTGTGGATGCTCCATACCTCTTTCCCTGCTAAGAACTTGCCATCCACTCCAACGCAGGGGAAGGCAACCCGCTACAAAGTGAGTGTTTGGACTCACTTTGCAGCGGATTTTCTTCCCCTGTGATGGATCCAACGCAGGGGAAGGCAATCCGCTGCAACGTGAGTCAAAACACTTACTTTGCAGTGGATTGGCTTCCCTTCGCATTGGACCTAAGGCGCCCTTCAGACACCCAAATGGGGGTTAAAGATAACCCCCGTTTGTGTGTCAGATGGCGACAGGAGGGTGGAGGGTGCAGCCTGGCACCCTCTTCTCGCCAGCTGAGACCCAAACGGGGGTTATCTTTAACCCCCATTTGGGTGTCAGCTGGCCAGAGGGGACTGCAGGCAGCACCCTCCACTCTCCTCTGGCCAGCGCATGTGTGGAACAAATAACGTAATAGTAACAAAATTCGTTATTAATTACGGTTCAATTACGAACTTTTTGTAAAAAAAATTGGAATACTTTCTATTTCGACCCATCGACGGAAATCTCCCCCCTCCCCCCACGAGTTTAGAAACATATTTTTTATGGATCAACCACCCCTACTGCTTAAATAGATTTCCAAGTTCAGTCTGGCCTCTATTTAATTATATCCGAAAAGGATAGAAAGGGAAAATATTCCCACTCTCAAAACTTTCTGCAAAATAAGGAAGCAGAATTTGTATTTATCATTCCTAGCACAGGCACAAGTAAAGCAGCCCCCTAAAATATCTAGCTTTGAAAACCCTCAGACATCTGACAGGGAAAAAAAGGCTTGGTCTATCATCCTACCCAGAAGTTAAAAAAGACTAAGTTAGCCTTACGATCTATCCTATCTCCTGGGGATTCACATTTATAGTAATTAATAGCCAAATTTATTTATTTATTTATTTCGAACACTTTTACCTTGCCCTTCTCAACCCCTGGGGGGGGGGGGACTCAGGGCAGCTTCCAATTGGCAACAATTCGATGCCGCATAATAAAATGCAAAACACCAAAAATTATAATAGTTAAAAGCACAAAAACATTAAAACATAAAACATTACAGCAATATACTTACAGTCGCCTGAGCTATTACCAGTCTTGTGGCCATTTATCTAGCCGTATAGTATGATCGAGTACTCTGTTTAAGTACTGTTTTAGCCTATGACGGGGAACGCGGAAAGAGACTCCTCGAAAACTTAGTAAATACAATTAGGCGCCCCCTGGGTAGTGTTTCTAATCTCTCCAACCCAAAAGCATTTATTTTATGCAATGCTTTTGACACAAAATAACTAAAAGCCTATCGCACCCCAAACAAAGTGTTTCCAAGGTGCTGAAAATTCAAGTGCTGGGAAATAAGGTCTACAGTGCTCTTCTAGTTATCATCTCATCAATGCTGAACAGTAGACCCTCCAGTGCTTTGATTTAATATATGGAATGTATAGTAACAATGATGATTATGATGACCATGGCAGGATGGTGAAAAATAACTGTTCACATCAAATGGAAGAAAATGAAAAGGGTCACAAATTGTTCTGTGCTCTCATGTAGTTTTGAATTTATGGCAACTCTAAGCAGGCCCGTAGCCAGGATTTTGATTCGGGGGGGGAGTGAGAGAGGGTTGACCCTAGCAAACCTTTTGTATCGTTATCCCAATACCCCCGTGCATATGGGATATATTGAGCATTGTGATCATCATGATATGAATAAACATAAGTTTAAATAATGTACCAGTAAGGCCGTCTCGCAGACCAACCTGACAATTTCAGGGGGGGGTGAACCCTAACCACCCCCACACCCCCCCACACCCCACACCCCCCACCCCCCGCTACATGCCTGACCCTAAAGTAAGCAATCATGAGGTTTTCTGGAGCTGCGTGACTTGTGTAGCAAGGTTCATGGCCAGGAATGAACCCTGTTCTCCAAGAGTTATAATTTGCGGACCATGCTGGCTCTCTACTGTCACAATATTTTCACCCTGAATTTTAGAATTTCTTTATGTACTACCAAAAGAACACACATTCTTTGGTTTAACTGAGGTTTTTACAACATAATCAACAATTGATTATGTTGTAAAAACCTCAGTTCTTTGACAACTCAATTTTTGACTTGTATATTTTCAAAAACTATTTGAATAAGGAAGAAACAATGCTGCTTTCTGAGAACCATTCATTTCCGCTGGGTTTTGCCTCATAGTTACAAATCTGGAAGGGGATGTGGTTTGTCGGACAGTATAACGACACAAACATTGCAGAGAGAAAGAATTCCCACAGAGCATTTTTAGATATGACACCAAATGGAGGTCCTTCATCCTAGCGATAAGAACAGCATAAATGTATAGGCTGCTGGTGACTACAAAACCTTCAGTATGAAGCCCTCACTCGGCATGATCTTTCTTGGTTCGTATTTACAAGCAGAAGGGTTGGCATGATTTGGGTGTTGCTCAGATCCCTTCCAACTAATGGAATTGTCTTTCCAGGATGGTGGTTGACCAGGCAAGGATGCATTGTGAAAGGTGAGTATCAATAGGAAATCAAATCATTCATCTGAAGTAGGTAAGGAATAGGGACTAAATGCCATGGGCTTAGTTAGCCACATTTCTAAGACATAGGCCCTATATACACTGCCATATAAAATCCAGATTATCTGCTTTGAACTATATGGCAATGTAGACTCATATAATCCAGTTCAAAGCAGATAATCTGGATTTTATGGCAGTGTAGATGGGGCTATAGTCATTTCACTCCGTCTCAGTATACAACAAAATTGTTAGCACTTTTAAAATTAATGTAGAGAGCATTTTGTAGCAGACTCAAAATACTTTATGTGATTATCACTTATGTACTTCTTTCTCCGAGTTAGTCGCAAGATTCCTTTGGATTCAGCTTGATTTGCTTGTCTTACTCCAGCATAATGCTATGGTGTCTGTGAAATGATTCCCGGTCTGTAGCAAGCCCAAATTCTCTGCCTCTGGCAAGCGATGGTGGAGAGATCTGTTTCTGAAAAATTTGCTAAATTTTGCAGATTTTGTGGATTTAGTGTGAAAAGAACACCAGAGTTGAATATGGTAAAAGCTGAGAGATGTGTGCATCCAGTTCCAGGGCTTTGACTGCTTAGTGCTTAAAAGCGTTGTTTTGAATCTTTTGGTGTTTTATTATTTTAGATACTATTGGATACTATAATTTGTTAAACGTTAAATCTTTCCATGTTTCTTCTTATGTATACATAATTTTATTCTTCTGGGAACTGTCCTCAGTTGTGAGCAATCTAGTTTTGAGATTAAAAGAAGATATAATGCAAAATAATGAAATTTGGGAACCAAGTAAAAACTAACTCTTCTGCTTGCTCAGAATAGTTGCAGCTATTGAATTTGGGTGGTACAAATGGAGCAGCTGTGTATGTCTCTAAGATTCTGCTAAAAATCCACATATTTCTCATATGAGATAAATGGTTTTAATATTTAAGACATTCAAAGGAAGCAGAAAACAAATCAGGCAAAGGTACGGTCCAAGTAATCTTGCTGGCCACACAATCAGGAGATGACAATGCAGGCTCCTCAGCTTGAAAATGGAGGAAAGCTCCTTCCAGAGCCATTTCCGCCTTCTGAAGCCGGAAATGAAAAAGCAGAAGCCCCTGCCTTTCTTTGTGTTTGTGTTTCCCATTGTATATTATTGTAAAGGTATTGAATGTTTGCCTATGTATGTAAAATGCTGTAATCCACTCGGAGACCCTTAGGGGAGACAGGCAAAATATACATAAAGTGTATTATTATTATTATCTTCCAAATTGAACTTCTTGTGGGCAGTCTAAATCTCTTACCATTTTTCTAGTGTAAAACAACAGTCATGCAAAACAATCAGTTTTAACTTTATTCTCCTAGTGAAACAAATACAATCTGTGAAAAACAATAAACAAAATAGGAGAGATGAATTGTATATAGCACATATCATTGGAGTCTGTTTCCCAGTGTGCCGTCGCACCCGGTCTGTAAAGGCAAGGACGTGGTCTCTCTATACCGGGGGATTACCTCTTGCCTTCCTTTAGAGCAGTGGTTTCCAAACTTTTTTGGCCTACTGCCCCCTTTCCAGAAAAAAATTTACTCACTGCCTGCCTAGAAATGATTATTTTTTAATTTAATAGCAATTAAACAGAAATATATATGTACATATATGCAGTGGTTCTCAACCTTTCTAATGCCCTGACCCCTAAATAAGGTTCCTCATGTTGTGGTGACCCCCAACCATAATTTTGTTGCTATTTCATAAATAATTTTGCTACTGTTATGAATTCTAATGCAAATATCTAATATGCAGGGTGTATTTTCATTGTTACAAATTGAACATAATTAATGCATAGTGATTAATCACAAAAACAATATGTTTGGGGGGAGTATGGACAACGGATGATGGATTCAGCTCTGACTTCCGATTCAGCTCTGACTTCCACAGACCACTGAGACCCCTATAAATTACAGAACTGGACCAAACTTGGCACAGAGAACCCACATGACCAACAGAAAATACTGGAAGGGTTTGGGAGGAATTGGCAGTGATTTAGGTTCACCTACTGTACATCCGGAGAGAACTGAGAACCCAAACAGCTATGGATCTGGACCAAACTTGGCACGGATACTCAATAAGCCCAAATTTGAACACTGGTGGAGTTTTGAGAAAATAGCCTTTCTCATTTGGGAGTTGTAGTTACTGGGATTTATGGTTTACCTACAAAGAGCATTTTAATTTCCACCAACAATGGAATTGAACCAAACTTGGCACACAGAACCCCCATGACCAACAGAAAATAGTGGAGGGGTTTGGAATGAATTGCCTCCACTGGGGAAGGCCGGAGGACATGGAGGCCTTTGCACTGCAGCCTTCGCACTGCACTGCATGTGGGGGTCAAAGCAAGGGGACGGAGCCAAAGAAGAGGGCCACACGACCCCTCCTAAATGGCCAATTGTTCACCCCCCCCTTAACAGGGTTCACTGCCCCCCCAAATTCCCCTGAACCTCCCACCGCCCCCTTGGATCACCTCACCGCCCACCAGAGGGTGGTACCGCCCACTTTGAGAATCAGTGCTTTAGAGGCTTGGGGCTCCCAAGGACCAAGCTGGACACTGGTTAACTCAGACAGGCTTTACTGTTCTTAACATGAGTTAACTTCACCCAGGCATGTTGCTTAGTTCCCCAAAGGGATAAAGGAAATATCTTACTTTAGAGTGTCTCTGTAGCTTAGTCCAGGAAGCTTCTGCCGGATGGCTCTCCAAGTCCTCTCCTTTTCTATGGCTTCGAGGTAAGGACACCCGAAGTCCCTGCCAGATGGCCTATACTGAAGGCCTGAAACCTTCCTCTGGATGCCAACTGACTGGTTTGAAAGTGCCTGGGACTCCTCAGAGCTACCCAACCTTCTGGTATGCTGGGCTTTCCGTATGAGTCCCAAGGATGATTAGACTGGTATTAGAAGATAGCTTGACCAAGGCCTGGCCTGGCAAACCTTCAGTCACGTCCTCTGTGGAGAAATCCTGGAAAGCTCTGACAAACAAAATGGCTTGATTCCCAAAATCCCTGGGAAAGGGGCCTGAAACTTAACTGAGCTCTGCAAACTGTGATTGACAGGTACTAGGGACCAATCAATGCAACCTCGCATTTAACAAACTGTGCAAGCTGCAAAACACATTTTAACAAAGCAAAACTTTACAAACTCTAGATCCTTTTTATGGGGGGGGGGGGGTTACCGCGCCGTCACACCCAGCATTCATCACCATTGGATATACTGGCTAGAAATAAAGAGAGTTTGTAAAGTTCAACAGTCTCAGAAAGCCACACAAGAATATTTCGAAAGTTCAACTAGGGCTGGCTACAGAGAGGACACTCTTTCCTTGTTTCAGCAGTTCATGAGGCTATTGTTTTCTTTTGGGGTACATCTGCAACTGCATATGATGAAGCATTGTTTCTCCCCACATAAGCTCTGAAATCTTTGGTGGCAGGCTATTTTAACAGTCTTGCCAACTTCACAAACATGTTTGGTGGGAATGTGATGCAAGACTTCGCTTATCATGCATGTCCTCCAAATCTCCCTCTTTGGCAGGAATAGTCCCCACGAATTGCCATTAAGCCTCTATTATCCTGCTTTTCAGCTGCACTTAAAATGTTCCAGGTTCTCACTCTGCCTCAGTTTAGTGGCTGCAAGCTGAATTCAAATCTAAAAGTAGATT
Source organism: Anolis apletophallus (assembly GCA_030556195.1). NCBI lineage: Eukaryota > Metazoa > Chordata > Lepidosauria > Squamata > Anolidae > Anolis > Anolis apletophallus. The sequence continues at coordinate 130,626,218 of JARBWK010000008.1, read as the reverse complement.
GTACTCAACTCGCCTGTTGGGGGATCTTGTCCTTCCCAATCAACTCTGCAAAAATCAAACTGCTGCAGTCTCTCTTAGGCCCTTTCTGCACTGCCCTATATCCCAGGATCTGATCCCAGATTATCTGATTTAAACTGGATTATATAAGCCTCCACTGCCAGATAATCTGGGATAAACAGATAACCTGAGATCAGATCCTGGAATAAAGGGAAAGTGGGAAGGGGCCTTAGCTTCTTTGTTCTTCCTCATGAGGGACTATTGCAGTCTGATTGCAGTCTGATGTTGCTTGGTGGCACATCCCAATTTTGACCTGTGAAATGTTACATGGCATGTTATTGCAGCTACTCTGGTTTCCAAAACTTTCTCCTATATCTCCTTTTCTAATCCAGGAGAAGGTTATCCAACCCCTTCCATCTCAGTGAGCCCCAGTGTGGTCGTTGGTCTGGGAGGAAATGTCACCATCAGCTGTAAAAGCGAAGAATACCAACAGAGGAATTTTTTTCTGGTCAAAAGATTTTACAGCGATGATTTACCGCAAGTTGTGATGGAGAAACAGGCAGAGAAATATGAGGTTACATTTTCTATTACCAATGCCAAATACTTTGATTGGGGAAACTACCAATGTTACTTCGAAAACTCACATTACAGTAAGGAAGCATTCATCCGGATAAGAGGTAAGCCTTGCTCAATATAAGTGTTCTCTTGTAACTGTATTATTTTCAACTTCTAGTGACTAAGGAGAACCTGTTCCAGGGTTTTCTCAGTAAGATGTGTTAGATGATATTTAGTACAACTCCGGCATGTATTGTTGTCAGGAATGGAATCTCTATGCCTTGGGCCAGAGTAGATTCCACTCTGCCATGAGTGGGATGATGTTCAGCTGAGTCAGAAGGATAGGACTGCAGCCATGAACTTTGCTCTACTTCTCTGCTAAGGAACACAATGGGATTGTGAACTTTGCTCCAGTTACCAGGAGGATATGAAGTAATATCCAAGAGGACTCTGGGTGGGAAAAGGACTACTGGGTATGCTGAGTCAGGGTGGCTGATGTAATCTTTACAGGATGTTGCATAGGGAGGGAGTTGGTATTTAAGGATTGTGGTGGAGGTGCTCGGGTGTCTTAGCTTTACAAGTTTGCTGTACTACAATAAATCACCATTGGAAGACAGAGGACTTTTGGCGTGTCTTTTCTGGTCGAATTGGAGTTCCTGACAGAAGCTAAGACCCCTGAAACTTTCCCAGGCGATGGAGAGGTTTTTGCATGAAGCGGAAGAATACCTGGAGAGCTGGGATTTCACTACGGATGCAGCCCAGCAGGCCCAGGATGGGGAGTGGAATACCATGGATGAGGTTGGCCTCCCTGATCGGATTGGAGACCCAACAGGGGCGTGGGGTGGCTCCTTTCCAGAGAGAAGTGATTTCTGCGGAGACCCAGCGATGGCATGGGGCGGCTCCGTTCCGGAAAGAAATACTCTCCGTTTTGGTGCTGGAGATGGAAGTTGGATGTTCCCATCCCAGCGTGTCGGTGGAGCGGGGCTCTCGGCTGCAGCGGCGGCGGTGCGCAGTAAGTCTAGAGATGCGGCGTATGGGAGTGAGACCACGGAGCCACGCTCTCCCACGGAAGTGGAGGTGTTGAAGGCCCGAATGGAGGCTATGGAGAAGACGCTCCAGAGGGTGTCACAGCGGTTAGCGAAGAACCCTAGCCAAGACTCCATGTGGGGCCCGGTCGGCGGAGGTGATTTTACCCGCTATTCTTGGATGGACGAGGAGAGGGTTGAAACCCGCCCTAGATCTCCTGCGGGAGTGTGGGGGGTGGACGCCCGGACTAGAGGCCCGAAGGGAACGGTTGGAGGAACCCAGCCTAAAGTGACGAGTGAGGGGATTCCAGTCCAACCCAAAGCTGCAGGGCTAGGCCGAGGTATTCAGTTGCCGAGGAGGAATGGCGGTCATGTTCCTGTCCCAGCCCCAGCTGGTGCAGAAAGAAGACCCTTGTATGGTGAGAGAGAGCGGCCCCGGAAAGAACCACTTCGGGTGGAATTCGATGGCGAGGCTTGCAAAGTGGCCTTCTTTGTGGCGGCTGTGGGGGGACCATATGGAGGACTACGGCCACCTGTACCCCAGTGAAGGCAGCAGGGTGCGTGCTGTTGGTGTGGTGTTAAAGGGAAGAGCGGCGGACTGGTACGCCCAGTGCCATGACCGACGAGATCCGTGTTTGGGTGATCTACGAGAATTCCTTCGAGCGGTGAGAACTCGTTTCCGTGATCCGTTGGAAAGAGTAAAGGCGAAGGAAGCGTTGAGGTGCTTGAAGCAAGGCAGCAAGTCGGTGACGGAGTATGCGGAGGAGTTCATGAGCCTGGCGGGAAGGTGGTGGAGTGGTCACAGGCAACTCTTTTTTGGAACTGTTCAAAGAGGGATTGCGGCGTGAACTACTGGAATGGTGTTTGCATCGTGGAGACCCAGTTAATGTGGATGGATGGATTCAGTTGGCTGGTGCTGTCGAAGGAATCCTGGCTCAGGTCCAGCAACGGAAGTCTACTTCTGACCTTTGCGGAAACCACGGCCTACGCTGAGGCGGCCGGCTGGGAGTGAGAGCCAACTGAGAGGAACGGGAACTGGTGGCAAGTTAAAAGGGAAAGGCTTGTGCTACATTTGTTCTCAGTCTGGACATTTCGCAATTCAGTGTCCACAAAGAAGAGGCCCTGATGGCAGACCTGTGGCGGTGGCTAGAGGGGCTTTAGGAGAGAAGGTCGAGGAGAAGGAAGGGGTGAGCGAGAAAGCCCCAAGTATTATGTGTGATATTGGGTTAGAGAAGAAGGGACAATACCAATTACATCAAGCATTAATTGACTGTGGGTGTTCTGAAAATATTATATGTCCCACATTAGTTAAGAATCTAGAATGTGAAACTCAGGAGTTACCGATTCCGGTGCATTTTGCTCAATTAGATGGTACTTTTGTGGGGGGCTTTTCCCCTTAGGGACCAAATGTTTAAATGGTAAGGTTGACAATTGGGAGGGAACACTGGATTGTGTAGTGGCCCCAATTAAGGAACATGATATAATTTTAGGATTGCCATGGTTACAGCAGGCTGACCCGGTTATTGACTGGAAAGCAGGTACCCTAAAGTGTCGGCCGGAATTGGATGTGAATGTGAGCATGACTGAGGGGAAAGGGGAAAAGGAAGAGCCGCTGATTCCGGAAGAGTATGCTGATTTAAGGGATGTATTTAATCCGGTATTAGCAGATAGTCTTCCCCAGTCAGGAGGGTACAATGTAAGGTGGAATTAAAGGAAGGAGCTGTATTGCCCAAGCCCAAAATATACCCTATGACAGAGAAAGAGAAGCTAGCGTTAAGAGAACAAATCGATGACTATTTGAGGAAGGATTTATCCAAAGGTCTGAGTCCCCTATAGCTGCTCCAGTCCTGTTTAGGGAAAAGAAGGATGGCAAATTAAGACTGTGTATTGATTACTGAGGGTTAAATGCTATCAGCACGATCAATTGTTATCCCTTGCCTCTGATTAAGGATCTATTGGGACAGATGGGAAAGGGAAAGTACTTTACTAAATTGGACATTATAAATGCCTTCCATATGGTTCGGTGAAGGAAACGGATAGGTGGAAGACAGCTTTCTCGTGCCCACTGGATTATTCGAGTGGTTGGTCATGCCCTTCGGATTGTCCGCGCCCGGCATTTTCATGCAGCTGATAAATGAGGTGCTGCACCCCTTTGTATAAGGGGGTATATGTGTATTTAGATGATATAGTTGTGATTTCGCAAACCAAGGAGGCGCATGCGCGGTTGACCCGGGAAGTGTTAGAAAGATTGAAGGAGGCAAGGCTGTATGTGAAACTGAGCAAATGCGAATTTATGAGAAATGAGATTGACTTCCTGGGATATAGGATTAATAGAGAGGGAGTGAGTATGGACCCGGCCAAGGTGGCAGATGTATTAGCTTGGGAAGCTCCTCGAACCAGGAGGCAATTGCAGGCGTTTTTGGGTCTGGCCACTTTTTATAGATCGTTCATTTCGGGTTCGCAACGATCGTATTGCCCCTTACCGAGTTGTTAAAGACAAAAGGTATGGGAGAGGGTAAGAAGGTGAAGGCACCTGGGGCTATGTTGAGTTGGACACCAGGGTGCCAGAAGGCTTTTGAGTTACTGAAGAAGGCGTTTACTGGAGGGCCTTTATTGCGACATCCGGACCCCGCTAAACCTTTTGTAGTGCAAAGTGACGCCTCTGCATGGGCGTATGGAGGGGCTCTATTGCAGAAAGATGAAGGTGGGGTGCTGAAGCCCTGTGCATTTTTTTTCTAAAAAGTTTAATGAACAGCAGCGGAATTGGCCCATATGGGAGAAAGAGGCGTTTGTCATTAGATATGCTCTGCAGACGTGGCGGCAGTTTTTGGAGGGTGCTGTTCATCCCTTTGAGGTGTTGACGGATCACCGGAACTTGCAGTTCTTGAGGGAGCCCCAAAAGTTGTCACCAAAGTTGTTGAGATGGGCTCAGTACTTGGCTCGATTTAATTTTGTGCTGAGGCATATTAGAGGCAAAGACAATGTGGTGGCTGATGCGTTGTCACGTTATCCGGTGATGGGGGAGATCCTCCTGCTGGGGTAGGGAGGATGTTTACTAAGGATCAATGGGGTTTGAAAGTGCAGACCCGAGCCCAATGTAAACTGGAAGTGAAGCAGGAGAATGAGGGATTGGAAGACTGGATGAAGGAGTTCCAGCGATGTTATGAAGGGGATGAGTGGTTAAAGTCCCATGAGATTGAGTGCAAGAGAGCCAAGGGGTTGTGGCTAGTGCGGGATAAGTTGTATGTACCGGCAGTACTGAGGAATAAGATAATGGAGTTGTTTCACGATCATAAGTCTGCAGGGCATTGGGGATTCACCAAGACCTTCTTGGCGATTAGGAGTAGATATTGGTGGCCGGGAATGAGGTTGTTGGTGAAAGATTATATTAACCGCTGTGAGGCTTGTGCTAGGGGAAGTTGTCTACTGCTAAGCCTCCAGGATTAATTCAAGTAGTAGCCGCTCCTGTTAGACCGTGGACCCATGTAAGCACTGATTTTGTGGGGGAGTTGCCCTCTAGTAGGGGGTACAAATATATTTGGACGATCCTGGACATGTTTTCAAAGCAGGCTCATTTTGTTCCTTTAACAGGATTGCCGTCTGCGGAAAAGTTAGCCAGGCTATATGTGCAACATGTATATCGATTACATGGATGTCCTGAGCAGGTGCTCAGTGATAGAGGGGTGCAGTTTACTGCCAAGTTTTGGGAGAGGTTTTTAGAGACGCTGGGGGCAGACCGGAAGTTGACCACCTCTTATCATCCATGTTGTAATGGAGGTGTTGAGAGAACGCAAAAATCATTAGCTAGCTACTTGCGATCTTTGTGAATGAGCAGCAGAGCGACTGGGCGGATCTTTGCCATATGCGGAAGTGGCGTATAATGGCTCTGTGCATTCCTCCACGGGGAAGACTCTGTTCTCCGTGGTGTATGGGCAGGAGATAGTCCCGTTGCCGGTTGGACTAGGTGCTTTCGTGGAAGATTCAGGGGAGTGGAGGAACAGAGCTCAGGAGGAGTGGAGGAGAGTGACGGAATCTTTGCGGAAGGCTCAAAGTACATACAAGCGTTTCGGATAGGAAGCGACAGGAAGGGGAGGCGTATAAGGTGGGCGATCTAGTATGGTTGTCCACCCAAAATTTAAAGCTGGGGTTACCCTCTCGTAAGTTGGGCCCAAAGTTTATAGGGCCGTTCCGGGTGAATGAGTGTGTGAATGAGGTTTCTTATCGGTTGGCTTTACCAAAGATTATGGGAAAGATTCATCCTGTATTCCACTGTAACTTATTGAAACGGTATGTGAATCCCCTTGTACCACGATCTTGACCAGTGCTTTGTTTCCCCAGGGGGAGGACGAAGGAGGCATAATGTCAGGAATGGAATCTCTATGCCTTGGGCCAGAGTAGATTCCACTCTGCCATGAGTGGGATGATGTTCAGCTGAGTCAGAAGGATAGGACTGCAGCCATGAACTTTGCTCTACTTCTCTGCTAAGGAACACAATGGGATTGTGAACTTTGCTCCAGTTACCAGGAGGATATGAAGTAATATCCAAGAGGACTCTGGGTGGGAAAAGGACTACTGGGTATGCTGAGTCAGGGTGGCTGATGTAATCTTTACAGGATGTTGCATAGGGAGGGAGTTGGTATTTAAGGATTGTGGTGGAGGTGCTCGGGTGTCTTAGCTTTACAAGTTTGCTGTACTACAATAAATCACCATTGGAAGACGGAGGACTTTTGGCGTGTCTTTTCTGGTCGAATTGGAGTTCCTGACAATTGTTCTCTCTGAAGTGACCTCAGCCAAAAGCAAGACAGACCCCAGATTCATTCACATTTTTGTGAGGTGTTTTTTGTCCTATTCCTTCTGTGCCTATTCTCAAAAATGCCAATGAAGATGGAAGGCATGCATTAGTGTTAACGGGACAGTCATGATCTACCACACAGTAGACACTTTAACATATCATAATTTACAAGCTACTTCAATCCCAACTAAACTTGCTGTAAACTTTGCACATTTCAATAGGAAAATTGTTATAGTTATCAGCATTTATACCTTGCACCTGCCCAGGCTCGTAGCCAGGGTTTTGATTGGGAAGGGGATGGGGGGCTGAGTCTGAGTGAGAGAGGATCTACCCTAACAAACCTTTTGTACCGTTATCCCAATACCCCCATGCATAGGGGATATATTGAGCATGGTGATCAGATCGTGATATGAATAAAAATAACAGTTTAAGTAATAAATGTTATTTATTTACTTTCATTAACAAAATGTTTAGAATACTTTTTGACTTATTAATTTACTTTACAGTAGCAGTCTTCTTTTCTTCTCCCCAGCCATGTTGTCAATTACTTTTTTTGGTTTGATAGTGATGTTACGATGGATGGAAATCATTGCTAGTCCACTAAGTCTCTGGTCTGTCATTCAACTTCTAGATCAGGGGTGCTCAGGGGCGGTCCGTGCTCTCTGGGGGGAGTAAGCGAACATTATTTTGGCACACCCCCCCCCCCCCCCCCGGCGGCTCCTGGCTGCGCCCGCGCATGCGTGGAAATTCACGCATGCGCACTGGCTCCCAAGCGCGCCGGCGCGGAGGAACGGGGGGGGAAGAGGGGACTCACGGTGCGGGCACCCGGACCCGAGGAGGAGCAGGAGGGGGGGAGGCCACGAGGGCGGCCCCCACGGAGACTCCCCGGCAGCAGCAGCAGCGCCCCCGGAAGGGCCCGGAGCCAGAGGCGCATCTTCCTGACGTCACTTCGTCGCGCCTCTGCCAAGGAGGAAGGGGAGGAAGGCCTCGCTGGCCACGTGCTGCAAGGATGCCCGGAAGGAGAGACGCCGGAGGGAGAGAGCCCTGCGGAGGCGCAGCGGCCTCTTCCTCCTTCCCTCCCTCCCTCCGGCATCTCTCCTTCCGGGCGTCATTGCAGAACGTGGCTGGCGAGGCCTTCCTCCCCTTCCTCCTCGGCAGAGGCGCGACGGCGACGCCAGGAAGATGCGCCTCTCGCTCTGGGCCCTTCCGGGCGTTGCTGCTGCCGCTGCCGGGGGTCTTCGTGGGGGCCACCCTGGCCTCCCCCTCCTGCTCCTCCTCGGTCCGGGCACCCGCCCCGTGAGTCCCTCTTCCCCGCTGTTCCTCCGCGCCACCGGCTGGCTGCGGCGGTGCGGGCGGTGGGGCGGGGCGGCGCCCCTCCCAGGTGGCGACGCCCCTCCGGGAACGTCGCCCTACGCGGCCGCGTAGGTCGCTTAATGGTAAAGGGTTTTTCAGCATGCGAGCTACTTATAAAACAACCAGGTCAAAATGAACTACCTACCCACTACAAAATGTGAAACATATAACACAATATCTGCTTTGAACTGGGTTTTCTGAGTCCACACTGCCATATAATCTGATTCAAAGCAGATAACATGGGATTTTATTAAACTGTGTGGAAAGGACCTCAGATAACCCAGGGCCCTTCCACACATCCTATTTTACAGTTGACACACACAAACTGATTTCTTACTACTGGACAAATAGCTGCCGAATTTGGCCACAAGACACCTACAAGGAGTGACCATCACTAAAAAAATGATTTTGTCATTTGGGAGTTGTAGTTGCTGGGATTTATAGTTCACCTACAATCAAAGAGCATTCTGAACCCCACCAACAACAGAATTGGGGCAAACTTCGCACACAGAACCCCCACAATCAACAGCAAATGTTCAAGGCAGAGAGGAAGGAAAGGAAGGAAGGAGGGAGGGAGGAAACAGGAAGGAAAGAAGCCAAGGCAAGAAGGAGGGGAGAAAGGAAGGAAAGGAAGAAAGGAGATGAGGAAGGAAGGAATGGCTCCCATATGGGCCATAGCGACGCCGGTCACGCCGCCGCCACGCTGACTGGCCGGCAGCACCTGGGCGGTGTCGGGAGCCTGCATTACGGGACTGAGCCTTCCTCCCGCCCTGCCTGTGATCTACCAGGGCACCCTATGTGATCTACCAGTAGATCGCGATCTACCTAATGAGCACCCCTGTTCTAGATACACTTTTCACTCTCTTCATGGTTGAAAACGATCTTTCCACATTGCATGTTGTTACTGTTAGAGTAGCTAACACAGTCAAAAGGAAATTTATTGAACGATAGGAGGTTTTGTCACACAGTTCCAACACTTTCAGTACCTCAGTATCTTTCTTTATTGATGGTGTAATATTACACCATATTATGTACTCAGCCTTGACAAGAAGCAAGTGCTGCGTCATTTTCAAAGTATTCTGACAGTTGTTCCATATGGTGAACTTTGTCTAGACCTGAAAACCCAGGGAGGAGAACCTGGAAACTGGTTAAAATGTCTTCATTTGTCATGAACCTTGCAGTAATGTTCTGTATGAGTGAATCAACACATGGTATGAACACCGCAACTCTGAAATAATCTTCGACAGAATTAGTCCCTGGATTTGCCCGATGCAGCAGTCTTGAACTTTCCCTTGGAATAGTCAAGTTGCTTTGAAATATTTTTTTCAGATGTTGTTCTTGCTAAGTCAAAGAGTTTTACAAAATGACCATTTGCATCTGCTCTCAAAATTTCTAAAGATTTTAACCGTGACTTAGTGTGGTTTATGGCAGATGCCATATCAAGACTTTTTTCCCCAAAGAAAAATTGATAGGGGCCAAGTCAGGTTGAAGAGTTGTTCACAAACAGGCTAACAATGAAATCATTTTTTTCCTATTGCAGTCAAAAAGGATGCCACCGTGCCACGTACCAGTAAGGCCTTCTCGCAGACCACCCTGAGAATTTGGGGGGTACATGCCTACACCTGCCTAGGCATATTGTGTAGATTTTTGAGGAGGGAAAAGTTCCTGAAGTAATTAAAATGGACAGTCATGTGGTCCTGAAATCATACTTCTGCATACTCTTGTAACTCCTTCCTAAACTACTGCTGTGCTTAGAAAGCAAACTTTCTAAACAAAAGTTTTACCATTCAAAACAGAGCACTTTTGCTTCTTTTTAAAACAGAAGTACTCATAAGTGTAACTGTTATTTGAAATGTCCTCCTAACCTTACACTGATGCAGTTTGGGTTTATGAGAAAGTGCCTTTGAAAAGGAAGTCTGAGGTTACACCGGAGCTGGTTGTCAAGAGCAAGAGTCTCAGCAGAACTACTTGACGGCACCTTTGCAGCCACTTTAGGCCCCTTTTCCCAGCTTAAAGCAAAGTTCTGATCATTATGATTAAAGCTTTAAAAACATCTCATTGCATCTTCAAACAGCCCTTCCATACATCAAATCATAGAATCATAGAGTTGGAAGAGACTTCATCATGGGCCATCCAAGAAGCAGGAAAATTGCATTCAAAGCACCCCTAACAGATGGCCATCCAGCCTCTGTTTAAAAGCTTCTAAAGAAGGTGTGAGATGATTTAAATGTTGGCATTTAAATTCTGATTTCTCATGCAATTTGTGGTCAGACAAGGGGCCAAAACTGCACCTTTTTTATCTGGAGGAGGATATCTAGGTTACCCACCTCTGCTGATCTGGAATCGGCACAGATGGGCATGACCATCACCTCCCAGCTCCTTGTTTCATCCTGAACAAATAGAGTAAGTGTCTCCATTCAGAGGCCCAAAGCTTGCCTTATCTTCCTGGCCCTTGAAAATGATGCCATGGAGTTTCGGAGGAGGAATTCTCCCCTCCTCTCTTCAGAGCTCTGTGGCTTCAAGAGCATTGAGCCATGGTAGCTCAAGTGGTGCCAAACTACATTAATTCTACAGTGACGATGCACTTCAGTGACACTATTAGAGGTGGCAGATAAATAACTTTCTCTATAGCCTTTACGCTTACACTTTAGCCCTTTTTAAATATAAAGCAACTCAGCTTTTGTGTGTGTGGGTGTGTCAGGAGCAACTTGAGAAACTGTAAGTCACTTCTAGTATGAGAGAATTGGCCGTCTGCAAGGACATTGCCCAGGGGGTGCCCAGATATTTTGATGTTTTACCATCCTGTGGGAGGCTCCTCTCATGTACCCGCATGAGAAGCTAGAGCTGAGATGGGAGCTCACCCCACTCCCTGGATTCAAACCACCAACCTGTCGGTCAGCAGTCCTGCCAGCACAAGGGTTTGCATTGCACCACCAGGGGCTCCAGAACTCAGCTAAGAACTGCATATTTGGAGTCTATTGGGGTACATTGTAGGGTTGATGCAGATATTTGATCTGGATCTTGACCCCTTGTTAACAGCTTGTTTATTTTAACTTTGGTTGTAATGTGGGTTGTATGCTGTATGAGTATGTGCCAAGTGTGTTTGTTAAGAGTTTTGATTGGGCAGATGGGATAATCAATAAAATGAACAACTGAGTTAGCATACACAGCAAACATCACTGTTTGGTTGGCTCTTCAACACTATCAATTTGAATGAAAACAGGTTGCCAATTCAAGGTTTAAATAGCCTTGTTGTTGTTAATGCTATTTGCCTTCAGGTTGTTTCCTAAGGTGAACCTATCACGGGATTTTCTTCACAAACTTTGTTCTGTGCAGAGTGTCACTTGACCAAGTTTGCCCAGTGGGCGCCCACTACCAAATGCAGAATTGAAATGCACCATATCTAAATAAATTCAGAAACATGCAATTGAAATATGTTCATTTGGCTCATATTTAACAAAAGAGCTTACTGCACTTTAAATATTAATTTCATATCAAAGGCTCCAAAAGTAGTCCACATGCCCAGAACACATGTTTTGTTAGGAAAATATATTGGGCTGATAAGAAATTTAAAAATGCCTCTAAAATGCCTATTTTATAAGGTAACTAGAAAACAGTGCCCACTTACCCAAAAACCAATAAATGTTGTTCCCACTCTGCCTTATATTTGAAATCAGGGGCGGTCCTACAAGATAGGCCAAGTAGGCGGCCGCCTAGGGCGCCATCTGGGAAGGGGGCACCATCCTGGCCGCATGGGGCGCCATCCTGGCCCTGCCGATGTTCCTCAGACAGTGCTGCAGCTGCCTGCTTTTTGACCCTGGCCTTGTGCGCTCCGACGCCGCTTCTGGGCAAGGAGGTTTTCACGCAGGCGCAGTTGCTCTGGAGCTGAAGTTGAGCGCAGGAGCAACTGCACATGCGCGAAAACCTCCGTGCATGTCCAGTAGCTCCCTTGCGCAGAAGCCTGTAAGCAAAGCACTCCCTATCGGGCAGGCAGGGAGTGCTTCGCCTCTCCCTTTGTCTCCCCCGCGCGCGAGCGTTTGCGTGGAAGGAGAAAAGAATCAGTGAAGGAAGTGTAAGTGAAGGACTGAATGAAGGGCTTTCCTCCTCCTCCTCTGTGACCTCTTCCCTCCCTCCTTCCTTTCTTCGGCTCTATTTCTGTCTAGACCTGAGGGGCTTGAGGCTATGAGGAGTTGTGGGAGTTGGAGGCCAAAACACTTAGAAGGCGGGAGGGCGGGCCCAAGTTTGCCCAGGCCGCGCTGCCTGTATTCGACCTCATTTGAACATTTTGGCTGTTTTTCTATTTACATTTACATTGGGATCCTAATTTTGGGCTTATGGGAGACTCCTATGAATTACGAGTCAGGTGATAGGTAATATATTCTGATTTTGATGCATTTACATTGCATTTCTTGTTGATTATTATACAGTTCTGCTTAATATTGTCATACAACATAATAAAAATACAATATAACAATAGAATGATGATATATTTTATATTACATGTAATATTACAAACAATATTGCAGTATAGTGGTATTGTACAAAATAGTAATATATTTACTATATATTACAACCTGGGTACTGGTTGTGGGGGGTCGGGAGCAGGTCAGGGTTTTGCCCTCCCTTCTGCTCGAGATCCCCGTGTACAACTGGTGGGCCACTGTGTGATACAGAATGCTGGACTAGATGGGCTGAGGTCCGATTCAGCATGGCTCTTCTTATGTTCTTATGTTCTTATAATTTTTATTTTACTTTATTTTGGGTTATTTGAGTTTTATAGGAGTAATGAAAATATTTAGTAGAGGATAATTTTATTTAAATAAATAATTTTATTATTTTATAATAATAATATAATAGAATGTTACATTATAATATAATGTCAATATATTATAATATAATTATATTGTAATGTAGTATAATATAATTATGATATAATATAGTATGAGTATGGTATAATATATTGTATATACATTGATACAATATAATACTACTAATGGTATTGTGATATTATAATTGTATATTTGTTTTACATGGGGGGCGGCAAAATAATGTTTTTGGGGGGGGGGCACCAAAATAATGTTCGCCTACCATTTAAAATTACCTTAGACCGCCCCTGTTTGAAATGTAACTTAATTATGCAATCACTTCGATAGTAACGAAACATCATTATAGTTGACATAGGAATTGTCCAACGGTGAAATCCACAGAGCCAAAGAGGGTTAAGCAGGACTCTCTTTTCTGGCAGGCCAGCCCAGATAGTTTTAATGACGAATTTTAAACTTCCACTCTATATCTAACTTTTGTTTTGTGTATTTTGATATGTATTTTAAGGAAATATGTTTCAATATGTGTATTCTACAGAGTGTTTTTAAATGATTATGTGTTTAAGCAATGTTATAACCTTCCTCGAGCCATGAGGAGAGGCTGGTAAGAAATAAAATAATAATAATATTTGATTTATGAGTAACGATTTAGGTTGTAAATGTGTTTAACCTAAGTAGGAGTAAACCTGTCTTTGAGTCATTAATTGCAATTTTCAAAGTCTGAGAATAGGCTTGGGGATATTTATCTGTTAATCCAAATATGATTATGTGCAGAGAAGGCAAATGCATGGCATAATATAGTGAAATTCCCAGGGATACTCTCCCCTTAAAATGTTACTTTTTAAATTTCACCTTCAGAACAAGTTCATCCCAAGCCGTCCATATCAGTGAGCCCCAAAGAACTGGTTCCTCTGGGAGCAAGTGCTACTATCCATTGTAAGAAAGAAGACTACAGACAGGCAGAATACTCTCTCATTAAGGAAGGGGCTCTTGGTATTATCCAGTTTAAAACAAGATATTGGAAAGAAGCTGTATTTACCATTAACAATGTTGATCAATCGAAAGTTGGGATCTACTGGTGTGACTACAGACTGGACTCTGATTCTCAATACTCCCATTTCAGTGAGAGAGTGTACATCAACGTAACAGGTAAGAAATGCATAATACAAACTTTTCAACATTTCACAAATTGAAACTAGGCTACGTGTGGCTAAGGAACATCAGAGTGTGATCAGTGTGGCAAAAGGTATTAATGAGGAAACACTGGCAAACTTGGAGAGGTTGCAGCAGTTTGCTTTGTCCAACCTTCTTGCAAACTATAAGAATCTGCCCTCTCATTTCCCCCTCAGCTGAGTTTACTGAGTACTTTTGAACGAGTTTGCAGCAATTAAAATCTGTTGAAGGGAAAAGTGAAAAGTGAGAGGATGAGAAAGAAAAAGGAACATTTAAACAAAACTGGGGAAAAAACAGAACATCATAGGATTAATCGGAAGAGTCCATGCCAAATTGGGACAGTTGGATGGTATGCCCTTTCTAAGATGACCACTACATTTTGCATGTAGTTGCACATTCTATATGATATCTTGCATGTTGTGAATGCACATTATATGAAAACATAAATTCAATTTAACAGTCTCTCTGGTAATTTATGCCACATGTGAATCTTATCAGCAATGTCTAGTTCATTTTAAATTTTAAAAGGTTTGTCTGTGACTGAATATAATGAGGTATTGAAGAGCAAACTTACACAACTGTGGATTGAATCCTATTTTTTCGTACATATAGATCATAATTTCCCCGAACCCTCCATCAAAATGGCACCGCAGGGACAGCACGCCCTAGGCGAGAGTGTCACAATCCTTTGTGAGGGACCAGAGAACAATCTGACGTTCTTCCTACACAAAGCAATGGATTTGAGAGCATCACAGGAAACGGAACCAGGGAGTAATAGAACAACATTTCTTGTCCAAACTAACAGCTTGGAGGATGCAGGCAACTACACTTGTCAGTACCACAAGAGTGGAAATCCCTTTGTGTGGTCAGTGCCAAGTAATCCTGAAGAGCTGGTTGTGAGAGGTGAGGAATTTAATCTGGATTGTTTTATAGTACAGTTTTTAAGAGTTGGAAAAAACTATTCAAAACATGTTTTTGGGCACTGATACAATTTGAGAAGAATTCTAGACTGGTGGGAATGTCTGGAGTTTGTAATTTGCTATACAAGTTTCCTACATACAAAACAGAATTTTCTGTGCAGAAAAAGCATTTTCAAAAAATATTTCCATGCAACCCCCCCCCCCATTATTTATGCACAGAAAAGTTGTTTACTGTGCAAAAAATGCTGTATGCAGAGAGTTATTCTGCATTAAAAACTGCATAAGGTTAATTTGCTCAAAAACATTTTTCTGCATATAGAACAATGTTTGTACACATATATCACTTTCTGTGCAGAAAAATACATAAATCATTCTTGTTACCTTTTTCCAAACATATGCCAACTGGTCTACATACCTTACATACTTGAGTATAAGCTGACACGAATATATGCCAACAAAAACTGGGAAAACGTATTGACTCGAGTATAAGCCGAGGGTGGGAAATGCAGCAGCTACTGGTAAATTTCAAAATAAAAATAGATACCAATAAAATTACAGTAATGGATGCATCAGTAAGTTAAATGTTTTTGAAGATTTACATAAAATTGTAATTTAAGATAAGACTACCCAACTCTAATCAAACCATTATTCTAACCTTCTTCAATGTAAACGTGCTTACGTATCCTTCCAATAATAATGAAGAGAGTAAAATAATAGATGTAATAAAAATAATAGAGTAAAAAATTGAAATGTAATAATAACAGCAATAATAGAGTAAAATGGAATAATAATAGACTAAAATAATAAATGTATTAATAACAAGAATAATAAAGCAAAATAATAAATGTAATAATTAATAGAGTAAAATAATAAATATAAAAATAATAGAGTAAAATAATGTAAATAATAATAAGAGTAAAATAATGTAAATGTAATAACAATAATAAATAGAGAAAAATAATAAATGCAATAATAAAAAATAATAAGAGTAAAATAATGAAGACAGGGGCATATGTGGCCAAGCACCAAAAGAATGTGGTCAAAATGACAAAAGTATTAAGAAAAAACATGAAAAACCAGGAGAGACTGTAGCAGTATGCTTTTGCCTGAACATAACAGGGACAACAGGCATGACCTGCCTTTGCACTTTGAATTTAGTTTGTAGACATTGACTCCCTTAGGATGAAGGGGGAAAGTGGGAGAAGAAGACGAAAAATTGGGACATTTTAAAAGCAGGTGAAAGTGGTACTAAAAGGATTACATCAGGGCAGTCCTTGCTAAATTGGGATAGCTGGAGGATATGCTATTCACAGCCAAGAAACTCACAGCCACCTTTATTTTACAGAGAAAAATCAAATAATTATGTGGGCAAGTATTGCTGCAGGCTTTCTCTTTCTGGTTCTGCTTGGACTGTTGCTTACCTGCAAACTTTATAGAAAAAGGAGGAAAGGTAAGTGGGCCCTTAGTGGATTACTCTATAACAAATGAGATTAAATTAGTAAGCATAGTTGAATTGCTACTAGATAGACGCTGTATTTCATAGGGAAGATATCTGATTAAGAGTACAGCATTGCACTAGTTAGTCTCTGGTTAATTATCTTTATCTTGTGTCGGAAAGAGAAAATAAAGTAAACAGTTTCATGATCCTTATGATGACAAAGGGAAGCTTAGATAACAGTGTATGAGGAATGCTTGAGAAAATCCCCAAACTGAGGAATTGAAGGAGCTTTCATTCTCTGTGTAATTGCTTGCTCCCCCCACCCCTGTTTTCCAGAAGATAAATTATAGAAAATAAACCTGAGGATATAGTGCCATCTACACATACCGTAATTTTCAGTGTGGATTTTCTTATAGTTGGGGACTTCAACTTTGACAGAGCTAAAGGCTACCTTCTAGACCACTCATTCTTTAAGATTTTTTTCTTGGTATCAGATTCCCAGGCTATGTCATTCTGGTTGAAACTTGTCTCAGATGACCAGCTATTGTCATGATGAGAAATATGATATATGGTTTGAATGAATTGTATGAAAGGAATGAATGAATGAGAGCTAATAATTTGGCCGAAGACACCATTCTAAATCATTTACTACCTGCCTGCTGGACTGTAATTAAAACCTGCTAATGAGAACTGAAATGGTTGGCCTTCCATAGTTAACTGCTGACATTGATAAGAACTGTGACAAATGATTAACTGTTGAACTTTTGGGGAAGACTTTGGAGGAATGAAAATCACACATTGTTCACATCTTTGCCATTCCACACACTGTCCTGCTAGAGAAAATATATGCCACACAGATCATCTGAAACGAACAAGATGTTTTTGTTATGCAGAGCAACATATATATATTGTCATGTGAACAGTTGCATTATTTATTATTTATTTCATATTCTTCTATGCCGCCCTTCTTCCCACAAGGGACTCGGGGCGGCCTCACATAGGCATCAACGATGCTTGCAAACATCAGGGCTGTCCAACTGCCGGCCCTGCAGGTGTTTTGGACTTCAACTCCCAGAAATCCTAGCCAGTTTACCAGCTGTTAGGATTTCTGGGATTTGAAGTCCAAAACACCTGCAAGGCCAGCAGTTGGACAGCCCTGGTATACATCATAAAAATACAATTAAAACCGTAAAACAGTAAAAACATCTTAAAAACATCATACAAATCAGCCAATAAGTTCATTTAACAATAATATTAGTGTGCCAGTAAAACCATTGACTCATACAATGTCCTTTGAGAGAGATTCAAATGTCCATGTGAAGGATCTCCTTCCAGCTGCCCAGAAGCTGAAGGGAGGGAGAAAAGGATATGGTAACATTTGAATGCATGAGAATGAATGCATGGATATGTGTGTGAATGTTGAGTGAAAACGTAATTCCCCATTGTTTGTTTGTTAGCCAGTGTAACTGTAGGCTTGTGACATTGAATCTGCATGTCTGTATGTCCAATGTTGTTCTTTCTGTAAAAGTTCTGATACCCTTTTGCTTACTGAAAAATTGCAATGAAAAGAACCCATGCTTTAAAGTTATTGAAAAGTTATTCATAAAAATAAGGTTGTTGTTGTATGTCTTTGAATCATTATTGACATATGGAGATTCTAAGACTTTATCACAAGGTTTCCTTGGCAATATTTGTCCACGAAAGGGGGGGGGCTGTCTTTGCCTTCCTCTGAGGCTGAGAGTATGTGACTTGTTCAAGATCACTCAGAAGGTTTCCATGGCTGTGTGGGAACTCATACTCTGTCCTGAAGAGTTGTAGTCCAGCGCTCAATCCGCTGCATCATTTTGGCCCTTCCTGTTACAAATATTTATTTATTTATTTATTTATTTATTACTTCAAATTTCTAGACCGCCACTCCCCAAGGGCTCGGAGCGGTTTACAGCAAAATAGAAGTAAAAATAACAAGCAGATACAACAATTATAAAATACATAAACAAAACATATACTATTTACTATAAACAACTACATTGTGTCATTCCCAGCTAATCCTAGCTGAGCTATATTGCAGGGCTCAAGGAGGGAACAATCGGAGGCAGGCCATGGCGACCTAAGTCTTCTTAGTCCCATTTGTAGGGCCATGGGGCTGAGTCTTATAAGTCCCAGCCATGGGGCTATGGGGGCTGGATCTAACCCAGCTCCCAAACCCCAGTCCCCAAAAGGTCCTAGATTTGTATTTCTTGACCTTACCCTTCCTCAAAATAGAGTCCGGGCTTGTTCTAAGACTGTTCCGGACTTCAGCTGTCACCCCAGAGTTATTGGGGGTGACTCAATGGTCTCGATGAGTCTTCGAGCAGACTTTGTTAGCCGGAGAAAGGACCAATGCCTTGGGAACGCATCTCTCCTGGAAGGCTGTTGACTCCGGATGTGCCAGTAAACTTTTAGTATCATGGTCCTCAAATTTGTTGACATTTCTACTAATGTTTTCACTTATCCAAGTACTTACTGTATAAGTAACTTATCGGTTATATAAGCTTGCATTTTTAAGTTTACTCGTTCCCTACCTATAGGTTTACCACACTGACTCATTTCATTGATGTGGGTTGTTGGAAAAAGACAGGGGCTTGTGGGTTTTGCAGAAAATTGATGTGGTTGTCTGAGTTACAGACAAGGTTTGTTGGTCTTTAGTTGTTTTGTTTCTATAATAAAGAACAAATTATTTCATTGTTGTTCCTTTTGCTCTATTACAGTGGTTCTCAACCTGTGCGTCTCCGGGTGTTTTGGCCTAATAGCTCCCAGAAATCCAGCCACTTTACCAGCTGTTAGGATTTCTGGGAGTTGAAGGCCAAAATATCTGGGGACGCACAGGTTGGGAACCACTGCACTATGAGAATGGGAAGGTTAATGTGGAATTTTCATTATTCAGGTCTTCAGTTGGGAATATTCATTGGGGGGGGGGGAAGATGCTTGGTTTTTCTGTGCAGTAAATGTGTTTGAGGACAGTTTTCAAAAAACATACTTCTTCCTGCCCAAAAACATTTGCTCTGCAGAGAGGAAGATTGCCCAAAAGTTAATGTAGTGTGCATGGCTTTTTATGAACAGACAAGATCCAAGGTGCAGAAAGTAGAGCAGTGTGTGATGATACCTCTAGTCGTTTCTCAGCAGTGAAGTAGAAGAAGACTAGGAGTATCCTCAAATACCATTTTGCTTTCTGTTAGTGGACCTGTACTGTTGAAAAAGTAGAGTTTTGGGGGCTAGCACTGGAAGAGCTTTGTTGTTATGTATCCTGAACCAGGATCTCAACCACCATATCTCGCAACCCCCCCCCCCAAAAAAAAACCCCAAACCCAATGTGTTGTTATTTATTCATTCAGTCACTTCCAACTCTTCGTAACCTCATGCCAAAGCTCCCTTTCGATTGTTGCCACCTACAGCTCCTTCAAGGTCAAACCAGTCACTTCAAGGATCCATCCACCTTGCCCTTGGTCGGCCCCTCTTCCTTTTTCCTTCCATTTCCCCCAGCATAATTGTCTTCTCCAAGCTTTCCTGTCTTCTCATTATATGGCCAAAGTACTTCATCTTTGCCTCTAATATCCTTCCCTCCAGTGAGCAGTCGAGCATTATTTCCTGGAGTATGGACTGGTTTGATCTTCTTGCGGTCCTCCAACATCACAGTACATTGTACAAACAATGTACACAAATAGGAATACACATAGTAGGAATACACAAAGTATTTTGGCAGGAATACAAAAAGTATTTTGTCCTTTGTATATTTCTGCTTTGAAGCACATGTTATACACAGGAAAGTCACATGTAACTTTGGTGAAAACAAAATATCTTGAGTGAATTCCCCAAGTTGAAAGAACCTTATGTCTGGTCTCCTTTTCCTCAGTGGAGTGTCTTGCATATTGAGTCATCCATTTTATTATTGAAGAAGCAAATATGAAGAAGTGTTATATACTTGTGCAGAATATCTTGGTGCACAATTGTTGCAATCCAAATAATATGAAGGACAACAGATAAAAAGCAAGAAACTTTTTGTACCAAGCTCCCTAAGCAGAAACAATATCTACTTTTACAATTAGGAACAGTGAAAAATCACAGTGCCTTTTTATTTTCAGGTTCTATAGCCAAAGTAACAAACCAACCAGCGGCCATGGTAAGAGATACTCATTTAAGTAAACAACTGTAATTATGACTATATGTAAAGAGATACTTTGAGGCTAGAGGGATGTTGGTAGCAGAAGCTTTCATAAATTTACTATAAATCTACTACTTCCTTAGATGCAGAAGTAGACTTAGGTCTACGAAAGCTTAAACATATGGTGTTTTTAAAGAACACATGCGACAAAGCCCCACCTTGCATGGCTGACAAAAATCAAGTAGATGGGGGGATCAGCCGAAAAAGAGTAGAAAGTTGGGAAGCATAAATAGGGGAGGTGATACATATTTCAATTACAAAAGCTTCCGTATTTTTAAATCGAGTGTATGGACTACAGAGAAGGGGCAGTGGGGTATTAGCTTCCAGAAAGAAGGAAAAGGAGATTGGAAAAACTATGGATCAGGAAAACTGCTAGAGCATTGCCATACAGCCCAGAAACCACACAACACCCCAGTGATTCTAGCTGTGAAAGCCTTCAATAATACATTGGACATCTCTGCAGGGAGCAATTGTTCCAAAATACACAGAGATCGGAAAAACTATGAATCAGGAAAGCTGCTAGAACATGGCCATACAGCCCAGAAACCACACAACACCTCAGGTTGGGGAAGGAGTTTGAAGGAAGTAATGGAGGTATAATGGCAGTCAGTTCCAGGCAGAAGGCCAAACAGTGGAGGCAGGAGACCTTTCAAAGGCCAAAAGTAATGTTATTTATTTCTTTATTTTTATTTCTTCATTTTATATACTGCTCCTTCCTGCAGGCTCGGGGCGGTTCACATACAACCAAATTAAAACGAATCATACAGCAATAGACATAAAATTGCATAAAAATGCAATACAGTTACATAAAATGCAATAAAATGCAAGTAGTTCATAAAATGCAATAGAATAGAGAACGGTAGGCGGATTACAACATCTGAGGGCTTCAATTGAAGGCAAGCCTGAATAAGGTGGTTTTGCAAGCCCTCTGAAATGGAATGAGCTCTGTGATAGCCCAGACATCATCCAGCAGTGAGTTCCATAGTGCCGGGACCATAACTGAAAAGCCGTGTTGCCTTGTTGTGGAGAGATGACAGGAGCGAATTGATGGCACAGTTAGAAGGTTTCGCTCTTCCGAGCGTAGTGATCTCGAGGGAACATATGGGTTGAGGCGGTCCCTCAGGTACACTGGCCCTAGACCATACAAGGCCTTGAAGGTCAACACCCACACCTTGAAGACAATTCAGTACTCGATTGGTAGCCAGTGCAAATGCTGCAAGATGGGGGCAACGTGCTCTCTTACCGGTGCTCCCACCAGCAATCAAGCCACAGCGTTTTGCACTAGCTTGAGTTTCTGGATTGTCGATAGGGGAAGGCCTATGTAGAGGGTGTTACAGTAGTCTAACCTCGAGATGACCGTGATCCAAACAAGATCACAGTATGCAATGCACTGGGATGTAAGCATAAAGAGGTCATAGAGGTGTTTGAACATAAAGTTGTGCAGACTCTGAAAGTAGATAAGAAATCAGTTTGGGACTTTAAATAGTCATGACTATGGTCTTGTTTCATCATTTGAAAAACAAACAAAAAGAATGCGAACTGAGTCGGGAGAAGGTCAACCCTTGGTGACTGTTGACCACCAATTTAAATATCTAGTTGTTGTTTATCACAGTCTTATGCAATCTGGTGGTTTCCAGATGTATTTGACACATTATCCATAATCCATAATCATCATGAAAGGAGTTATCACCCGACACACTGGAGATATGTGATGATGTGCTTTCATGTTTTCCCTCTAAAACATCACTGAAACAAGCGGTGACAGGTTTGCATTCTAAATTTCTTTCTTTTCTCTCTCTGATCATGTAGACCTCAGGACCAGTGGCTGAAGCAGGCCCCGATGAAGTTTCCTATGCTGTACTAAGACACTGCTCACTGAAGATCAAACCCACAGCTGATCCAGATGGGGTCTCTGAACCTTGCGTCTATGCATCAGTGGCCAAATAAAGAACCAGGAAGAGCCCATAAGCATTTCTCCAGAATGGCAAACATTACTTAGACATCCCTGTGATTTTTTCTGTGGTTATGCACCATCTGCCTGGTTCACAGAAGATATATGTGTCCACAGCCCCCCTGAGATGTTGGCATACACTTGGGGTTCAGCGTCTGATGAGAATTCCTTCCTCCATGATCCAACTACTATATTCTGGTCTCTGAAGAAGAGAAGAGGAGCCACAAACAGCTCTAGCATACCTTGGCCAAGTAGCTACTGAGAAATCCTTTCTCCACCATGTTTAAGTTGTCACTGCCGTGGCTTCTGGGGGAATGAAGAGCAGCCATACACAGCACCATCATACCTTGGTCCAGTGGCGAGTGAAAGGCCCTCTCTCCATGTTTCAATTGCCATTATTGTGTCCTCTGAGGAACAGAAGAACAGCCAGTTATTGCTGGACTTAATTTGCTCTCCATCTGCCAATCACATTTTGCCCTGCCTTATTTAGATTGTAAAGCTGAGAGCAGGGATCTGACAAACCCTATAAGTCTTTGTAACTGAAAGATAGGACATAACTACTCTAAATAAAGAAATACATATGCATCTTAACGTCATAGATCAGGGGTGGGCAAATTACAGCCCGGGGCCGGATGTGGCCCTTTGGGCGATTCTATCCGGCCCTCCTAAGGACCTTGGCAGGCAGGCAGGCAGGCAGGCTGGCTCACTGCTCGCCTCGCCCTGCTGCTCGCTTGCCGCTCACCTTGCCCCGCCTGCTCTCCCTGCCCCTCGCCTCGTCCGCTTGCCTCGCCCTCTTGCCCGCATGCCCTCTTGGCCACTCCGGCTCTCCCAGCGCCGGCGACAGCAAGGCCAGGTAGGGGAGGCAAGCTCCCCTGCCTGGCCTTGCTGTTGCTGGCACTGGGAGAGCCGGAATGGGTGAGAGGGCAAGCAACCGCACGGGTGCGAGGGTGAGGTGAGCGGCGGGTGGGGCAAGGCGAGCAGCGAGTGAGCCTGCCTGCCTGCCTGCCGGGGCGAGGCGAGCGGCGAGCGAGCGGCAAGTGGGTGGGGCGAGAGGGCGAGGCAGGCAGGCAAGCAGAGCGACCAAAGGAGAGGGAGGGGGGAGAAGAGGAGGAGGAGGCCAGGGAGGGAGGGAGCAAGCGCCAGCGCCGCCAAGCATCCTTAATAAGTGAACTATACATCCCAGCAACTCCAACTCCCAAATGTCTATTTTTCCCAGTGTTCACATTTGGGCATATTGAGTATTCGTGCCAAGTTTGGTCCTGAGTTTCCCATCCTTTCAATGGGGTTTGATCTCTTCCTTTTCCGTCACAAATCTCAAAGGCTAGCTGTCAGGAGGTTTTTAGAAAGGTGGGAACAGGAAGTTATCGAGAGGGAAGGGACCCCAGGGCCATCCAGCCCAACCCCAGGGATACACAATCAAAGCACCCCTGACTGATGGCCATCAAGCCTCTGCATAAAACTCTCCTGAGAAGGGGACTACAAGGAAGCCATTTTAGTGGTTTTTATTATTATTGTATAATAATTTTATAATAATAATATAATAAGTAATATAATATAATGTTATATTATAATTTCAATATATTATAATGTCTATATATATATACTATAATATAATGATTATGATATTAATACTAATAATATATGAATATTTCTTGATATATTAATATGTTAATATTAATGATGTGTAATATATAGTAAATATAGTAAGTGAATAAATAAATAAATTATGTAGATTAGCATGTAGTTCTGCCTTTAGGTGCGGCCCTCCATAATATTTTTTGGCTCTCGTGTGGCCCCTTGCAAAAAATAATTGCCCACCCCTGTCATAGATGATCACTCTTGGCTGAGTATGATTGTCTTCCAGAGATACAGCCTTGGTGGTGGATCCATAAATGATTGTGGAGACCTATTCTGGATCTACATGGTCTTTCACATTGAGGACATAGATTTCCAGATGGATGGCAGTCAAGACAAGAGTTTGCTTGAAGTGCCTTCTTTTTTGTACATTTCTTCCTTTCCCCTTCTACTTGTGCCTCTTCGAAATCCATAGCACTGTTGGTAACAGCTGAGGGCCAGGACTTCCCAGTTCTTGGGGTTTATACCACATTTTTAAGTTTAGCTTTGTGCTCAATCTTTGTATCTCACAACCTCTGAGGGTGCCTGCCATAGATGTGGGTGAAACGTCAGGAGTGAATGCTTCTGGATCATGGCCATACAGCCTGGAAAACTCACAGCAACCTAGTGATTCTGGCCATGAAAGCCTTTGACAACACTTTGCCGCTTTTGTTTGGAAACAACAAACAAAAGGTAGGGCGGGTTATAAATAAAGTTTTAGTATAATTTTTGTTATTGTGTTTCGTGCCTTTCCATTTTAAAAATAAACAGATAATTTATTCAATCCCATCATATGTGCTGGAATTTGTCCATTACTAGATAATTCATCTGCTTTCTGTACTATCACACAGGAAATTTACTCACTGCCTATTCCACTTTTTAAAATTATTTTTAAAAAGAAAACTTCACAATTGTGTATGTCTGAAATCTCATGATCCTGGATAAACATGTGTTCAAAATGGGAAAATATAGGCAAGGTGAATTAGAAGTACTGTATATACTCAAGTATAAGCCTAGTTTTTCAGCCCCCTTTTTAGGCTGAAAAAGCTCCCCTTGGCTTATACTCGAGTCAAGGTTATTTATTATTTTACTCTGTTATTAGTATTATTTTTATTATTTTTATTACTCTATTTATTATTTTATTACATTTATTATTTTACTCTGTTATTATTACATTTATTATTTTATTCTATTATTATTGATATTATTACATTTATATTACTATATTATTTTTATTACATTTATTATTTTACTCTAAGTATTATTATTGTTATTATTACAGTTATTATTTTGCTCTCTTTATTATTATTGGAAGGATATGTAAGCAGAATTACATTGAAGGAGGCTAGAATAATGGTTTAATCAGAGTTGGGCAGTCTTAAATTTCAGTTTTATGTAAATATTCAAAAACATTTAACCTACTGATGCCTCAATTAATGTAATTTTATTGGTATCTATTATTATTTTGAAATTGGCCCATGGTTGCTACATTTCCCACCCTCGGCTTATACTCGAGTCAATCCATTTTTTCAGGTTTTTTGTGGTAAAATTAGGTGCCTCAGCCTAAAATTCAGGTTGGCTTATACTCGAGTATATACGGTATATCAAAATTGCGTATTTTCTACATAAAAATTATTTAAAACATAATTACTGTTACATTTGCATGTCAAAGGAGTAATGGTGACAAAAGGAGCATTGCGGCACATTTTAAGACTGCCCACAAGTATGTCCACATTTTAATGTCACTGAAAGGATCAATGATGGAGAAATCCAACAGTTCCCATCACACGGAGAAATCCAACAGTTCCCATCATCCGCCTTTGACTATTTCTACACGAGTTGATAGCTCAGGAGTTGATTGCTCCCCAACTTTAAAAAACCCCATATTTCTACACAAATTTCACTGTCAATCCATGGTACCATTTGTGTGTCGTTTGATGGGCTCCGTGGGACCCCATCTTGAAAGTGTCTTTAAAGTGTTTAGAAATGGGGAGAGACCGGCGTATGATGAGGTCCTTACTTTTAGCCTGGGATCCATTAATCCAGTTTCCTCACAGCTTGCCCAACCTACAGTTTTATTGTGCATATGTTTCTTCGGGCTTCTTTTTTTTTTTTTTGACCCTCTGAAGTCTTTTCTATGATGTTTTGGTGTTAAAACAAAGCTTTGCTTACTAATTCATAGTTCTTTTCTTCCTCCAATCTCACCTTGCAGGCCACCACAAATTTGAAGCCTTACATATCAGATTCTCACCTCACATTTCATTCCTGTGTCAACACGCGTTTCTCCAAAATTAGTGAAAAAAGAATAATTGCTGTCTCCCATATGATCCTCCTATAATCCTTTACTTTTAGCACAGCAGATGGGAGTTTCAGGCCCAGTTTTGTTCATTTTCCGAGCCTGTGCTTGTGTGTTCACTCTTCCCTTTCACTTTGATTACCACTTCCATGTTTTTCTTTCTGGTTTTTCTTCAATGTCTCCATCTATCCTTTCCTATATATTTTAATGCTTCTTTCACTTACTATACATTTTGTTAGTGATGGTTGGCAAGAAAACAGAGGGCAAAATAAACACCATACCCATGCTTTCAATTCTTAAGCATACCATTCAAACTAAAGGATCTAAATTGCAAAAGAGCTGCTATGTATCATTGCAGGGGAAAGTCAACATTTGAGAAATGCAATACTTCATTTCCTGAAAGAGAAGAAATAGCAACCATCAAGAGTTCCTCTTTCTGTAGAATTGGGAAAGATGAAGGGTCTAAATTTTAGATGTTTGTTCCTAAAAAGAAGGTGCCTCTTGAGTAAAAGGCAAAAACTTGGTTTGTGTGCCAGAAACTTCATGAAACGTGTGGAGGGATCATTTTCTCTTGCCAGGACAAAGTCGTGGCCCCCTATTTATTTATTATTATTATTTAAAACTTTTATACCCCGGCCTTCTCACCTCTGAAGAGGGGCTCAGACTGCCAAACAGCAAGTATTCAATGCTAACATTTAAAATCTAAAAACATCATAAAATTACAATAAAATTATCAAATACAATACAATAAATACATTTTAAAAGCCTTTCACCAAAGTAAAATCAAGTCCAACTTAATCCATATATTCGGAACGAATACGTTCGGACAGGTAAACTGGGCCGGAACCGTATAGGGTTTTGTAGGTCAACACCAGCACTTTGAATTGTGCTCGGAAGCTAATTGGCAGCCAGTGGAGCTGGCGCAACAGGGGAGTTGTGCACTCCCTGTACCCCACTCTCGTTAGTAGTCAATGTTGTACTTCTTTTCAGGAGAAGAGCAATCAGGAACAGACATGTATAACTCAGGAACAGCACCCTATTGTTTGATGCCCAAGTACACAACCAAATCTGTTTGGACAGATGGCCAGGCAGTCAGGCTCTAAAAAATGTCAGTAATGCCAAAGTTCTGTTCCTGGCTTGAAAGTGTGTGTTCCTGTTTGATTGTGGAGTGCTGACTTGGGCTGAAGTGGTCCTACCCCGTAAACTTTCTTTCTGCGTCAAACACTTCATGAAATGTCTGGAAGGCATGATTTGTCTGGCTAGGACAAAGAACAGAACATTTGCAGTGATTCGTTGCAGTGATTCTCTGCGTATCCACCAAAGTTTCCAGTGGAAGTCCTGTGGCGGCCATCTTGGGAGCCTCTAAATCTCACAACAAAGCATCAAGGCTGGACAATGGAGGCAGAAATCCCAGGACCAACAGGTCTGTATGTGGACCTCTTCTGAAGTCCCAGGATTTTTTGCCCCTGTTTCAAACTTGCGATTTAATGCAGTCTGGAAGCGCTCTCAGCTGGTACATACATCTTTTTGGCATAAGGACACGGCGGGCCACTGTGTCCTTATGCAAGACAGGGAAAATGAGGAGGTAAGCACCCAGGGGGTCGTATTCAGCCCTCGGGCCTAACTTTGCCCATGCCTGGTGTAAAAGAAGAGGAACTAGAAGAGCCTGGTGTCCTAACTCTTAACCACAATGTTGAACCACTCAAATACAATGTTCCAACTATTCTGCTGATGTCATTCTGAATAAAAGTCACATGTTGCATTTGTTTGTACTCCATTTCTTCAGAGAGAAGGGGAAGGTAAGAAACAAAAATACCAGCCAAATAAAGTAACAGGGTCTGCAAAAAGCAGAAGTTTGTAGAAAGTTTGGCCTTGGAGGAACTTGACGCTATTCATTTCTTGTAACTCGCCATCAAACTACAGTAGGTAAATATGGATTTAAATAAACAAAAGCAAACATTTTAAAACTATGATGACATAGTTTTAAATTTTTATTTATTGTTCATTGTTTTATTGTTTCAATATTATTGATGTTTTTAGATATTGTGCAATGTAATGTTTTTACCATATTGGTATGTGTATTTTATATGGCATCGAATTGTGCTGACAGTTCGCCGCCCTGAGTCTCCTTCGGGCTGATATGGGCGGGGTAGAAATGATGTAAATGTAAATAAATAAACAAAACCAGGGAATGTTATGCTAGAGTACATTTTGGAAGGTTAGTTTTCTTCTGCTATGTTTCTAAAAATACTTCTAATTCCTGTGCTATTGTGCAAATGTGTCACTATACTAATGAACTCTAATGTAAATAAAATAAATTAATTAATAAGAGATATTTTTTAAATCTGATTGATCTGTTTCATTCTGGCAAATCTCAGAATTAAAAATAAACTTGTTCACTAGATTAAAGATATAGATATGCAATGTTCTCTATATGCTTGCTCCCTGAAAAGTCAACTGTAATGTAAAGGTAAAGGTTTCCCCTTGACATTAAGTCTACTCGAGTCCAACTCTGGAGGTTGGTGCTCATCTAAATTTCTAAGCTGAAGAGACGGCGTTGTCCGTAGTCACCTCCAAGGTCATGTGGCTGGCATGACTGCATGGAGCGTCATTACCTTCCCACTAAAATTGTACCTATTGATGTACTGCCATCTGCATGTTTTCGAATTGCTAGGTTCAATAGAACGGCTCTGGGTTTGTGGACTGAGCATTGTTTTACTTTGATTGTTTGATAATTTGTTTTTAATTAATTGTTATTGTTTTAATTTATGGTATGTATTTATGGTTTTATATTGTGTATTGTGGCATCGAATCACTGCCTTTGTTAGCCGCTCTGAGTCCGTCCGTCCGTCCCGGGGGAGGGGGGGTTTGAGAAAGGCGGGGTTAAAATGCTGTAAATAAGTAAATAAATAAATAGGTTGGCAGAAGCTGGGCCTAACTGCAGGAGCTCACTCTGTCTCATGGATTTGAACCGCTGACATTTCGGTCAGCAAGCAGCTTAGAGGTTTAACCCGCTGCACCACCACGACCCCATTAAAGTCAAGGGTAGCATCAACCAAACAAGTCACAATTGGACGTTATGTTTTTCAAACTTTATGACTAAAAGCACTTTGGTGCAGATCTCACAGCCCTACTCCTGCTGTTCTGCACACTGTGAGTGAAAAGGGATGTAGAATGTCCCTCGAGTTTGGGTGTTAACCACAGTTGTCTGTGCTTTCAGAGCAGATAGAAACCGTATGTACATCATGAGGAAGGATCTTCGTTGCTGATCAGCATTGTTTTGGAAGTCAATGCTCTTCGGCGTCGAGTATTTATGTCACAGCGGATAGGCAACAGAAATATAGAAGTTTAATTCCCCATCGGCCCAAAAAATCCAGTCTCTGTTCGAGTGAATAATGAAACTCTCATTCAATTCACAAGATAAATATATAACTTTGTATTGAGTTGTATTTAACAATAACTGGCAAAACATCGAAAAACAACAGCCATCACAGCTACCTTTCTAAACATCCTTTCCTCACAGATATTGAATCCCAACTGACAAATCCCAACTGTCACTTTGTAACTGACATTCCTCAAGGTTCCATTTAGCAGTCTTGAGACAGCGCCATCTGGTGTCAAACATGTCACACTGCAGGTCATCTCAAACTGCGAAAATATATCTTGTGCTGACTCATGAATTGCTATTCAAAATGCAATAATCTGACACTCCTCCTTCATGAGCAACACAAGTACACACATTACTTATAATAACAATATCTTCTTACAAAATACATTTAATTTACAATTAGTCAATGCTTTTGTAAACATATCAGCCATATTCTTGTCTGACTGGACATACACAGGATTAATAAAACCATCCTGTACTAACTTTCTAACATTTTGGTACCTTACCCCAATATATTTTGTTCTCTGCTTTAATCCTTCAGCATTTGATATTGCTATACAAGATTGAGAATCAGTAAATAAAGATATCTTATCTTCAAAACTTTGGAACTCGTTTACTAGAGCCTTTATCCACTCTAGTTCTGTACAACAGTCAGACAAAGCAGAAAATTCGGCTTCTGCCGTGGATAAACAAACGTGTGACTGTTTACGAGATTTCCATGTCACTTGTATCCCATTAAAACTAAATAGAGACCCGGCACATGACAAGTTTTGTTCGTTGTCACCAAAACTTGCGTCTGCAAACCCCTTTATACCGCTTTCTTTTGGACAAATTTTTAGCTTTTTGTCACATGTTCCTTTCAAATATCTTAACACTCGTTTTACAGCTTGCCAATCAGTCAACGTTGGTTCATTCACTCTCCTGCTTAGTACATTAGTGGCATAGGCGATGTCAGGCCTAGTCCAATTTGCCAAATACAAGAGGCTCCCAACCACTGATCTATACAATGTTTGATCTAAACATTTCACCTCTATCAAGTTTTAAAAAATCTGGTACCATTGGAGTTGCTACTGTTTTACACAGAGTCAATCTTGTTCTCTCAAGTAACTCAAAATTTTTGTCTTTTTGACCTAGACAAATATCTTTTTCAGTTCTAGTTACATTTACGCCTAAGTATTTCCGGACTTCTCCAAGATCTTTTACAGTCATACTTGAGTTTAGTCCCTTAAAAACTTGTTCCACATCCCTTTCGGATGGTGCTAGTACTAAGAGATCATCGACAAACACCAAAACAAATGTTTGCTTTTTAGACTCTTTTCCTTTCTTATATTGACATGTATCTACACTGCTTCTTTCGAAGCCAAGACCCTTTAACTTTTCGTCTATACACTGGTTCCAGCATCTCGCTGCTTGCTTTAGCCCGTATAATGCTTTCCGTAGTCGATACACACCAGTTGGAGTATCTTTTTCAAAACCAGGTATTGCTCTCATATATACATTGTCAGTCAGCTCTGCGTTTAAATAAGCTGTGGCAATGTCAAAGTGCCTTATAACATACTTTCTTTGCACACCGATGCCTAAAGCAGTCCTAATTGTTTCAGGTCTAATTGTTGGAGCATATACCTCATCATAATTTTGATTGTAAATTTGACCAAAACCTTGTGCAACCAATCTTGCTTTGTACAATAATGAACCATCAACTTGTGTTTTCCTTTTAAATACCCACTTGCAACCAATTACCTTTACATCTTTGGTTACATCTGCTTGTTCTAAAACATTTAAAGAATGAAGTGAATCAAATTCCTTCTTCATTGCTTTTACCCAACAATCACGTTCATTTTTCGGTCTACGCAATGCTTCAGCGTAAGAATTAGGATCTTTCCACTCTATACTTCCTATTTGCATGACTTGGTACTTGGCTGGTGGAATTCCTTTAGTGATACGTGTGGATCTCCTAGGAATCTCATCCTTAGTCTCCTCCACATCCCTAATCTCTTCTTGACAATGTCCATCAACC
Organism: Anolis apletophallus; assembly: GCA_030556195.1. Taxonomy (NCBI): domain Eukaryota; kingdom Metazoa; phylum Chordata; class Lepidosauria; order Squamata; family Anolidae; genus Anolis; species Anolis apletophallus. The sequence continues at coordinate 130,594,678 of JARBWK010000008.1, read as the reverse complement.
TCTGTTACAGATTTGGACACTAAGTCAGAGTTTGTGGCGCAAAAATCATGAAAATTACTTTCTTCAGATTGTTCCTTGCTTTCTTCCACATTTGCCTCATCTAATACCTCTACAACTTCAGATTCATTCTTTACTCTAGAAACACTTGGGGTTATGAACACTTCAGTGTTCGCATGAATTCTATCCCAATGAGTATTATTTTCGAACTTTACAGATCTGGAGACTGTGATCTTCTTCCCTGGAGAAGAGCCATTCCAGAATCTATAGCCTATCGTTCCACCTTCATATCCAATAAATTGCATCTTTACCCAATGCTGATCTCTTTTGTCTCTTTGCTGTATAGGAATTAAGACATTTGCATGCGCACCAAATACTTAAAAATGATCCACCTTTGGATGTCTTCCATAAAACAAATAGAATGGGATTTCATTTACACTTGAGGTCCATAATCTATTCAGCACGTAATTGGCAGTGTTAGCTGCTTCTGCCCAAAAACCTTTGGACATTTGTGCATCCTCAAGCATTGATTTTACCATGGTTTGAATTACACCTAAGCGACGCTCCGCAATTCCATTTTCTTTTGATACACACGGATTTGTTTTCCTATGCCAAATTCCTTTATCCTTAAAAAAATTCTTAAGTCTTTCATTCACAAATTCACCTCCTCTATCAGATTGAACTTGTTTAACAGTTAAATCAGGAAATTGGTTCTTCACAAAATTGTACCATTCAATAAATTTTTCATACACCTGAAATTTACCTTTCAGGGATAAGCCAAATCGAGACCTATCATCTACTATTACTAGTAGAAATACATTCCCTCAATACTCTTTGGAAAAGGTCAGCTAGATCCATGTGCACTAACTGTAACTTAGTTGTTACTCTATCACTCCTTTTGGCAACAGGATAAGCCTTTAACTTTGTTTTGTTACAGACAGCACACTCTAAATAATTTCTGCATTCTGGTATTTGAATGCCTACTAGCGGTGCAGTCTTTCTAATCATATTATAGTTCATGTGACCAAACTTCCTGTGTAGCATGTGCAGACATCTGTCACCATGCAGAGGTTTCCCCTTCAAACTCTGAATACTATTTGTAGACATTTTATTACTAGCATTCATTCTATAGAAACCATTTTGAAATTTTACTTCCTTATACATACCTGTATTTTTATTACTCATTTTACATAACTCCCCTTCAAACACAATGGATAAACCATGGTCTGCAAGTTGTTTCACCCCTAGAACATTGGGTTCTAGCTCAGGAACTAAATAAACATTGTCTAACTTTAGACTAAGTTGACCAATTTCAACTTCTCCCTTTGTTAAAACCTTGCACCTTTGACCATTGGCTAGACTCACACAACTTTGCATAGAACCAGATAAAGGTTCCTTCTCTGCTAACAATTTACTATCCTTAACAAAACTCTTTGCACTCCCAGAGTCAATAATCCAGGGACCTGAGGAATAAAATCATTGTTACATTGTAAACTCATCAACAGACAGCCTGAATCAGAGTCTTTTCTTGAATTGTTGATCTGTTCTTTCTTGCTCTGTGTTGATTCACTCTTCTTAAACTTGTTCTGATGACATTGTCTAGCTTTGTGTCCTCTTTTATTACAAATGTAACAGATGATGTCACACTGGATTGTCTCTTTCCTCTTCATATTGAAGCCTTTGTTGACCGTCTTCTCCGTTGAAAGTTGCTGGGCATTTCTTCTGTAACAAGCCCAGTTCTCCAATCTAGTCGAAACTAAGTCGAAGTTGATGTCCTCTTCTTTCACAGATTGCATGGAGTCAATGAATGAGTTGTAGCTCTGCCCCAAACTGCTTAGTAGAATTAAGCCTCTCTGATCTTCTGTAAAATTGGTGCCCCTTGCTGCTAAATCATTAAATAGGCTCAGCATTTTACTCAAATGAGTCTCTCTGGCACAATCTTCCATTGACAGAAGCTTCAGTGAAAACAGTTCTCTGCTCAATAAAACTTTTGAGCCTCCATTAGCCTGCTGATACAGCTTTTCAAGCCTTTTCCAACAGTCAGCAGCTGTTTCTTCCAGAGCTAAATATGTGAGGTGCCTATCGTCAACTGACAGGATGATGGTAGCCCTTGCCTTGCCATCTTTCAACCTTTCTGCATCAGAAATAGGTCGATGTGTTAAGCAGGATAACAGCTCCTCCTTTGCCAAAACTGCTCGCACTTTGGTAGCCCATATTAAATAATTTGAGCTGCCTCTGAGTTTTTCTAAATGATGCTGTGCTCCAAATAATGCCATCTTTCTTCACACTACCGATGCTCCTGTCAAAAATTCACTTCAGCTTTTTCTCTAACACTGAGGTAAACAGCGACTTCTGCTGCAATTTGCAGTGTTATTCAAAAACTTTTTCTATGAATTATGGGTTATGTAGTATCTCTGTGCCTCTGCAATTCTGGATTCTGGGTTCTGGGATCTGGGCCCATAACCTCTTTGGCGTCGAGTATTTATGTCACAATGGATAGGCAACAGAAATATAGAAGTTTAATTCCCCATCGGCCCAAAAAATCCAGTCTCTGTTCGTGTGAATAATGAAACTCTCATTCAATTCACAAGATAAATATATAACTTTGTATTGAATTGTATTTAACAATAACTGGCAAAACATCAAAAAACAACAGCCATCACAGCTACCTTTCTAAACATCCTTTCCTCACAGATATTGAATCCCAACTGACAAATCCCAACTGTCACTTTGTAACGGAAATTCCTCAAGGTTCCATTTAGCAGTCCTGAGACAGCGCCATCTGGTGTCAAACATGTCACACTGCAGGTCATCTCAAACTGCGAAAATATATCTTGTGCTGACTCATGAATTGCTATTCAAAATGCAATAATCTGACAAATGCTCTCAACAGGAATCTTGGAGGACTCTGCAGAGCAAGGAGCAAACAAGACACTGCTCGCTACAGAGACTTCACCATGAGGATCTCTTTCAGCATCTTCTTACTTGGTTAGTAACGCTGGCTGAAATGCAGAAGGTCTACCAGGTGTACAATGGCAGGGTGGTACAACTGGAAAGCCAATACTAGCTCCTGTTGTTCAGATATCTTGCAACTAATGGAAGCATCTCCTTTTCAGGGTTATGGATGGCAATGCATTGGCTTCTATGTAGAGGTAAGTTTATTTTTGTATGCCTTCAATTCATTTCTGACTTCTGTTTAGAGATGGATTGTCATCGTCATCGTCATCCCTCCGTCCGTCCCCGTCCCCCCCTTGTAAAGGATGTTATTCCGCTTACCTCACCCCTGAGTTTTTAACATTTTCTCTGGGTGCTTGCGGCCTGCTCTGTCTTTTGTGATTTTAGATATTTAGTTGTATATTGGGTTTTTTAATTTATATGTATGTTTTTTTATTGCATTTACTGTTGATGTTTGATTTTTTAAATTGTAATTTGTTGTTTGTTTGGGCTTGGCCTCATGTGAGCCGCCCCGAGTCCCCAGTGGGGAGAGGGAGTGGGTTACAAATTATTATTATTATTATTATTATTATTATTTGGGCTTTTTGGCGGTCTGCCTGGGGTTGGATGGAGTGACCACGTAAGTTGCTATAAACATCCTATGCCCAGGGGATGTGGATTGCCTTCCTCTGAGGGCGAGGGCCCCAAAGCCTTCACAGAACCAAGCTTCATGAAACAAGTAACTGGGTTTATTTAACAAGTGTAAAGATGTCCCCAATCTGTGAGGAAACTGTATATCTAGCTGCCACCAATTAATACTGAGGTAACTATTTGACCACCGTTTGTAAAGAGAGATGATGTGTTAATCACTGTTAGGCTTCAGAGTGAGGCTTGTCTTTTATAATATAAACACCAGGAGGCTTATGAACCAAGAAACTGTAACAAGTTTATTTTTAAATGTGAACTTTAGCTTGCTGGTTACGAAGTTTCAATATTCTCTCTCAGAGGTACAATGCTTAACGGTTATTCTTCCACAGAGGTTCTTTCTTAAATGTTACACAGTCTTAAATTAGGCTTTTCTTGCCACTTTTATGCATCAGCATAAACTACAGGTTGGCTCCCCCAGCCAAACCTCTGAACTGTTCCTTTTAACTGATAGAAGTTATCCTTAACTTCTTCCCTCAGCTTTTATCCTAGGCTGAGTATCCTAACACCTTCTCAACTCCTTGAGTTGGACTGGATTAACTATCCACCTCTCAGCTCCTTGAGCTGGTCTAAACACAACTGCTCTCTCTGAGCTCTCAGCACCCACTCTGCTCACAGCAGCTGGCTAACTCCAGCCACTGCTAAATCCCAACTGTCATTTTTTAAACTCAACATTCTAAAGCTAGCCTTGGTTGGCTCCGCCCACTGTTACTATGACAACACATTCCCCTAGGAGGGGAAATGCCTTTACTATCATAGTTAACCCTTTAGGGTCTGTCTAACATTCAACCCCATTTCAAATACAAATGTCCCTTCCAAACCACACAAACAAACATGTGATCAACATACGGCACATGCATTTACACATAAATATCCACCTCATCACAACAAGACACAAAGCTGCAAGTGTCTGGCTCCAAAACCTTTACAAAGTTCACGGGCTCGAAGAATCCAAACTGTCTTACTTAGTCGTCTTCTTCAGTCTGTGAGGGGTAGATGGTAAACGCCTCTCCTTCTCTCTCTCTGGTCAGCCGCCACGGATGGTGGACAGACCCCAGCCGCTGAACTCCTTTAAATTGAAGGGCGAGTCCTTCCTATGATGAGTCTAGGCCTGGTTGAAGGCAGTATTTGGTCATTAAAAGAAGGTGACAGGCTGGAGCTGGCAGCCCCGTGACTCAGTCACACGTCCCTGGTAGTCACTGAGGTAAACTCAGAGAGGTTTCCCCCTTTTATAATCTTTGGAATTGGAGGGAAATACAAGCAGACACTGATTGGATGGAGCCTATGGAGGGAAAATACTAAGTGCTGATTGGATGGAAATACTAGGGAGGGAAAATACTGGGTGATGATTGGAGGAAGGAAACAGAGAGGATGAGCCCCTCCCAACCAGGGAAAACAACAACCCAGCCCCAAAAAACTGCAAATAGGCCTTTACAACAAATTGAGGCCTGTTAATCCAGCACAAGCACATAAAAGTAAGCATATACTTTCAATATAAACAGGCCAAGTTTAGCGCAGGCTGCAACAGCCTTCTATAAAGCTGAGAAAATGTAACTTGCCTGGGGTCACCCAGAGGGCTTACACAGACAAGTAGGCATTTGACCCTGGTCTCCAGAGCCATAGTTTTAGGCTCCTTCCACACTGTCCCTATATCCCAGGATCTGATCCCAGATTATAGTCTTATCCCAGATTAACTGTCAGTGGAGACATATAATCCAGTTAAAATCAGATAATCTGGGATCCGATCCTGGAATATATGGCAGTGTGGAAGGGTCCTTAAAGAGAGACGTGAGTACAAACAGACAAAAGAATAATTAATTGGGGTGGTGGGCAAACTGGAAACTACCATGCCTTTCCAACCAATGGCCTACACTTGGTAGTTAAGGTGCTATCAACTAATATCTTTGTTGGACTTTAATACTACCCTAGCTTCAGGGCTCCATTGTGCAGAATCATTACATCAAGCCATGGTGTTTAAAGTGGTGTCAAACTGTTATAATGCTTCAGTGTTAAAGCTTTGAGTCAATGGGCAGAACCATGTGCCACAAACTAAGTTTGCATGTACACAGCAGAGTTAATGCAATTTGACACCATTTTAACTATCAAGGTTCAATGCTATAGACAGAATCTTGGGAGCTGTAGTTTGGTGAGACACCATTACTCTTTGGTAGAGAAGGCTAAACATCCATTAAAAAACTCCTATGATTCCATAGCATTGAGCCATGAGAGTTAGTGGTGGCAAACATCAATTCTACAGTGTAGATCAGCCATGGACAAACTTCTGCACTCCAGGCGGTTTGGACTTAAGCTCCCACAATTCCTAACAGTATTCACATTAGTTTATTTAGCACTGTTTTATGTTTATTGTTAGCCACCTTGAGTCTCTATATCTTGAGAAAGGCTGGTTTAAAATTTAAAAAAAAATTTTTTAAATAAATATCGAGCATTAATATAATTTCTACTGGTGAATATCCTAAAGAGATGGATCACCATCTTAGCAAATACTTACCATCTATGCCAAACTCAGCCTCCCATTTTCTCCCAAATCAAGCTGATGTCTCCCATAGTTAAGTCAGATTACTGTAGAGCAGGGGTGCTCACACCTTTTCAGCATGGGAGCTACTGATTAAAAAACCAAGTCCCAAAGATCACCTGCCCATAAATGTAAAACGTATAACTATTTTCTTATTTATTTATTTATATTTATTATTCATTTTTATGTACCGCTCCTTCCAGCAGGCTCGGGGCAGTTTGCATAAAATGAAGTTATAAAACATCAACATTTCAATTTAATAACAACAATATAAAACAGAGCATAAAAATACATCCAACCACCCCATTTCTCCCACACTGCCATATTACCACACATATTATCAGCCAGAAAATAAGAAGAGAGGCTGTTGAACTGCAAGGCCATTTAATACTCAGCAAGGTAAACAAAGGGGCATGAAAAAATACATCCAACCACCCCATTTCTCCCACATTTCCATATTCCCCAACATATATTTCTCAAGGAACAAAGCAAGCAGAGAGGCTTTGGAGCTAAAGGCCATTTTTAAACATTAAAAATAAACAAAGAGACATGCCACAGAACAATCAAGCACCCACCCCAAAGTAAAAAGACCGACCTTTGAGATGCAGTAAGGAAATGACCCCAAAGCGTCCTCCTTCTCCTCCTCCGCCGTTGCTCCTATTTCCATGCCGCCAGCATGCATGCTGCCTCCAAGAGCTCACGAGAAGTCCGAGAGGTAGAATGGGCACTTCTGCGCATGCGCCTGGGGCCAGCCATGCATCGCGTCATCCAGGCCCGCCCCCTTTGGTCTCCTACGACTCTGAGTGGCTGGAGAAGGATGGAGGGAGGAGGAGGAATCCAAAAGAGGGGGCCCATTCTGCCTCTTGGACTCTGGAGCTTTTGGAGGCGGCGCACGAGCAGGGAGCGGGGAGGAGCAATGACGGAGGACTTCTTTGCACCGTGCAGGGGCGCGTGAAGAGGACCAACAGCAAAAAACCTGGTCAGGGGCCTGAAGATCACCAGGATGAGGCCCGAAGATCACCCTGGTGATCGCGATCACCGTTCTGAGCACCCCTGCTGTAGAGATCAAGGCGTTGGCAAAATATGGGGGGTTGCATCTGCCACGCAGGAAACCTTGAAGGAGTGCACCCCTCAACTCCATCTCTCCTTGCCCCCAAATGCCCTCATGTTTTCTAGGAGTCATGGAAGTGCTTCCACAGTGTGTTTGCTTCCCCAAAGTTATTTTAAGCCCACAAAAGGCCTGAAAAGACTTGAAAGTTACTTTAAAAATAACTTCTCCTGAAGCTAAAATGACATAAGGCAGAAGATTGTGGCAAACATGCCTCTAGTCCAGTGTTTCTCAACTTGGGGATCAGAATCTCTGGGGGGTCACAAGGGGTTGTCAGAAGGGTCGCCAAAGACCATCAGAAAACATGTTTATGTTCTGGTGGTCATAGGGGTTTGGTGTGGGAAGTTTGGCCCAGTTCTCTCATTGGTAAGGTTCAGAATGCTATTTGATTGTAGGTGAACTAAAATGCCAGCAACTACAACTCCCAAACGTCAAGGTCTATTTTCCCCAAACCGCACCAGTGTTCACATTTGAGCATATTGAGTATTCGTGCCAAGTTTGGTCCAGATCCATCATTGTTTGAGTCCACAATGCTCTCTGGATGTATGTGAACTACAACTCCCAAACTCAATGCCCACCAGAGCCTTCCAGTATTTTCTGTTGGTTATGAGAATTCTGTATACCAAGTTTTGGCTCAATTCCATCGTTGGTAGAGTTCAGAATGCTTTTTGATTGTAGGTGAACTATAAATCCCAGCAACTACAGCTCCCAAATGACAAAATCAGTCCCCCCTCCCAACTCCACCAGCATTCAAATTTGGGCATATTGGGTATTTGTGCCGAATTTGGTCTAGTGAATGAAAAAACATCCTGCATATCGGATATTTACATTACGATTCCTAACAGTAGCAAAATTACAGTTATGTAGTAGCAATGAAAATAATGTTATGGTTGGGGGTCACCACAACATGAGGAACTGTGTTAAGGGGTCGCGGCATTAGGAAGGCTGAGAACCACTGCTCTAGTCCAGTGTTTCCCAACCTTTTTTGAGCTGCGGCACACTTTTAACATTAAAAAAATCCGGGGGCACACCACCAACCAAAATGACACAAAATGACACTCTAACACAGTAAAGAACGGCTGGGGGATGGTGGCCTGCTGGGAGCAGCTGCTGGGAGTGCCAAAGCCGGGGGAGGGGAGGAGCCAGGCCATGCCATGCCCTGCCCCCTCCCCCGGCTTCAGCAATCCCACAGAGGGGGAGCATGAGTGGTGGACGGGCTTCAGTGGACGGGGCTCCTCCTCCGCGCGGCTTCAGCAAGCGAGGGGCGAGAGTCATGGTGGGAGTCATGGCGGATTGGAGGCTGGCTGGGGAAACGGCCGAAGGAGGCGGCGCCTCGGCCCATTCTTCTTTTTCTTCGCCGCCGCCCGTCCCTTCCGCCTCCTCCCCCAAGCAGCAGGAGTTCGGCAGGAGGAGGGGGAAGGAAGGGGGGCAGAGAGCTTTTATCGCGGCACACCTGATGATCGCTCACAGCACACTAGTGTGCCACGGCACACTGGTTGAGAAACACTGCTCTAGTCTATAGCATGTTTAGAGGTAATAGAAATCTCAGGAGGAAAACAACGTGGATGTGAGGACAACAACAACGTCTGCAGGAGTATTGCGCATGAACAACGAGCCATGCATTGTCAACCCAGAACCCACCCCTATTGATTATTTTGTTCTTCAAGTTTCACCATTTCTTCCTTCTTCTAGGGCAATATCAATATCCCAAGCCGTCTATCGCCTTGAGCTCCAACGAAGTGCCCCTTGGGGGAACTATCTTAATTTCCTGCACAAGACCTGACGACTTTCAAACGGAAAAGAGGTTCATACTGTACAAAGTAGTGGGTTCCTTGTCAATTCACCTGAAAGAGATGCAAATAGAGAGGCGTGTGGCTATATTTCCAATTGTCAGTACAACCCAATTGAATGAGGAGAGCTATGTTTGTCGATATTGCTTTACAGCCGGCTTGGAATATTGCTCGGAGTATAGTAACATTGTTTCCTTCAAAGTAATAGGTGAGATTATGTTTCCATTCTCATACAGTTTTCACAACTTTTACCTAGCTAAGATACTATAGGATTATTGTTTTTGCTGTAAGGCTACCTCTTGGAAATGTTTACATTGTGTATTTCACATACCTGTGCATTACAGTTATTCCGACATAGATAATTTGATTTGAATTATATCCCTGAATATCATTAGCTAGATTCTAGATTTATATGTATTATTTGTGGCCCAGTTCAGCAATTTATGGAGGTTCAGTAATGAATTATATAACAACATGAGCTTCACTGTATTTTTCCTCTGCCCATTGATTCTGTGTTATTACCCCTTCATTAAATTAAAGGTACTGTTGAATTATCTGGGCCGAGGCCACTAGGGGTGCTAGAGAGAGAATGATAGTCCATTTTGGGGGTGGGGGTGGGTTGAAGGAGCAAAACCATTTCCTCCTGTTTTCCTGTTATTCCCCCTGCCCCCTTCCCATATCATAAACGAGGGTTGTTTCCACTATGGGGACATGGGTGGGGTAAATAACAGGAAAGCGGGGGAAATGGTTTTACTCCTTCACCCCACCCTCCACCCCCATAATATGGACTATCCTTCCCTCTAGCACCCCCTAGTGGCTTCTGCCTGGACAGTATTATTTCGTGTCAAAAGCATTGCATACATAAGTATAAAACTGATCAAATAAAGGAAGCACAAGCAGCTAAATAATTTTAGACCCAAAACGGGCAACAGCACCCACATTGTCTATAGCTTTAAACAGTTCTTCCTCTGTGCATGAGGCAGGTCATTGTGGGCAAGCATACAGGTGAGGAGTTGTTTGTTCTGCTCCACAGTTGCACAAGGTGGAGGATTCTTCTAGGCAGTGCCATTTTGCCAGTTGTCTTTTGATCTGTCCCCTTCTGACTACTTCATCACACTACAGAAAAAAAATCCACTTAAAATCTGGTTTCTGCCTCCTGCAGAATTTCTGGGTTTGTAGTTTAGGGAGGAACCTTTAACAGCCTCACTAAACTACAAACCCCAGAATTCTGCGGGAGGTCTGTTCAGGGACTTCCTGAAATCATTGGAAGTCCTGGCCTGTTTAGTGACTTCCAAGTAGCCCATTCTTGGTTTGCCCCTGGAGGAAGAACCTCATGGAGGCCATCCAATTGGGATTTCCTGGTTTAACTGTCCAGAGGGACACTCTTGCTGTTGCTGGGGGAACATTAAGAGGAGTGGTGGGTCTCATCAAGCTTTTCCTTGATTTGAATCTACTGGGAGGAGGCTGACAGCCATGTAGTGGATGGCTTTTACAGTGTTCAACCTTATCTCTCTCACAGTTAGTAGCAACTTCCCATTGCACATCACGGGCGGGAGGGGGGAGGGGGGGCAATGCCAGCTAAGAGTCTATCAACAGGTGTAGGTCTGTGACATCCTGTGATTATTCAGCATGTTTTGTTCAGTGCTGTATTCATCTGATCGCGTGGGCAGACTTGTGCCAAACAGGGCAGGTATACCTAGCAATTGAGTAAGACAAGGCCGGGGCTGATATTTTTATTAATTTTGGGTCTGGCCCCCATGTTATGCCAGTAAGTTTCTGCAGGATATCATTGCATACAGCTACTTTGTTCTTGGTGTTCAAACGGTGCTCCCTAAATGTTAGTGTTCAGTCTGGGGTGACACCAAGATATTTAGGATGGGAGCAGTGTTCAAGCTCTTGGCCTTTCCAGTTAACTTTCAATTTCCTGTTGGCTTTGTAGTTGCGTAGGTGAAAGGCACACACTTGTGTCTTGGCAGGGTTAGGCTTCATGTGGTTATCTTTGTAATACCTGGAATGATCTTTCAGGGCAGGGGTGCTCATTAGGTAGCTCGGGAGCTACTAGTAGATCTTCGGCCCTCTTCCAGGTGATCTTCGGGTCTCACCAGCCGGATGGGGTGCTCCTGCCATATGTGCACGCCCTGCGCGCACGCGCGCTCCTGCTGCTGGCTTCCGCTCTCGCAGTGCTTCTTTCGCCTGTGGGGCATTGCAGGAAGAAGGAAGCATGAGGCGGGGCCTCTGGAGGGAGTGCCCTGCCTCTCTCTCGTCCAGAAGCAGCTGTGCAGCCTCCATTGCCGGCGAGACAGGCAAGGCGAAGCGCTCCCTCTGGATGCCCCGCCTCATGCTTTCTCCTTCCTGCAATGCCCCGCAGGCAGAAGAAGCGCTGCGCGGGCGGAAAACAGCAGCAGGAGCACGTGCGGTGGCAAGAGCGTGCGGTGGCGAGAGCGCGCAGGAGCGCACGGCGGCGGGGGCAGGTAGATCTTTTGGACTTGGTTGCTTTAAGAGTAGCTCGCATGCTGAAAAAGTGTGAGCACCCCTGTTTCAGGGCATTAGTAAGTTGGTTTTCAACTGTTTCAAAGTCTTATGCTTGTGTTGTTAGACCAAGGTCATCAGCATATCTAAAGCTCTTTGTGAGTGCTAGCTGTGGCAGATCCTTAGTAAAGATGTTAAACAAGATTGGTGCAAGCACACTGCCTTGGGGTAAACTATTCTTTTGCTTCCTCCACCTACTTTTCCTGCCTTGAAACTCCACATAGAAGCTGTGGTTTTCTAGGAGGGTCTGGACAGTTTTTGTAAAATCATATTCCTTATTAATATGGTACACTTTATGCAGCATTATCCGCCTGAATAATGAACAGTGCCCAAAAGGAAACAATATCATCATCATCAATTTATTTCTTATTAATCGTCCTCCATCAAGATGCTCTAGTCGATTTACAGAAACAGTAAAACCAGATAATACATACACGGATCATGCATATAGAAGTTAAAGTTACATATCAAATGTTTTACTGAAGAGCCAGGTCTTGAGAGCCTGGGTGAAAGGGCGCCGATCACACATCGCTCTCACATACGGAGGCAATGAGTTCCACAGTGCTGGGGCAGAGATAGAAAAGGCCCTATGCCTCGTATTAGTAAGATGTGCTTCTCTTGGGCCTGGAATGTAAAGCAGATTGTGTTGGGACGGTCTAATGATGGACATAACTGATGGACATAAGAAGAAAGGCGGCCTCTGAGATATATCGGACCCTAGCCATACAGGGCCTTAAATGTCAGGACCAGTGTCTTATAAAGACTCCGATATTCTGTAGGAAGCCAATGCAACTGTTGAAGAGCTGGCGCTATACGGCATTTCAAGGGTGTTAGTGTAAGCAGCCTAGCTGCCGTGTTCTGGACAATACGGATTTTCCGAGTCACAGACCTGGGAAGGCCAGTGTATAATGCATTGCAATAGTCCAGTCTAGATGTCACCGTGGCATGAATGACTGTCGCCATTCAAATTTGGAGTATAATATACTACGGTATATACTCCATTCAAATTTGGTGTCCCACCAAACTACAAATCCCAGTGTTAAATTTGATGGGACCATAACGACTAAAGTAATAGTGCAGTGCTATAACTATGTGGTCTGAAAGAGACCTTTGATTAGAATCAAAGTCCCATGATTTCTATTTATTTTCTGATCCACATTTTGTTCATCCAGAGCTTGCAAATGCCTTCCATGTTAAAGAACCTTCTTGTTATAGAACCTACACCTTTCAGATCTCATTGTTATTTATTTTTTTCTTTTCCAGGAACACCTTATCTCAAACCATCCATTGCTGTGGCTCCCAATGGTGTGGTCACTGTGGGACAAAGCATCAGGATCAACTGTGAACAACAAGAGTGCCAACATGCAGAGTTCTTTCTATATAAAGAAATACCTCCTTTTTTGTTCTCAGTTGTGGAGAAGGCTCTACAGGGAAACATTACTTTTCTCATTCCCAATGCCCAGCTAGATAAAAGGGGAATCTATCGATGTAGATATTGCTGCCAATCAGCATCTGATAAGTTATGTTCAGTTGTTAGTGACCAAGTACATATCAACATGACAGGTAAGACTTGGACTTCATTGTTGTGTGTCATTTTCACAAATCACAATGAAATGTGTGCTGTCGTCCCATTCCCCCCCCCCCCCACAATATCTGGATAACTTTTGAGAAGAACTTGGAATCTTCAGTTACTAGAATATTTTCTTATTATGGATTATTGGGAAATGGCAATTTTCCTTATTATTATTAACACTGTGAAGGTGGATAGATTACTCCAAACACTAATAATTAATTCAGTAATTAAGTTGTGGATGTGAAACAAACACTGCCATTTCAAAAGAAATACTGGCATAATTGTTGTTACCTTTACCCCTGTCTCGGATATTGTTATTGGCTTCTCCAAAAATATACCTTTTGTCTTTCTTTCCTTTTTTATTTTTTAAAAAGGCTTTGCCAGTCTTGACATTTTTCAGGTGCATTGGACTAAAGATTCCTCAGTTTGGTCAATGGCTGGGGATTTTTTTGAAATGTAATACATCTGGGAATTGGTTTATGGCAGAAGGCTTTGAGTCCTAATAGCAAAGCAATACTGGGAAAGGGGCACATAACTAGTTAGTTACATTTTATTTCCAAGCTGAGAGCGAATTCTGTGACCCAACAAAGTAAGCCGCAACCTCAACCTGGAAAATGCCCCCAATAGAAATATGTACCTCTAAATTTTGGTGGAAATGTATTTGCTACTTAAAATAGTTGGAAATAGCAAGCTTCTACAAGCCTCCTATACCAGTTATTTGTTATGTATATAATTGTGATTGTTTACGATATTGTATGTATATGATTAGTATGCAGTTTCCCCTTAACTCTATGTTGTTTGAGGTTGTGGGAGGGACTGCCGACCATGTGATCAGATCTGGGACTATTCAGACTGAGACTCCATTTTTAGGAGCCAGTTTACATCAGAAGCAGTACAGTTTATAAAAAGTTGGTGTCAGTATGCTGCAGCGAGTAGTAAGTCTGTATTGAGTCAATGTTCAGTAATGTATTAGAACAGTACATTTCTCAACCTGGGGGTCGTGACCCCTGGGGGGGGGTCATGGAGGCACAGGTTTCTATTGGGGGCATTTTCCAGGTTGAGGTTGCGGCTTGCTTTGTTGGGTCACAGAAGGGTTGCCAAAGACCTTTAGAAAACACATTATTTTATTTTGGTCATGGGGGTTCTGTGTGGGAAGTTTGGCCCAATTCTATCGGTGAGTTTCAGAAAGCTCTGATTGTAAGTGAACTATAAATCCCAGCAACTACAACTCCCAAATGTCATGGTCTATTTCCCCCAAACTCCGCCAGTGTTCACATTTGGGCATCTTGAGCATTGAGTCCACAATGCTCCCTCAATGTAGGTGAACTACAACTCCAAAACTCAAGATCAATGGCCACCAAACCCTTCCAGTATTTTCTGTTGGTCATGGGAGTTCTGTGTGCCAAGATTGGTTCAATGCCATTGGTGGAGTTCAAAATGCTCTTTGATTGTAGGTGAACTATAAACCCCAGCAACTATAACTCCCAAAATGTCAAGGTCTACTTTCCCACAAACTCCACCAGTGTTCACATTTGGGCATATTAGGTATTTGTGCCAAATGTGGTCCACTGAATGAAAATACATCCTGCATATCAGATATTTCCATTACAGTTCATAACAGTAACAAAATTGCAATTTATTTATTATTTATTTCCTATATTTTTACCCCGCCCTTCTCGCCCCTGAGGGGGGACTCAGGGCAACCTCACAAATGCACCATAGGATGCTGGGGTCATAAAAACAATCCGCAATACATTAAAATATTAAAAACAGTAATTGAACAATTTATTTAAATACGCCTGTTAAAATCAGAATCCAGTCCAGAATCCAAAGTCCAGTCCGGGTCAATTCATTGTCTTAAATCTTCTTTCACTTGCTGTTATTACTGGTCGAATGCTTGGTCCCATAGCCAGGTCTTAAGTTTCCTTCTGAAAGACAGGAGGGAGGTGGCCAATCTCCCTCTCCCTGGAGAGGGAGTTCCACAGACAAGGGGCCACTGCAGAGAAGGCCCTGTCCCTCGTCCCCACCAGTCACGTATGAAGTCACAACGAAAATTTTATGATTGGGGGTCACCACAACATGAAGAACTGTATTAAGGGGTTGCGGCATTAGGAAGGTTGAGAACAACTGTATTAGACTGAAGAGAGTGTTTATTTAGTCTGTATGAAACAGAGAAGAGCTAAAACAGAATGCTTTAGAGAACAGATTGATTAAACTCTCAGCCAATGTACCTGTATGCTGAATACATGAAGTTTGTAAGTAAATAAACTATGTTACTTTTAACGAAGACTACCTATGTTTGGTCCTTGATAGTATGATTTAAAACCAAAGGTTGTGCCTTTGGAGAGTAATTATTTAATTTCCACCATTGCTCTCTTGGAGTTTATCCCCCTCCCCCATGTAAAGGATACCATTTGTTTATCTCACCCTGACTTTTTAACACTTACATTTGTGCCTGTGACCCGCCCTATTGTCCGTGTGATTTTAGATAGTTAGCTGTATATTGTTCCTTTTTTATTTATCTGTATGTATTTTTATTGCGTTTATTGTGTTTATTGTTGATGTTCTTGATTTTATTTTGTTGTATTTGCTGTTTGGTCTTGGCCTCGTGTGAGTCGTCCCGAGTCCCCGTTGGGGAGATGTGTGCGGGGTGCAAAAAAGTTTATTATTATTATTATAGATGTTTCTTGAGCAACTAAAACACTTCTGAAGATCTGCTATATATTTTGTGCACTGGCATATCTTTGTTCCTTACAGTTCAGAGAGATAACCAGGTATATCAGTCTAACAACTGAGAAGCCTAATTTGCTTTGCATGAATACTAGTGGATATTTACCTCTAAGGAGAATGCCAATTAATCTCCAAAGAGGTATGCTTCCAAAAGGCTATGGAGATTTCTGGTTTCCTAAAAAGGTTATGATCTCTAAAAAGTCATACCTTTTTTTTTTAAAGTGATTCTCAGGGACCTATGTCACCATTTTATGGTTAAAATTAAATCAGGCAGGCCTAAGGGAGATGCATTTTTAATATAGCTAGCTCAGAATTAGGTAAAGGTAAAGGTTTTCCCCTGACATTAAGTCCAGTCATGTCCGACTCTGGGGGTTGGTGCTCTTCTCCATTTCTAAGCCGAAGAGCCGGTGTTGTCCATAAACACCTCCAAGGTGATGTGGCCGGCATGCCCACATGGAGCGCTGTTACCTTCCCGCAAAAGAGGTACCTATTGATCTCACATTTGCATGTTTTCGAATTGCTAGGTTGACAGAAGCTGGGGCTAACAGTGGGAGCTCACTCCACTCCCCGGATTCAAACCTGCAACCTTTCGGTCTGCAAGTTCGGCATCTCAGTGCTTTAACCCACTGCGCCACCAGGTGCTCTTAATTAATCTAATCCCAAACACATATGTCCAACAGAAGATATTTTTTTCTATACAACAGACAAATGTATTGATTTGGTCAGAATTTGCAGAATTTATTGGTTAAATAACAAATGAAGCAATCTATCCTTTTTAAAATTGTGTTTTGTGTCTATTAGATCCTAATTTACCCAAACCTTCCATCAAAGTAAGACCAGGGGAGCAGATAACTGTGGGATTAAATATCACCATCGAGTGCTGGGCACCAGAAAGTCATCTGAACTTCTACCTTTACAACTCGAGTGGCTTGGTAGTATCACAGGTGGCATTGCCAGGCAGAAACATAACAGAGTTCAATTTCTTCAGGGTGAGATTAGAAATCTCAGAAAACTACAGTTGTCGATATCATCACAAAAGCAAACCATTCCTGTGGTCAGAGCCAAGTGACCCTGTGGAGCTTCTTGTGTCAAGCCAGGAACAAGGTCAGGTATCTTTCTTTCCACTGTTTTCCAGATCACTCTTTATAAGCCAAGAGTTTTGTCTTCCTTGTTACAATTCCAGCGGGAACCTGCAGAAGTCGCTTCTCCCTTCTCTCAAGAAAGTAGTCTCTTTGTTCTCTTTCTCTGGGAGTGGGAAGGGAGCATCAACTGCCAATAAAGAAGGCAAGTTTGTGGCATCAAGTAAAATGAACCACGTGTAGTTCATGTTTGACCAGCCCACTCACTGCCTTGCCAGAGAAAGAAATATGCCACACAGGTGAGCAGTAAAGAACAAGTAGTTTACTCTTCGCAGTTCAGAACAGCATATGTACTGTGTGATCAGTTGTATCAATTTATATGTCCTTTTATGAGAGAGCTAAAATAGTATTTCTTTTGTCCATGTGGATATACTCCTTCAGCAGCTACATTCCAAACTGTTTCTCTCTGCTTCTCTCTTCAAAAACTGTCTCTTTTAGAGCAGGGGTGGGCAATTATTTTTTCCAAGGGGCCACATGAGAGCCAAAAAATATTATGGAGGGCCACACCTAAAGGCTGAACTACATTCTAATCTACATAATTTATTTATTTATTTATTTACTATATTTACTATATATTACACATCAGTACTATTAACATATTAATATTCATATATTATTAGTATTAATATCATAATTATTATATTATAGTATATATATAGAGACCAGGGGTGCTCACACTTTTTCAGCATGCGAGCTACTCTTAAAGCAACCAAGTCCAAAAGATCTACCTGCCCCCGCCACCGCGTGCTCCCGCCGCCGCGCGCTCTTGCCGCCGCGCGTGCTCCTGCTGCTGTTTTCCACCCGCTCAGTGCTTCCGCCTGCAGGGCATTGCAGGGAGGAGAAAGCACGAGGCGGGGCATCCAGAGGGAGCGCTCCGCTCTGCCTGTCTCGCCGGCAATGGAGGCTGCACAGCTGCTTCTGGACGAGAGAGAGGCTGGGCGCTTCCTCCAGAGGCCCCACCTCGTGCTTCCTTCTTCCTGCAATGCCCTGCAGGCGAAAGAAGCACTGCGAGAGTGGAAGCCAGCAGCAGGAGTGCTGGTGCGTGCAGGGTGTGCGCGCGCATGGCAGGAGCGCCCCATACGGCTGGTGAGGCTCGAAGATCACCTGGAAGAGGGCCAAAGATCTACTAGTAGCTCCCGAGCTACCTAATGAGCACCCCTGAT
This sequence comes from Anolis apletophallus, assembly GCA_030556195.1. Lineage (NCBI taxonomy): Eukaryota > Metazoa > Chordata > Lepidosauria > Squamata > Anolidae > Anolis > Anolis apletophallus. The sequence continues at coordinate 130,576,477 of JARBWK010000008.1, read as the reverse complement.
ATAGACATTATAATATATTGAAATTATAATATAATATAACATTATATTATATTATTTATTATATTATATTATTATTATAAAATTATTATAAAATAATAATAAAAACCACTAAAATTAAATTAAATTCAAGGAGATAAGGTGCGAACCAAGATGAAGGCTGACATCCTCAAGAGAGGAAGGATTCCAAGATGAAATGGCCCAATGGCCCCAGTCCAGATGATGGCAAAGCGGACCCAGCCGCCGCAGCAGCAGAGGAGAGCAGAGCAGCAGGCGATTGGAGGCTGCAGGCCTCTGCCCGCTCTCACCCCCAGCCGTTCCCCAGCTGATCGCCCTGCGGGGCCAAGAGGAAGGGGTGCCACTGCTGCCATCCCATTGCGGGCTCTGTGGGGCCTGTGTCGGCAGACAGGCCGGAGGAGTGGCGGCTTTGGAGTGCCTGCCATCCCTGGAGGCGAAAAAGCTGAGGGCTACACCTTGTAAAACACTGAAAGCAATTCAGGTGGATGTATCAATAAATCAATCAATGAACAAAAGTTATCAAAAATAGTATCTATTCGCTAGTACACTGTTGCAGTAATTAATCCACAGTGGGGACAACGATGAACAGGGACACAGGACGTGAGATAGCACATTAGGCTCTCTCACCTAGTAAATACTTTACTTTAGTTCATGACTTCATGCATTGTTATTGTTTACTTTATACTGTTACATGCTTTGATGCGATTTCTCTGTAACGACTCTCCAACACTCGGTAAGGATCACGCGTAGATTGAAAGCACGGTCCAACACGATTTTATTGCAGGTACGACACATGTGAAGCAAAAGCACCTGCCCGCCACCAAAACACCACTTATATACCCCAACCCCTCCCATCGCCCATGCAATGTCCAGGTAGGGTTGCACCATATCCGGTGATACAGCATATCCCATAGTCCAAAGGGATGTGACCTCATGGCCCCATGAATCAGCATTAGGAGTCCAATTGTCCAATGTCCGGCTCAGAGGAGTTACATCACTTCCCCTGCAGCCTTGCACACACGTGGAAGTTACCTCACTTCCACATGACTCAACACAGTCTTATATAACTGGAGCCCAAGGTCACCCAAGAACTAGGGCAAAGGTCGATGCAATCTCATGCCAGGCTGGGAGCTTGAACTTCACCCAAGCTCAAGTCTCCCAATCCTGACATAACGGCCTCCTCCACCACGTCCTCCCCTGTAAAACAAAATATCATTCAATCCGGAGGATGAAAGGGCCCACATATTTTTTCAGAAGTCCACAATGAAACGTGGGATGAACTTTTCCTAAACTCTTAGGTAACAGAAGGGTATAAGAAACCTTATTCACAGCTTTCTCAATTCTGAAAGGCCCAATATACTTCGGACCTAATTTCTTAGATGGATAACCCAATTTCAAATTCTGGGTGGACAGCCACACTAAATCTCCTTCACTATACTCCTCCCCTTCTCGCCTCTTCCGGTCACCAAACATCTTATACGAACGCTGTGCCTTCCCTAAAGCTTCCGCTACTTCCTTCCATTCCTCCCGGGCTCGTATCTTCCACTCTACTTTCTCCTCCTCAAACTCCAACAGCTGGGGTAAAGGAGCCACCTCCTGACCATAGACTATCTCAAAGGAGACCTTCCGGTGGACGAATGTACCGAGCTATTGTATGCCACTTCAGCATATGGCAACAGATCAGACCAATTAGTCTGCTCTTTGTTACTGAAAATGCGTAGATAAGCCCCTAACGATTTCTGTGTCCTTTCTACGCCGCCATTACAACAAGGATGATAAGAAGTCGTAAGACGCCTCTGAGCCCCAGCACCTCCAAAAACCGCTCCCAAAACTGAGCAGTAAACTGCACTCCACGATCACTCAAAACTTGCTCCGGGCACCCATGCAACCGGTACACATGCTGCACATACAACTCTGCCAAACCTTCCGCAGAAGGCAACCCCTTCAATGGCACAAAATGGGCCTGCTTCGAAAACATATCCAGCACCGTCCAAATGTACTTATAACCTCGACTCGAAGGCAACTCCCCCACAAAATCAGTGCTGACATGCGTCCACGGCCTCACAGGAGTAACTACCACCTGAATCAACCCCTGCGGCTTCGCAGAGGGTACTTTATTCCTAGCACACACCTCACAACACTCCACATATCTCTTTACCTCAGCCCTCATAGCTGGCCACCAATACCGCTTTTCAAGGCCAACAGAGTCTTTGTGACTCCCAATGTCCAGCAGACCTATGATCGTGGTTCAACCTCAGCACCTTCTCTCTCATACTCTGAGGGACATACACTTTATCTCCCATGATCCACAAACCATTCAACGACTTGCACTCCTTCTCATGGCTCTGCAACCATATATCACCTACATAACCCTTCTGCAACTCTAAACTCCACTCATCCACTACTCCCTCTTCTTTCTTAATCTCATTCGCCGCCTGCGCCTCGTCTGCATGGCCAGACCCCAATGTTCTCTAGCAAACACTTCCTCCGCCTTATGCATCTCATTCTCACCCACACTCGGATACCGAGACAATGCATCAGCCACCACATTCTCCTTGCCTTTAATATGCTGGAGTCTGAAATTAAACCGAGCAAAAAACTGCGCCCATCTCACCAACTTGGGAGATAACTTCTGGGGATTCTTAAATATTGAAGGTTCTGATGGTCGGTCATCACAACAAAAGGGAAAGCAGCACCCTCTAAAAATTGCCTCACGTCTGCAAAGCGTTGCGCACAGCAAACGCCTCCTTCTCCCACACTGGCCACCTTTTCTCATGCTCCCCAAACTTCTTCGAAAAATACGCACACGGCTTCATTCTACCCTGCTCATCCTCCTGCATTAACACTCCACCATACGCCCAAGCAGAAGCGTCACACTGCACCACAAGCGGCTTATCCACATCTGGATGCATTAACAACGGCCCATTAAGTAAATGCTTCTTTCAACCTCACAAAAGCCTCTTGGCATTCCTTCGTCCACTCCAACTTAGCTCCTGGAGACTTAATCTTCCTGGACTCGCCCTTACCCCTGGTCTTCAGTAACTCAGTAAGCGGAAGAGTTATCTCCGAAAATCCGCTATAAAAGTGCGATAAAAATTGGCCAATCCCAAAAAAGCCTGCAATTGCCTACGGGTCTCTTGAGCCTCCCAGCTCAACACATCATCCACCTTGGCGGATCCATCAAACTCCACTCTCGCTAATTCTATATCCTAGAAAATCAATCTGATTCTTGCCAAACTCACACTTACTCAATTTTACATACAGACTCGCCTGCCGCAGCCTCTCTAACACCTCCCTTACCAAACAAACATGCTCCTCTCTGGTGCAACAGCGTCACAATCACGATATCATCTAGATAAACAAACACCCCTTATACAAAAAGGGTGCAACACCTCATTGATCAACTGCATGAAAATACCGGGAGCCCCGGCCAAACCGAATGGCATCACGGCCCATTCGTAGAGCCCGAGGGGGGCAAGAAAAAGCAGTCTTCCACTGATCACTTCTCTTCACTCGCACCATGTGAAACTTAGCGTCAATCAAATCAGCTTTGTAAAAACTTTCCACCTCCCAACTGCCCCAACAAATCTTTAATTAGCGGCAGAGGGTAACAGTTGGTGGTACTCACAGCATTCAAACCTCTATAATCAATACACATCCGCAAACTACCATCCTTTTCCTCACGAAACAACACTGGTGCTGCAATGGGAGACTCAGACCTCCGAATAAACCCTCTTCCCATTCCGGCTTGAGGCAGGGGCCGCCGGGGACTTCCTCCTGGATGGCCACCATCGATCCTCACTCCCAAAGGAGATCTAGGACGCTCAGCTGATAGTCCACCATCCATCCACGAATAATAAGTAAAGTCTTCTCTGCCCGGTGCACTCCACACCGACTCCATCGGCTCTCTTCAGGACATGGCTCGGGACATCCTTCTCATAGTCTGTTCCATAGCCTCTAACATCTCATCACCTCCAACTCCGAAGGTGATGCCGTTCCCGTGGTTTCACTACCACACTTCCTTCTAACTGGCCTGTCCTTCGGCACAGTTTCTCTGGGGCCACGCACCTCTGGATCCGTCCGAGCTGCCCAGTTCTTCGGAACAGCTTCTCCGATCCCTCCGGCCCTCCGGACCTCCACCTGAACTGGCCTGTCCTTGGCACAGTCTCCTGGTCCCATACACTTCTGGATCTGCCTGAACTGACCAGTCCTTCGGAACAGCTCCTCCGATCCCTTCGATCCTCCAAACCTCAGCCTGTCTGGAGTCAAATCTCTCTCTCTTCGCGAGGGCAACCTCAGGCTCACCTGAGCTTCCCACAGTCGCTCCGGCTTCTTCAAATTCCTCCTCCTGGGCAACAGCACCTTCCATCATTTCATGGTGCTCGTCCGGGCACCCCACTTGGTCGAGGAAGTGGTCAATCCCACTCCATAGTGCGCGGATTTCCTCAGGGCCGAATCCCATCTATCGATATATTCTTCTTCTCTCCAAGCCAACCTCTCCATTTCTGGGATAGTTGAAAAGGGCTTTTGCTCTGTAGCGACTCTCCAACACTCGGTAAGGATCACGCGTAGATTGAAAGCACGGTCCAACACGATTTTATTGCAGTACGACATGTGAAGCAAAAGCACCTGCCCGCCACCAAAACACCACCATATATACCCCAACCCCCCTCCCATCGCCCATGCAATGTCAGGTAGGGTTGCACCATATCCGGTGATTCAGCATATCCCATAGTCAAGGGATGTGACCTCATGGCCCCATGAATCAGCATTAGGAGTCAATTGTCCAATGTCCAGGCTCAGAGGAGTTACATCACTTCCCCTGCAGCCTTGCACACACGTGGAAGTTACCTCACTTCCACATGACTCAGCACAGTCTTATATAACTGGAGCCCAAGGTCACCCAAGAACTAGGGCAAGGGTCGATGCAATCTCATGCCAGGCTGGGAGCTTGAACTTCACCCAAGCTCAAGTCTCCCAATCCTGACATTCTCATTGATATATGTACCACTGTGTAATTTCGCTGTACCTGTATGTTCATCGTTGTCCCCACTGTGGATTAATTACTGCAACAGTGTACTAGCGAATAGATACTATTTTTGATAACTTTTGTTCATTGATTGATTTATTGATACATCCACCTGAATCCCTGGAGGCGATGCAGGCCTGTAACGGGAGCACTCAGCGACCTGCGCGGGCTGATCGCTGTGGCGACCCGGAGGACGATCAAGCTCTAGTGCAGTGGTTCCCAACCTTTTTTTGACCAGGGACCACTTTGGCCCGGGATCACGCTCCAACATTAGTACCAAAAGGGTTACAAATCAGTTTTTGGTCAACTTTAGGTTCAGTTTTGTTACTTGGGGTGCTGATTCAGAAAATTGCATTGGATAGACCACATCAGCTCTAGTTTCGGAACAGAACATATGCCATCCAGTAATCGTCATCTGCTCGCCCACAGAAAACAACACAATAATCTAGAGCTGATGTTGTCTAGGCAATGCAACTTTCTGAATCAGCACCCCAAATAACCCCAGGAACAGGCCTAAAAAGGAAGACATCAAGGCGCCCCCACTTCCAGGTGCCACGTGGAACGGCTCCACTCAGGGGGAGGGGGGGGGAGGAGAAGCAGCCGTCAGTAGGCTTGTTGTTGTGCCTTTTGTGTGTAGTTAGCCTCTCCCCACCCGACATCTTCATTGCCTCAGCACTATAAGAGGGTTTCGTGAGACCAGTCACTCTTGTTGCAACTGTGTAGTAACGGTGAGACCATATTTTAGTTCTTGGGGACCACTGGTGGTCTACGTACCACAGGTTGGAAACCACTCCTCTAATGACAGCTATTTATTAAAAACAGGACCGGAAATTCAAAAAGGTTGTCTCCAAGGTCAGAAAGAGACATGTTACTATCTACATGACCATATCTTTAAGAATTTAAGTTAGCTGTGGAAATATTGTCTGCCGAGTGCATCTGGGATTGTCATATACATTACAGAAATTGGAAGGGATATTTAAAATGTTAAGGAAATTTTTATAAAAAAGCTTTTCAAGATACTGAATTCTTTTGCAGGTATAACTGAACCAGTGGGAGCAATGGCTATCATATTGGCAAGCACTTCAGCAGGCGTTCTCCTCCTCCTCCTCCTCCTCCTCTTGCTTGCCTTTCTCCTGTGCAGAAAAAGGAGGAAGGGTAAGTTTGCCCACAATGTATTTTTTAAGTCATAGAAAGCCAGCTCGGTGAAGTGGTTTGAGTGTTGAAGTAGGCCCCTAGGATTCAAACCCACTGTCAGCTGTTGAAAACCCCTAAGCTACTTTGGGCAAGTCATACCCTCTCAGGCCCCTTCTACACTGCCATATAATCCAAATTATCAACACAGATAATCCACATTATCTGCTTTGAACTGGGTTATATGATTCTACACTGCCATACTATAGGGCCCCGTGGTGGTGCAGTGGTTTAAATCACTGAGCTACTGAACTTGCTGATTGAAAGGTTGGCGGTTCAAATCTGGGGAGCAGGGTGAGCTCCCGCTGTTAGGCCCAGCTTCTGCCAGCCTAGCATTTCAAAAACATGCATATGTGAGTGGATCAGTAGGTACCACTTCGGCAGGAAGGTAACGGCTCTCCATGCAGTCATGCTGACCACCTGACCTTGGAAGTGTCTACAGACAATGCCCACTCTCCAGCCTAGAAATTGAGATGAGCACTACTCCTCAGAGTTGGACACAACTAGACTTAATATCAGGGGAAACCTTTACCTTTACCCTGCCATACAATCCAGTTCAAAGCAGATAATCTTGATTTTATATGGCAGTGTTGAAGGGGCCAGAATATCAAGGCAGATAAGACACAATATCTACACTGATCTGGGTTATCTGAGTCCATACTGCCATATAATCCAGTTCGATGTGCATTTTATACAGCTGTGTGGAAGGGGCCTTAGTCTCAGAGAAAAACAGGAGCAAACCTCATCCGGACTTGTGTATTCTTCCTCATTAATAGCTTTTGCCAACTTGACCACTCTCTGATGTTGTTCAGCCACACATATCTGGATTTTATTCTATGAAATCCTGGATAGTATGTTCTACCTGTTAGCATTCAGAAGCAGCAAATCTGTTTGCTTCCCAATTTTCAAGAAGGGGGGTGTCCAGTAAAAGCCACGAAATAAGTAAGGTATGACCCTCCTAATGAATGAATGATCCTGCCATCTATTTCTTCCCACGACAGGCAAAAGGTCCTTTATTATAAGTGACTTTTATGGTTTTGAAATTACATTTTTCATGGACTGGAGGTTTGGAACAAATTAAATCAATAGATGGAGGGAAATGGTGATGTGTGTGAGAAAGAGTGGCCGATGTGTTCCAATTTCAACCCCTTCGCTCTTGCAAAATGGTTTAAGGCTGTAACCCACTTCCTTGCATTCGAGGGAACCGCCTGAAGGAGTATTTTGTGGGGCGAGTGGGCTTATTAACGAAAGACCCTCTTCATAAATGTAGAGCAGAGTAACTTATGAGCAGCAGCATGACCCAGCACTAGTAGCCCAAAGTGATAAAAAAAAAAAAAACCACAGATCTCACAACCTCTGAGATTCCTGCCATAGATGCAGGCGAAACGTCAGGAGGGAATGCTTCCAGAACATGGCCATATAGCCCAAAAAATCTACAACAACACACAGATCAATGTTATATCTTCCTTATGAGGCTTTATAACAAAATAATATGGTTGTACTATTTACAAGAAAAAGGATCCCATAACACAAATAAAGTTCTTTACACTTCCTTCTTTACTTCCATGCTGGGCTTCTTTCTCATGTAGGTAAATAGTAGGGGTGGTTGATCCATGAAAAATTTGATTCTAAACTCGGTTGGGGGGGGGATTCATTTTTTGGTTCGTTATAGAAATTAATTTAAAAAATTAAATAAATTTCGCGATTGAAACGTTATTAATAACGAATTTTCATTTTTATTCATTATGCCAGCTGGGAGGCTAGAATGGAGGGCTTGCTTTCCCTTCTTCCCTCTCTGCCCCCCTAGCTCAGAAGCATCGCGCATTATATATAATGTGCGATGCCTGTCAGCTGGGAGGGGCAAGGAGGAAAGAAGGGAGTGCTTCCCCTCCTCCTCCCCTGGATAACTCGCGTTATTCCCATCCAGGGGAGGTGGAGGGGGTTCGCCTGCCCTCGGCAGCCTCTTCCTTGCCAAGATATAAGCCAACTCAGGCTTCAGGGACAAGGAGAGGAAGAGGGGACATGAATCCCCTCCTCCTCCTGTCCTTGGCAATAAACTGGGACAAGGATCCCGGGTTATTCCTAAAGACAAGAGGAGGTGGGGACGCGAATCCCCTCCTCCTTATGTCCTTGGCAATAAAGCGGAGGAGGCGCCTTTCCTCTTCCTTCGGTTGCTGCAACTGAAGGAAGGAGAGGGATGTTTTGGCCTTCAACCCTCAGAAATCCTAACAGCTGGTAAACTGGCTGGGATTTCTGGGAGTTGTAGGCCAAAACACCTGGGACCCAGTCTCCTCTCGCGAGTTGAGAACTGAGGATGGGAAAATACAACTTAATAACGTGACCCTTAGAAAAAATGGCGGCCGGGTTCGGTTTTGAAATTTCTCTTCCGGGTTGGACCCCAAGGGTCGATATATGATAGAAATAATTTCAAATACGAAAAATAACTGATTTCAAAGTAATTTAAACAGGAGATATCCACCCCTAGTAAATAGCTTCGCTCTCACAGAGCCTCTTCTCACACCAACGTTTGTTTTATCAGGAGCTTTACACAGTAGCTTTTTTACACATAGCAGCCTTCACACAGGAGCTTCGCACACAATGGCCTTCAACCTGGGGTTTCTTCTCACCGAAGCTTCTCACACCAGGCCTACTAACACTGAAGCCTACATCACACTGAGAACTTTCTTCTGCTGTGGCCTTCTCACACTCAGGGCTGTCTCAGACTGACACCTCTCATATACTGAGGCGAACTAGCCTTGAGGTCTACTTCACACTGAGGCCTACTAACACACTGAGGCCCTCCTCCTACGGAGACCTCTCACAGACTGAGGGGAAGTAAGCTACACGCATATCTGCTTATATTTAAGTACAGCTTTTGCTGAGCCATTACATCCATTTAAACCTTTCCATGCTTTACTCACAGTTTTGTAACTTTTAATATTTCTGACATATTTGTGGGGAGTGGAATCCTCCTGGTTGTGATGAAGGAGAATGTTCAAAGTGGCAGAGCATGTTAGCTGGCCCTGATTTTTCCTGTCTGGAATTTTGCAGTTTTATCTGTGTTCTTTATTTACTGATTTATATATATATATATATATATATATATATATATATATATATATATATAGTAAATATATATATATATAAATAAATATATATAAAATATATATATATATAAAGAACAACACTCAGAAAACAGAGGAATTCCAGATAGGAAACAATCAGACAAGAGTTCTGTCTCCCACCCTGGACATTACACAGATATAGAAACCTCACTTGCCTAGTTCCCAACAGACCTCACAACCTTTGAGGATGCCTGCCACAGATGTGGGTGAAACATTCAGAGAGAATGCTTCTGAAACATGGCCATACAGCCTGGAAAACTCACAGCAACTCAATTTGGTTTCAGTTTGAAAATCTCATACTGTACCTCTAATCTACAGGATTTACTGCCAATGAAAGAAGTCAACCAGTGGAAACGGTAAGACTTTTTCCGATGAGCAAACACTTTTCTTGTGTCTGTGAACTTCCTGACAAATACGGATTGTTTCTTCCAGAAATCACATCAGTGCATCAATTTCTGCCCACTCATCTTGCTGGACATGGGGGAAGGCTCCGGGTTAGGTGTAAACTGACAGACTTTGAGTCTGTCTGGGTCTGGGGATCCTCAGGGGAGACCTGTCTTTTAATGTTAACATGTTCGCAGGGATATTTGGTGGAGCTGTGAGACAGCTGTCCCTAAACTCTGGACTTCCCTTACAAGGGAAGCTGGACTGATCTGTGCTGTACCTTTTTAATTGAACTGGTTTTAGACTTTTCATTGGTTTCAATAGTATGAATATTCAGCCATGGTTTCCTGTTGTCTTTCTCTGGAATGCAGCCCGTTGCATCTGCTGTTATTGACATCCATTGAAACATTGCACGAACATCTATATAAATAAAAATGTAATGTTCGTTTGTGGGATTAACATAACACAAAAACCACTGGGCGAATTGACACCAAATTTGGATACTATACCCCTAACAGACCAACGAGTGACCATCACTCATAACACCCCCCTCCCAAAAAAACCCAGTGGAAAGGACTTTAAAACCCCAAAAAGCTAATTGACAATACAGAAAAAGGGAAGGATGAGGGTGGGAGGGAAGGGGGAAAGAAAGAAGGAAAGAGAGAAGAAGCATGGAAGCAAAGAGTGAAGGAAGGGAGGAAAGAGGTGGAGAAGAAAGGAGAGTAAGCAGAAGGAAAAGAAAAAGGCGGAAGGAAAGGTAGAGGAAGGAAGGAGAGAAGGAAAGAAAATAAGGAAGGAAAGGGAGCGAAGGAAGGAGGGAAAGGAGAGAAAGAGAAAGGAAAAAAGGAGAGAGAAGGATTGAAGCAAAAAGCAAAGGAAGGAAGGAAAGAGATAGAGAAGGAAGAAAGGAGAGAAGAGCAAGGAAAAGAAAAGGGGAAGGAAGGAAAGAGGTAGAGAAGGAAGAAAAGGGAAGGAAGGAAGGAAAAAGGGAGCAAAAGAAGGAGAGAAAGAGGGAGGGAAGGTTGGCCACAGCAATGCGTAGTGGGTACGGCTAGTTTCTTATTAATCGTGTGCTCCTTTGAAATGGGATGGAACTAGAGGACACCCTTGATAAGGCTCCTGGTAACCTTGGGGTGCCTCATCTACCTTTATTAAAGCAGCCAATCAGAATTCCTTTATTAATCCCAAAACATCTTTGTCAAGTGTAGTAGCTGCCCAAAAGGAAGCAGTTGCAGGGTTGTAGTCATACATTGCAAACTGGACATACGTTCCCAGAACTTTTACAATGCCCGATAGGCTTAGGGTATTGGATGTATTTATAACTTCAACCTCAACCTTTCTCTCTTTTTCTAATTTCACCTGTAGCCCGTGGAAATTAATACTGGAGTAGTAGAACCTGAGGAAATCACCTATGCTGAACTGAGCAGCTGCTCCTTCAAGACTAGGCAGACAACAAAACAGGACACTCTCAGTGGATCCTGTATATACACAGTCGTGGCCCAAAATAAAAACGGTCCAGGGCAATAAGGACTTCTCAGAGGTGCAAGGGACTTCTGGGACTGGGGCCATGACATATCCCAGCATTCAATGGACACATCTTAAGACAGGCTTGCATATATCAAAATGTTGTAATATATTTCCATTCTACGAGTTAGGAGCCCCCGGTTGCGCAATGGGTTAGACCCCTGTGCCGGCAAGACTGAAGACTGACATGTCGCAGGTTCGAATCTGGGGAGAGTGCGGATGAGCTTCCTCTATCAGCTCCAGCTCCTCATGTGGGGACATGAGAGAAGCTTCCCACAAAGATAAAACATCAAAACATCCCCTGGGCAACATCCTTGCAGATGGCCAATTCTCCCACACCAGAAGCAACTTGCAGTTTTTCAAGTAGCTCCAGACATGACAAAAATATTCTACAAGTTGTGTCAACTTCTGCTAAATATTTGGCTTGAGTTGTGTTTTTTAATGCTTTGTATGTATATCTTTATTTTTTTAAAGGGGATATAACAGTGCGAGAGAAAAAATAGTAGGATGCTTTTGTTAAGTTTTATTCTGGTCTGTTTTTATTGTGAGGTGGTTGGACTTCAGTGCATCAAAAAAACCAACCTAAAATTGAGGTTTATTGGTTTTATTTGTGGATTTAACTGGACACTCCCATTTTGCTTTCCATGTTACATTAGAATTGCAAAATGCTTGGTGGTTATTGCATGCCGTAAATATTTATTTCTCAGATCTACAAAACTGTTTATTCTCTGCCAAGAGAGAAATTAGTCCTATTGCACCATCTACTGGACTATGTCTGTTTAAAAACAAAGAGCTCATATCTAGACAATTGTGGGACATTACCGCGTCCCATTTTTTTGAATTTGATTTTAGAAACTTGTTATCACACCTATCTATGTAGGCAATTTTATATTCTCCTGTTTTCCTCCCATCTCTTGATTTTCCACACGGACCCATAGATAAGTTATAGCTGTATCCTTAACACATTTACAGCACTTACATGGATAAGTGCACCTGTCTGAATTTTGAAGTTTCCTTTTTGATCCAATTTTACATATATCTTGAATTCATCTATCAGCAAGGGTATTCTACCATTGTTTTGGAAAACGTGTTTGTTATGTTTGACCATGGGGAACCCTGTTGATGCAGCTGAGCTGCTGAACTTGCGGACCGAAAGGTTGGCGATTCGAATCGGGGAGCGGGGTGAGCTCGTTGTTAGTCACATTTTATTGGGAGTCCCTCTCAGTGTCACGTGGTCGATCTTACATTAGTGAGAGTGAATACTATTACCTGCTTGGACGCTTATATATTGACGCCACTTCATTACCGGAGCCTTGATAAAGCCCAGTTGGGGGCGAAACAGAGGCCCTAGACACCTCATGCTGTCGGCTCATTTGGAATTGCAGTCCTATTTGGCTGTTTGTTTGGCTTCAATCTGAATTTCCAGCTTAATTTTTTTTTTACACGGAGGCAGCTCTCCCTCTGAGGAAGCCTCCCAGGTTTCTTTGCTTTCCGAGTAATTCTGACTCAATACTCAAACCCTAGTGTTCACATTGGATTTTATTGTATACCAGACAATAATCCGGACTATAAAAACACAGAACACCATCGTCTTTCCTGCTCTGACTCACCTGTGAACTCACAGATGTATTTTCCACCGATGTTCATTTAATATACCCTAGATTTTACAGGGTTTTTTTTATATGCCTGAATATAATCCAGATTATAACACTACGGAGCGCTATTTTTTTTAGTTCTTTCCACCCTTGTACTCACCTGTGGATTTACGGACATGTTTTTCATCAAATAGATATTTATATACAATGAAAATACCCGGAGCTCTTGATCGCATCTAGTTGGATGCCGACTTTAATATAACCCAGATTATATCTCCACGGAGCACTTTTATATCCTCCATTGAGGTCCTACTTACCTTCTGTCAGGAGGAACTCATGAGTAATGGACTTTAGAACATTGGAACATTATCCTTCATATTTATTGAGTCACTCCTCGTGGGTTTAGGGATTGCCTTACCCTTTACTCACTTGAGGACTTTCACATATGTATGTTCCCCGTTGAATTGATGAATATTGTGATACTTTCCAGATTCCAAGAATGCTATCTTGGGTTTGAGTTCTATATGTAGTACCTCTGCTTTTATGGGTCGATACTGATTTGACAATTGTACTTTGCTTATATTCATATTTATTGCACAATAATCTGCATGTTTATATGTATGTATTTATGCCTTGATATTCTATCTGTATATTATGGTATTTGTGTATCTATGTAGTTGTTATATCTCCTATTGTATTTTGATATCCATGATATACAGTTAATTAGTATAGGTAGTATTAACTACAGACATCGACTCATTTTTCCTAGAGGATTACTAATTATTTACAAGCATATTGTATATGTCCCCTTGTCGTGGGGGAGAGGCTTGCGTACCCTAATGAAGTTGTGAGCTATGCTGGCAGTGGCATAATAGCCACTGGTAGGGCCTCCCATGCCAGACAGGTCACAACCGAAGGGTCTGACAAAGAGCGTCAAAGGGCAGGATGGGCTCTCTAGTCTTTTGGCAACCATCCTAAGAGAAGGAAAACTCTTGATTTCAAACCCGGGCAGATGGTGCTTGTTTAACCCTGTAAGGTAACCATCTAGAGAAGGAAACTCGAACCAAACCTACGACCTGAGGATCTCGCTGCCACTGTCCCAGCTCGCTAGGCCCCGGCAGATGAACCTTTGGTTTAAAGGGTGAGGCCAGTTCTGTGCGCGCTGCGCTCCACCAGAAAAATCCATTGCACAGGCTCGAAGGGCACATCCAACTTCGGAAAACGAAATCATCGGCGCGCTTGTGGGGAGCGCGGGATGAATCCTTCCCAAGAATCTTCGTTCGCGAAGTAATGCCAGAGATATGCTTATATATGCTCTCATTGACTTTCAAGTGTTTCTAGTTACTGCTTGTGTTGATTGCCTTGTCTGTTATAGCAGCAGTACCCAGTGTTTTGTTTGTTACACGCTCTGGGAATGTCACGCTCAAGCCAAGCATATTCCTATCACGTGACACGATTCAAGATTTGGGAAATATGTACCTGAATCCACATATTACATTTAACTCTTATGTGAATTAAGTGGCACGCCAAGACAAAGATATAGTTTTAAAAGATTTTATTCCAATCAAGTATTTTAAAAAGTTATACCCTCCCCTAACACACACACCATTAAAAATACAAGCACAAGGTTCTGCCTCCACCCCCTCTTCAGGATACCGGCCTGATTGTGGGGGCAAGAACTACCCTGAGGCCTCAAACTCCCATGCCAGGAGCTGAGAGCACCCTCCAACCACCCTCTTCAATATAGCACCATTAAAAAACACACCCTCATTCCCCCTCCCCCAACCCTCCCCAATTCCCAACCCAAACCAACATACACCCAGGGCTGTGTGCATTCCACCATCATTCTGCACAAAATTCCAGAATCTAAAACTGGATGCAGGTCAAGTTGGACCCTTCCATTGAAAAAAAGTTTCTAGCCTCCAAGGCTGCGATGACAAGTTTGACATTTTTGGGAGCCTCATTACATTTTAAAAGCTAAAAGAGTAAGGTAGGCAGGAAGATGATCAGAATTTCCTGTGGCCAAAGCTTACATAGCCTCCGTAGCCCACCCCAACAACAAAAGAAGCTTTTTAAAAAATAAAAAACCCAACAAGTATGAAAACTAGATTGATTTTCCTAATCTATAAAAACTGAGTTTGGTTTGTGGTGAGATGTGTACATACAGCCCTGGAAGTATGTACTTCAATTGTGGCATCACCCCTTCCCCCCCGCTACCATTCCTGTGCAAGGGGGGAAAACAGACTTGTCCAGTTCAATAAGTTTTGTTAAAATGTCCTTACGGTGAATGGACAAGTGCTGGAACAGCCCTGTATTTAAATAAAGCATTGGGTATATTATACTGGACAGAGAGCAAAGAGCAGTACATATCCACACCCAGATCCTGGATATTATGGGCTGTTCCATTCATTCCTTTTTATAAAGTCAGATCAAGTTGAAGTTAGCAATGGCTTTACCACAAAAGGCAAGACTGATGTACTGGGGTTAAGAATTGAAAACAACAGGATAGAAAGTGATCCTCCGCAACCCTCCACCTCACCCTTCCCTGAGGAACCCAGCCATCCAGAGTCTCTTATGTCCAGTTTCCTTATTTCCCCCTTTTGCAGGGGTCAAAAATATCTCCGCTTCCTGAGCATGGCTTTTATGGAATTTTGTGTTCTTTTGAAATGGCGGTTGACTGGCTCCAAGCCAAAAGCATGCTTTAAACACTCTCTCACGGTAGATGGGAATAGCAATGTAACAGACAATGGCATCATCTGGGAAGAGAACAGAGGCTGGAGCATGGAGAGGCAAAAAGAAGGAGCTTGACTTCAAAAGATCAGACTGAATGGAGTTGAGATGATGGGCAAAACAAAAGAGGACCCTGAGAAGCTTCTGATCAGGAGAAAAAGAAAACCCATTTAGCCAGGATGGAAGGACAGAAGGCAGCTGGTTCTACTATCCATTCATGAGAACATGCATTTTTTTAATGTGAGAGGGATGGGGATGAGGGTGAGGATGGGAGAAGGAGAGACTAAACGGACACAGGATTGAAAGCAGATCAAAGACAGAGGCTGGAGAGGTGTCTTGATGCTTTCCTTCCCAAACGAGGTAGCTTAAAGTACAAACCCACCTTAAAAGATGGGGAAAACAAGAGGCACAGAAAGGTGAAAACTGAGCCCCAGCCCACCCTTCAAAAGGGAGCATTCAGTGTCCTGGCTAGCAATACACACCCACCCACCCCTTTCCCCATTTAAGCCCTTCATCATCTCACCCTCGTCCTCTCCCCACCCCCAAACCACCATAACAGCTACTATCTAAAGTTTGTGCACTAGCTGGCTACTAATAACAAACATGAAACAGCCACAAAAACGGACAGAGCAGCAGGCAGGAACATAAGTATGGGCACTCCTATCAGAAGGAGCTTGGAGCAGGTTGGCAACAACAGAAACACAGCTGTTCTTTAGTAAAGGTCTTGGGTGGCATTCAAATGCTGATACAGAAGTGAAAATGCATGCCTTGTAACATTTTGATATTATTATTAACTTTATTTTTGTATTCCGGCTTTCTCCTCATAGGGACTCTTATCACCATTAATCTCCTGTATTTCTTTCAATTTGGCCCAAGGCTTTATTGGGATACAGCTGTGCATTTGCACAGAATAAGCACTATGCCACATGCACAAGGTGCTGTACCTAAAACAAACAGGGATGCTCGACTAACAAATGACTGGGTTTGTCTGTCTAGAATCATAGTTCTCATCCTGTGGCTTCCCAAGAGTTGGGCTACAACTCCCAGAAATCTCAGCCAGCAGTTAGGATTTATGGGAATTGAAGGCCAAAACATCTGGGGACCCCCAGGTTGAGAACCACTGGTCTAGAATATGGTATTATAGAGGTTTAAGATAAAAGCAGTCTATTTGAAAGCTATATTTTGAGTCACAAAAACAAATTTGGGAAGCAGGGAAAGACATGCAGTTTCATCTGTGTATCAGTTCTCGTGTGCATTGACATTTCCCAATTCTCTTTTCTGAATAACGTTGCACTCTGGAGCAGCTTTGTATACTAATGTGTAGGTCCTGGGAAATGGCTTAAATTGCCTGCATACATTCAGAATTTTCTATCTTGCAGTTTGCCAAGTGCTCTCCACAGATGTGGGAGACTGCTTTTCACAGTCCACTTGGGCACATTTCTCAGATGCCTTCATTTGAGTATGCAGTTGCCATCATCCATGAAACACAATTTGAATTCATTTTGATGTTCATCACAGTAGAAACCAGTTATACTAATAAGCATACTTTATTGGGCCAGTGTTGGTAACTGGTACCCTGTCGATATTCTGTGTTTCTGTGAAGGTTATGCCATGAGGCTGTTTCTTCCAAAGTTACCGCAGGGTTCAGAAAAACCTGCCAGATTCACTGATCAAACCTCAAAGTAAGCAATGAAACTGCAGGATGCCTGGTTCAATGAGGGCAAGCAACATACTGAAACATGCTCTTTGGCTACTCCCACTAGCAGCTGAAACAGCTACACCCAACAACAGCCAGTGCTTTGGCCTCTTTCCCTAACAACCACAACATCCTTCTGTCAGTCCCACCACCATCAAAGGTGCAGTTGGTGGAGAGGCAAGAGAGAGCCTCTTTGGTGGATGCCCCCGAACTCTGGAACTCCCTTCCCAAGGAGACCAGAAGGAATCTCTCCTTATTGTCTTTCCAGCAGTTGGCTAAAACGGGTTAGGAAGTACTGCATTGTCTTAGAATGGTTTGCAACAGTTTTTAATGCTATAGTTGTCTTTTAATTTAATTAATTTCATTTTATTTCAATGTTTACTTTTCACACATTTTAGCTGCATCGCTTTTTAAATGGTGAGTTGCCTTGGATCCCAATCTACCCACCTACTCAGAATTTCTCGGAACTTGTTGGGAGGGAAATAAATCAAAGCACATGCTGTCATAATAAAAAAGGGGGAGAAAAACAGAAAGTGTGCAAAGCACAAAGGCAGTCAATATGCAGAATGGGTATCAAAATATAATATCAATCACAAATATCAAAATCAGTGTAATACACAATAAACAAGAGCCATACTACCCGTATTCCGTAAGTGCTTCTAGAGAGTCGCAATGAGTCCAGCCTAAAGCGGGTCCATAATCCCAGGTAGGTACGGAGGTCCGAGCCTCCGGTTGGAAAATCACGAAGCAAGCTGAACCAAAATTGTAATCCACAAAGCGAAGGTAAATCCAAATGGGGAAGCGGCGGAGGTGGACGGTAGGCAGAAAATGAACTCCTGGCGGATGCGGAAAATTGAATGAGATCCTCCCAAGTGTAGGGCTTGAAAGCTCAAGCCAACAGCTCGCAATTGTGGTAAATATTGGCCACAACGCCATTTCACCAAAACTGGCTTTCTCGGGGCTCAATTCAGCATATATGCAGCGTCCAAAGCATCAGGATCAGGCAAAACAATAGTATAACCCTTTCTGGATCCAATTTCTTCCTCTGCGTCTGCCAGGAATTTGTTTTCAGCCTACCGTCCGCCTCCGCCGCTTCCCCAGTTGGATTTACCTTCGCTTTGTGGATTACAATTTTGGGTCAGCTTGCTTCGTGATTTTCCAATCGGAGGCACAGACCTCTATACCTACCTGGGATTATGGACCCACTTTAGGCTGGACTCATTGCGACTCTCTAGAAGTACTTACAGAACACGGGTGGTATGGCTCTTGTTTATTGTGTATTACACTGTGATTTTGATATTTGTGATTGATATTATATTTTTTGATATCCATTCTGCATATTGACTGCCTTTGTGCTTTGCACCCTTGCTGTTTTTCTCTACTTTTCTAGCCTGTCATAGTAAAAAAAAACCAGACTTGCAGATTATAGTTTGTTTAGCTGTTTGAGCTGCGAGTGGGAACAATTAGAGAGGGCACACAACCTTGCTGCTCTCTACTGATAAACCAGGGTCCCTGTGGCTTACTGTGGTGTTCAAACACAGTTTGTATCAGTGGTTCTCAACCTGTGTGTCCCCAGATGTTTTGGCCTTCAACTCCCAGAAATCCAAACAGCTGGTAAACTGGCTGGGATTTCCGGGAGTTATAGGCCAAAATACCTGGGTACGCACAGGTTGAGAACCACTCATGTATATGAAGAAACCAAGTTTAATCAAGTTTTACCAATGCTCCCTGCACATGATTCAAGGTAAACAACTACAGCTCATCCTAACAGCAAACTGTGCCCTTACACCTCTTCACAAACTATTGCCTAAAAATCACTTTCAAACACACACATTATTACCCAGGAATCAGCACCTATACTTGCAGAGCTGTGTACAGCAGAAGGCCTGAACTACAATACACTGTTCATCTCAGAGCTAAAATCCATGCCAGGCAACTACAAAGGTTTTCTAAGACAGACTCCTCTAGCCGGAGATCAATGAGCTTTTCAGCTGAATGCTATCATAGTTACTCAGAAGGATGCCTGAATTCAAGATTTAACCCCCTCATATATGGAGAACTGCAGCCTTAAGAAACCAGTGTGACTTCCATGTGCACATCTGTCTTTCAAATGTTATTTGGAGAAACTCCTTTTAAGACTGAAATACATCAAGGTGGAGGTCAAAATCAAAAGAAGGAAGTGAAAGATTAAAATCATAGGCTCTCCTATGATTCCTGCCTATGCACTTCCAGAGAGCACCACAAAGTTCTCCATAAAACTGCCAACCGCAAAACAAAGCGACCACTCTCAGAAAACAGCTGGGTATGATTATCCCATCTACCCAATAGCTCCTGGTACCAGATGCTAAAATTGCAGTTTGATCCCAAAACATCTGCTAGAAATCCCAACCACTGCCAGAAGAGGGCAGTGGGCAAATATGCTGCAAGTGGTTTTAAACCAAACACAGCAACCACTAGGCAAGTAAGAGGCATTTATCCTGCTCAAGTCAACACCTCGCAAAAGGAAGGTGTCACACCACAATGCCCCTGAGCCAAGCGGTCCCCCTGACTAGAGCTGAGAAGCAAAACTAGTTTCATTCTCTAACAAACTACAGTGTGAAATATTTGCATAAAACTGTCTAATGCACTGGAATTCTGAAACTCTATCAAACCTCAACTGTATCAAATATAAAAAACCTGAATGCTTTGAGTTTATTAGGAGTCTAAAAAGTTCCCGGTACACATTTGTTTAAAAGTCCCAGCAGAGAGAAGACAGACCTAATACAAAACTGGCTTTAAAAACTAGAAAATTAGATGTCTTTAAGTAGTAGGCACCCAAAAAGAGGTGGGAGGGGAGGGGGGAACAGTATAATTACCTAAATAAGCCTGTATAGCAGCAAGTCGCTGCCATCAGGTTACATGGGTCAAAGAGTTTGGGTTCCATGCAATTATGCACTTCCGGTTGCTGGTTTTCTTCAATGGATTAAAGAGACTTCCCTGATTGGATGTAAATTTCCTTCATCAATAAGTCACATGACCTACGGCAGCTTCACAGCTTTGATAGGGTGACAAACAGCAAAAGCACCATGTGAGCATGTAGAAAAGTCCATGGATGAACTGTTACAAAGCATAGGATGGGCACACCTAGAGTCAGAACGCAGTAGTCTTGAGGACAGAAAGCAAAGCTCTGAGAGAGGACAACACAGGGTGGTGATCCCAGATATCCATGCAGACTATTATATGGCTTGTTTCAAAGGTGTGTACTAAGGTCAGGCTAGACCGTGGAATGCACTTTTAAAACAAAAGAAGTGTGGGACTAATGGAGAAAGCACCCTGGGAGGAAAAAAGTCTGCATTAGAAAAAAGAAAAGATAGAACACAGTATTGTGTTCTTATTTCTTTTTGTGGATGTGTCACATCAGAACAGATGAGAGAAGGCTTCTTGCCCCATGCAAAGACTGAGGCCCCTTCTACACTGCCATATAAAATCCAAATTATCTGATATGAACTGGATTATATAGCAGTATAGACTCATACAATCCAGGTCAAAGCAGATCATGTGTATTTGATAATCTGGATTATATGGCAGTGTAGAAGGGGCCTGAAAGAAAAAGAAGGTATATGGATTTTGCCCTGGCTTATCAAGAACGAGTCGAGAAAGAAAAAGCAGTCTCTTCCCAGTACCTAGAGCAGTGGTTCTCAACCTGTGGGTCCCCAGATGTTTTGGCCTTCAACTCCCAGAAATCCTAACAGCTGGTAAACTGACAGGGATTTCTGGAAATTGTAGGCCAAAACACCTGGGGACCCACAGGTTGAGAACCTCTGACCTAGAGGTACAGCCAGATCAAGAGAGATCCTCGCAGGAACCTGATGCCATCTCAAGGTTGATGGAGCCATGGCTCACCACCAGTCGCAGCCGTTTGGGTGGCACAAAGGGAGGGAAGGAGACTATTTGCTTGGGAGGAGGCTGCTCCTCCACCTGCTCCTCTACCTGTTCCTTCTCCTCTACCTGTTCCTTCTCCAATGGGTCTGAAGGAGGCTGTTCCCAGTGCTCCCTGCCTTCTAAGGAGGGTCCCTCAAGGTTGACGTGAGCATACTGTGCAAGCTTGGGGTCTACTGTTGGTAGAGCCAGCTGGGATTTGGGCAAGAGCTTAGCTTGCCGTCTGGCCATGCTCCTTGTTCTGTAGAGTAGCTGGCTAGAGGAAAGAGAGCCTGAAGCAAGGAGGGCTTGCTCTCCTAAAGCAAGGGGTTCTGTGACCTTGGTGTTGCTCTCCACAGTTCCTATGGGATGCTCCTCAATTCCCTGGCTAAGTTCCCCATTGCTGAGGTGCAGTTGATGGTCCCCATTCTCAGATACTTTGTCTGTCTGCGACCCTATCCAGTGCAAGGGTACCCTTTTGCCAAGATTCACAAACAAGCTGCGCCGGTCAAACCAGGTTACATTGTGCTTTTCCAGGAAGGAGTAATCCTGTTGGGCCCATGAGCGCCTCGAATGCCAGATATGTGATGGGAGCATAGAAGGAGGACAGCGAATCAGACGTACCAGGAGTCGCTTACGGATCTTACATCTATGTGCCCTGCAGGCCAAGCAGTCATGTACTGGGATGTATAAAGGCTTTAACATCCTAAAGTACCAGCGAATAGAAGATCTACGTAAATTACCTGGAGAAGAAAAAAGGAGGTCAGTTCCCAAAACCATGCTCCCTTTCCTACTTTTAGATTTCAAACTGAATCCACTTTCACTATGGCAGTTATCATACACTTTGCCTTCATCACACAGTGAGCGTTTTTCAGTCCTCTGTACCCCAGCGGATTCTCCTTGTTGGAATTCAACCCCACATTGCTCAAGTCTGTAGTCCGCAATGGGGAACAGTTTAGTTAGTTTAAAATTGACTAATGGTTTCCCTTACCCCTTGTCTCCTGTATAACGGTTGGTAAGGTATCTACTTGCTCTCTCCTCTCTGTTTCTGCTCTCATTCTGATTGGTTGTGGAAAAATGATACTTTTCTACTGCAAGCCTTTTTTAATCTGCCTTCTTACACTTCAGTATGGAGAGTATATGCTGTGTGCTTTGAGATCTCTCTCTGCTTGCGTGTCAGTAGAGATGTAGTGATTGAGTTTTTCCCTCTCTTGAAACCTTAGAGAAAATGGGTGTTACGAGTAGCTCAAACCCATTTCTTGATTATTAAGATCATTATTGTAAATAAACCTTTTGTGATTTTTTAAAACATTGCATTCTGCATATTTGCCTCCCAAGCTCTGAATTCTTTACAGCCACATCCACGACACTTCACGCTCTGGGTTGTTGTAGGTTTTTTGAGCTGTATGGCCATGTTCTAGAAGCATTCTCTCCCGACGTTTCGCTTGCATCTATGGCTGGCATCCTCACAACCTCTGAGGATGTCTGCTATAGATGAAGGTGAAATGTCAGGAGAGAATGCTTCTAGAACATGGCCATACAGCCCAAAAAACCCATAACACCCCAGTGATTCCAGCCATGAAAGCCTACGACAATACACTTCACGCTGCTTGCTAATGAGCTGCTCAACTTTTGTATTCTGTTTGTTTTTGGATGCTCTGCTTTATTTTAGGGTAGTTTTCCCAAACACTCTCTGCCTGCCTCAGCAACCCCAAATATGAGATGCAAATCTGTCAGAGCGGAAATGTTCATGCCCAGGGACACCCACCCTAGGGGTGTTTTTTTAGTGAAAAAGAAGTGTAGTTGGCTGCACATAGTCTTTTGAAGCCAAAGGACACCTCTATGATGTTCTAACCTTAGGGTCAAAGGATATCCTTCATTTCACACAAAGCAAAAATTCCAAGGTACTCCCTTGGACTGTAGAGCAAGTAGAAAGCAATTAGGAAACTGAGGGACAAAGGCTGGAAAGAACGGGCATCTCTCTTCTGCAAGATCAAACTGGCCACCACACAGCATTGCAAACTACACATTGCATTACACGCATCACTCTTAAACATCTTACCACGTAATCGTGCCCTCCTGCGCCGAGTCTTACGTCCTACTTTCCTACTGCGCTGCACCAACTTGCATGACTGGTTTTTCGACCGCTGAAGACGGCCATGTGTCTCCCTCAGAAGGTATTTATCATTGTCCGAGATAGATGGAGGTGGTGATGGTGTCTGATTCAAGAGGCGGAAGGCTCCTCCCCCCTTCCTGAGAGGCAATGGTTGAGAATGGGTGGGGAGGCAGAGGGACAAGACAAGAACTGGCATTAACCAAAGAGACCTTCACCCTGCTTATATAAAATCTTTATATGCTGCTTTCTTGCCAGGAGAGTCTTCAAGGTAGCTAGTAAAAAAAGGAAGTACAAATGATTGGGTTTTTAAATAAAGTAGATGATGGAAAGAGATTATTCCCTGATATACTGAGGTAGAAAGACGGATAGTGCTTTCCGCTTAACCCAGAATATGTTAAAGTTTCTATTTGAAAGGTTCTGTGATGGCCACAAAGAGACACATAAGTCCTTCGAAGGCTTTGCTACCTAGCAACCAAGTGCAGGAGCAGACCACTCTCTTGAGGGTGAACGTTATCTCTCCTGGGCAGTCTGTACTCTCTTTCTGCAGACGTGGCTATTAAACAACTGCGTAAACATATGAAAAATTATGTAGATGTAAAATATTCTCCCCTGCCCTACATTTATCTTTTAAATAAGCCCCTCACCATCCTGGCTCCCAACACTGCCCTGCTTTTACCTTTCACAAGTGTAGCACTCGCACAATTCATTGTTCTCCCCAAAGAAGCCGTCGCCATAGAAGCACGTGATCTCATCGTCTGGCTCAATGTCCCGCAGCACCTTGACGCAGGCAATGTTTCCATCCATTGGGACAAACTGCAGCACAAATATAGTATGGGAGGGGGAGGGGCAGAGGTGGCAATGGAGCAAAGCCAGGGTTAAAATTGTCTTTTTGGAAAAAGAAATAAGTATACTCTATTTTCCCTTCAAAACTCCAGTCAGAAATTTTGTCCTTCCACAAGACTATTTGTTTAAACAGAAACAACAACTAGCACCAGTGTAAAGGTTTCCCCTTGACGATAAGTCTAGTTGTGTCTGACTCTGGGGGTGGTGCTCATCTCCACTTCTACACCAAAGAGCCAGCGTTGCCAAGGTCATGTGGGTGGCATGACTGCATGGCTCACAGTTTACCTTCCCGCCGGAGTGGTACCTATTGATCTACTCACATTTGCATGTTTTATAACTGCTAGGTTGGCATAAACCTGGCCTAACAGCAGGAGCTCACCCAGCTCCCTGGATTCAACCCACCAACCTTTCGCTCACTATCAGCATTAGTATAGGCCCTTCAATACTCAATATCTAATACGCCAAGAGAGCCTAGATCTAGTTTTTTGTCAATTTGAGATAAAGAAAATTAGATCACATTTCTAACCCACACAATGGTGAAAGGGTAGGAATGATGTGAGATGGCATCAGACTAAGAAAGTTTTGGAGACCATGCTTCTTGACCTTCTCAAATGTTTCATCCACTCCTTCCTTTCTATGCATGCAATTGCCCCCCACCCCAAAAATTTTATCCAAAGTTTATGGCTTATCCCAAGTGCATCGCTTGGATATTTTCTATAGGGAGCACTATATCCCTCCATATTAATACAAAATGCCTTACCTTACAGTTTGGCCTACAGTCTGAGAGGTTCCATGTGACAGACATGTTATAGGGAAGAAGAATGTAAAGACAAAAAAGATACACATTACAGAAATGCCAATTTATTCGGCCTTTCCTTTCCTATCGGTGCAGAGCATAAACAGTGCAGAGTACAGACAAATCAGCTATGAGTTCTATTTCCTCATAAATAGTACCCAATTTCGGAAATATCTTATTCACGCCCTGCTTTTCTTCATGTATAGGTTCAAAATTTGGATTCCTAGGGAGATATCCATCCATGTACTGAGTATACTGAAGCCTTCTTGACTTCAAGCAAGGTGGCTGTACCTTAACAACAATATTGATTTGTAATGCCATTTCATAGACAAAGATGCCATGCCGTGACAAGTGTGGGATCTAATATACCATACCAATAACCTCTATTTTTGAAGGAATGTTAGGTTGGGGATAGTCTGATATTGTGTTAAATTCCCTGTAACTCTGGAGTTAGGGAATCATTTAGAGCAGCATTACTCTACCTGGGGGTTGGGATCCCTGGGGGAGTTGCGAGGGTGGTGTCAGAGGGGTCGCCAAAGACTATCAGAAAACATAGTATTTTCTGTTGGTCATGGGGGTTCTGTGTGGGAAGTTTGGCCCAATTCTATCCTTGATGGGGTTCAGAATGCTCTTTGATTGTAGATGAACTATAAATTCCAGCAACTACAACTCCCAAATGTCAAGGTTAATTTTCCCCAAACTCCACCAGTGTTCAATTTGGGCATATTGAAGATTTGTGCCAAGTTTGGTCCAGATCAATCATTATTTGAGTCCACAGTGCTCTCTGGATGTAGGTGAACTACAACTCCAAAACTCAAGATCAATGCCCACCAAACCCTTCTAGCATTTTCTGTTGGACATGGGAGTTCTGTGTGCCAAGTTTGGTTCGATTCCATCATTGGTGGAGTTCAGAATGCTGTTTGATTGTAGGTGAACTATAAATCCCAGCAACTAGGATTTATAGTCACCACAGCATGAGGAACTGTATTAAAGAGTCACAGCGTTACGAAGGTTGAAAACCACTGCTTTAGTGGATTTTGTAGAATAGTGAAATAACAGAAGTCTAACCATTTTGCACTCTGCAAGTGGATTCTGGAAAGCAATTATCCATCATAAGGTCATGACAATAATAATTTTATTACTGTATCTAAATGAGCAAATTGCCTTTTTAGAATTGTGTAGTCCTCTTCATAAGACCACAGAAAGTTACTGCTTAGAAGAGTAGACTGTGTCAGACTAGATAAATCTCCCTTTTTTAATTGTTCCTGTACGTACCAAAATATTCAAAAACCCTTAGAAATTTTGTCAGATTGGAAATTAAATTAGAAGGGGAATCTTTTAGTAGCAGCAAAAACAGGAATCTGTGATGTGACAGGAGACTTTTGCTGTGCATTAGCACAAGTGACTCCATAAGACGTCCAAAATGGGGAGTGACAGATTTCACTAGAGAAAGTATGTGTTCTACATTATCTTTGATTCATTATTAGAATGTGTATGATCAAGTATCAAATTATATTAAAAGTCATTAGGTTTTGTCATTACTATATTTTCATTTTAAAAAAACAGAAAAAATTGTTGTTTTTTACAGCGCAGAGCTTTCTTGATGCAGAAACTAGCACTAAGGGACAAAACTAAGACTAGCTGGAAGCTTCCACATACCATGATTAATGAATGATGCCGGTCCTAACCACAGCTGGGCACTCTGCTTCCGCGTGGAGTACATGACACTGAAGTCATTTTCGCCTGTCCGCAGGAGGCTCTCATCTTGCTCTGTCAGCTCTGCAATGTAACCCTCCAGGAGTTCCAACTTGTCATTCTTTCTCCTTACAGCCAACGGGAAAATAAATAATCTTGTAAATCAGCAGTACTCCTGCTGTCTCAATACAGCATGTAGTACAGCAGGAAAGGGCGACTGATAAATATAATGCCTACTTTGCCATGTATCCTTTCCCTTCCATAAAGATTAAGAAGAGGACCTTCTCAGGGGTTGCCCTATCTGTGAAATGCTTCTCCAGACAGCCTCTGCGGGCACCTCCTCTGTGCATCTTCCTGCACCAGATTAAGAGCTTTCAGTTCTTAAAGGTCCCCTGGTGATGGCCAGGGGAGCTTTTGCACAATTACCTTGGGAAGTCAGATTCGGCCACAGTAGGCCACACTCTTGTTACATCCCGTATAGATTACTGCAATGCACTCTACATTGGGTTGCCCCTGAAGACTGTTCAGAAGCTTCAACTGGGCCAACGGGAAGCAGCCAGGTTGCTCACCGGAGCAACATACAGAGAGAGGACATCCCTTCTGTTGTGTCGGCTACACTGGCTGCCCGTCTGCTACTGAACACACTTCAAGGTGCTGGCTTTAGCCTATAAACCCCTAATAGGTTCCAGCCTTGCTTACCTGTCTGAACATATTCCCTATGAACCATCTCGGAGATCAAGATTGTCTAGGGAGGTCCTGCTCTCGGTCCCGCCCTCTTTGCAAGCACTACTGGTAGGGATGAGGGACAGGGCCTTCTCAGTGGTGGCCCCTTGAATATGGAACTTCCTCCCCAGCAACACTAGATAAGCCTCCTCCCTCCTAGCCTTCAGAAGGAATGTAAAAGCCTGTCTTTGAGATCAGGCTTCCAGAAAGTACTGCAATGCAATGACTACGGAACGTCTTTGGACTATGACTATGGCAGGATTTATATTGAATGTAATGTTTTAAAACATTTTGAATGCTTAATATGTATTCATTTTAATTTAACTTTAAATTTAATGTTACTGGAATTGTATGTTTTAAGGCATTGAATATTTGCCTATATGTAAGCCACCTTGAGTCCCTTTTGGGGTAGAGAAAGACGAGGTATAAATAGGGTAAATAAATATACAAATACATTCTCCCAGGCCTTATAAAATGTTGTTGCTGCCTGCCTTCAAGTTATTTATGACTTATGTCAATCCTAAAGTGAACCTGCCAGTGTTTTCTTGGCAAGATTTGTTCAAAAAAGGGTTTGCATTTGCCCTTCTCTGATGGCAACAGAATTTGACTTTCCATGGCTGAGTGAAGCTTTGAAACCTGGTCCCTCAAGTTGTATTCCAACACTTAAACTGGTTCTTAGAGCTTTGAAATATTGTTGCCCTTCTTCAAGTCTGAGGATGCCACCTCCAGACAACTTGAGTTTTATGCTACATTGTATATTCATGTTTTTATAACTGTATTTCATTGTTTCTAATCCTGCTGCAAGCCAGCCCGAGAAAATTAAGCAGCATATAAACATGTATAAATCACTTTTCATTTCTAAAGTTACAGGAAAAGAAAAAAGAGCATGCCAATTATACCAGTAAATAAAATGAGTCACAGCGTTGTGAACCTACCATGATTTTGCAGAGACCACCCGGGCCCCATTTATTTCCAAGGAATATCGGTTGCAGCGCTTGATGACAAAACCACTTTCAGGAAGGAAAATACGAAGGTAACGAAATATCTGGAGAACCAAGATAAAGAGCAAATCCCATTAGTCTGGATTTGGAGGATGTCTTCCCAAATAGACATTAAGTCAACTAGCATACTCCAGCCTCTCAAAGTACATAGAACAGTGTTACTCAACCTGGGGGTTGGGACCCCTATGGGGGTCGCGAGGGGGTGTCAGAGGGGTCACCAAAGACCATCGGAAAATACATTATTTTCTATTGGCCATGGGGGTTCTGTATGGGAAGTTTGGTTCAATTCCATTGTTGGTGGAGTTCAGAAGGCTCTTTGGTTGCATGAGAACTATAAATCCCAGCAACTACAATTCCCAAATATCAAGGTCTATTTCCCCCAAACTCCACCTGTGTTCACATTTGGATATATTGAGTATTTTTATTTGAGTCCACAGTGTTCTCTGGATGTAGGTGAACTCCAACTCCCAAACTACAGGTCAATGTCCACCAAACCCTTCCAGTATTTTCTGTTGTGTCATTGGAGTTCTGTGTGCCATTTGGTTCAACTCCATCGTTAGTGGAGTTCAGAAAGCTCTTTGATTGTAGGTGAACTATACATCTCAGCAACTACACCTCCTAAATGACAAAATCACCCCCCACAAATCCACCAGTATTCAAATTTGGGTGTACTGGGTATTTGTGCCAAATTAATGAAAATACATTTTAAATGATGATTCATAACAGTAGCAAAATTACAGTTATGAAGTAGCAACGAAAAAGATTTTATGGTTGGGGGTCACCACAACATGAGGAACTGTATTAAGGGGTCGTCGCATTGGGAAGGTTGAGAAACACTGACATAGAATGAATGCAGTTTATTTATTTATTTAATACATTTGTACCCGTCCTTCTCACCCGGGGGGGGGGGGAGAACTCAGGTCAGCTTCACAAGAAGCACTCATTCGAGTGCCAACCACAATCATAAAACACATTTAAAAACAGTTCATTAAAATACATTACATTAAGAAACACTTGATTAAAATCACTCCTTTTTAAAATCGGTGTCTGGGACAGTCCATTGTCATACATATCACACTGAGTTTTATTCCTGATTGCTGCTGCTACTGTTAAAATACCTGATCCCATAACCTGGTTTTGAGTTTCTTTCTAAAGGACATAAGGGAGCTAGCTAATCTAATGTCACTGGGGAGAGAGTTCCACACACAAGAGGCCACCACTGAGAAGGCCCTGTTTCTCATACCCACCGGTCACGTTTGCGATAATGGTGAGATTGAGAGCAGGGCCTCTCCAGGTGATCTTAAACGTTGTGATGGTTCATAACGGGGGATATGTTCAGACAAGTGATCTAGGTCTGTTCAATTTAATGTCACTTTAACTGCCATATATCAGTGCTACGGACTCATGGAAGATGCAGCTTGGTGAGGCACCAGCACTTTGGCAGACAAGACTAAAGACCACGAAAGAAATCAACCAGTGCTTCTCCTGTCAGCCAGTTTGGTTTCTATACTGGATGTACATCATACATGAGGAAGTTCTGGCTCTAGTGCTTTAAAAAACCCCACAACAAACTGCCAATGGTGGGATTGAGCAATCTGTGCCTTTCTTTCCAATTCACTGATCTTTTCCGACCTCTGCTGCCACCCATTCCTATAAGAAGCAGTCCAATAACACATGGGTAATTGCAAGAGGCATGAGATAAGGCTACCCACACCTGTTTTATACATTAACAAGGCAAAAAAATGTTCCATATATTTAGTGTAGCCTAAATATGTGGAAACATAATAGAGTTGGGATTTACAGTTAATAGGACATAAGTGCAATTGACAATAGGAATGGCTTCGGATTACGATTCTGGATTTTGTGATTTTAATGATATATAAAGATATTTTTAATTATTTTAATTTAAAATGTTTATGTTTAATATGATTTTAAGGTTTAACATATAGTAAATATATTATTGTTTTAGTTATTATGCTTTGGTTTCATATATATATGTTGACGTTGTATCTTGCCATTACTTGTTGTACACCGCTTTGAGTCCCTTCAGGGATGAGAAAAGCAGTATATAGATGCAGTAAAAAAAATATGATACAGGAATTACTGATTAACACAAAAGCATGCTTACTCTTTGGTTCTGACAATAACTAACTTTCATATATCGAAAGTAAAAATTACTACCCAAACCACTTTTTAACACAGACCCCACCCACTCTGCCCAGACCAGAAAGCAGAATTTTACATGAGTCTTGAAGGCGGCCTCCTGCTGACGGCTCCGGTTTGCAAAGTACTGGCAGGCCCACCCACCCTGCATGAGGGTCTGGTATGCTGCTTCAAGGTCTTTGCGCTTCCTGAAAGCCTCTACTGCCTCCCGCAAATGGTGCTTCCTTCTGATGGCTGGGAGTGGACTGCAGAGGTGAAACACGGAAAGAGAAAGCTATCCTGTGAAAAATACACTTGAAAGCATTATTCCTCTTATGTCCTAAGCGGTGTAGCTCCTGTTGTATGTTGCACTTTGAGGCTTCCAATTCCTTTCGATCTCAGTCCCTTACCTGACGTTCATCTTATGTGTCTTAAAGCCAACGTAAGGGTCAAGAATGAGTGTTGTAGCCAGGTCATCAATTTCACATAATTCCTTTGCAGTCACCCGAGTGGAACCCATCTTCTTTCCAGACGCATGCTGTGCCCAGACTGGCCTGCCTGTGGAAAGACAGAGCACAGGCAATTCAAGTCACACCCCCAGGGATGAATCTCTATTGTTATTATATTATAGAACGTCATTGTTATTATTGTTATTGCTATTATTCGTTTATTTAAATGACACCATCAGTACTTGGCGCATTACAAATAAAACAACCAAGCTATTCCCTACCCTCAGGTTTACAATTTAATTAAGACTTAAGAGTGGGAGAGCATTAACTGCCTCTTCTCTCCCTCCAAGGAAGGGCAGTTGAGATGGACAGAGAGCCTTTGATCTGTTTCTGGACATAGGGCTCATGGAGCTGTGCCTGTCTCTGAATTAAGCTCAAAATTAAATTTTAGCCCTAATTACAATGAGAAAAATGTACTATGAATTTTGCAGATACTATCCCCTCTCATCCACCCAATCTTCAAATATGGTCTCTTTTGGCTTTGATTTTAAATATATATTTAACAGAACTGTTCCAATATATTTAACACTATAATACCATAGTCATTATAACCAAACTACAGCTGAATTAACACCCATGTCATGGATGTTTAAATATAAAATGAACCGTGGACTGTGTGTGCTTTGTGGACATACAAAATTCAAATCCAAGATGCATGTCTAGCCACTAAGAATGCTGCCATCTTACTCAAGCAAGCACATCCCCCCTGTCAATATCAATTCTGTCTCCTATTAGAAATTCTCAGTTAGAACTCAGCTCACATGACACAGCACATGATTCACCAGATTCCATAATTATTACATTTGCATTCTTGCCAGTCTTGCTATGTTCATGCTCTCAATCTACCCTTCTCGCCCTATACCCAAGTTCTCTGGCAAATGTAGAGTTCCAATGATTAGGAGGCAGAGAACAAATATCCCATTTCCAGAGGTAGTGTGCTGCTCCTCATTTTATCCAAAACCCGGCTCAATAAAAGAGATATTAATTGCTACGTGTATTTCAATCAGATAACCAAGAAGCTGATTTGGAGATACTTGTTCCTTGAAACTGCCCAGCAGTTTCAGAAGGAAATCAAAAACAACCAGAAGTTCAAAGGGTGACTTACTGGGGCCACTTCCCCCAGGACAGGTTGCCTAAAATCCCGAAGCACTGATGCAAAGTGTTTACAATTTCAGGAATCCAGGGATTTTCCAGCTGTGAAAAACATATACATTTTTTCTCTGTAGGAGACATAGTGTTTATTGTTGGTTTGACATAATTGCTTATGAAGAAAACAAGTAAACACAAAAACCTCTTTGACACTATTTGCTTCCCAGTTGCATATCAAGGACATGACTCAGAACGGGATGAACCTCAGGTCATCTCATTGACAATCCCACTGCATGTTGCTCCAGACAACAGTCATGACCTACATTTAGTAATAGACTATAATCACCTCATTGCTTTGTTTAAGGACATAACTCTCAGCTTTTGAAGAAGTGAACCACAGACAGTTCAGTTCTAAGGAAATCTTTGTCAGGCCTGAAGAAGTCTCAAGACAAAAAAAACCTGGAACTCTCTTTGATCCTAATTCTACATTTGATAGCTGATTAACTCATTATCATGTTGAAAAACAAAGCATGGACCGTCAATGTTGCAATCCCAGGCAACAGCAGGATTGAAGAGAAACAACTGGAAAAGCTGACACGATACAAGGATTCAAAGATCGAATTGCAAAGACGCTGGCACAAGCCAGTCAAGGTGGTCCCAGCAGTGATCGGCACACTGGGTGCAGTGCCTCAAGACCTTGGCTTGCACTTAAAACACAATTGGCACTGACAAAATTACCATCTGCCAGCTGCAAAAGGCCACCTTACTGTGATCTGCACGCATTATTCACCAATACGTCACACAGTCCTAGACACTTGGGAAGTGTCCGATGTGTGATACAATACAACAGCCAGCAGAGTGATTATGTTTGCTGTGGACTCATCTTGTTGTGTTTCAAAGAATAATAATAATAGGTGTCTATGATAACAATAGGTGGCGAAGGAGAGGAAGTAGAATGGCAATAAGAATAATAATAGATAATAATAAAATAATAAAAATACGAAAGAGAGAAAAGAGAATAATAAGAATAATATAATAATATAATATAATACTAATATACTACTAATATAATAGTATAATATAATAAGAATATTATGGAGTTTTGGAGTTGGGTGCCATCTCTACACGGATGACACCCAACTCCACTACTCTTTTCCACCAGAATCCAAGGAAGCTCCTCGGATACTGGACCAGTGCCTGGCTGCTGTGTCGATCTGGATGAGGGCAAACAAGCTGAAGATCAATCCCGACAAGACAGAGGTCCTCCAGGTCAGTCGTACGCCTGAAGGCACAGGTCCGCAGTTCGGGGGTCCTCCTGGACTCAGCACTGATGCTTGATGCGCAGGCGTTGGCTGGGAGGGCCTTTGCACAATTAAAACTCGTGTGCCAGCTGCGACCATACCTCGCAAAGCCTGACCTGACCACTGTGGTCCACGCCTTAGTTACCTCTAGATTGGACTATTGCAATGGGGCTACTACATGAGGCTTCCCTTGAAGACGGCCTAGAAACTTCCACTGGTCCAACGCTCAACAGCCAGACTTCTAACCGGGGCGAATTACAGGGAGTGGTCAACCCCCCTGTTTAAGGAGCTCCATTGGCTCCATTAAGGAGCTTGTTCATCTTCCGGTCCCAATTCAAGGTGCAGGTTTGTGACCGCCTCTCCTACCACAAACCCACACGATCTCTTCGATCTTCTGGAGAGGCCCTTCTTTCGCCCCTTTCTCTATCACAGGCTCGACTTGTGGGTACGAGGGAGAGGGTCTTCTCCACTGTGGCCCCCCGCTTTTGGAATTCGTCACCTGGGGAGATCAGGCAAGACCCTACCCTAGCTGCTTTCAAGAAAGATCTAAAAACTTGGCTCTTCCGATGTGCCTTAAGAGTTGTTTCCATCTACGGTCGCCCTTTCCCCGCATCCCCTATAAAGGCCAAATCCCACTGCTCCTCCCTTTTGGGCTCCTTTCTTATAAATGCACTTTTTATATTTATCCCTATCTCGCCCAGGGTTTTAACCTTTTAACATTTTGCCTCATACATTTGGCCCGCCCCCTGTCTTCGATTTTATTATGTTATTTTATATTATACTCTTTATTTTATTTGTTATTTCATATTTTGTTTGAAGTATTTTTTTTGTTATTCTGTGTTTAATCATGTTGTATTATTTTGGGCTTGGCCTCATGTTAGCCGCCCGGGTCCCCTTTGAGATGATGGCAGGTTAAAGATTAAATTAAATATTTTTTATTCTGAAGGCTTGGCCTCATGTTAGCCACCCAGAGTCCACTTTGAAGAGATGAAGGCAGGTTATAAATAAAGATTATTATTGTTATTATTATTTTAAAAGGGCTTGGCCTCATGTTAGCCACCCCAAGTCCCCTTTGAGGAGATGGTGGCAGGTTATAAATAAAGATTATTATTATTTATAATATATAATAAATAAAAATAAATAAAGATTATTATTTATAATATGTAATAAATAATAAATAAAGATTATTCTTATTTAAAATAAATAATAAATATAAATAATAATACATAGATTATTATTATTTATAATATATCATATGTACGGTAATAAAGATTACTATTATTTGTAATATATAATAAATGAAAATAAAAAGATTATTATTTATAATATATAATAAATAAAAATAATGATTATTATTTAAAATAAATAATAAATACAAATAATAATACATAGATTATTATTATTTATAATATATAATATGTAATAAAGATTATTATTTATAATATGTAATAAATAATAAAGATTATTCTTATTTAAAATAAATAATAAATACAAATAATAATACATAGATTATTATTATTTATAATATATCATATGTAATAAAGATTATTATTTATAATATATAATAAATAATAATAAATAAA
This sequence comes from Anolis apletophallus, assembly GCA_030556195.1. Lineage (NCBI taxonomy): Eukaryota > Metazoa > Chordata > Lepidosauria > Squamata > Anolidae > Anolis > Anolis apletophallus. Next base: position 130,541,493 of record JARBWK010000008.1, on the reverse strand, counting down.
GATTATTATTTATAATATGTAATAAATAATAAAGATTATTCTTATTTAAAATAAATAATAAATATAAATAATAATTATTAGATTATTATTATTTATAATATATCATATGTAATAAAGATTATTATTATTTATAATATGTAATAAATAATAAATAATAATGAATAAAGATTATTATTTATAATATGTAATAAATAATAAATAAATAATAAATAAAGATTATTCTTATTTAAAATAAATATAAATAATAATACATAGATTATTTTTATAATATATCATATGTAATACAAATTATTATTATTTATAATATATAATAAATAAAAATAGATTAGTATTATTTGTAATATATAATAAATGAAAAGAAAAAGATTATTATTTATAATATATAATAAATAAAAATAAAGATTATTATTATAAATAAATAATAAATATAAATAATAAAGATTATTATTATTTATAATATATAATAAATAAAAACAAATAAAGATTATTATTTATATGTAATAAATAATAAATAAAAATAAATAAAGATTATTCTTATTTAAAATAAATAATAAATATAAATAATAATACATAGATTATTATTATTTATAATATATCATATGTAATAAAGATTAATATTATTTATAATATATAATAAATAATAATAGATTACTATTATTTGTAATATATAATAAATGAAAATAAAAAGATTATTATTTATAATATATAATAATATAAACAATAATAAATAAAGATTATTAACATTTATAATATATAATAAATAATATAATAAATAATAATAAAGATAATAATAATAATAATGATTATAAGTTATAATAAGGACAATAGGGGAAAATAGTGGGTGGCCGTGATATTAATAGTAACAGCAAGAACAACAATAATGGGTGCCTTCTGAGAGAGAGAGGCCTAGGCCTTCCCTCCCCCTCCTCGGCCTCGCGTACCACCTGCCTCCCCTTCCCCGTCCCCAGTGGACTTTCCCCGCACGCCTCCCCTCCTCTCCCTCCTGCTCCTGCTTCTCCCGAGGGGTTCCTTCCCTGCCTGCCTTTCCTCCCCACACGCGACCTACCTCCCTCAGCCCTTCTGTTGCTCACCCTCCGGTCTCCACACGGCGCACGCCCCGCCTCCCGCCGAGCGCGCGCGCGCCCGCCCTTTTCCCACCCACGCCATTGGCCGCTGGGCAAGCCCATCCCTACTGTCCCGATTCCCCGTTGGTTACCTTACCCGTCAGTCAAAGCCGAGTTCCCGCCTCCCAGCCGTTGTCCCCCTCCATTGTGCCCCTCAATAGAACACCGCTTCCCCCGTCTTCCCGCTCAATCCCACCCTCGTCCGCAAAGCCCATTGGCTCCACACTCACGCCGGTCAAAACCCTTCCCGGCTTCCTATTGGATCGTTTTCGGAGTCGAGGCGTGATTATAAACCTTTTCCTCAAATCCTATTGGGCGATCCGGGTGACTGTCTATGTTTTACTCCCGCCTTCCGGAGTCGAATGAGGACGCGGCCCGGCTTCGAGGCTCCCCATTGGAGGACTGCAGAGTCGTTCAGAAGAATCGATGTCCCACCCCCAGCGCTTTTCCCTATTGGATGTCGAGTCAGCCCTAGCGGTTCCTATTGGTTAATAGGGTAATGAGATGTAGCGCTCACTGTGAGAGAGCCCCGCCTCCCCTTGCCGAGGGAGATGCTCACTGGCTGAAGAAAGTGCTCGTCAAATTTAAAACCTGCCTTCAACAACCATTTGTAGAGGTTAGACAGGCCTGGGCAAACTTGGGCCTTTCAGGTGTTTTGGACTTCAACTCCCACAATTCCTCACAGCCTCAGGCCCCTTCCTTTGGAAGGGGCCTGAGGCTGTGAGGAATTGTGGGAGTTGAAGTCCAAAACACCTGAAAGGCCCAAGTTTGCCCAGGCGGTCTCTCATTTCCTGTTAATTGGTTTGCTATGGTGGATCCTACTCTTCAAGTATTTCCAGAATGTTGCCATTCTTTAATTGGCTAGCTTAGCTGTCACTCAGAGACCCTTCTCATGATTTGCTCTGTCTCTCAAGGTCCCGCCTATCAATGGAGGGAAGGCTGTATAGAATCATAGACTTGGAAGAGACCACGTGGGCCATCCAGTGCAACCCCATTCCTCCAAGAAGCAGGGAAATCGCATTCAAAGCACCGCCAACAGATGGCCATTCAGCCTCTGCTTAAAGGCCTACAAAGAAGGAGTCTCCACCACACTTTGGGGCAGAGAGTTCCACTGATGAACAGCTCTCACAGTCAATAAGTTCTTCCTCATGTTCAAGTGGAATCTCCTTACTTTCCTGTAGTTTGAAGCCATTATTCTGCCTCCTAGTCTAAAGGGCAGCAGAAAACAAGCTTGCTCCCTCCTCTCTATGGCTTCCCATCACATATTTATGCATGACCCTCATCATGTCTCCTTTCTGCCTTCTCTTCTTCAGGCTAAACATGCCCAGCTCTTTAAGCCGCTCCTCATAGGGCTTGTTCTCCAGATAGGGCCGGACAAAGGTAATTTCAAATGGTACGCAAACCTTTTGGTGGTGTGCCGGTGTGCGCATGCGCACGTCAGCTAGTTCTGCACATGCACAGGGCCAGCTTTGCGCATGCTCACTGGTGCACACAGGCGCCAGGCCAGCTAATGGCGCATGCGCCAGGCCAGCTAATGGCGCATGCGCCAGGCCAGCTAATGGCGCATGCGCCAGGCCAGCTAATGGCGCATGCGCCATTCGCGGGGGTGCGACACCAAGTGGATGGTGACGCAAAACGCCCCCTAAAGGAGGCCGAAAAGGAGGGCGTTTTGCAGCTGGCGGCGGAAGGCTCCGCCCTGGCTGCAAAACGTCCTTCTTTTCGGCCTTGTGGAGTGCATTTCGCGTCACCTTGTGGAGTGCATTTCTCAAGGCCACCTTGTGGAGTGCATTTCGCGTCACCTTGTGGAGTGCATTTCGCGTGTGCCGGTGTGCGCATACGCACGTCAGCTAGTTCTGCGCATGCACAGGGCCAGCTTTGCGCATGCTCACTGGTGCGCACAGGCACCTGGCCAACTAATGGCGCATGCGCCAGGCCAGCTAATGGCGCATGCGCCAGGCCAGCTAATGGCGCATGCGCCAGGCCAGCTAATGGCGCATGCGCCAGGCCAGCTAATGGCGCATGCGCCATTCGCGGGGGCGCGACACCAAGTGGATGGTGACGCAAAACGCCCCCTAAAGGAGGCCGAAAAGGAGGGCGTTTTGCAGCTGGAGGTGGAAGGCTCTGCCCTGGCTGCAAAACGTCCTTCTTTTCGGCCTTGTGGAGTGCATTTCGCGTCACCTTCCCACCTGGAGTCGCACACGCACGCCGGCCCGCAGCAATGGCGGCCGCGGCCGGATGCGCCCCTAGGCCACGTGGCACCCTGAGGTGGCCGCTAATTTGCCTCCATTAAGATCCACCCCTGTCTCCAGACCCTTGATCATTTTAGCCTCTCTCCTCTGGACACATTCCAGCGTGCCAATATCTCCCTTAAATTGCGGTGCCTAGAATTGGACACAGTGTGATTCCAGGTGTGGTCTGACCAAGGCATGACTTCCCTGGATCTAGACACCAGACTCCTATTTATGCAGGCCAAAATCTCATTGGCTTTTTTAGCTGCCATGTAACATTGTTGGCTCATTTTAAATTTGTTGTCCACGAGGACTCCAAGATCTTTTTCACACGTACTGCTGTCGAGCCACGCGTCCCCCACTCATTCTGTATCTTTGCATTTCATTTTTTTCTGCCTAAGTGGAGTATCTTGCATTTGTCATTGCTGAACTTCATTTTGTTAGTTTTGGCCCATCTCGCTATGTAGACGAGCAGAAAAGACCCCTGCCCGAGTCTGCCCCCCTCCCTAAGGAGTGAGGGCTCAAGCAGCAGCGAGTTCCGCAGTTGCTATGTGCCCCCTCTGGGCTCAGATGGGATGGAAAAACAAGACAAAACCATGACTGCCTGGCTTATTTCTTTCCCCCATTTGCTATTCTTGAAGCTCCAACATTGTAAGTAACACATTCTTGAAAGGAAGCCCAAGAGAACCACAACATTGTTTCACCCATTTGCAGCACATAGTATCCCTTTGCATTCCCATTTGCAGCACATAGTATCTCTTTGCATTCCCATTTGCAGCACATAGTATCCCTTTGCATTCCCATTTGCAGCACATAGTATCCCTTTGCATTCCCATTTGCAGCACATAGTATCTCTTTGCATTCCCACGGAGGTATTTGGTTCTCAGACATGGGAACCTATGGCTTTTCTTCTTCTTTTAAAGCTTTTATCTTCCTATATCAAGCATGGAACTGGCAGGACAATAGCCATTGGGGTTCCAGGAGATGGCTGCCGCCTGGGGACATGCAGTTCTCCAAGTACCATGTAATTTGCAGTTTTCCCAAATACAAAAAGGACTGTTTATGTGACAAAATCCAAGGACTCTTTTCTCTCCTATGGACTGTGTAACTGGACTCACTTACTGTGGCTCATGGACTCTTTCTATCAAGGAAAACCCCCTCTCCTTTTCCCTCATGAAATGTAACCTTTTAAAAATAGCAAAACCGCAAAGTTGTCAAACAAACTCTTTAATTTACTATGTCAAAGCTCTTCCTGCATGAACAATAGGTGAAATCTGTCCTTTTTCTGGCTGTCCCAGGAGCCCCCAACAGATTATCACCGGCTATGGAAAACTGGCTTCTGAGATTAGCCTGCTAGGGACCCATAAACTGTTTGGCAACATTTTGTCACACATCACAAAAGGGTTTCTCCAGAGACCCGAAACCAGCTATGCAAACCATATCTCCTTTTCACAACCCTATAATGAAACACCCCGGGATCATGGCAAACTGGAATTCTCTTTGTTTACCCTCCATTTTACTGAAACCCACACAAAAGGATTTTTGGTCTGTGCTTGGCCAAAACAGGAAATCGTGGATTAAGGCCTTTGTCTGCAACTCAGGAAAACTGGTTTGGGAGAAAGCCTAGCCTAATGGAACACTCAGAACCACCCTTTTCTCTCCTTATTCCTCCTTCTTCCCCTTCATTGGCTGAGGCAGGGGGTGGGAAATTTGAACCAGGGCAGTTCTGTTTGTCTATAAAAATGTATGTATTGCATGTATGCTTTGTACTAGCATGGCCGAAGGATCGCGGTTAGTACCTCATTCCAGCTGGATGAATAAAACCCAGTGGCATTTCCTTCAACCTGGTGAGATCTTTATTGGAAAATTTAGGGGAAAAGGGATTGGTTTGCTTCCTTTCTCACCAGGGCATTTAGACCCTCTTTGGTGGATCTAACTGGTCTGCCTTCATGGCAAGACCCCCAAATTTCTGTTCGTTGTCATCTAGATCAGTGGTTCCCAAAGTGGGCGGTACCACCCCATGGTGGGCGGTGGGGCGATCTAGGGGGGCACTGGAAGGCCCAGAATTTGGGCGGGTGCTGAACCCCTGTAAGGGGGCGGTGGAGGTGGTGGCATGAGCCAGGTGACAGGCTACCATCCATTTCTGTGTGTGTCTCTCTCTCTTCTTCCCTCCTGTAGCAACCCAGTTCCCTTTCGTGCCTGGGGGGCAGGGGGCAGCCCTGGGGGTCCCACTTGCATTAGGGCCAATTGCAGCGGATGAGGACATGGAGGAAGGGGATGATGAGGCAGCTGGGCCTTCCTCTCCTACAGAAAGCTTAGCATGGGATGATGGCTGGCCGGATGGCTATGATAGCTGGGAAAATCAGGCTGACTCTGAAAGTGCTGATTCAGATAATCTGTATGAGAAACCAGGTGGTTTCGGGTCGCAGGAAAGGGTCAGAGAGGTAGCGGAGGATGAGCCCATGGAAGCTGAAAGGGAGTCTGGCTCTCATGAAGATAGCGAACCAGGTGCTGGGAGGCAAGGACGGGGCTTTGATAGGAGACAGAGCATTGAGTCCAGCAGGAGGGAATGGCACCGAAGCCTAGAGCGCCAGAGGAGCGCTAGATCCCGTAGCACAGATTGGCGCGAAGCCCCTAGAGCGTCGGGGGTCTCATCAAGGGAATTAAGTATAGGATCCGTGGGAACGGATCCTCAGTAGCTCGGCCACTGCGGATCGGAAGGGAGTGAAGCGGCGAAGATCCACGGAGCCAGGTTGTCGGCTCGTGCCTTGCCAAGAAGTTTCTTGGGCCTTGTAATGAACTTTGCCTTGTTCCTTTGCCACGGACCAAGTCCTTGATCCACATTGTTTTTGCGGAGCCTTTGCCACGTTTTGCCTTTGGATTTTACTTACGGACTCTTTACCTTTTTGATTGAACTTTTGATACTTTTATGGACAATTTACTTTTTCACCTGTTTCTTATTATTCAATAAATAGTTAGCTGATTACCGTCTCTGTGTGTGTGATTAAGGGGCTGGGCCGAGACCCTGCATCGTGACAGTTGGCCGAGCTGCTCTATGAAACCCTTTTCACACCACGGGACGTTCCAGGCGACGCAGAAAGCGAGTCGGAGAAATGGCTCAGTTAACTGCCGCACAGATCTTGGAGATCCAGCAGGAGGTGGTGGACCTCTGGGCCAGGGCGGGGAGGCACCCCGCCCTGGCCGTTCCTTCCCGGTTCGGCAGTAACCCGGCTCAGGTCAATGTGTTTATTGGACAATGTGAGATGTACCTAGAGCTTCGGGCCACGGAGTTCATCACGGAGAGAGCCAAGGTGGGCTTTGTCTACAACCTCCTGGAAGGAACGGCAGCGGCCTGGGCTACCACACAGCTGAGAGCCGCTTCGCCACAAGTGGCTACTGTGGCAGCGTTCCTGGAGGCTATCAAGACTACCTGGGGAGACCCGGTGAACGCGGAGCTGGCGGAGAGAGAGTTGGATCGTTTGTCTATGAGAGACATGCCCTTGTCCCAGTACATCTCTCGGTTCCGCGTGTTGGCAGCTCAAGTAGCATGGAATCCTGCCGCCCTGCGGTACCAGTACATAAAAGGCCTGTCGCCGGAGATGCAGCAGGAGATCCTGAGAGGGGCCACCCGGCCCACTGATCTGGAGGAGGCGATCGCCCTGAGCATACGCGTGGAGGCCGGGCTGCAGACCCGGAGACGATGGGATAAAGGGTCTGGAGAGAAATCGGCGGTGCGCAAGGAGACGGGGGCCATCCGCCCACCGTTCTGGCCCTTCGCGCCGGCTCCTCAACCATTGGATGAACCGGAGCCCATGCAGTTGGGGCATGTGAGGCCCAAGGTGGACGCTGCCGAGAAAGCTCGGCGCCAGAGGCTGAACTTGTGCTGGTACTGTGGAGGATCTGGGCATTTTTCCAAGGAATGTCCCCAGAAGCCGCGCGGCAAGACCCCCCGGGCCTCTGCCGCCTTCGAAGAGCCCCAAGAGGCTGAAGAAGCCATCCAGATGGCGGGGGAAGGGGTCGGCCGAGTTTAAATGGGTTCGCTAACTCGGTCGCAGTCGCTAACCTTCCCCCAGAACCCCAGACTGGACAGTTGTTTTTGGTGATGGTCGCCCTGTGGTCAAAGGAGAAGGGACCGATGATGGTGCATGCCATGGTCGACTCAGGGGCCACAAACAACTTCATTGATGCAGACTACGCTAAGTCTGCTGGATTACAGTTCCATGATCTAAAAGAGCCCAAGGGCGTACAAACCATTGATGGGAGGCAGTTAAAAGCAGGGGCAGTGCGACATTATACCGCTCCTACCAAGATGTGGACGAGCTCCGGACATTGTTGCCCATTTCCACCGCAAGTATCCTGACAAGCCCAAGCCTCGCGGGAGGCCTCGGAGGGGCCCTGAGGGGGGGGGATAGTGTAGCAACCCAGTTCCCTTTCGTGCCTGGGGGGCAGGGGGCAGCCCCGGGGGTCCCACTTGCATTAGGGCCAATTGCAGCTGATGAGGACATGGAGGAAGGGGATGATGAGGCAGCTGGGCCTTCCTCTCCTACAGAAAGCTTAGCATGGGATGATGGCTGGCCGGATGGCTATGATAGCTGGGAAAATCAGGCTGACTCTGAAAGTGCTGATTCAGATAATCTGTATGAGAAACCAGGTGGTTTCGGGTCGCAGGAAAGGGTCAGAGAGATAGCGGAGGATGAGCCCATGGAAGCTGAAAGGGAGTCTGGCTCTCATGAAGATAGCGAACCAGGTGCTGGGAGGCAAGGACGGGGCTTTGATAGGAGACAGAGCATTGAGTCCAGCAGGAGGAATGGCACCAAAGCCTAGAGCGCCAGAGGAGCGCTAGATCCCGTAGCACAGATTGGCGCTGAAGCCTAGAGCGTCGGGGTCCCACCAAGGGAATTAAGTATAGGATCTGTGGGAACGGATCCTCAGTAGCTCGGCCACTTCTGATCTGAAGGGAGTGAAGCGAGCGAAGATCCACGGAGCCAGGTTGTCGGCTCGTGCCTTGCCAAGAAGTTTCTTGGGCCTTGTAATGAACTTTGCCTTGTTCCTTTGCCACGGACCAAGTCCTTGATCCGCATTGTTTTTGCGGAGCCTTTGCCACATTTTTGCCTTTGGATTTTACTTACGGACTCTTTACCTTTTTGATTGAACTTTTGATACTTTTATGGACAATTTACCTTTTCACCTGTTTCTTATTATTCAATAAATAGTTAGCTGATTACCGTCTCTGTGTGTGTGATTAAGGGGCTGGGCCGAGACCCTGCATCGTGACACCTCCTGCTCCCTCTCCCTCCTCTCGCCAAGCAAGGGATAATAATAATAATACCTTTGGGGTTCCCTTCCAACTGGTTGAGTCTTATAACAATAATAATAACGTCCTTCATCATATTTAGTGGAACATGGATTCAGTGCGGTAACCAATTTATTAACAAAAAAAGAAACACCTGCATCTTCAGCCTCTTGTTCTACCTCCTCCTCAGGAGTGAACAGCAGTGGGTGTCCTAACCCAGCACTCTCAAGAGACTGGGACTCTCAAGCGAGCAGCAAAAAGGAAGAAGAAGAAATACTTTAAATAAACATGAAATCTGATATCGAGAATCGAACCCCAAAATTATGAAATGCATAACATTTCATAATTATATGGGCCTAGTGAGCAAGAGTGCCCTTTGTCTGACATTCGCTCTTGTATGGATTGTCTCTGGAATGCTGCTTGATCACATCCAAATCCCCTTCTGTTAATTTCCATAATCCCCTCCCAATGAACTGGGAGATGTAGGGTTTACGTCAGTGTTCCCTGGGTCCATTTGCTGTCTGTGTGAAGAGCCAGTCTCACCTATTGACTATTCCTAGAGCTTGGAAGCAATATTCCAGGCCTGGGCAAACTTTGGCCCTCCAGGTGTTTTGGACTACAACTCCCACAATTCCTAACAGCCGGTAGGAGTTGTAGTCCAAAACACCTGGAAGGCCAAAGTTTGCCCAGGCCTGCAATATTCAAATAGTAATCAATTTAAGCCCCATTTAAGGTGCCCCACAGTAGCAGTTCATTTCCCACTGTCACACTGCAGTTCCTTTCTGATCACGTCACTCTTGGAGACAGAGCATTAAATGGACCAACATTTGAAATGCTCCGGTTCAGAGTGAGTTCCCAACCATTAATAGTCTAGCTTACTGTTGATCTATGCAGCCCAAAAGACAGTTGCATCTGTCAAGTAGGAAATAAATAACTAAATAAATATAGTGAGTGGTGATGATGATGATAATAACAACAAAAATAATGAGCAGCTTATCTGGCATCTATGAATCCCCACAAGTGCTGGTTAACTGAGTGTCTGCTGTAGTTAAGCCTATTTTAATAGTATCTCTCAAGCAACCAGAAGCTGTTTCAAACTCAAGCTCGTTTCCCCTAAAATTAAAAAAAATGTCCTGCCTGTTTTGGTTTTTTAAAATGTTTTTCCAGATTTTGGAACATCTGCATTTGCTTATTTGTACCCAATAATATATCTTACACATAGGATCCAAATCCATTTATATATAACCTGAAGGTGTATCTGTATTTTGGGCATGAAGAAATGTTTGTGTGCATGGAACAATAAAAAAGCCAACGTGACACTGCCTCGATCACTCATGTGGACAATTTTGGATCTGGAAGCATTTTGGATTTGGGAATTCTGCATAAAGGATGCTGAATCATTGAACTAAGACTTTGGAGGATAAGGTTCACATCTTTACTTGATGGTTCATTTATTCTGCATCTGTATCTGTATACCTTCTGTATACCTTTATAAAACGGAATGTTTGTATGTGTGTATGTGTGTGTGTATGCGGAGGGCGGAAGGGCGGATATGTGGCAGCTATTTGCATAAAGTCCTTTGATTGGACAGCCTCGCCACTCCAAAATTCTAAGGCACCAGACAGAAGGCATTGATAGCCACTGATTAGCCAGCAACCCAGAATCCAGGCCTCTACATTCAAACAACAGGATTTCTTCCCACTGAGGGGAAAAAAGCCAGCAACCCAGAATCCAGGCCTCTACATTCAAACAACAGGATTTCTTCCCACTGAGGGGAAAAAGCCAGCAACCCAGAGTCCAGGCCTCTACATTCAAACAACAGGATTTCTTCCCACTGAGGGGAAAAAAGTCAGCATCCCAGAATCCAGGCCTCTACATTCAAACAACAGGATTTCTTCCCACTGAGGGAAAAAGCCAGCAACCCAGAATCCAGGCCTCTACATTCAAACAACAGGATTTCTTCCCACTGAGGGGAAAAAGCCAGCAACCCAGAATACAGGCCTTTACATTCAAACAACAGGATTTCTTCCCACTGAGGGGAAAAAAGCCAGCAACCCAGAATCCAGGCCTTTACATTCAAACAACAGGATTTCTTCCCACTGAGGGGAAAAAGCCAGCAACCCAGAATCCATTCCATGCAGGCCTTTTCCATTTTTTTACTCCTTTCTGTTTTACACCGGTATACTTTCACAGGCCAGGCGGATATGTGGCAGCCACTTTCACAGGCCAGGGCGGATATGTGGCAGCCACTTTCACAGGCCACAGCGACCAGCGGGTGATGGACCTGCACCAAACTTGGTACACATAACCCCCTATGACATGACCCACGTATTATGGGATTTGTAGTACTTTCCAAGACTTTGGTCCCCACAGACCACTGAGGCCACCAAAAAGGACCAATACAGACCACACTCAGCACACACAGCCCCATGACCCACTCTACGTCCTGGTGCAGTTCGGAGGAGGGTGGGCCATGGATGATGGGACTTGAAGTGCCTCTACTCACTTCAAAAAGTCCACTGCAACCCTCATCCAATCACTGATCGAGACCAAACTTGCCATACATAACCCCCATGACTGCCTTCACGTCCTGGTGAGGTTTGGGGAGGACTGACAATGGATGATGGGATTTGTAGTACTTTTACACCCCTCTGTTCCCACAGACCACTGTGGCCCCCAACAAACACCGAGAAAGTCCACACTTGGCACACAGAGCCCCAGTGACCCACTCTACAGCCTACTGAAGTTTGGAGGGGACAGAACATGGATGATGGGACTTGCAGTACCTTCCCTCACTTCCCAATCCTGCTACAAACCTAATCCAATGACTGATCAACACCAAATCTGGCACACAGCCCTCATGACCCACTCTACAGCCTGGTGCAGTTTACTGTGAGACGGACCACGGATGATGGGACTTGAAGTACCTTCACTCACTTCCGAAAAACAATGCATCCCTCATCCATTCACCAATACAGACCAAACTTAGCACACAGAGCCCCCATGACCCAATCTACATCCTACTACACTTGGGGGGGGGGACGGGACACAGAGATGATGGGACTTGCACTACCTTCAGTAATTTCATGATACCACTGCAACTCCCAATAATGATGGATCAAGACTAAACTTGGCACACAGAGCCCCCATGACCCACTCTACATCCTGCTGCACTTCTCAAATGACCCGGGCAGGGCCGGGTCCCCAAGCTAGTTACCAATATTATACAGTTTAATTGTCATAGCTTGGTGATATGGAATCCTGGGAGTTGTAATTTTGCAAGGTCTTTAGCCTTCTCTGCCAAATAGTATTGGAGCTTCACCAAACTACAACTCCCAGGGTTCCCTGACATTGAGCCATGGCAGTGAAAGTGGTTTCAAGCAGCATTGTAGCAATAGTGTAGATACCCCCTGAGTAACCTTGGTCAGGTCATGCTCTTTCAGCCTCAGAGGAAGGCAATGGCAAACTCCTCTGAACAAATATTGCCAAGAAAGCCCTGTGTTAGGGTCATCTTTAGGCCTCCATAAAACAATAAATGACCTGGAAGGCACACAACGACAACGACAACAACTACTACAATGAGGAAGAAGAGGAGGGGAATAGGGCTGCTTTAGGGTCACCATAAATCAGAAACGACATAAAGGCATGCAATGACAACAAGAAAATCCAAAAACAACATCTCCATTCACTGGCTCATTCTGATGTTGTAAATACGTGCTTGAAAGGGAGAAACCAGTTCGGCATGAGGTCAAAGGGGGATCAAAATGCAAAGAATGTGAAACCGAGGAGCCACAGGAGGGTCCCGATACCTGCATAAGGTGAGTCTCTGTTCCCAGCCATTTCTGCTTCTTGCCATAAGGAAGTAAAATATGCTAATCTGTAATACCATTATCTCTTTACGTCAACTAAGATCAGCTGAACACCAATGAGAACCTTAAATACTGTATTCTTCGATCCCCACATAAACATCTCTAAACACGGGTTGCATCTTAGATTAATAGATGCTCATCTATATCTATATCCAGGTGTTTAAGATCATCCGGAGAGGCCCTGCTCTTGGTTCCGCCTTCTTCGCAGATCCGGTTGGCGGGGACGAGAGACATGGCCTTCTCAGTGGTGGCCCCTCGGCTATGGAACACCCTCCCTAGAGACATTAGATCGGCCCCTTCCCTCTTAACATTTCAAAAGAGAATTAAGACCTGGCTTTTCGAGCAGGCATTTGCAGATGAAGTGTAATTATTTAATTGAGAGCTATAGAATGATATGACAATGCAACGGAAACCGATTTTAATAATGAGACTCTGAGATTTGTATTTTATAATTTTAATTGCTAATTGTATTGCTTTTATATGGTTGTTTTATTAATTGTTCGATGTGTTTTACCTTGTGGGCATTCATTGCCATGTGTACACCGCCTCGAGTCGCCTTTGTGCTGAGAGAGGTGGTATAAAAATATAGTAAATAAATAAATAAATAAATCTATATATCTATATCTCTGTATATGTGTATATAATAATTTTCGCATTGGTACTGAAACTAGTGTGCATCTTACAATCAATGGAGTCTTAGGTAAGGTTTTCCCTGACATTAAGCCCAGTCGTGTCCTACTCAAGGGGTTGGTGCTCATCTCCATTTCTAAGCTGAAGGTCATGGAGCGCCATTACCTTCCTGCTGGAGCAGTACCTATTGATCTACTCACATGTTTTCAAGTTTGGCAGAAGCTGGGGCTAACAGCGGGAGCTCACACTACTCCCCGGATTCAAATCTGCGACTTTACGGTCATCAAGTTCAGCAGCTCAGTGCTTTAACCACTATGACACCAGGGCTCCTAATAGAGTCTTAGAATAGAAAAAATACAGTAATATTTAAAATACAGTAGAAAGATTACTGTATTTATTCGAATGGAGTCTTAGAATCGAAGAAATACAGTAATATGCAAAATATGATCCACCACAGTGCGATACACATGGATCAGCTCAATCCACCTAGCCTTACACATTTAGTGTGCATCTCTACACTGTAAAATTAAAGCAATTTGATGTCTCTTTAACAGGCTTGGCTCAATGCTATGGAATCATGGGAGCTGTAGTTTGGCACCAAACATCTTCAGCAGAGAAAGTCAGAAAAAGTCAAAGCACCGGGAATGTGGCGGAAGCTGGCTGGGTGTCAGCTGCATAAGATCTCTACTGACCAGAAGGTCATGAATTCGAGGCCTGCCTGGGTCAGGGTGAGCACTCAACCAATTGTGTAGCCTGTTGTTGTCCTTTGCAACCCGCAATCAGCAGCAGCTGGAAGCAGCAGCCCGAGTGATGTCACCCTTCCCTCCTCCCTCCCTCGATTGGAGGCTGGCTGGCTGGCACGCGCGGAGGGGAAACGGTCGAAGGAGGAGGCGCCCCGGCTCCTTCGTCTTCGCTGCGGCCCGGCCCGTCCTCCCCCCCCCCCCCCGCAAGCAGCAGCAGCTGGAGTTTGGCAGGAGGGGAAAGAAAGGGTATATTGGAGGTTTTCCCATGGCACACCGGGTGATTGCTCACGGCACACTAGTGTGCCGCAGCACACCAGATGGGAAACACTGTCCTAAACTTTTCATAGCTGAGGATGGAGTCAAACGCTGGTCTCTTAAAATCCAAATCCAATACTCAAATCACTACACTAAGCTGCCTTAAAACTATATATTTGCATAGTCTAGCAAAAATTTTTTTTACTTAAGCCGTTTGTCTTATCTCCTGAGTATGATCCTGCAAGAGAAAATTGACTTTGGGGAGCTAATTCATGATTTTGCCATGAAAATGGGGCCAGGGAATTCCTGATTTAAAGTGAATTAGCCTGAAGGTTGGAGCTGCGTTGGTTGTCTGGAATAACAACGAAAAAGAATCCAAAACATTGACAGGATAATCGTTTTATTCACAGCCCAAAGGTTTTTGAACTTACCGGCTGGATGTTGTCACAACACAAAACCAGCATTCTTTAGAAATATAGGATGGCAATTTCAGAATAGGGAGAAACTTTTTTCCTGGCTTGCGAGGACTGATTCCCTTTCTCTCACCAAAAATGATGCATAAACTCTGACTATGCAACCAGAACACTCCTCACCAATGATACTACAGGTACAGTATGTAGAAATAATTTTACTCAACAAGCACTTTGCCCCGCCAGGTGTTTTGAACTTCAGCTCCCACAATTCCTAACAGCCTACCGGCTGTTAGGAATTGTGGGAGTTGAAGTCCAAAACACCTGGAGGGGCAAAGTTTGCTCAGGCCTGCGCTAAGCATTGCTCTGGCAGACTTCAATACCAGTCATGCTTGGTATTGGTCCAGGGCATTGTGGGGTATTTAAATGGCATCTACACTATGAGTTCATTTTGATACCACTTTAATTGTCATGGCTCACACTATGGTATCATGGAATTGTAGTTTGACATGGTTTGGTGAGGACCTCTCAGTGCTTCACCAAACTACATCTCCCCGGGTTCCCTATACCATTGAGCCACAGCAATTAAAGTGGTGTCAAACTGTAGTAATTCTATAGTGTAGCTCAGGCATGGGCAAACTTTGGCCCTCCGGGTGTTTTGGACTTCAAATCCCACAATTCCTAACAGCCTAAGCAGCTGGGGGGGGGGGGGGAGAAGAGGCTTGGAGCCGTTAGGAATTGTGGGATTTGAAGTCCAAAACACCTGGAGGGCCAAAGTTTGCCCATGCCTGGTGTAGACATATCCCTACTCTATAAGTGCTCCTTGGAGTACTGGGATGTGAAAAGCGAAGGAAGCTTTGGCCTGCAGGCATCAGATGAGAAACATTCTTGCCCCAGTCTTTACCACATTGTTACTTAGTTTTCCCCAAAGTTCTCAAAAGGTTCATCATAACTCCCAACTGTCCCAGTTTAGTAGGGACAGTCTCAATTTCTTCCCACGTCCACAGCTGCTTTTACACTCTTCCTACTCTTTCAGTTGCTTTTAAACTAAGTCCTCTTCTATACTGCCCTATATCCCAAGATCTGATTCCAGATTATCTGCTTCAAACTGGAATATATGAGTCTCCACTGCCAGATAATCTGGGATAAGCAGATCCTGGGATATAGAGGCAGTTTGGAAGGGGCCTGATTTGTTTCCCTTCTCCCACTTTTCTCTTGTACTGAGCTTATTTCAATTGCTGCGATTGCATGGTGCGCCTACACTATAGAATTAATGCAGTTTGACTCCACTTTAACTGCCATGGCTCAATGCTACGGGTTCTTGGGAGTTGTAGCTTGGCGAGTCGCCAGCACCTTTTGGCAGAAAAGAATGCAGACCTTGTAAAACTACAACTCCTATAATTCCATAGCATTGAGCTATGGCAGTGAAAGTGGTATCAGACAGCATTAATTCTATAGTGTTGATATATCCTTGGGGGGAGTGGAGTTAAATAAACAGTAAATAAAGGACAGTAAATAAAGAGCAATACTCTGGCACAGCTGGCTGGGTGTCAGCTGCATAAGATCTCTACTGACCAGAAGGTCATGAGTTCGAGGCCTGCCTGGGTCGAGGTGGGCTCTCGAACTATTGTGTAGCCTGTTGTCGACCTTTGCAACCCGAAAGACAATTGCATCTATCAAGTAGGAAATTAAGGTACCACTTAGTGGTACTGATTAACTGATTTACGAGGCCATTAAAAAATAAAGATCTCCAGGAAACAAGCCGAGGAATGAAGGAGTGCGACAGCACCCCCTGGTGGCCAGATGTTAAATTGCCTCTGTCTTCTGTGTTTGTGTGTCTAAATGCAATGTGTACATTGTAATCCATCCTGAGTCCCCTGCGGGGTGAGAAGGGCGGAATATAAATGAAGTAAAATAAATACTCAAATGGGAATTCCAGACAGGAAACAATCAGGACCAGCTAACACCTCCTGACCAAGGATTTCTCCTAGGCAGGGAGCAGCTAGGCTTTTAAGCTGCAAGGCTATTCAATGCGAATCAAGATGGCCAATTGCATAATTGCAGACAAGAGTTATTTCTCCCACCCTGGACATTTCACAGATATATAAACACCACTTGCCTAGTTTCCAACAAACCTCACAACCTCTGAGGATACCTGTCATAGATGTGGGCGAAACGTCAGAAGAGAATGCTTCTGGAACATGGCCACACAACCCGGAAAACTCACAGCAACCCAGAGTGGAGGTTTTTTTTGCTTCCCAGTGAGCTCAGACAAAAGCAAACTTTTCTCACCATTTATAATGTTCTTTTTCATTTATAATTTCTTCCATCTCAACCACATTCTGGCGTTACTTAGCCAGATGTGTGCCAATTTTTATCTGAAGGAAATAAAGTGTATTCTTTATTTATTTGGGCAACACACAAGAGCAATCACATAAACAGGCACAGGGCACTTCTGACCTTAAGAACAACCCACATTTGGGTTCATAGTAGAAAGTAGAATATATATTAGCCATTCCTTACAATGCTAATGCCTCACAGCAGGACAGAAATCCACCCAGACTAGCTTATCTCAAATTACAGAGTTTCAGTTCACCAGTCATAAAATATGGCCTCAAAGCTGCCTTTTGATCCCTAGGTTGTAAAATGGAGCTTGCTACCTTGTTTACATGGATCGGCCTTTCAGAAATTCCAGGGAACTGGTCCTTTGCTCCTTTCTTCAGTGCAAGATTCCTATCATCCTGCCAAACAACCTCACAACTCGTGTAAAAGCTACAGTTACGTCAAATTTGCAACCACATCAAGAAGCATGATTTCGCTTATTATGGGGTGCATGGGTAGAAATGTACGCTCATACTCATGGAAGGCCTAGGTGCTTATTATACTGAAACAATAAAATAGCTCTAGGGTGCATCTACACTGTAGAATGTATGCAGTTTGATGTCACTTTAGAAGCTGTAGCTCAGTGCTATCAAATCGTGGAAATTGCAGTTTTACAAGGTCTTGAACTTCCTCTACCAGAGAGTGCTCTTGCCCCACCAAATATAATCTTACATGGGTGTTAAATAAAGGTCCTACTCCACTTCTGGAGCAATGTTAGGCTATAACTCCTAGGCTCCTTCACTTAACCCAGGGCCCTTCCACCCAGCCCTATATCCCAGAATATCAAGGCAGAAAATCCCACATTATCTGAGTGCGGGATAATGTGGGATTTTCTGCTTTAATATTCTGGAATATAGGGCTGTGTGGAAGGGCCCTGGGCAGGCATGTAGCCAGGAAGGGGGGGGGGGAGCTTGAGAAGCTTTACCCCGAAATTCTCAGGGTGGTCTGCGAGAAGGCCTTACTGGTACATTATTTAAACTGTTATGTTTATTCATATCATGATCTGATTACCATGCTCGGTATATCCCACATTCATTGGGTTATTGGGATAACAATACAAAAGGTTTGCTAGGGTAGACCCTCTCTCACTCAGTCTCAGCCCTCCCCCACCCCAGAATCAAACTCAGCCCCTTCCGAATCAAAATCATGGCTACGGCTCTGGCCCTGGGTTATCTGAGTCCACATATTCCAGTTCAACGCACATAATGTGGGATTTTATTTAGCTGTGTGGAAAGGGCCTGAGAGTGAACGGGGAGGAAGAGAGAAACTGGGACATTTTAAAAGGCATATGAAAAAGTGGGATGACAAAGGATTAACTGGGACGATCCATGCCGAATCTGAATAGCTGTAAGGTATGGTCTAGCAACCTAGGAAGTATCTACACCGAAGAATTAATGCAGTTTGACACCAATGTAACTGCCATGGCTCAGTTGTAGTTCTGAAACATTAAGAGAGCCAAGTGACTCCCACCCTGTATTCGGTTCCTAGATCAGGGGTGCACAAGGCCGTAGCCAGGATTTTGATTGGGGGGGGGCTGAGTTTGGTTTGGGGGGGGCTGAGACTGGGTGGAAGAGGGTCTACCCTAGCAAACCTTTTGTATTGTTATCCCAATAACCCCATGAATGTGGGATATAATGAGCATGGTGGTCAGATCATGATATGAATAAACATAACAGTTTAAATAATGTACCAGTAAGGCCTTTTGCGGACCACCCTGAGAATTTGGGGGGGCTGAAGCCCCCTTAGCCCCCCCCCCCCCCGGCTACATGCCTGGGTGCATAAAACAAGTCTCTCCAGAACTTTGTTGGACTGTATTTCCCAGAACCCTTGCCCACTGGTCAAACTGTCTGGGGCTTCTGGGAGCTGAAATCAAAACAGGATTTGTGGATCCAAATTGACAGCCAGTAGTCCAAATGGAGGAGCCCCTGGTGGCGCAATGAGTTAAACCCTTGTGCTGGCAGGACTTCGGACTGAAAGGTCAGCAGTTTGAATCTGGGAAGTGGGGTGAGCTCCCATCTGTCAGCTCCAGCTTCTCATGCGGGGACATGAGAGAAGCCTCCCACAGGATGGGAAAACATCTAGGTGTCCCCTGGGCAACGTCCTTGCAGATGGCCAATTTTCTCACACTAGAGGCGACTTGCAGTCTCTCAAGTTGCTCCTGACACTCACAACAACAACAAAAAATCAAAATGTAACATCTGGACCAGGGACCTGTTCATGTTATAACACTATGGTTTCACTTCAGCTGCTATTGGCTACATCCTATGAGAGTCTAGGGTTAGCAGTTGGTGAGGCACTGAGGATGGATCTACATGGCCCGATATCCCAGGATCTGGTGCCAGATTATCTTCTTATCCCAGATTATCTGGCAAGTATAGATTTATATAATCCAAAATCGATATTATAATCTGGGATCAGATCCTGGGATATGGAGTAGTGTTGATCCCGCCAGTCTCCCTGGCAGAGAATGCTAAAATACTCCTCCCTAAACAGCACTCTGTGGGGACAAAAGTCCCATGTGAATGGCATAATGCCCTTTGCCCGATATCAGGAGTAATGAGCATTATATCGGAAGGTACCTTCCTGGCACACAACACTTTCTACTTGCTGGAGAGAAAGGTGTGTTCCTGAACAAGAGGCACTGCTTGCTGATCACATCAGGGTGAGGAAAATCCCTTTTATTGACTAGATCCAAAACCCCAAGAAAGTTGGACCATGATTCCTGACGACCAAACTCTCTGCCGGAGAGGCCAGCAAAAAACTCCATTTTTTGCTGGTTCCATAATGGAAACCTGCCTTTTTGCCAGTTCCCATCTTCAGAGGTGGCAAACCCTGCCCAAACTACAGGGCATTCTGCTTACTGAGTTGAACTCATGCAAATTTGGCCCCTTCTTTATTCCAGGATCTGATCCCAGATTATCTGCTTTAAACTGGATTATATTTATTTTTATTTAGCACATTTGTACCCCGTCCTTCTCACCCCAAGGAAACTCAAGGTAGTCTTACAATAGGCAACAATTCGATGTCTTATCAACAACAAATAATAAAATAAACATACACATTAAAAACATAAATTAAAAAACTATATATACATGAAAACCAATTATTAAAATCACACAATCCAAAATTCCAGTCATAATTGCATATATTCCCTTTTTTCTTTTTGCACTGTGTTTCTACCCAAAGGCTTGGTCCCAGAACCATGCCTTCAATTTCTTTCTCAAGATCAGGAGAGAGAGGACTGACCTGATTTCACTGGGGAGGGAGTTCCATAGCCAAGGGGCCACCACTGAGAAGGCCCTGTCCCTCTTCCCCACCAACCGTGCCTGTGGTGGGACAGAGAGCAGGGCCTCGACAGATGATCTTAATCTCTGAGATGGTTCATAGGAGGATATATGCTCAGACAGATAAACTGGGCCAGAATATCAATCTCCGCTGCCAGATAATCTGGGATAAACAGATAATCTGAGATCAGATACTGGGCTATAGGGGCAATGTGGAAGGGGCCTCTTCACACTTGGTTGGACTGCACTTCCCAGTATACTTCACCACTGACTATCGGGAAAACTGAAAGTCTCAGCTTTGCTTGGATCAAAATAAAAGATCCTGGATGCATCTGCAATGTAGAATTAATGCACCACCTTAACAGCCATGGCTCTGTGCTATGGAATCGTGGGAAGAGTAGTTTGCAACATCTTTAGCCTTCTCTGCCAACTACAACTTTAATCATTCCAAAGGATTTAGCCATGGCAGTTAAGGTGGTGTCAAACTACATTCATTCTACAATCCAGATGTATCCTGCATTGGCTAAAGCAGTGGTTCTCAACCTTCCTAATACCGTGAGCCTATCCAATTTCCTACCCTTTTTAGTTCCCTTTTTGCTAATTCTTTATCTAAAGTTCCTTTTAGTACCTTTGGGAAATCTTTTTCCATTATTATTGGTGTTAAGAACGAATTCTTACTAATTAGTTGGAAAAATTGAGAGAAATAAACTTTTGGCTCAATTGGATTCAATTAGAAAAATGGAATAATAAGTGGTGGGTCCGAAATAAAACTGGAAAACAAATAACTAATACAGTGAGCCCTTAATACAATTCCTCATGTTGTGGTGACCCCCAACCACAACATTATTGTTGTTGCTACTTCAGAACTGTAATTTTGCTACTGTTGTGAATTGTAATGTAAATATCTGATATGCAGGATGTATTTTCATTCACTGGATCAAATTTGGCACAAATACCTGATATGCCCAAATTTGAATACTGGTAGGGTTGTGGAGTTTGATTTTGTCATTTGGGAGTTGTAGTTGCTGGGATTTATAATTAACCTACAATCAAAGAGCATTCTGAAGCCCACCAATGATGGAATTGAACCAAACTTGTACACAGAACTCCCATGACTAACAGAAAATACTGGAAGGGTTTGACAGGCATTGACCTTGAGTTTGGGAGTTGTAGTTCACTTACATCCAGAAAGCACCTTGAACTCAAACAATGATACATCTGGACAAAACTTGGCATGAAAACTCAAGATGCCTAAATGCGAACCCTGGTGGAGTCTGAGGAAAATAGAGCCTGACAAATTTGGAGCTTTAGTTGCTGGGATTTATAGTTCACCTACAATGAAAGAGCATTCCGAACCCTACCAAGGATAGAATTGGGCCAAACATCCTATACAGAACCCCCATGACAAACAGAAAACACTGTGTTTTCTTATGGTCTTTGGTGACCCTTTGGTGAACCCACTCGCAACCACCAGGTTGAAAAATGCTGTGCCAAAGGCTGCTTGGAGTCCTATCATAGCTGGAAGGTCATAAAGTCCAATGTAGCTAGGTCTTCCAAATGTGAATAGATTCATCTCCCAGCATTCCTACCTATAATCTCTAGGGTTGATGGGAGTCGCAGCCTGACTCCAGGTGAAGGAATAGCCGTTCTGCAACCTCTGTGGTAGACATTGCTGGGGAATGAGTATTTTGCTTTAATTACTGTCAGGAGCTCCAAATTGGTTTGACTGGCGGCTGGGGGGAAGAGGCGTGGCTGGGAAAGTTGATAAGTATACCTGAGCTTTTCCCCTTGCCTTGCATTCCAACAACCCAGGGCAAGGCAGGAAGTTTTGGGAGAAAAACAAAAAGACACCTCCTAAGGAGAGTGTGGAAAATACTTTCTCCATGGACCTAGCCAAGGAATCCCTCCAGGCTGGGTTGGGCACATAACACAGTTGCCTGTGCTTTCTTTCCAAAAGGAGAAGGTCGAAAAAGCAAGCAAGCAAGAAAAGAGAGGAAACCCACCACTCCAGACTCAATGCAGCCCTTCCTGTCATCATGGGAGACTAGAATTCAAAGACCCAGCATCCTTCCTACCCTCCTTTCGGCTTCGGCCTATTGGGCCAGGAATGATGCATGGCTCCCAAGGCTTTTCTTGATGATCTCCTTGAATTTTTCATGCTTTTTAGGTCTCCTGGGACCATGTGGCTTTGGGTTCTGCTTCCTGTGCTACTGGCCGCAGGCGGGATCGTCGGCTTCTGGGTCGTGTGAGTCATGATGGGACCTGGATGCTTTGGGGAGGAATGGTTGTGGCTTGAAGCTGGATGAGTTGGGGAGATGCCTACTCAGATCTGGTTTGTGGATGCTGGTGGAGACGAGTGCAGGGACAGAGCCCATGTTTTGCACTCATCATCAAGGTTTTGCGTTCAATTCCTGATGCTTCCCAGGTGAGGGAATAGCCTCCCTTTCCTCGTGCATGAGAGAAGTGCTCCCAGTCATCCAACACAGGGATAATTCTTTAAAGACTCCATCTGATGTAAAGCAGTAATTTCATTTTTCAAGATGTGTTTAATTTGTTATTGGTATGTGCCTTCAAGTCATTTCCGAACCTATCACAAGGTTTTCTTGGCAGGGTTGTGTTTGTTCTTGCTATCCTCTAAGGCAGAGAGAATAATCCAGTGGGTTCCTATGGCCAAGCCAGGTATGGGCAAACTTTGTCCCTCCAGGTGTTTTGGACTCCAACTCCCACAATTCCTAACAGCCTCAGGCCCTTTCCTTTCCCCCCTCAGCCGCTTAAAGGAAAGGGCCTGAGGCTGTTAGGAATTGTGGGAATTGGAGTCCAAAACACCTGCAGGGCCAACGTTTGCCTGTGCTTGGGTCAAGCTGAGATTTGGACCCTGGCTGTCTTTAAATTTCATTTTAGCCTCTAAATGGGGAAAATGAGATTTGCAGTATAGAAGGGGCATTTGAAAATTTCAACCAGAGAGCTCTAGGGTCTCACTAAACTAAGAAATCCAGACTTGTTGCCATGGCAGATAAAGTGGAATCATAGCACAATAATAGTGTTTCGTGGTAGGGATTTCTGGTTTTTTTTATAAAGGGAAAGTAGGAAAGGAAACTGATTCTGGAGATCAGCTTAGTACTGAGCTTTTTTGTCTTCATGTCAGGAGCGACTTGAATAACCACACGTCGCTCCTGGTGTGAGAAAATTGGCCTTCTGCAAGGACGTTGCCCAGGAGACTCCCGGATGTTTTGATGTTTGACCATCCTTGTGGGAGGCTTCTCTCATATCCCTGCATGGGGAGCTGGAGCTGACAGAGGGAGCTCATCCGCACCCTCCCTGGATTTGAACCTTCGACCTGTTGGTCTTCAGTCCTGCTGGCACAAGGGTTTAACCCAGTGGTTCTCAACCTATGGGACTCCAGATGTTTTGACCTTCAACTCCCAGAAATCTTATCAGCTGGTAAACTGGCTGGGATTTCTGGGAGTTGTAGGCCAAAACACCTGGGGACCCACAGACTGGGAACCACTGATTTAACTCATTGCCCCATTGGGGCTCCTAGTACTGAGCTTGTAGGAGTATAAAAGTACCTTGTCAAGCTATAACTGGGTTGCTGTGAGTTTTCCAGGCTGTATGTTCCAAAAGCATTCTCTCCTGACGGTTCACCTGCATCTATGGTAGGCATCCTCAGAGGTTGTGAGGTCTGTTGGAAACTAGAAAAGTGGGGTTTATATATCTGTGCAATGCCCAGACTGGGAGAAAGGACCCTTGTCTGTTTGAGTCAAGTTGGAATGTTGCAATTGGCCACATTGATTAGCATTGAATGGCCTTGTGGCTTCAAAGCCATGTCAGACTACAAAGAGAAGCCATTGAAATTCACAAGCAATTTCAACAGAAAGAAGGAAACTATGAAAATGAACAAAATTTGGCTACCAGTATTTTTTTTTTAAAACCTTCTAAAATCACAACAGTAAATAAAGAACAATACTCAAAAGACAGCAGAATTCCAGACATGAAACAATCAGGGCCAGCTAACACGTCCCAACAAAGGATTCCCCCAGGCAGGAAACAGCCAGGCTTTGAAGCTGCAAAGCCATTCAGTGCTAATCAAGCTGGCCAATGGCAACATTCACACTTGCTTCCAACAGACTAGAGTTCTCTCTTTCACCCTGGACATGCCACAGATATATAAACCCTACTTGCCTAGTTTCCAAGAGACCTCACAACTTCTACCATAGATGTGGGCAAAACATCAGGAGAGAATGCTTCAGGAACATGGTCATACAGCTAGGAAAGCTCACAGCAACCCAGTTATTCCCGCTGTTAAAGCCTTTGGCAACATATATGAAAAACTTATTATTTAATCAAGTTTTATTGCATTTTAATTTATTTTAGTCCAGTACTGGATGAATTTTAGGACAGTAATGAGTGTCTATTTGTCTGTTTATTTTGTCTTTTATTGAATCAATAAACAGATCTTCTCTATCAATCCATCTATCTATTAGGAATAATGAATTTTGGTTTGACAACCCTAGATGTCTCACAAATGGGATTCTTGTTTCCTCAGGTTTGCCATGGCGGTTGCAAATGGCTCCGTAAACATCACAGAAGCATTTCCATATATCAGGTACAGATTGGATTTCTGAAAAAGACCTGTAATGCATGGAGGCCTGTTTTTTCCACGTACACACAACTGGAAAAATAAACAAAAACTACTTGAACCTAGACTTTGTTCAGGGTTATCTTCCATTCTTTAACATCCTTTGCTTCAAGAGGTCAGCTTGCCGCCTTAAGAATCATAGCCTTTTGGGTGACTGACCCGTTCGTATGAAATATCCTCTACTTGGGATATGTGCTTAATTATATTTCCTTTTGTATTTTAATATATTGGATAAAGCAGTATGGGCCCTTCCAGACAGACCCTATATCCCAGGATCTGATCCCAGGTTTTCTTCTTTAAACTGGATTATATGAGCCCCGCACAGCCAGATAATCTGGGATAAACAGAAAACCTGGGAGCAGATTTTGGGATATAGGGCCTGTCTGGAAAGGTCCTCAGTTTCCAAAGACCATTTGATGGTCTGTGGAATGAATGTGGTGTCTATTGTAGTGATGTTTATAAGGTTTAACTGACCTGTAGCCAGCCTTAAGATAAAGGTTTCCCCTTGACATTAAGTCTAGTCGTGCTCGACTCTGGGAGGTGATGCTCATCTACATTTTTAAGTCCTTCAGCATGGCCAGCATGACTGCATGGAGCATCGTTACCTTCCCGCCGAAGTGGTACCTATTGATCTATTGGCATTAGCATGTTTTCGAACTGCTAGGTTGGCAGAAGCTAGGGCTAACAGTGGGAGCTTACCCCACTCTTGGATTCGAACTGCCGATCTTTCAGTCAGCCTTACAGATGTATAATTTTAAGAAAAAGACTAAAGGGCTATGAAATACCCCACTTTGTGTCTCCTCAGCACCTGTGGCGCATACCCACCCCAGAGCTGCCTATTTGGTCAAATCCTTAATCTAGGATCCTTTCTAGGTAAGCCTGGTATCTCAAGTGTTACCAAAAGCACTTCTTAAGTTCCTACTGATGGGGGAATTTTTAAGCACATCACTGGGAACAGGATGGTCTCACAAAGCCAGTCTCATAGATCCACCGGAACTGAAAAGTTCAGTGAAACTATGCAAGTTGTACTATCCTTAAAGAGCAGGAGATAGCTATAGAATACAGTGAGCCTCATTGGGGTTTGGAGCCAAGATTCCCCATAGATAGCAAAGTCTATGGATGCTGAAGTCCTATTGTATAAAATGACGTCCCTTATATTAAATGGGGGGTAACAAAAAATCAAGGTTTGCCTTTTGGAATATTTTTTAAAATAATGTCAAGCTGTGGAAGCAGAAGTCACAGATATGGAGGGCCAACGGTATAGGGGTCTGTAGAATAGATGATTAAATGTCTCATCGAAGGCTTTCATGGCCAATATCACTAGGTTGCTGTGAGTTTTCTGGGCTATATGGCCATGTACCAAAAGCATTCTCTTCTGACATTTCGCCCACATCTATGGCAGGCATCCTCAAGAGATTGTGAGGTCTGTTGGAAACTAGGAAAGTGGGGTTTATGTATCTGTGGAATAATGTCCAGGGTCGAAGAAAGAACTCTTGTCTGCTTGAAGCAAATGTGAATGTTGCAAATGGCCACCTTGATTAGCACTGAATGGCCTTGCAGCTTCAAAGCCTGGCTGCTTCCAGCCTGGGGGGATCCTTTGTTGGGAGGTGTTAGCTGGCCCTGATTGATTCTTTTAGGGAATCCCCCCTGCTTTTTGAGTGTTGCTCCTTATTTACTGTCCTGGTTTCTTTTAAAATACTGGTAGTCAGATTTTGTTCATTTTCATGGTTTCCTCCTTTTTGTTGAAATTATCCACCTGCTTGTGGATTTCAATGGCTTCTTTGTGTAGTCTGACATGGTCGTTGTTAGAGTGGCCCAGCATGTCTGTGTTCTCAAATAATATGCTGTGTCCAGGTTGGTGCACCAGGTGCTTTGCTATGGCTGACTTCTCTGGTTGAATTAGCCTGCAGTGCCGTTCATGTTCCTTGATTCATGTTTGTGCAATGCTGTGTTTTGTTGTCCCTCTGTAGACTTGTCCACAGCCACATGGTATACGGTAGACTCCTGCAGAGGTGAGAGGATTCCTGTTGTCCTTTGCTGAATGTAGCATTTTCTTAGTGGGTCTGTAGATAGTTTATATGTTGTGTTTTTTCATCAGCTTCCCTATGCGGTCAGTAGTTCCCTTGATGTATGGCAAGAATACTTTTCCTCTGGGTCGATCTTTGTCTTTACTCTTGTGTCTTGTTCTTGGTCTTGCAGCTCTTCTGATGTCTGTGGTGGAGTCTCCATTGGACTGTAGAGCCCAGTTTAGGTGGTTCAATTCAATTTGGAGGGGGTGGGGTTCGCAGATTGTTTTTGTACGGTCTGCCAGGGCTTTAATTGTGCTTCTTTTTTTTGACTTGGTTGATGGTTGGAGGTATCTATCCGTGCAACCAACCAGGCATTGAAGCTGTAATGCTATTCAATGCTAATCAAGCTGGCCAATTACAACATTCACACTTGTCTCAGACTGACAAAGAGTTATTTCTCCCACCCTGGACATTATTCCACAGATAGATAAATAAACTCCACTTGCCTAGTTTTCAACAGACCTCACAACCTCTGAGGATGCCTGCCATAGATGTAGGCAAAACGTCAGGAGAGAATGCTTCTGGAACACGACAATACAACCCAAAAAACATTAAACATTAAATGTACCAAGCTAAGTGATTTCATGGAGTAATTATGACGTCTCTTTCAGGTGTAGTCATCTGCTTTCTAAAGTACCAACAAGTGAGGGATTATGGCTGTCGCTCCCGTTTAAATATAATCGGGCTCGTTCTAGGCATATTCTGTGCCGTTGGAGCATCCATGGTTGGCAATTTCCAGGTAAGAAGTAGCTAATGGAGGGACAAGAATTAAGAAATGGGGTAGAGATTGTAAGGGGCACCTTGCTCAAATTACAAGGACAGAGCAGGGGATGACCACTTCCTTTTGTGAGTGCCACTTTAGCATTAGAACGGAAGAGAACAATGGCTGCTTTTACATATGAATGCCGTACTTCACTCCAACCTAAGAGCTGTCTAATCTGAATAAAGAAGAAGAGAGAGGAAGGTGTGGATGAAGCAGGAAGTTGTCCATCAACAGTAAATTCATTCCATTTTTATTTAAATGACAGCCATTGTTTGGTTTTTTTTAAAAAAAAATCTGCATCTTTACCTATAAAATGCATACCTTCTGAAGCTGTGCATATTGTATGTATGGTGCTGCTGTTTTAACAGTGATGCATTTCCCCTTTGGGAGCTATAGGAAAATAGCCATTCTAGCTGTTTATTGGGGCTTATACATCTAATTATTTTAAGTAATTAATTATATAAATGGAGCCCCCAGTGGCGCAGTGGGTTTAACCCTTGTGCCGGCAGGTCAGTGGTTTGAATCCAGGGAGAGTGAGTTGAGCTCCCTCTGTTAGCTCCAGCTCTCTATGTGGGGACATGAGAGAAGCCTCCCTCAAGGATGGTAAAACATCAAAACATCCATCTCTCTCTCTCTCTCTCTCTCTCTCTCTCTCTCTCTCTCTCTCTATATATATATATATATATATATAAATTATTTCTAGGGAGCCAATGGATTGTGGTAGTTTGAATGTCAAACTAGGATTCAAATCCCTGCTCAGCCATTGAAATCCATTGAGTGCTTTTTGCTACATAGTCACATTCAGCCTAAGAGAAAAGCCATGGGAAATTGCCATTAAACAAATCTTGACAAGAAAACCTTATGATAGGGTCACAGCAAGTTGGAATTAATGCAAAGGCACTTAAAGCAACCATTAGCCATCTTTGCTAAAACTATTTTTCTTGTCAGGAGCGACTTCAGAAACTGCAAGTCGCTTCTGGTGTGAGAGAATTAGCCATCTGCAAGGACGTTGCCCGGGGGACACCTGGATGTTTTATCATCCTGTGGGAGGCTTCTCTCATGAGAAGCTGGAGCGGACAGATGGGAGCTCACCCTGCTCCCCAGATTGAAACTGCTGACCTTTCAGTCAGAAATCCTGCTGGCACAAGGGTTTAAACTATTGTACCACTGGGGGCTCCAACTGCAAAGACTGAATGAGGCAGATGATAAGAGGGGCTCTTTCTGTGAATGAGTTCTCATAGGGCTATAGGTTGATGGTGATTTGACAACAAATGAGAACATCATTATTCCTACAACTTGAGTACTGAATGGTGTTGATGGGGAAAATGTTCCAATGTTATGATGTGTTTTCTTCTTTCTCCCTTCTCCCAGCAATACAACCAGCTGGAAACTCATTTGTTTGGGGCCTTCTTGGCTTTTGTGGTAGGAATCCTTTATTTCTGGATCCAGACTTTTCTAACCAACCAAGTGAAACCAAGACATGGAGGACGGTGGATTGCGTCTCTTCGGTTCTCCCTCAGCTTTTGTGGCTCGGCCTTCCTCATTGCCAGTATCCTCAATATGGCATCTCTAGAGGGGGGAAAGAATGGGGTACTCACTGTTGGCCAAGATTTAGTATTATCTGCGCTATTAACAGGATAGAGCTCAAAGTTAGTGCACAGCAATGCATTCTGTGATGTTGAGGAAAACGGGATTGGTGAAATTTCAACGAGGAGTACATCTGAACCTTTCTTTAGAAGAGCTGCAAACCACACGGGCCATTGAGGTGCTACTCAAAATGGTTCTCTGTGGACTAGTGCCAGTTGTAGCAAATGAGCAATATTATGGCACCAGTCCCTGGCACATTGAGAGGAAGAAGGGCAACTCCTTACATTAGATCAGTGGTTCCCAAGCTCTTTTTTGACCAGGAATCACTCCAACATTAGTACCAAAAGAGTTACGGATCAGTTTTTGGTCAACTTGAAATTCGGCTTGGTTATTTGGGGTGCAGATTCTGAAAATTACATTGGATAGACCACATCAGTTCTAGTTTCTGATACAGAACATATGCCATCCAGTAGTCGCCATCTGCTTGCACACAGAAAACCATATTTAATAAGCCTCTGCACTATAAGAGGGTTTTGACAGATTAGTTGCTCTCGTTGCAAAGGTGTAGTAATGGTGAGGCTGCAGACCATATTTTAGTTCTTGTGGACCACTGTTGGTTCACGGACCACAGGTTGGGAACCACTGCATTAGATAGACATAGGACGATACTACCCAAAATGGTTCTCTCAGTGTGCAAGTGATAAGTGTTCAACCCGTTAAGAGTTTTCTGAAAGGAAAGAAATAGTAGTAGTCAATGGAAAGAAATATGGTACTAGTCTTGGGGAATGAGTGAAAAATAATGGTTGGTTTGACCCCTCAGATAACCTGAAAAAGCAAGGAACTGAGAACAAAATTAAATTTCTAGAGTTTGATAACAAGTGGTTTTGCATAATTCAATATTCATGGGAAGCATGGGCAATCAACGGTGTAGGGGAGGGTGTTGCGATTGGCATAAATTGGCACCCAGCAAAATATAAAAATGAACATATTATAGTCGGGCCTCCACATTTGAGGTTTTTGCATTTGTGAATTTAATTAATTTGGTATCTCTAGATCAGGGGTGCTCATTAGATAGATCGCGATCTACTGGTAGATCAAGTAGGACGCCCTGGTAGATCGCAGGCAGGGCAGGAGGAAGGCTCAGTCCTGCCCCACAGGCTACCGACGCCGCCCAGGTGTAGAAGGAGGTTGGACTGGATGGCCCTTGGAGGTCTCCTCCTGTTCTAGGAACCCATTGTTATTATTATTTCAGAGGCTGAATGGCCATCTGTGAGGAATGCTTGTATTGTGTTTTTCCCTTATGGCAGAAGGAGGTTGGACTGGATGGTCCTTGGAGGTCTCCTTCTACTCTAGGGACCTATTGTTGTTACTATTATTATTAGCAGAGGCTGAATGAATATTATCATTATTATAAATACATTCAGGGGGTTATTATACTCACATTTAGTTGAATTCAGTCTTAAAATATATTATATGGCTCTCACTGAAATAAATTTCCAAATATTTTACTTTTATGGCTCTCTGGGTAGTGGGTAGGTAGACCCTTTTGACTTGGTTGTTTTATAAGTAGCTCGCATGCTGAAAAAGTGTGAGCACCCCTGGTCTAGATCATCCAGTGGAGCCCCTGGTGGCGCATTGGATGAAACCGCTGAGCTGCTGAACTTGTTGACCAAAAGGTCACAGGTTCGAATATGGGGAGCAGCATGAGCTCCTGCTGTTAGCCCCAGATCCTGCCAACCAAGCAGTTTGAAAACATGCAAATATGAGATCAATAAGTACTGCTCCAGCGGGAAAGTAATAGCACTCCATGCAGTCATGCTAGCCACATGACCTTGGAGGTGTCTACAGACAACGCTGGCTTTTCGGCTTAGAAATGGAGATGAGCACCAACCCCCAGAGTTGGACACAACTAGACTTAATGTCAGGGAGGAAACCTTTACCTTTACACTTGGATCATCCAATGTAAACCTATGTTCAACTTATGCTATAGAGTTGCACTGGAAGACCTTGAGATTCCTACAGAGAAAACATTTCTATGCCTACAGCATGAACCTATAATCACCTTCCTGTGGTTGATTGTAGAGTTTCATTGGAGGAGCTAGCGATTCCTAGAGTGATGTTCTCTCTGTGCTTTCTTTTAATAGGGCCCTTTTGCCCCCATCTTCACCAAATGTAAATGGCTGGCTGTATTTTGAACTGTTATTTTATCCATCCTCCTATGGCTATGGTACATTTAAAATGAGGAGGCCTACTGGTGGCATAGTTCGCCAAGACTTTCCCTATCCCCAACATCCTTGAGCTACCAACATTGGCCACTTCCTAGCCTTGTTCCGTTTCTGAATTGACACACATTGCCTGGTCTTTCTCCTTGACTCTAATCCCAGCGGTTTCACTTTTTTATTTGAAACTCGATTCTGAGTCAGCCTACTGTGAATGGGCCCTAGCCATGGACCTGTTTCTGCTCTTTGGCCTCTTTGCGGTGGACTTCTGGCACATAGGCACCTGCTCAGTCCATGTGCACCATCAACGGGCAGACCAGGAATCCCGAGACATTCAAGCATCAACACAAACTCTACCGCTCTGATAACGCTATGGGAAGAAAGGCTCTCTGGAAATCTCCCCAACACTGATGGACCTCTGAGCTCCCATTTCTAGTGGGGAGAATCATGCCTCCTTTCCTCTCACTTGTCATGGGCAGATGAAGCAATACCAGTGGGAAGGAATAAATATGAAGCAGACGGCCCAGCTGTGTCCTTCTGCAACTATCTCCAATTGGGACTTCTACTATCAGATCATGTTAATTCTGCCAAGGAGCAATAGTACTCCCAACTCTCACTGTAAGACTCAACTATGTTCTTCCAATGACCAATGAAGGAACCACTAGATGCCGTCAGTATTTTAAGTGCCCATTTTATGTTTTTGTTGTGTATGTCAGCAAAGAGGCGCATGTCCCATCCTGAATTCTGTTGTTTTGCTCCCTTTGCTGTCTGACACAAATGTGGCCAAACAATCCTGGTTACAAAACTCATCCGATGGGACCAGCCTTGGATTTTTTTTAAAAATCTCATAGAGAGGCCTAGTAATTCTTTGCAGTTTGTGTAAGATATGTTGGGTTTGTTTCATCTAGTACTTGGACCCATTACATTGTATAAGTGTAGAAGGAATGGGACAAAACCTATTTTCCACAGCTTGATTGAGTTCAGTGGATCTCGGTGCCACAGATATGATCTGGTCCATTCAGATTCATTATACCAGTTTACCAAAAGAGCTTACGACAGTGGTTGTTTTCTTACTTACCTCTCTAAGCACCCACAAACTGCACTGTTATCCATTGAAGCTGCTGCGTTGTGCCATGCAACCCACTCTTGAAACGAGTGCATCAATTCCCTCTTTCACTCATACATCTGCCTTCAGTCTTGCATTCCTTCAGTCCATTTAATGCCCTGGTAGTGTCAGGTCAACAACTTTTGTGTATCCTTCCATTGCTTTAGAAATAGTTTCCATAATCTTCCCCATTCTGTATAAAATATGGAGTGTAATTATCCCATTATAGCAGGCGTGGGCAAACTTCGGCCCTCCGGGTGTTTTGGACTCCGACTCCCACAATTCCTAACAGCCTACTGGCTGTTAGGAATTGTAGGAGTTGAAGTCCAAAACACCTGGAAGGCCGAAGTTTGCCTATGCCTGCATTATACACAGGGCCGGACAAAGGTAAAAAATTATAGTAAGCCAAACTTTTTTTGGCGCCCCTTGGGTCTTCAGTGTGGTGATGATGGCGTGAGCGCGTGCCAGAGCACACATGTATGCAAACAGCTAGTTTCGCGCATGCGCTATTGGGACCTAGCGCTTTTGGTGGAGGGAGTAGCGAAACACACTCCCAAGAGGATGAAAAGGACGGGGAAACATTTTGCAGCCGGGGCGGAGCCTCCCGCCTCCAGCTGCAAAATGTTCACTGGCTTGTCATTTCGGCCACTTGGGAGTGCGTTTAGCAACTCCCTCCACCAGAAGCGCTCGGTCCCAATAGCGCATGCGTGAAAGTTTCGCGCATTAGCTATTAAAACAGAGCACTCCCAAGAGGATGAAAAGGACAAGCCAGGGAACATTTTGCAGCCGGGACGGAGCCTCCCGCCCACCCCGCAGCAATGGTGCAGCATGATGCACCGAACCTGGCGGCCGCGGCTGGATACGCCCTTGGCCACGTGGTGCCCCGAGGTGGCCACTTACTTTGCCTCCACTAAGATCCGCCCCTGATTATACAGATGAATGTTATATTCTGAGCTTCTCTTTTTGTGTGTGTTCTCTTAGGGGATTTCAACCTGACTTCTTTCACATGTGGGAAAAAAATTGTCTCCTCCTGCCAACCTCCGATTTTAATTATTTATAATAGGATTTTTCTTGTCCGATCTCATTTGTTTCATGGGAAGAGCATTAATAAACTGAAAGTCGCAGACTGCTATCCTGTTCATGGAGGAGCGTATTTGTTGCCCCCAACCAGGTCAAATAAGGTAGAGTTAAGTCATATTGCAGTTGTTGTTGAAATGTGAATACCATCCCTACTTAAAGGAGAAAGCCTTTCTTTCAAAGACAGTAGGATAAAAAAAAGCCAAAATCAGTTGCCAGGTTCTCTGACATGATTTCTAGGGAAAGACTAAAGGAATTCGGGTTTGAAAAGAGAAATAATTCCAGAAGTGATCCAATTGGGAGGTATTGAATTGGAATCTCGTGTTCAGGACTGGAAAATATATCGCTCTTCAGGCTTCCACATTTCATTGGAGTACGGTCCAAGACAAAGCACATTGGGAAGATACTAAACTCTTAATGTATAGTCTCCAGCATACACTTCCCCCAGGACCTTTCTCATCCTGTTTGTTCTAATGTGCACACCCTTCAGTTTCCATTCTTACCGACAATGGTTCACTTATACTTTTTAGTAACTCACACCATGTACATGGGTGATCTGCATGTTTCTTTCTGGAGTGCAATAATTATGTTCATTCAAAGCCCTCTTGATTCTCAGCTGTAAATGTATGGAGCCCCCAATGCTTATTATGTATGAACTGGTCACAACCCTGTCACATCTCTTCATTTCTTTCTATGTCCCTTCACATGTTGCTCTTCCTTTGTCCCCTATGCATAGTAAGGCACCAAAGTGTTTGCTTTATCCCATGGTCTCCTTTCAATGGAAGGAGTCATATGGAAGCAGTTCCTGCAATATTGAAGATCCGGTCTCTCTAGGCCTCATATATGCATTCTTTCCAAGTTATACACACCCACTACCATCCAAATTCACACATACCGAGCACCAATGACCCAATTTGTGCCACATCCACAGTTCGTCCCATTCTTTGTCACACTCTGCACCTTCCCTACCTCTTGCTTTATTCATATAGCTTTATCTATCCTCCTTAGTGTTCAGTCCAAACCCTTAGATACCCATGAACCTGCTCACAAGCATATTACAGATCTCCAAAATCTATGGTTTCTTTATATATCCAAGCATTCCCTGCATGTGCATAAATAACCCCATTCAGACACCTGCACATCTGATGTAACCCAGAGAAAGCAGCTTTTCTGTTGGTGATGCTGTGTATGAGCATTAAGGCAATTTTTCCCATGTGCAAATCCAGAGTGTAATCCACCCAAATCCTTTCTTTCTAATCTACCTGACAACCCATCTAGAACCATTACCCTAAAGAAAAGTGACCATTTTCCTTTGGTGCCTCAGTCCACATACATCAATTGGCAACTTCCCAAAAGTTGAGCAGAAATAATACTTGGTAGCACTCATCCGCAAGGGAACTTTTGAGTGATTGTATTTTTTTCTTCTTCTTCTGAGCAATAATTAGACCCCGGAGATGACAGGACGTAGGAGGGGGCTGGACAATCGGATGGAAGGACGGGGAGGAGATGGGCAGTGGGATGTGGTTTGTGTGTGCATGATGCGGTTGGGTTCACAAAAGAGGGAAGGATTCAGACAGACACAAGTCCAGAAAAAATGGGATGGAGGGAGGGTTTACATACAGTTATCTCCTGTTCGTGTGCACGCCCGCATGCGCCATCGCCCACATCTTGTGCCACCCCTCCCAACGGAGAGAAGAGGCTCACCCAAAGTAGGACGAAGGAGGAGGAGGAGAAATGGGAGAGAGAAGCAGGATTGCTTTGCTGAATTTCACTCATACACACGCACACTTTACCCAACAGTTGCCTTTTTTTTTTGCAAGGGCTTTTGTTCCAAGATCTGTTGATATCCACTGGCCTTTAAGTCTGCAGCTGCTTCTAGTTGTGCAATATTGCTCTGGCCTCCCCTACAAGTTGTCCCTGTGAATGCCATCCAAGGTCCAAAACAAATCCTGTCCTCAGATCTGTGATTTGATGATGCCCAGGTCAAAGTTTAGGCCCCATATATCCATACCTGATTTATATGGGGTACCTCTGCCTTCTGTGAAGACCACAAATCTTTCAAATGATAGTTGGACAGTCTCTCATCTCCAACACTTACACACACACTCACAAATACATGTCAAGACTGCTTTGTGCATATGGAAGCAGTATCTTAGGGGGGGAAAGGAGGACGGGTTTGGAAGGGGAAATGAGCCATGTACTTACTGAAGCCCTTTGGACAGAGCTACCAAAATTACAGAGACAGAGCCAGTTAGAAGCTAAAGGCTGATACCAACAAGTAAATGAAATCCATGG
This sequence comes from Anolis apletophallus, assembly GCA_030556195.1. Lineage (NCBI taxonomy): Eukaryota > Metazoa > Chordata > Lepidosauria > Squamata > Anolidae > Anolis > Anolis apletophallus. Next base: position 130,505,521 of record JARBWK010000008.1, on the reverse strand, counting down.
AATGATTCCAAGCCCGGAGAAGAGAGTTTGAAAAATGGCAAAGAGTGCTGAACTTATAATCATGCTGGCTGTGGAAGGCGGGAACGGTTGCTGAACACATCCAAAGAATAGCAGTTTGGGGAAGGCTAGAATTGGGTGTTATTTTACTATTCTCTTTTTCCAAAAGAAAATCCCTTGAATAAAATAAGTTTTCTCCTTAATATGAACCAGAAAAATAAGTTTTACATTTATCTTATTTTTTCTAAATTTATGTTTCTTGGAATTTTCATATTTTCAAACTTTTGAAACTGAGTGGTATATATGAGTTCAAGTTAGGTAACAAGTGGCCCCCTAGTGGTGCAGCGGGTTAAAGTGTTGAGCTGCTGAACAAAAGGTCGGCAGTTCAAATCAGGGGAGCGAGTGACCTCCCGCTGTTAGCCCCAGCTTCTGCCACCTAGCAGTTTGAAAACATGCAAATGTGAGTAAATCAATCGATACCGCTTCAGCAGGAAGGTAATGGTGCTCCATGCAGTCATGCTGGCCACATGATCTTGAAGGTGTCTACAGATGCCAACTCTTCAGCTTAGGAATGAAGATTGCACCACCCCGCAGAGTCGGACACAACTAGACATAACATCAGGGGAAACCTCTACTTAAGTAACAAGACACAACTTCACCTTTCCATAAATGTAGGGAAGAAAAACTCCCAGGTTCTGGAAAAAGTGGGTTTCGATTAACAAAATAAACCATGTAGTCTTTAAGATGCTTTACTTCCTCCACTTTTTAATCCTAAGAGAAAATAATCTAATGCAGGGGTGCTCATTAGGGGTGTGCACCAGAGGGTGCACTGGTAGATCTCGAAGGGCATCCTGGTAGATTGCCATTTGTGAGGAATGCTCAGGGACTTATTATACTCACATTTAGTTGAATTCAGTCTTAAAATATATTATATGGCTCTCACTGAAATAAATTTCCTAATATTTTGCTTTTATGGCTCTCTGAGTAGTGGGTAGGTGGATCTTTGGGACTTGGTTGTTTTATAAGTAGCTCGCATGCTGGAAAAGTGTGAGCACCCCTGATCTAATGGGTAAGGGTGAACTATTATGGAGTCCCTTCTGCTTATAATTTTTTTTTACAATATTTCTAGTTTCCCACTGTTATTGAGAGTTGTTCTCATGCAATATCACCTTTGTAGGATTTATAAAACATTGTCAGCATGATTGCTTCTTACTAAAAGTGACAGGGAATTGTGGAAGTGTGATTTTTGAAGATACCAGTGGCCTAGCTGGTCCATCATTCTGTTCACATAGTGAACAGTGTCTTCATAGACGTCCAAAATCTGGACATGAGTACAACAGCATCCTTACATTAATATCCCCCAGCAACTAATACACAGGAATGCTGGAGGGAATGCCTAACGGTCATTGATTCTTATTCTCCATGAATCAGTCTAATGATTTCTAAAGCCAGCTTAGGAGGTCATCGTATCTCATCATATCTCAGGACAGACAATTCCAAAGTTTAACTAGGTATTGCAAATCTTTTCTTATATCCTGTGCTTTCAAGTTGAAATCCAGTTGCTAGTAGCAATTAGAGTAGACCAACTGAATAAACTGCTCAAGTCTTGTGCAAACATTGCGACCAACTGTCCAAAGCCAACTCATTTTTGCATAGCAATGGGAAAACATTGTTTTGAAACTGCTTTGCAACCCACCCACCCCCTTTTGTGTTTTCAATGATTCTTGGGCAAACTGTTTGCCACTTTCCAAAACCCGCCCTGAATTGCTTTTAATATTGCTGCATTAAAATTCTCGATTTTAGTGTACTTTGCACATTTTTTTGTGGTTTAAATCTGCTAAATGTCAGCTTTCGCTAAATTGCTTTTAGATATTTACCAAATAGTTGGAGCTCCTAGTGGCGCAATAGGTTAAACCCTTGTGCCGGCAGGACTGAAGACTGACAGGTCACAGGTTCGAATCTGGGGAGAGCACGGATGAGCTCCCTCTGTCAGCTCCAGCTCCCTGCGTGGGGAAATAAGAGAAGCCTCCCATAAGGATGGTAAAACATCAAAACATCCAGGCATCCCCTGGACAACATCCTTGCAGACGGCCAATTCTCTCACACCAGAAGTGACTTGCAGTTTCTCAAGTCGCTCCTGACATGAAAAAAAAATCCACATATTTTAATTTCAGTATTGTTACACAGATTTGCATTTGCATGATATTCGGATTTGTATGAGTTCTCTTGTAACATTTTAGGGAAGAATTTTGCAAAGTTTAGATTTTGACAAAATGATGACTTCCTAGAACTCCAAGTAGGTCTTTTTATTTTGACCTCTATTGGTGAAAATGTTTTGAAAACAAAACCTAGCTTTTCAAAACAGAAAAACAGAAAACCAAGGAAATGAGCATTCCTTCATTCCTCTCTGACAACAAGAAATCCGACTAGCTCTGTCTTGCAATTTTAGTCGACGCTGCCATGAGACTGCAAAAAAGGTTGGTGCCTTATGGACCACAGAAGGAAAAAAAGGGGAAAGGGGGTGATGTCTTGTGGCAAGGATCGAACTGAGGGAGTCTGTGAAAAGGGTGCACATGAATGAAGACATGCCCAACCCCAAAAGGAATCAGACTAAATCCCCCATCCCTCACCGGCTCCTGCCCGGTTTCTCCTCCTCTTCCTCCTCCTCCAGTTCGTTTCTGTTTCTTTTTTTTTGTTTTTCAGTCTGCCATTTTTTCTTTGTTTTTGTTTTCATTTTATGTTATTTCCCCCCTTCTGTTTTTTTTTGTGTGGATTTGTTTTTGTTTTCTGGTTGTTGTTGTTAACTATTTACAAGTTCACAGTACGGGCTGCTCCCAAGATGGCAACTCTCCGGCCCTTGGGTGAGATGTGGCTGTTCAGATCCAGACCAATCCCCGCCCGCCGCCCTGTCCCGCTGCGTCTCCAGCAGGGCCTTTACCCATCCACATGGTTCATTGGCTGCTTCGGTCCATCTGGGGCAGTTGTGCAGCTACTTCCAGGGGGGTGGGGTTGGCTTTCTTCGGCGGCTTCCCCCCCTGGCTGCTCCTCTACTGCCCCGCTGCCCCATACGTCATGGCTGCTGTGGGGACGGGGGTGAGGATTGCTGGACTTGAGTCCCATTGGACGAGACAAGCTTCTTGTCCTTGGAGCCACGTCGATGGTGTTCGGACGAGACATCGGATTCGGAGCGCCGAGACGGCTGGCAGCTGCGGGTTGGGGTGCCTGGCAAACGGGGCTGCTGCCCATTCTTCTCATCTGGAAGAGGAGAGGAGAGTCCACATTTTAGGAATATTTCCCAACCTGGTGCTCTTTTCTGTCCAAGCTAAGGCTCAGAGTGACATCAAAGGCCACATTTACACAGACCATTCAATGCAGTTTGAAGCACAAACTCAAGCAGACAAGCAACAAACTTGCATAACAGTATTTGAAAAAAAAAAACCTTAATGTAAATCAGTGCTCTATAGGTTTGCATAATTACTATCCAGGACTCAAACTGGTTCTAGAATTGCCTATGTAATCATCTACAAGGAGGATTGATTTTGTCATTTGGGAGTTGTAGTTGCTGGGATTTTTAGTTCACCTACAATCAAAGAACATTCTGAACTCTACCAATGATGGAATTGAATGAAATGTGGCACACAGAACTCCCTTGACCAACAGAAAATACTGGAAGGGTTTGATGGGCATTGACCTTGAGTTTTGGAGTTGTAGTTCACCTACATCCAGAGAGCACTGTGGACTCAATAATGGATCTGGACCAAACTTGGCACGAATCCTCAATATGCCCAAATGTGAACACTGGTGGAGTTTGGGGAAAATAGACTTTCCCATTTGGGCGTTGTAGTTGCTGGGAATTATAGTTCACCTACAATTAAAGAGCATTCTGAACCCCATCAATGATGGAACCGAACCAAATTTCCCACACAAAACTCCTATGCCTTGAAGGGACTCGCTGGTGCAAATCTTCCTCCAGTCACATATGCTCTCCTTTGCCTGCTCATGTGTACCATGCTGCCATGCGCTGAGCATACCTGCTCTCCGCTCCCCATAAGCATTTCTCCCCTTGGCTGAGAGGCTGGCCAATTTTGATGGGAGGATTTGCCATCTGTTTACAAAAAGGAAGAGAAGTACAGGTAGAGACATTTTCAGCCTTCTCTGCCAAAGGGATTCCTAAGACCATCAGAAATATATGTTTTATGATGGTCTTCGGCGACCCCGCTGAAACCCCTTGCAACCCCCTCCACCCTCAATGTCCCGACCCCCAGGTTGAGAAATGCTGGGTTAAAGCCTTGTCCTGGCAGGACTGGTAGACTGACAGATTGGCGGTTTGAATCCAGGGAGCAGGATAAGCTCCCATCTGTCCGAGCTCCAGCTCCCCATGCGGGAACATGAGAGAAGCCTCCCACAAGGATGGTAAAACATCAATCATCTGGGCATCCCCTGGGCAATTTCCTTGGAGACAACCAATTCTCTCACACCAAAAGCTACTTGCAGTTTCTCAAGTCACTCTTGACATGAAAAAATCTCTGTAGTGAAGCCACTTTCTTTAATACCAAAGAAAGTCATTTTGGGGGGACTATTACTCCCACCAGGCATATTATCTGGAGGGATTCTGGGAATTTAGTCTTTAAAAAAACCAGAAATGCAGTGGTAGCTGTGTTAACCATGAGCCAAATTCTGAAATCATTCCTTTCTTAAGATATGAAAAATTTGGAGCATGTTTTGATTTTGAAAGCATGTGTCATAAGCATGCATGTCATATAATTTGTCATAATCATGGAAAACTGTTTCTAAAAGGCATGCAGAGGAAAAAGGGAGAGTGCTCTTGTCAGCCTGTAATATAAGGGAGATGACATTGCTCTGACATTGTCAATCTCTTTTGTCTCTGCTCTTTTGGATGCTTTTCAAAAATCTTTTACTGACAAATAAACACGCATAATTTGAAGAGTTCTGTGCTTTTATGCTTAGGTTTTTAAAGTCATTTTTCTAAGCTCAGCTCTGAACATCTATGTTTTAATGCATCTCTCGGGCTTTCTGTACACAATATGAACAGTTCAAGATACCTGGTTCCCAAGAGGTGCCGATGTTACAGAAGCACAAATATATCCACAGCACAGTGGCATCAGGTTTATTGTGGCATAAGCTTTCTTGGACTAGAGATAAAGGCACAAGAGCCTTGCTGGGTAAGATAAAAGGTCTATCCGGTCCAATATTCTTATTTCTAGCCAATGTCCAACCAGAGACCTCTGGAAAGCTGAGAATCAGGGTGTGAGTGTTATTCTACATTCTTGTTCTACCTTAATTGTTTTTGGAAGTACATTGTCTCTGCATGTACAGGCCAAACCACCCAAAATTTTGTTTGTGCCTTTCCCTTAAAAACAATAAATTCCATAAATTTACCGTATATAATCATGTATTGCCTCTATAATCAGGATCATTTGTATTTTGGGTATGCTGTTTATTGATGTTTTATTGATTTTATGCAGCCCTCTGGGCTCCAGAGAGAGCGGTCTTTTTATAAATAAATAAATAAATAAGACTGAGTTTTTCAGCCCCTTTTTAGACTGAAAAGCCCCCCTCGGTTTATACTCGAGTCAAGGTTATTTATTATTTTACTTATTTTATTATTATTACATTTATTATTTTACTCTATTATTATTATTACATTTATTATTTTACTCTATTATTATTACATTTGTTATTTTTCTCTATTATTGTTATTACTGTTATTAATTCTGGGCTGGAATGCTATCAGTACGCTGATGACACCCAGCTCGTTCTGAGGAGCCATCCTGACTCCGTACCCGTAAACTTCCATCAGTGCCTCAAAGCCATCACTGGATGGCTGCGTGCCAGCAGGTTGAGGGTGAATCCAGCAAAGACGGAGGTCTTGCGGTTGGATCGTCCGGAAAGTAGGGCAATCCAGCCGCCTACCCTGGATGGTGAGGCATTACGCCCGTCACCTTTAGTTAAGAGTCTAGGAGTCCTATTGGACCCTTTGCTGGCAATGGAGGCTCAGGCCTCCATGGCCAGCAAAACCATGTTTTTCCATCTGTGGCGGGCTAGGCGGCTGGCGCCCTATCTGACCAGAGACGACCTGGCCATGGTGATCCAAGCCATGGTCATCTCAAAACTAGACTACGGTAACACTCTTTACATCGGCCTACCCTTGTATGTGATCCGGAAACTTAAGCTCGTCCAGAATGCTGCTGCTCGACTTCTGACAGGGCTCCAGTGAGATGTCATATAACACCTATCATGCAGCAGCTTCACTGGTTACTGATAGAGCACCGGATCACCTTCAAGGTGATGGTACTAACCTTCAGGGCCTTATATGGTCTAGGGCCGGCGTATCTGAGGGACCGTCTTACCCCCTACCAGCCCCAGAGATCACTTTGTTCTGAGGACCTGAATTTGCTGGAGGTTCCCAGTTTCAAAACCATTCATTTAGCATCGACTAGACGCAGAGCATTTTCCGTTGTGGCCCCATCATTATGGAATACCTTGCCAGCCGAAGTTCAGGCCCTGCAAGATCTTCTGCCTTTCCGCAGGGCCTGCAAAACCCACCTATTCTGACTGTGGTTTTTAATTTTTTAGTTCTTTTAAAATGGTTGATTGTCTAATTGTATTCGGGAGTTATATGACTATGTTGTTATATTGCTTTGTTGTAAGCCGCTCTGAGCCCTCGGGGAGTGGCGGCATATAAAACCGAATAATAAATAAATAAATAAATAAAAATTACATTTCCATTATTTTACTCTATTTATGATTTTATTATATTTATTATTTTACTCTATTATTGTTATTATTACATTTACATTATTTTACTCCATTATTATTTTATTACATTTATTATTTTACTCTATTATTATTTTTATTACATCTCCATTGTTTTACTTTATTGTTTTTTTATTACATCTGTTATTTTACTCTCTTTATTATTACTGGAAGGATACGTAAGCACATTTACATTGAAGAGGGTTAGAATCAGTCCTGGATTATGGGATTGTGGCACCCTAGGCCACACTGTTGAAGTGCCGCCCCCGCTCACTGATTGAAGGTGTGAGCAGCGAGGAGGGGGCGGTGCCGCGGCGGGACTTCCCTCCGCCTCCTCTCTCTCTCGCGCATCAGGAGGGGGCGGAGGGAAGTCCTAGCTCTCTCACTGCTCACGCCAGGCCCGCCCTCTTTCTTCACTGACTGAAGGAAGAGGGAGGGCCCGGCGTGAGCAGCGAGGAGGGGGTGGCGCCGCGGCGGGACTTCCCTCCGCCTTCTTTCTCTCTCTCTCGCATCAGGAGGGGGCGGAGGGAAGTCCTAGGCCCCCTCCTCACTGCTTGTGCCAGGCCCACCCCTCTTTCTTCACTGACTGAAGGAAGAGGGGCGGGCCCGGCGTGAGCAGCAGGCCGTCACGCGCATGCACACTTTTTCCCCCCGAATTTTTTTTGATTTTTTAAAAAGAATTTTTTTGGAATTTCTTTTCTTTGGGGAGTCCGGATCTGCTGCCCCCCCCCCAAGGTGCTGCCCAAGGCCATGGCCTAGGGTGGCCTTATGGATAATCTGGGCCTGGTTAGAATAATGGTTTGATCAGAGTTGGACAGTCTTATCTTAAATTACAGTTTTATGCAAATATTCAAAACCATTTAGCCTCCTGATGCCTCAATTAATGTAATTTTATTGGTATCTATTTTTATTTTGAAATTTACCAGTAGCTGCTGCATTTCCCACCCTCGGCTTATACTCAAGTCAATACGTTTTCCCAGGTTTTTTTTGTGGTAAAATTAGGTGCCTCAGTTTATATTTGAGTCGGCTTATACTAAAGTATATACGGTAATTCTGCAATATCATACAGCATTTTCTTTTGTCTTGAATATTTCAGCCATTAATTTCATAGAACGATGCCTACTCTCCCCTGCCACCACTGCACACTTGTAGTATAAGAAAATGCCTTTTGTCCACATGATCCCTATCATCTACTGCCCAGGGAGCACATGGGAGAAAGCTTGCTCTGGCTTATCAAGAGCATCTCCGCGTAGAATGTATTTTCAAGAGGGTCTCTCTGGATGAATTTATAATGAATGAAATGGCCACCTAGGTAATTGAGTGCCAAACCATTGCTGCTTTTGAAAGTTAAATGTTCTGAACCCCATGAGAACACCTGGCAATCAGTGCATTTCTTTCAGTATTAGCATAATTTATTCTTGACACCATGCATCAATTAATTACTAAGTGCCACACTTTGTACCTGCATACAGTTTAAGAGCAAAGCTTATGCATATGCTTTTGGCACTTTGCTCTGACTGGAGAATTTTGTGGATGCTAATAAAAAAATACACACAGATTGGGTGGGGAAAACATATAAACAAAGGTACAGATGTGTGCAATTCCACTAAAAGGATTAAATAAAAACTGAAAAGGGACAGAGGAGCGTGAATGAGAGTGCCTTTTGTGAAGCAAAGAGGAGAAACATCCACATATTAGAGAACCTTTTTCTGAAAATAGGCAGGCATGGACATCAGTGGCCATAATCCTGCATGGCTCAGCATAGGGGAATGGATTTATATGCAGAACTATTGTACGGGACTAAATATCAGCCCCAAGATCTACCAAAAAATTTCTAAAACTCGCTTCCACAGCTTTTTCATACCTGAAAGAGAACAATTGGGTCACATATATGTCTGATTATGTCCCTGTAGTCCAGCATTTCTCAATCGGAGGGTTGGAGGGCAGGGGCAGTCCTACCTATCCTGGGGGGGGGGGTATAAACGAATATTATTTTGCCCCCCCAGTGGCTCCCAAGCGCAAGTCACGCTCTGGAGCCAGTGCGCTTGCGCGAATCTCCGCGCATGCGCACTGGTTCCCAAGCGCGCCTCCAGCTTTGGAACCAGTGCGCATGCATGAATCTCTGCGCATGCGCACTGGCTCCAAAGCTGGAGGCACACTCGGGAGCCAGTGTGCATGCATGGAGATTCACGCATGCGCAGAAGCTCCTAAAGGCACTGTAGCGCCTGGAGCTTCTGGGCATGTGCGAAAATCTCCGCGCATGTGGAGGCGCGGCCGGCAGAGCCGGCGCGGCGGCACCCCTCCCAGGTGGCACCCTACGTGGCCGCGCACTTGGCGTAACGGTTAGACCACCCCTGTGGAAGGGGGGTTCAGAAGGGTCACCAAAGACCATCAGAAAACATATATTTCTGATGGCCTTAGGAACCCCTTTGGCAGAGAAGGCTGAAGATCTCTCCTCCTGTCCTTCTCTTCCTTTTTGGAAACAAGATGGCGAAATCTCCCACCAAAAGCCCTCCTCCGCTGTGATTGGTCAGTCTCTCAGCCTTTGGGTTGAGAGGGGCAATATATAAATATGGTAAATGAATGAATGAATGAATAAATAAATAAGGGGAGAGCTGTTTCTGAGACTCCAAGCAGGGAGGGGAGAGCAGAGGCATGCTCTGAGCATGGTGTACACGTGTGGGTGAGGGAGAGCATGTGAGGCTGGAGGGAGGCTCATGCCAGTGAGTCCCATCAAGGCATTAGGGTTCTGTGTGGAAAGTTTGGCCCAATTTTATCATTGGTGAGTTTCAGAATGCTCTTTGCTTGCAAGTGAACTATAAACTCCAGCAACTACAACTCCCAAATATCAAGGTCTATTTTCCCCAAACTCCACCTGTATTAACATTTGGGCATGCTGAGGATTCGTGCCAAGTTTAGTCCAATAAATCTATCATTGTTTGAGTCCACAGTGCTTTCTGGATGCAGGTGAACTACAACTCCAAAACTCAAGGACAATGCCCACCAAACCCTTCCAGTATTTTCTGTTGGCCATGGGAGTTCTGTGTGCCAACTTTGGTTCAATTCCATTGTTGGTGGAGTTCAGAATGCTCTTTGATTGCAACTATAAATCCCAGCAACTACAACTCCCAAATGACAAAATAAATCTCCCTAACCCTACCAGTATTCACATTTTGTGTATCAGGTATTTGTGCCAAATTTGGTCCAGTGAATGAAAATACATCCTGCCTATCAGATATTTACATTACGATTCGTAACAGTAACAAAATTACAATTATGAAATAGCAACAAATATATTGTTATGGTTGGGGGTCACCACAACATGAGGAACTGTATTAAAGGGTTGCAGCATTAGGAAGGTTGAGAAACACTGCTGTAGCCAGACATGAAGCAATTACATCATTCATTAAGGTTCGGCAGGGTCCTCTGAACATCTCTGACGCTAATGGAATCACTTCACATCTGTTTACTGGAACATAGCCAGATCTTTCTGTGATCCCCTCTGCTCTCCAGCTAGCATAAATGGGAGAGCATCGCAGTGCTTCTACAATAGGCTGGGGGGGGGGGGTGTTATTCTTTGAAGCAGAAGAAAGGAATCCCAACCTATGCACAACCAAAATATAAACATACACAGGCATACGGTTGTTGCCACTAAGAGGATGCCAGCCAGTTTTTGAATTGAGTAAGAAGTGATACAGTACCATCCTTACCTGCGAGGGCTTGTACAGATGGCTGGTCATGTGTGCTGAGCAGTTGCGCCTGAATCGTTTCCACAACCCGCTTAAACCGGCGGCTGGGACCTAAGCAGGTAAATAAACAGATCAGCTTGATCGCCTGAAATGGATCCTAGAAGAGGGATTCCCAGAAGAAGATAGTGCTTGGGTCGCAACAGTGGGGAGGCAGAAGGATAAAATATCAATACTGTATATAGGAATTCTGCAGCTCTCAGAGCCCAATTTGTTCCTTCAGGACTATGTGTTTGGAGTGCAGTTTTCCAGGGACAGCTGGGAGAAGAATTAATATGGATCCTTGAGGCAGATGTTAAGGCATTTCTAAAGTCTCGGGATAGATGCTATATTGCCTCTAGAGAGAGTTAGTTCTAGGGCAGGCCTGGGCAAACTTCGGCCCTCCAGGTGTTTTGGACTACAACTCCCACAATTCCTAACAGCCTACCGGCTGTAGTCCAAAAGTTGTAGTCCAAAACACCTGGAGGGCCGAAGTTTGCCCAGGTCTGTTCTAGGGGAACATACAGTTGCACAAACAAGTCTGACCTTTCCTTCAAGTGAGTTGGCACATCGACATCCACTGTGCACTTCAACCAGACTTCATTCAGTATATGAACTGTCTGTCTTTAGTTAGTCCAGCCTTGAACACAGAACTAATAATAATAGCCATCGACAACTATGCAGCAGAATGCCTGGCAGGTGCTGCAACATCCTGGCAGAGGAGGAGCGACGTTTTCAAAGCCTCCTCTGAACTCATGGAGGAAACCCTATGCTTTTCATCTCTGCCATCCTCAAAATGCCTTGCTGATTTGGTGGGATTGTTCACAAGGTTGTCCCAGTCTTAAGAATAGAATAATAGCTTTTTTCCTTTGTCCTTCTAACAATAGACATTCTGGTCTAATCTTGGCATTCCACCATAATTACGAAAACTGGCATAAGATATGCTGTGGTCCCCATGTGACGGGATATATCAGCGGATATATCAAAAGATATTATCAAATGCTAAACAGGGATGAGTAAATCATGACTCTAGTGTCACAGCTATTTTTGTGGGCCGATATCTCTGTCCTTTCCTATTGAGCAAAAATGGCTAACTCCTGGAAAACTTCAGAAGGAGTTGTGCATTTCTAAAAAGAAAAGAATCCCCTTTGCATTAAGTCTAGCTGTGTCCCACTCTGGGGGTGGTGGTCATCTCCATTTCTAGGCTGAAGAGCCAGGGTTGTCTGTAGACACCTCCAAGGTCATGTGGCCAGCATGACTGCAAGGAGCGCTGTTACCTTCCCACAGATGTGGTACCTATTGATCTACTCACATTTGCATGCTTCCAAACTCCTAGGTTGGCAGAAGCTGGGCCCAACAGTGGGAGCTCACCTTGCTCCCTGGATTCGAACTGCCGACCTTTCGTTCAGCAAGTTTAGCAGCTCAGTGGTTTAACCCACTGGGCCACTTGGGAACCACAATGCGTAACACATAAAAGCCTATTTTTCAAAACCAGAATCGACCACTTCCATTTCTATTAATTTATTTAAGCATTTGTAGAAATGTGATCCCGTCCCAGATGATCCTATGGAGAGAAAATTGGTCTCTGGATCCACAACTATTGCCCAGCTCCATTTTAAAAAAGAAGAAGAAAAGCCAAGGTCCTCCCTCAACATTTATGGACATTATAATTATGTTATCGTTGATAATATTTTATTATTTGTTATTTCACAAAACATTTCTATACCGTTTTTTTGTTAGCATAAAATAAATTTGGATTTTTTGGGGAAAAAAAGAAAGAAATTAGTATACAAAATGTTTTCTTTTTAAAAAATCAACATAATAAAATATCAACGACGGTGATTATAATGATGATGGATCAACAATGTTGTGAGGACGATTCGAATACTTCCTATAATTAGAAATTCATTCCACAAAGTTGTAGGGAGTATCTTTGATCCTTATAACACAGCGGTATTTGACAATGTATAATAATACTAGATGACAAAAAAATCAATAAAACAATGATAAAATAATTAAAATGTTTGGGTTGCTGTGCATTTTCTGGGCTGTATGGCCATGTTCCAGAAGCATTCTCTCCTGACGTTTTGCCCACATCTATGGCAAAACATCAGGCATCCTCAGAGGTTGTGAGGAAGGAGGGAAGGAAGGAAGGAAAGAAAAAGAAGGAAGGATGTGGGTTAAACGTCAGGAGAAGGATGTGGGCAAAATGTCAGGAGATAATGCTTCCGGAACATGGCCATACAGCCCGGAAAACTCACAGCAACCCAGTGATTCTGGCCATGAAAGCCTTCGACAATGCAATAGCACTGGGAATGTGGCACAGTTGGCTGGGTGTCAGCTGCATAAGATCTCTACTGACCAGAAGGTCATGAGTTCGAGGCCTGCCTGGGTCGAGGTTGGCTCTCGACCTATTGTGTAGCCTGTTGTCGACCTTTGCAACCCGAAAGACACTTGCATCTGTCAAGTAGGAAATTAAGGTACCACTTAGTGGGGAGGCTAAATTTAACTGATTTACGAGGTCGTTAAAAAAAAATCTCCAGGAAACAAGCTGGGGAATGAAGGAGTGCGACAGCTCCCCCTGGTGGCCAGATGTTAAATTGACTCTTTCTGTCTTCTGTGTTTGTGTTTCTAAATGCAATGTGTACATTGTAATCCGTCCTGAGTCCCTGCGGGGTGAGAAGGGTGGAATAGAAATGAAGTAAACTAAATAAATAAAAATAAATGAAATGTTTTCTTAAAATTGCCAGGGGAAGCTAGTAAGGTTAACAAATTAGGAAACAATCCAAACATATAAGTTTTCATGCTGTGGCGGAAAGGGTTACCCCACTTGATCTTAATGGGAAAACCCATTCCGCACTTTAGATACCACAATGGAGAAGAATCCTGCTAGGCAGGACTTCCCTTCAAAGCATAACGATCAGGACCATCGATGCCAATATATTTCACCAGCAGAATGCATTACTCCTCTTATCAGCTTTTAGGTCCTTCAAACACAGAATCAGGAACCAGTTGTTGGCTTCACCTTGCACAGAGGGTTGGCAGATGGAAATCATGCAGGTAAAGAGGCAAGTTACAGGGCCAAATATAACAGCCGTTCGGCAACAACTTATTTTGATGTTTGGATAGAGATTATTCTAATATACTCCAGGACATAACTAAAATTTGTAGGGTCCCCCCCCCCCCCACAAGGGCTGGACTCCTTTCCTCCAGCATGAACATACAGTATCTACACTGCAGGCTTAAATAGATTTAACAATCATTTTCCTCCCCACAAAGAAATGAGGGATCTTCTAAAACAACCTTTTTCTTCTTCCCATAGAATCTAAAGAGCTATAGCTCAGTCATCTGTCAGCAAAATGGCTAACAGTGTTGTCTTTTCTTTCTCTTACTTAAATCCTGGGCTCCACCAGCATCAGCTCCCCCTGGTGGCCAGAAGTTTGCCTCTGTTCGTCTATATGTCGTATGTTCGTCTATATATGTCATATGTTGAACTGCAGGGATTGCCTGCAAGTATGTGTACTGTAATCCGCTCTGAATCCCTTTGGGTGAGAAGAGAGGAATATAAATAAAGTTTTTTAAAGTTGCCTTGCTTTAGTAACTATCCCACGTGTGGCCATTGCCACATTTGCCCTGACTCAGCCATTTCCAAAAGTCTGGTGGGTGATTTGGTCTTTCTAATCTGATAATGGAGGGGAGTCTCGCAAATTTTACGAACCCCGGAGGCCAATCGGCGGAGGATTCCAGGGCACCCACCTGAGATGAGGGTGAAGGTGACAGAGTAGATCCCGCTGTCCTTGTGCGCCTCCCCACCCTCGGAGTAGCTGATGTCAACTTGGAACTTGACAGGTTTCTGGAAGACGGAAGGGCCACCTGACGACTTATATTCAGCCCGGAAGCTTGTTTGGGATACAACACTGTGACTCAGGCTGGGGATCTACGGAGGTGAGGGAAGGTAGGAGACATCAACTCACGGCACATTCGACGGCTGGGCTCTTCTTCCGTTGTCCAGCTCATGCCATCACCTCCAACACCCAGGAGGCATCATCCGTCAACCCTTCCCTACACCATTCATCCTTGTTCCCTTCCACCCGCCCAAAAACATGCTTGTCTCCCACTCTCCCTTCCTGATCCACAGCACTTACGGAAAGGAAGGCATGGACAATGTCAGCCTTGATGGAGCTCAGGGGCTTGTCTTTGATGACCACAAAAATTTGTTCCTCTTTGTCAAGGTTGATAAAATTCCCAAACCAGGATTTCTTGGCTAACCTGAAAGGAGGAAAACAGAGCAAGGAAGCTACAAAAGCCTATCGATAAACACAGTGGGAAGGACTGGGTGATATGTCAACTGTGGACACTGATGCCACTGAGGGTCAATGGGAAGGCATGTATTCCAAAAGAGTAACTTTTCTGTGCTCTGCCAAGAGGCAGCTATGATGATTGTGCTAAACCAGGCATGGGCAAACTTTCTAACTTATGACAGCATTGCTTGCTAAGAGGACTGGATGCCAGTGATGGATGGATGGATGAATGGAAAGAAGGAAGGAAGGAGAGAAGGAAGGAAAGACAAAGGGGAGGGAAGGAAGGAAGGTTGAAAAGGTGGAAGGGAAGGGGGAAGGAAAGCGAGAAGGAAGGAAGGATGAAAGGGAGGAAAGGAAGGATGGAAGGAGAAAGAGGGAGGTAAGGGAGGGAGCTAAGGAGGAAGGAAAGAGAGAAGGAAAGAAAGGCAAAGGGGAGAGAAGGATGGAAGATTGAAAATATGGAAAGGAAGGAGGAAGGAAAGTGAGAAGGAAGACAAAGAGGAGGAAAGGAAGGGTGGAAGGGAAGGAGACGGGAAAGAGAGAAGGGAGGGAGGAAGAGAAGGAAGGAAGGAAGAAAAGAGAAGAGAAGGAAGGATGAAAAGATGGAAAGAAATGGAGGGAGGGAGAAAGAGGGAGGGAAGGGAGGGAGGAGAGGGAGAATGAAAGAAAGATAAAAGGGAAGAAAGGAAGGTGAAAGGGGGAGGACAAAATGGTGGAAGTGAAGGAAAGAGGGAAGGAGGGAGGAAGAGGGGAGGAGGAAGGAAAGGGAGGAGGAAGGAAGGATAGGATGGTGTGAGAGAGGAGGGCCTGAGAAAAAAGCCCAAGGGCCTGCATCCGGCCCTCAGTTTGCCCATACCTTTGCTAAACAGTACACAACTACAACAGTCTTGAATGTTTTTAACTGGAGTGAAGGGAGAAATACAAGACCACCCATATTTACAGCAACACCTTGACTGTGGAAGAAAAGTATTATTATTATCTTAAAAGGTGCTTGTTTAAAACAAAACCTGGATATAAGAGAAAAGGACTGAATTTCCCCTCCCTTCTGTTGTCTCTTTCTTCTGATACTCACTCAGGGGATGATTCTGGAGTAAGACTGGACATTTCCTCTGGCGTGGGAACTGCAAGGGTGGAAAAATAGCAACACATAAAAATAAGCATGATCCATTTTCAAAGCACAGGGTGTATATTTGCAATCAGAAGCTAAGGACAAATTTCATCCTTTACTTGGGGAAGGGCACATATTTGACACATATTTTACATGCAGAAAAGATCCTAGATTGATTCTTAGGCATCTTTGGCAAGGGCTGAAGAAATCTTTTCTTTGAAACCACTGAGAGCTGCAGC
Source organism: Anolis apletophallus (assembly GCA_030556195.1). Taxonomy (NCBI): domain Eukaryota; kingdom Metazoa; phylum Chordata; class Lepidosauria; order Squamata; family Anolidae; genus Anolis; species Anolis apletophallus. Next base: position 130,489,374 of record JARBWK010000008.1, on the reverse strand, counting down.
CAGTCAGTGTCCTGCACTAAAGGAGGAGAAGGCAAACCTCTTTCGGCTCAAGGTTTTTCAGGAACTGCATTCTAGCGATGGGCCAATGCAAAAAGATTGGACCAAAAATACCAGAATTTTGTAGCTGAAAGTTCTTTCAACCAGAAACTTAGGAGACCTACTTCAGACTTGTAGAATTGGAGGAAAGTCAATTCAAAAGCTAGGAAACCTTCCACACAGTCCTATATCCCAGAATATCAAGGCTGAAAATCCCACAATATCTGCTTTGAACTCGGTTATCTGAGTCCACACTCAGATAATGTGGGATTTTCTGCTTTGATATTCTGTGATATAGGCATGTGTGGAAGGGCTTTAAATGTCACTGGCAACTGATTGTAACATCTGGAGCACTCCAAGAGGGTCAGATTCAGCCTTACCCCATTCTGATAATACATGAGTGGGTGGGCCATCAGCCTAATTTGGCATAAGGCAGTTTCCAAGATTCCTACTTCACATGCACCAACACTTTCATATGTTCCGCTGGTATACTTTTTACATAAACACAACAAAAACGCTCTCCCCGTGCACACTCTTCTGCCATTTTGAATGTTTTGCTTGCATGTTTTCCTTCCCATTCCATCTTTCCTTTCTTATCAGTAGTCAATGGCACACAAGTCAGGTGCAGGTTTGACCCTGCTTCAGCTCCAGTTCAAAATTCACCTCTTTTGCATACCCTCCACTTACAGGAACACTCTAGAGCAGGCCTGGGCAAACTTCGGCCCTCCACTTACAGGAACACTCTAGAGCAGGCCTGGGCAAACTTTGGCCCTCCACTTACAGGAACACTCTAGAGCAGGCCTGGGCAAACTTCGGCCCTACCGGCTGTTAGGAATTGTGGGAGTTGGAGTCCAAAACACCTGGAGGGCCAAAGTTTGCCCAGGCCTGCTCTAGAGCACCGCTTTTTGAAATATGGGGCCTGACCCACTATGGGGTCCCCTTAGCTCAAAGTTGAGGTCCCAAAAATCTGACAACAGTAAAAGGTTTCTGAACATCGTGAAATGGCTCTTTTAAACATTGAAATGATCCTGTTGTGCTGTGTTTACAATGCTTCAGCTGTATGTCATAAAAAGGAAAATCAGTCTGTTTAGCAAGCTTAGCAAATGCTGATTGGTTATCAGTAAATGCTTGATTGTTAAACCCAGGGTCACATCCTAATTCCTCAGGCCAAAAGATGTCACAAGTGGAAAAGTTGAAGAAGCCCTGCTCTAGAGAGGGTTAGGCCATCTTCCCACTCACTTCAGTGGAAACACTATGGTTGTGTGTGGTCTCTATCAAAGTACCTATCAAACTGTCAACCTTTGTGTGTACAGTCCTTGACCCTACACATGCATATTTATTTATTTACGACATTTATATCCCACTTTTCTTATCCCAAAGGGCTCAGGGCGGCTTAAGTAAATGGCATTTTTCCATGCCCAAATGTCAACAACAATTAAAAGCAATTAAACAACAATTTAAAACAACATTAAATCCAGGGTCAATTCCAACTGTATTTCACAGATAATTATGCTGGGCCAAATGCTTGTTCCAAAAGCCAAGTTTTCACTTGTTTGTGAAATGACAGGAGTGAAGGGGCCAATCTAATCCCACTAGGGAGGGAGTTCCACAACCGAGGGGCCACGACTGAGAAGGCCCTGTCACTCATCCCCACCAGTCACGCCTATGAAGGTGGTGGGACTGAGAGCAGGGCCTCCCCAAAAGTTCTTAACCTCTGTGATGGTTCATAGACACAGAAATACACAAAGAGCAATATTACGTACACTCACCTTGCAGTTTCCGGCGGTGAAAGCGCGGGGAGCCAAGGAAGCTGTTCTTGATGGAGTTGAGGCGGGTCTTCCAGGCCACGCCAGCTACGCCAGGGCTGCTTGGGGGCGTCCCACCGGGAGTGCCGCTGGGGCTCTCTTTGGGCGTGTGCACAGGGGTGCCGAGTGGAGTGGGGAGGGGGGCTTCCCCGTGGGGAGGGGTGGGGGGTGACCTGCAGCACAGATTTGGGTGGGGGTTTAGTAGAGGGGAAAAAGCAACGGGGAGAGGAGGGCGGGTGGGGGGGCGGAGAGTTGGGGGGCAGGGGGAAAGGAGCGGAGCATCGGCTCTGCAGGGCCCGATCCCCTGCTGGGCTGCCCTTGGCTGGAAGCGTCTGAGTCTTCGCAGGGGCAGGGGGAGGCGAAGGGAGAGAGAAGCTGAAGATGGGGCTCTGGGTGTGAGGAGAAGTGGGGTGGGGGGAGAAAAAGGTGAGGAGGGGAGAGCCGTGAGATGGGGGTGAGTAATGGCAAGTGACAGTACCACAGTCTGGCTCCAAAGAAAGTCCTTCTGAGGAGCCAGAACTTAAGTTTGACCTCCTGTGACTGTGGCCTCATCTGCTTCACAAGGATTAACCTGCCCCATGGCAAAACTGCCCCAAACATCTAAATTGCCCAATGGCTGTTGGAAGTGAAGATGCATCAACACTTGTATATAGAGCAATGAGGGACAGAGGGGACCCTGTAATGCATGTCTGGTGTCTTGTTTTCACCTTTCCCCCAAATCTACTTAACTCAAAACGCTTTGCTTCCTGCCTGTGTGTAGACGTTCTTTTCCCACTTATTCCCAAAAGTCTTGAGTGTGCTTTATTACCCTTTGTTTGGGAAGGGAGCAGCATGAGGTTTCTCTGCCTCTAGATGCCTTACACACAGACACAAAACTCAGCATGAGGGACTATTCTACCAAAGTTTGTCTGTCTACTATTGTATCTGAGAGGTATTACTTACAACAGTAAAATTAAATTATTACCCATTTTGAACCTTACCAGAATATCCTGCATATGTTCTCCCCTGTTTCCTACCATAAGCTCATACATAGCACTGGCTACGCTGCACTCTATTCGGCTATCGATACCAAATATCGCTACAATTATATCTTGCCTCCAACACCAATGTACACCAGGGGTGCTCACACTTTTTCAGCATGCGAGCTACTTATCAAACAACCAAGTCAAAATGATCTACCTACCCACTAGTCAGAGAGCCATAAAAGCAAAATATTTGGAAATTTATTTCAGTGAGAGCCATATAATATATTTTAAGACTGAATTCAACTAAATGTAAGTATAATAAGCCCCTGAATTTATCCGTAATAATAATGATGATAATATTCATTCAGCCTCTGCTACTACTACCACTACTACTACTACTAATAATAGTAACAACAACAACAACAGGTTCCTAGAGTAGAAGGAGGCCTCCAAGGGCCATCCAGTCCAACCTCCTTCTGCCATAAGGGAAAAACACAATCAAAGCATTCCTCACAGATGGCCATTCAGCCTCTGATAATATAATAATAATAATAACCACAACAATGGGTGCCTAGAATAGGAGGAGACCTCCAAGGGCCATCCATTCCAACCTCCTTCTGCACCTGGGTAACGTCGGGAGCCTGCGGGGCGGGACTGAGCCTTCCTCCCACCCTGCCTGCGATCTACCAGGACGCCCTACACGATCTACCAGTAGATCGCGATCTACCTCATGAGCACCCCTGATGTACACTCTAGCAAACCTGGCACCCACTATTCTCAGTCTCTCAGTCACTTGGGCCTCTCTTTTCCACAAAAGGTGTTGTTTCAGCATTAAGTACTTCCCTACGTTAGAGATGGCATTCCTAAACCTTTTCAGCGGGGAATGGGTTTTTACAGCAGTGGTTCTCAACCTGTGCGTCCCCAGGAGTTTTGGTCTACAACTCCCAGAAATCCCAGCCAGTTTACCAGCTGTTAGGATTTCTGGGAGTTGAAGACCAAAACATCTGGGAACCCACAGGTTGAGAACCGGTGTCTTATAGCAAAACAGTCCTTAACAGTTGGGCTACCTGCTGCAAATCCTCCCCAAAAGCTTTCTTTCCCCTCTCTGCTCTTCACTCCCACTATCATACATTCAGGCACTGGAGCCATTGCCAACATGGAGGTACCATACTGATACATAGCTATACAGACGTGTATTCTGTCTTTTTGGCTGCTGCGTTGTGTCAGTAAATACTCCGCTCAAAAGTTGTATAAATTTTGGGCCAATCAAGTTCCTGCTTCAGGTATGAAATTCAGCAGACCTTTAAGTACTTAGCTTTTAAAAAGCAGGATAAAGTAGGGAGTGAATCCTTCAACCTGAATGCCACCTCGAAGGGCTGCATAGTTGTTGAGTCAGAGTCCAACACTCAAACCACGACATCATGATGGCTCTCTCTTGAATGTTCCACACCACATGGACATTCAACGGGCCTCCCTTTTCCTTGACATGGAAATGCAACAATGGAGGTGAAGGTGTGGAAAGTGAACTGCCCTGCATCACTTCTCTGCCTCTCTTTCATGCAGTGGTAAAAAGGCATGACACTTCTTTCAGGAAATACCATGGTAGTATATTCTGGTCCTCCACCTTTTCCCTCCCAAAACTTGAACTAAGTGCAAGATGGAATGCAAATGAGGCTGCTGGGTCTATGGATATGTTTCCAGCCCCAACTCCTTCCAAGCCCAACCAGTTCCCTCCCTGTGTCCCATATCTACTTTTCCTGTCCGTCACCAATTACGGCTGTCACCCCCCATTAGCCACAACCCCCCTGATACTCACCCTGGGGCTACTGAGGGGACTAGACGATAAGCCAGTAGAGGCACCGCTCACAGACCGAGACCTAATTGTGAGAGAAAACAAAAAATATAGTGGGGGATTATTGCAGTCTTGGGATGGAGGATCGAGATGGTGAGATTCTAAAAACACATTCAATTTATTTATTTATTTATTTCCAACATTTCTACCCGCTCTTCTCTACCCCCGAGGGGGGACTCAGAGCGGCCTAACAAAAGGCACAATTTGATGCCAACATAATAAATACAATAGAAAACCAAAACATACAGCATTAAAACACATTAAAATACAATTAACATTAACACATCATACATATTCTCTTAAGTTAAAAATAGTATTTCGTCCATAACAGGAGCATTGAGCCATATCCATCAACTTGCTGTTACAAATCCAGTCCAAAGTGCTGTATTGTGGTAATGTGCAAACGCCTGGTCCCACAGCCAAGATTTCACTTTTTTCCTGAATGCCAGGAGGCATGGTGTTGATCGTATGTCACTTGGAAGTGCGTTCCACAGACGGGGAGCCACCACCGAGAAGGCCATCTCTCTCGTCCCCACCAACCGCGTTTGAGAAGTTGGCAGGAGCGAAAGCAGGGCCTCCCCAGATGATCTTAAATTACGAGGTGGGACGTAGAGGCTGATGCATTCGGAAAGGTAAGCTGGGCCAGAACCGTATAGAGCTGTAAAGGTCAAAACCAGCACTTTGAATTGAGCTCGGAAATGGACAGGCAGCCAGTGGAGCTGACACAACAGGAGGGTGGTATGCTCCCTGTATGTAGCTCCAGTTAGTAATCTGGCTGCCACCCGTTGGACTAATTGTAATTTCCGAACTGTCTTCAAAGGCAGTCCCACATAGAGTTCATTGCAGTAATCTAGTAATCTATTCAACACACTCAGGCCTATATGGTTTCCAGCACAAGCAACAGAGGCAGCCCAAATAAAAACAGATTAAATTGGTGCTGGATCTAAAATACTGCTGTCTGGGATATTATTTAAATTGTTCCAGAATGATCTTGAATTCTTTAATTTTTTTTATTTGTGAGTTACTTTGGACCTATTTGTACCAAAAGATATCTCATAACTGTATGTTTGCCTAAATAAAGCAATATACAAGCATATGTGCCATTCTCAGAACAGAACACGAGACAGGAAGATATCAAACACACAATGAGTCCTTCCAAATCAGGCAGCAACAACCTTTGAGAGATCAAATCTGCAAACAGACAAGTCCACAAAAGTCAAACCCACAAATGAGGAGAGCCGATTGTACAAATGTTATTCCTATTATAGCCATCTGATGGCACCAGAATATTAAAATATTGGGCATTCCCAGCTGCACTAAGATGGAAAAGATTCAGCCCCTCTATGACTCTATGACAAGTATCTGGCCCATCCTAAATATACAATATCGCAGGCCTGGGCAAAGTTTGGCCCTCCAAGTGTTTTGGACTTCAACTTACACAATTCCTAACAGCCTACCGGCTGTTAGGAATTGTGTAAGTTGAAGTCCAAAACACCTGGAGGGCCAAACTTTGCCCAGGCCTGCGATATACTGTACAATAGTGAACTTGCCTCTGGCTATGTTGTGCCATCTCTATTGCCCTTCGGGCTGGAACTGGGGAGCCGCCATCCGTGACACTCAAAACTTCCATGGACTTCCGCTCAGGTCGGCGCTTCCCATGTCGGTTCAGCATTGGCGAGTCAACTCGCTTCCGTGGAGGGTCTGAAAAAAATGAGAGAAAGGGCCCTCATTGTGAGAAGCTCTGGAGTAAAACTACAGCTGTTGGTGATTATGCAAAGATAATACTTCATCAAAGGAAAATAACAAAGCATTCAAATATTTTAATGACATGTACTGTATCTATCTTTCATTGAAACTTTTCCACATACCTACACCCCACCCCCCCACCCCCGCCTATGCATCACACCTTCTAGCACAGTGGTTCTCAACCTGTGAGTCCCCAGATGTTTTGGCCTTAATCTCCCAGAAATCCAAACAGTTGGTAAACTGCTGGGATTTCTGGGAGTTGTAGGCCAAAACACCTGGGGACCCACAAGTTGAGGACCACTGGTCTAGATTTCACAGATGAAAACTGGAACACATGTGGCCAAGCAACATCAGGTGAGGCCAAGGTGATAAAAGTTATTAATGAGGAAGAGCACCAAGTTAGGAAAGGCTGCAGCATTATGCTTTTGCCTGAGTCTCCTGGAAAGGGCAAAATTCCATCCTTTCCTCCTGAAAGTAAACAACTTTGGCACTTTGAACTCGGTTTGTAGCAGTTCAAAGAGGAAGGGAAGAGATAGGAGAGAAACTAGGATATTTGAAAAGCAGTTTTAAAAATAAGGTGGCAGTGGATTAATTGGGTCTGTCCCTGCTAAATTGAGACAGTTGGAGTGCTTTGATTAGGCCAGAGGACAGAAATGGAAGGGAAGAGAAATGACAAAATTAAGTTATCATAATGATCACCAAAGACCACAGTCCATTGCTGGTAATTAATAATAATAATAATAATAATAAACACTTTATTTATATTCCACCCTATCTCCCCAAGGGGACTCAGGGCAGATCACAGTACAAATACATGGCAAACATTCAATGCCACTTAGACAGACAAGACAGAGAACAGTCAGAAAGGAGGTATGTTGTATCTGTATCGACATCCAGCTTTTGGAGCCTTTGGAGGTTATGCTCAAATCCAGCCCGGGGGGGGTGGGGTGGTGGTGTGGTGCTGTCGCTCCATCTTCTATGACAAAGAGCCATCAGGACTTCTTCCTTCCTTTTGGTTGCCTGCATTTTCTTGTCTTTTTCTTTTATGGTGTCGTAAAATACCTCTCCCGCTTTTTAGTGGTACCTAATTTCTCTACCAACAGTTCCAAGCTGTTTTCAAACTGCTTAGATAAATAGTGAGCTGGCTGAAAGTCGGGTGCTCATGCCGATCCGGGCTTCGAACTGGTAACCTTTCAGTTTGTAGATCTTATTGCTGCCAGTTGTGATTTACCAGCTGTGCTATAGCCTGACCCTCCTAACACAACTGCCTTTCAGCAATGCAATACCAATAGGGCACTCGGCTGCATGTGGCCTACCAAGCCCATTTTTGAGGCTCCTTACCCAACCCCATCTTCGGCCAACATATATCTGAAAAACTTCTCGTATTAAAATGGTTCTCCCACACCCCCTAGGTGGCATGCAGAAAGGCTTCTCCATCCTATTCCAGGCATTTTAAACCCAGAAAATATGTCCTGTCAACCAGGGGGAAAAGCCAGAAGTTGTTTATTATCTCTTTTTATTATCTTTACTTCACAAAGAACAGTTAGAGTATTCCGAAAACCTGTTTTATGGATTTCTTAACCAAATCAGATCCCTGAAACCTTCTGGGATTCCAGAGTAATGGCAAATGGGATTTCCAAAGACTCTTACCAACATCGTTGCGTGGAGGCAGGTCCTCATCTTCACAGCTAGGATACCGCTCTTTGCGATCCAACAGAAGGTAGTAGATCATTTTCTCCTGGTTTTCCCTTAAGTGGAAAAGGGGACATGGGCGAGGAAGAAGGTTAGGATTAGAATTGTATTTGCTGACCTGGATTTTTTATGGGCGAGCAGATGACAACCGGTAGATAGCATATGTTCTGTATCTCAAAAAACTAGAGCTGATACAGAAAACTGGTGCCATTATTGGAATCAACAGGCGAAAAATACCCAGAAATAGCTCTAACATTTGAGCCACAAAAATTATGTGCTGGCCAATTCTATTTTAGTTTGAGCATTTATGAATTATGATCTACTTTTCTATATGCATTGAAGGAGTTCAATATTCAATACACAGGTATGTATACACAATCTTCATAGTTGTGAGTATAGGATCATCATGAAAAGGGATACAAAATATGACAATTTGTCACTCAGGAAGTGGATTGTGATGAAGGAAAAATGTTGGAAATAGCAACCTTCCAAGCCTCCACTAACTGTTTGTAAATGTATATAATTGTTAACCTATATTGTATGTACATTTTGGTTTGTCAGTGTGGTGTGGGAGGGACTTCAGACACAGAACTCCATTTTGTATTCAGTTTGCATCAGATCTCAGTGGAGGTGGATAGATCTTGCTATTTGGACTAGTACAGTATGCTTTTAGACCGGCATTTTCAAACTGCAGCCCTCCAGCCAGGGCCGATTTTGATTGGGGGGGGGGAGTTTGATTCGGGAGGGGCTGAGTCTGAGTGAGAGAGGGTCTACCCTACCAAACCTTTTGTATTGTTATCCCAATATCCCCATCAGTATGGGATATATTGAGCATGGTGATCAGATCATGTTATGAATAAACATAACAGTTTAAATAATGTACCAGTAAGGCCTTCTCGTGGACCACCCTGAGAATTTCAGGGGGGGGGGGGCTTGGGGGCTTGAGCCCCCCCCCTGAAATTCTCATGCCTACCTCCAGCCTGCCTCCAGCTACATGCCTGCCTCCAGTTGTTTCTTCTTCTTCTTCAAAGAAACAACCATTGTCTGCTAACCCAATATATTTGTGTAGTGTCATGTCTTTATCTGTGGCAGTTTAAAGACATGGTTCTTCAGTTTAGCAGCTGAGCTACCTGTGTGCCATTACATGAATGCTTAGGGATATCATTTGTTCAAAGGGTTGACTTTGAAGAAGGTCATGTTTTTCTTGACTAGTGATTCTCAAAAGGTTGTCTCTACATGTTCATGGAGATTCACATTTGCCAAACGGATGTGACATCATTTTTACCCTTTCAATAAGGTTATGGTGCAGTTAATTCCAATAGGTTATGGAATTTCCAATAAAAATGCTTAAATATAGTTCCTAGGCTTGAAGCTGATCCAAGAATCCTTGGACCTTGAAGGTTTGACAAAATGAAGGCATTGCTACTCTAAATAAAACTTGTTGCTCCCCATGAAAATTAAAAAATAATCCCTTAATTTTTAAAAAATATGTATTTTATTTTTTTTAATTTTTTTTAAAAAATAGTCCCTGCAGCAGCTATCAAGAGCCCTGGATACATTCTATCTTTCCCCTCTATTACAAAGTAACTCCCTTCCCTCTTTTCCCCAGAACATAATCACCCTTCAACCCAACTAAACCTGAGCGATCCCTCGCCTCCATGGATTTTTAAAAATTTATATATATGCATTTATATTGTGTTTATTGTTGATATTTTGATTTTTGTAGTATTGTTATTTGTTGTTTGGTCTTGGCCTCATGTGAGCTGCCCCGAGTCCCCAGTGGGGAGATGGTGGCGGGGTATAAGCAAAGATGATGATGATGATTATACCCCAGTTCCAGCGATTGGGTGCCTCACAGACCTTTTTTTTAGTGTATTATGTATAATCTTTTATGTTTCGTAAACCTTTGGAGACCTGCAGCCACTGAAGCAAAATTTTGGTATCCTTTCACCGGCACCCCTTGACCCTTGACCCTGGAAATTCCCTCCACTGTTTTTCCTGGGCATCACATCAACAATGGACTCAAGCACCCATAATCACCGGAATCAATCCATCTCTATTGATTCCCATAAAACTGACTCTACATGGGATGACAGGATCTGTACGTCAGGCTACCCACTCTTTGTGCAGCCACATGGACACAAAAGGACATTAAGCCCCCAGCACTCCTCCAGTATGCCAGGAGGTACTATCCTGGTTTTCCACAATGCCATTTCCCTTTTCCCCAAGAATGGATAATCAGATTATATCATCTTCAACAATACCGAAGGTCGGGGACTCATAAAAACAATCAGCAAGACAATAAAACACATGGGACTAAAAGACCCCTCTTTGTCCATCCCGGAGTTGGGACACCATAATCCACTCATCGAACTATGCATCTCTTTGTCTGAATGGCCATCCTGCCCCCTGTCAGCCATTGGAGAGCAGAAATCTGCACTGGAAGCAGGGAATGCTCTCAGATTTTCTGGCAGGTACTGCAATCCTGCCTCAGAGAGGGAATCCTCCCAGCTGGTGTGACATAATTTATTTATTTATATTTATTTAAAACTTTTGTACCCCGACCTTCTCACCTCTATCGAGGGACTCAGACCGGCATTACAGCAAAAATTCAATGCTATACAATTTAAAACAACTACAACAATGTATTAAAATACATCAAACTCCCAGCATAAAACCACATAGCCACTAAAACAATTCCACTCGATCTGTAAACGTAGTCATCCATTCAAATAGTAGCCAATCCCAGCCTATTCTGGGAAGGCCTGGCTTCACCAGCCTCCTAAAGGACAACAGAGAGGGGGCAGACCTAGCATCACTTGGGAGAGAGTTCCACAGCCGAGGGGCGACCACAGAGAAGGTCCTGTCTCTCATCCCCACCAGCTGTGTTTGCGAAGCTGGCGGGACCGAGAGCAGGCCCCCTCCGGAGGATCTTAATGTCCTTGATGGTTTGTAGGGGAGAATCCGTTCAGACAGGTAAACTGGGCCAGAACCGTATAGCATTTTGTAGGTTAAAACCAGCACTTTGAATTGTGCCCGGAAGCTAATTGGCAGCCAGTGGAGCTGGCGCAACAAGGGAGTGGTATGCTCCCTGTACCCTGCTCCTGTTAGTAACCTGGCTGCCGAACCTTGGACTAATTGCAGCTTCTGAGCAGTCTTCAGAGGCAACCCCACATAGAGAGCATTGCAGTAGTCTATTTGGGATGTAACCAGAGCGTGGACCACCGTGGCCAAGTCAGACTTCCCAAGGTACGGGCACAGCTAGCGCACAAGCTTTAACTGTGCAAAAGCTCTCCCGGCCACTGTCGAGACCTGGGGCTCCAGGCTCAGCGATGAGTCCAGGGTCACTCCCAGACTGTGAACCTGCGCCTTCAGGGGGAGTGTAACCCCGTAAAGCACAGGCTGTAACCCTATGCCCTGATCGGCCTTACGACTGACCAGAAGTACCTCTGTCTTGTCTGGATTGACATCAGAGATCGGTTCTGAGTAGGAAAAACAAAAGACTGAACAGTATAAAAATGAATGTTTGGCTTGTACCAAGCATGTCAGTTTCTTTGAGCGGTGTACCGCTGGCTGGCATCTCTTCTGGACGGATTGAATAAAATACCTCAGTGGCCTCTGCTTCAACTGTTGAGATTTCTTTGATTGGGGAACATTGAGTTTTAGTTTTAAGTCTTGCCAAGCATGGACTCACAACAGCCTAGCACCAGATCTCACTATCCGCTTGTTGGTTTCAATATCCGTGTGCTGGGTCTCGTTACCTGTGCTCCAGATCTCACTATCTGCAAACCACTTTAAATTGCTTGATTTTGTGAACAATTTTCAATCTCTCACTCCGTGGGATGCTAGAAAACCCGAGACCTTCTCAGTGATCTGTTTTTCCAAGTGCTTACCCATCGTTCTGCAGTTCCTGCTTCAGCCTGTTCTTGTCACGGAAGCAGCCCAGTGAATGCATGCTCTCAAGCACATCAGGATCGAGTTCGCTGACCGACTGGATCCGCCGGATTGCCACCTTCCGAGGAATGGGTTGCTCTGGCTCAGGTTCATTCTTACCTCCCCTATGGGAGAAAGTTCATTCAAGTGGTTAAAGGGAAAAAGATGCACTGCTATAGTTACTGAGATAGTGAAATGTGAAGGTATTTGGAAACCCGTTGTTATGCACATAGCATGACAATGGGAGTAAGACAACTAATGTAAAATCATGGGGCGAGGGCTGAATCTCACAACATTATGGATTGTTCTCTTGCTTCTTTTGTTAAAAAAAAATATTTCACTCTTCTACCAATATTTTTAAATAGCAACGGGAGAAAACAACAACAAAGCAAATAAAATTTGAAGAGGAAAAAATAAAGTACTCTAACACTAACATCCATACAGAAAAGGAGGATATTAAACAATCCCATTAAAATTCAAAGCACAAGGATAAATTCAGAAAATAACAAGAACAAGAATGGTTCAAAGCCCTTCCTTTATAAAAAGGATTTCATAAATAACAGACATTTCTTTATATACAGTACAACACCAGTAACTGCAGGCACGCGTTCTTGGATTTTGAACGGTTAAGTCAAATTGCAAATAATAGCAAATTCTATTGAAATGAAGGCCTTCTTGCACTGGAGGACCTAGAAATGTCTAGAGAGAAGTTATTTTTTCAAATGTGGATAAGTGATATTGCGTATTTCGGTCCCACAGATATAAGGATCATACTATATACATAGAGAGAAAACTAACTGTACAGTGTTCCTAAGCATTACTAATGTTGTTTTCCTATATTTTGTTGTTCCGAATGGGCATGCACTCTGCACGTTTTCAGATGCCCCCTTCTGGCTTGGAAGGGTGGCGTGGACGGACACGCCAACGAGTTGAATCTCTCTGAAGATTAGCTTTATTTGCTGGCCAGAGCAAACGGTGGCAAATGTGCTCTAGGCATGAAAAGACTGCCACACCCCCCAAAATGCGGTCGTGACCTTTTATTGTTTTACAGAAATCCCAAAAGCGCATTTTGATTGGTATTAATACATTGTCCATTCAATTGGTCTATGCTTACCTAATACATTTCTGATTGGCGCTCTATTACTAAGCAAGCAAACAGGTGGAAAATAACAGAAACTGGAATTAACTGGAAAGTTCATATCTTTTCCAAGTGATCCTGACTTGCTGGGAAGCGCTTGACAGGCACCGCTATCTCGGTTACAAGTCACAGCAAGAGTGCTGTGTGAAAGAATGGGGAGGATAGGCATGAAAGCTACTCCTTAAACTGCTGGGGCAGCTCTTTGTCCAAGCTATACTTTTGTCTGTTTACCCTCTACAGATGGGACCTATAGTCCTATATAGCAATTAAAATCTTATAAAACTACATTTCCTTCAGTTCCCATGTTAACAGAAAAGAAGAATATGGATAAATTCTCCTAATGTAATTCTTGGGACTGTGGCGCAGCTGGCTGGCAGTCAGCTGCATAAGATCTCTACTGACCAGAAGCTCATGAGTTCGAGGCCTGCCCAGGTCAGGGTGAGCTCTCGACTAAATTGTGTAGCTTGTTGTCGACCTTTGCAACCTGAAAGACATTTGTATCTATCAACTAGGAAATTTAGGTACCACTTTGTGGGGAGGGTAATTTAACTGATTTATGAGGCCATAAAATCTCCAGGAAGTATGAAAAAGAATGAAGGAATGTGACAGCTCCACCTGGTGGCCAGAAGCTGGAATATTAAATTGCCCCTGAGTGTCTGCCTATATATGTTGTATGTCTATGGCATTGAATGTTTGCCTGTATATGTGCATTGTGATCCGCCCTGAGTCCCCTGTGGGGTGAGAAGGGCGGAATATAATTTTTTAAAATAAATAAATAAATAGGGCAGATATCACAGAAGGGCTGGTCCACTAGGATGTTCTTCTTGCTTAAATGAACCCTGTGCTCTTCTCACTCAGCTCAATATGTGCATAATTGTTTCTGTTTCATGGATTACTTTTTTAATCCTTCTGATCCTTCACCACCGCTATTTTATGGGTTCCAAGCTCCTCAGGTGTAACAGTTTCTCATTAAACAGCTTTATCTCTCATTAATGATAAGCAATAGCGATGTAAAGGGCTTGTGGAAAAGAAGCAACATTTCCACTGGTTGAAACTGACCCACAAGCTGGATGTTTTGCCACTAAGGACCGATGGGATGCCCATATGTATGCCTTCTTCTCTGCCTAAATACCCAAAGGCACTAGTTCCCATCTGATCTTGGAAGCTAAGCCTGGTCAGCCTTAATTAATATTTGGATGGGTGTCCACTTATGAGTACCAGGTGATGTAGTCTATATTTCAAGAGAAGGAACTGGCAAGACCACCTGAGAGTATTTCTTGCCATTTAAAAAAAAACCCTATGCTATCCATAGGACTTCTGGTGGGGTTCCAGCAACTGTCATCCTGAAAAGTAACAATTCTATGATCTGTTCAAACTGAGACAAGAAATGAAGGTGGGCATTAAAACAAGAAATTCTGGAGATACTCACAAGAACCACGGATGTTTCTGAATCTGTTCCAGCTAAAGACACCACAAGGAAAAATAGAACAACATTAGACTATTTTGACATCTGAAACATAGCCATATCACCACCATCATAATCACGATTGGCAATAACAGAAATGTGTTATACTAGAAAATTGCCCTTATCTTCAGATACTCAATTATTTCAGCCAACTTAAAACAGATTTGCTTTTTACACTAGAAGGAAAGGGGACAAGGAGGAGGAAAATATACAATAAGGAAACATAAACTGGGATTCCCTGAAAATTGGTCTCTCTCACTCTACAGCAGGGTGATGGAAGGGATACAATATGAGGTGGTTGTCTGGTGGTCATATGCACCTAAAGCAATGAGTGGTCAGGCATCTATATTTTATAGCAGGTATGGAAAATTTTGGGTTGTTTTCTCTAAGGGAAAAGTAGCCAGGAGACACACATGTATCAAAAATACTTGAGCAGGCAGTCCCTTGCTTCTGTCTTGTCACCTTCATCCATTCATCATCAATGCGTTCTCTTCTACACATCCACCCATCCTTCCAAACTGTCCATCACCATTTTCCGATTCATTTACTCTGTTTCCCTCTCACTGCAACATCAATAGACCCAATCAGAGTCAAGGACACAAGCCCCTAACATGGCTTCCTTCCTCTCCTATGAGCTAGCTTGTCTCCTACAAGCTAGGACCAGGCTGTGGCACAGCTAGGTGGGAGTCAGCTGCATTAAATCACTAATGACTGAGAGGTCATGAGTTCGAAGCCAGCCTGGGTCGGCGTGAGCTTCTGGCCATTTGTCTAGCTTGCTGTCGACCTACGCAGCCTGAAAGATAGTTGAATCTGCCAAGTAGGAAATTTAGGTATCACTTTATGGACTTTATGACACCATAAAACCTTCTAGCACTGTGCAGAAGAATGAGGAAGTACTCCATCAATGGACTCGGTGTCACAAATGGATGGTGAAGCAGCAGCTTCTCCCATGGCTAGAATCGATCCGGAATCAAGCATACCCTCATGAAGCCGGAAAAAGCTGGAATGTTAAATTGCCTCTGTGTCTGTCTATATATGTTTATTATTTCATACTTCATACATATGTTGTATGCCTAATTGGCACTGAATGTTTGCATTGTAATCCGTCCTGAGTCCCTTGTGGGGTGAGAAGGGCAAAATATAAATACTGTAATAAATAAATAATACTGAGATCTTTGGCTTCTGTTATCCTTCCAAGTAGACCACTAGCCATCCTGCTCTGACCTTATGCTTGCCATCACTGACTTCGAACTGTCCAGTCTCCTCTACCATAATGAAAAATCGAGACCATAAAATACATGGGGAATCCAACCACAGGAGATGACTCTGGGGAACATCACTTGCTCCAGTGTTTGCAAAGCCAGGAGAACTCACACTGAGCCGCTTCTCAGGCTCCACCTCGATCATGCCCCGCAGGAGGTTCTGACAATCAGGCGGGATGAAGTGAGGCATGTGGAAGATCCCACGTTTGACTTTTTCCAATAGCTGCCGTAGGTTGTCGTCGTCAAAGGGTAGGGCCCCCTGCAAGATGACGAAGGACAGAAACTCAACAAAAATTAAAGTCCGCTCAAAGGCACTTAGGGCCCATCCACACAGTTCTTTTATTACGGTAAGTCCTGCAACAAAGAAGGGCTGTCCAGACAACATTCTGGAAAGTCCCAAATTAATTCCCTACAAACCAGGAAAACCCTGGTTTGTAGTGAATTAATTAGATCAGGGCTGTCCAACTGCTGGCCCGGGGCCCGTATACGGCCCCCCAGTCCCTTCCCTATGGCCCCCTAAGCTTTTTAATAAAAAATAAAAATTGAAAAATAAAATAAATAATTTTTTTTTAAAAAAAATACCTACTTCTGGGTTCGGAGCAAGTATTGCGAGAATACGCAATCCACACGGGATTTCGCTGTCAACGCGAGATAACGCCGGCATTGACAGCGAAATCCCGTGTGGATTGCGTATTCTCGCGATATTCTTCGGCTACTCTACTACTGGATCGCTGAGGCCCACAGACATGATTAGGACCTTCTTCGACTCAGTCGGCCGTCGCCTCTCTTGTCGTCCGGGTACTCCTGGATCCTGTGCGTTTGGAAAAGGTAGGCCGAAGCAGGGGGCTCCTCAGGGGCTCCTCATTCCCTCCCCATCTCCCTTCATGTATTAAATATAAAATTAAATATATTTAAAGATGAAATAAGGGGAGATGGGATACATTAAAATAAGGGGAGAGGGGAGGATGGAATTAAATATATTTAATATTAAATAAAAATAAGGAGAGATGGGAGGATGGAATTAAATATATTTAATATTAAATTAAAATAAGGGGAGAGGGGAGGATGGAATTAAATATATTTAATATTAAATAAAAATAAAGGGAGATGGGAGGATGGAATTAAATATATTTAATATTAAATTAAAATAAGGGGAGAGGGCGCCGGGGGAGAGGGCGGAGCTGGGGGTGGGGTGGGGGCAGGGGTGGAGCCGGGGGCGGGGCAGACCCTACGTCCCCCCAGGTCATCAGTGACCGGAATTCAGGCCCCTGGGCCGGTAGAAGTTGGACAGCCCTGAATTAGATAGTGGAATTATTCTGCACCTTCTTGGAAGGCGGAGGATAAACTCACTATTTCCAGTGTCTGGACTGCAGTCTAGACACCATTCCCACAGTTTTCCAGACTAAATTAGTTTAGAAAACTGTGGGAATACCCACCCTCTCCCCCAAAGCCCCCAAGTAAGGAAAACTTACCTGGCCTTCAGTACACTTTTGAAGCAGCCCCCCAACCCCACCCTGCTCTCCTGGTGTGTCATTTCTACACACCCGGAGAACTGCTCCAAGAGTGTATTGGCGGCTGGGTAAGTTTATTTTACTTTTCAAAGGGGTCTGGGGGCGATTAATGCGAAGGTGTCTTACCACCAGTAGGGCAAAGAGGATGACTCCACAACTCCACATGTCAGCTCGACGTCCATCATACTTTTCTCCCTAAGTAGCGAAGAGCAGGCAATTAGAGGGTTAATAATTGGAAAGGATGAGGGTGGAATGGGAAGCATTGTTGGGAATGACAGACATATATATAAGAGTTCAGGGCAGAAACCTTATCCATATTAATAGGATGCAGAATAATGGCTTCAAACTACAAGAAAGAAGATTCCACCAGAACATTAGGAAGAACTTCCTAACTGTGAGAGCTGTTCAGCAGTGGAACTCTCTGCCCCGGAGTGTGGCGGAGGCCCCTTCTTTGGAGGCTTTTAAACAGAGGCTGAATGGCCATCTGTTGGGGGTGCTTTGAATGAGGTTTTCTTGCTTCTTGGCAAGTGGTTAGACTGGATGGCCCACAATATCTCTTCCAATTCCATGATTCTATAATAGCACTCTGGGGGTAGCAGATGGTGGGGGGAATTTATCTACCATTACTGAATGAAATTCAAATGTCCTCATCTTGCCCCAACTTGGGATAAGAGGAAAAGAGAAAAAATCTCACAATGAACAGGGAAAGCATTTTAAAATCAAAACACTGTCCAGTTCATTGTTGCTTTGTGTTATGACAATATCCCCAAACAAAACTCTCAAAGACAGCCGAAGATTTCCTCTTTGATCCCTTCCACACTGTCATATCATCCAGATTATCAAATCAGATAATCCACATTATCTGCTTTGAACTGGATTATATGAGTCTACACTACCATATAATCCGGTTCAAAGCAGATAATCTGACTTTTATATGGTAGTGTACAAGGGACCTTCCTTGTCCTCAAAATACGGGATCCTTCTGCAGAAAGTTAACCACGGAAACAGATTCAAATTTTGGCCCCTCCTGCCATATACAATCCAACTGGAATATATGGCAGTGTAGACTCATATAATTCAGTTCAAAGCAGATAATGTGGATTTTCTGCTTTGATAATGTGAATTATATGGCAGTGTAGAAGGGGCCTTAGTGGCTCTAACATGGAGATCACTATGCATTAGGAGGGTGGAACTTTTTCCTGTCCTGGTTCCAAGTTGGGGCTCTCATGTTGTATTGAAGTACAACTTCTACTACTGACAGGGTGAAAGTACTTACACCCTAACACATCTGGATGACATATTAGGAGAAGCTTGACTACAATGTTATATTTAATCTATCAAAAAGCAGGGGCAGGTATTCTGCAACCCTCCAGAGCTTTTTGGACCACAGCTCTCATAATATCTGATCATTTGTCATATGATGTTCCTAGGAGTTGCGGTCCAAAACAGTTGGAGGATATCCGATTGCCTACCTTGCATAATAGGTATTAGGGATGAGAGGCAAACCCATCACAATTGCTATAGCTATAGTATTACGCCAAAGAAATCTTAAAATATGTGCGGTAGTTGAATGGCCAATTAATCAATTAAATTTACAAAAACGTGCTTATGAAAGATGAAGGAAAAACAGTTGTAAAAGGAAAGAAAGGACTCTAAGACCTGGTTTTTAATCATGATTGAGTAGACCTGCTAAAATCAATGGTTCAAATAGCAACTAAATTCGGTCCCATCAATTTCAATTGGTCTGTATCACGCAACTTCTAGGCCATGCTGGATTCTATGCTAAATGGCTAAGCCTGGATCTAACCCACACACTTTAGTAATATAGGTAAAGGTTTCCCCTTGACATTAAGTCTAGTCGTCTCTGACTCTGGAGGGGTGGTGCTCATCTCCATCTCTAAGCTTAAGAGCTGGCATTGTCCATAGATGCCTCCAAGGTCATGTGGCCAGCATGACTGCATGGAGCCTGTCACCTTCCCGCCAAAGCAGTACCGATTGATCTACTCACATTTGCATGGTTTCGAACTGCTGGTTGGCAGGAGCTGGGGCTAACAGCAGGAGTTTACTCCGCTCCCTGGATTCAAACCGCCGACCTTATGGTCAACAAGTTCAACAACTCAGCAGTTTAACCCAGTGATTTTCAACCAGTGTGCCGCAGAACACTAGTGTGCCGTGAGAGATCATCAGGTGTGCCGTGGGAAATTATTTTTGAACTTCATTCATATATAAACTATAAGGCGCATCTGTCTCTTTAAGAAATGGATGTGAAGGAAACAGACAGTAGCACCAGGCTAATAAACAAATATAAATTTCTATAATTCAGTGTTTAGTACATACGTGCACCTGGGAGGTAGACCGAATAGACAAGGCCAATCCCCAGCATACAGGAACAAGGGTATGATCCCCAGGACAACCAATTCGGTAAGGTAAATCACAATTGTGAGTCCCACAGTTAAAGCCTCATGGGCCAAAGAGTTCCTGTAGTGCTCAAAAGGTCTGAGCTCCGAGGTGAAAGTCAATAGTAGATAGTACAATAATAGATATGTTGATGGGAATTCAGGAAAGATAGTTCAGGTTCAGGTGAATGGAAGGTTTTCAAGGGAAAAATTCCAGGACGCAGGAGACAATCAATAAGCGTCTCCTCATGTAGATGAATATATAAAGTCGCCGACGGAAAACTTTCGCAGTATATTTCGGCCGCTTGGAGTCCGTTTCGCCGCTTGGCTTTTTCAAGGCGTTAATACAGATTAAGGCGTCCCATATTTACCATTGTAAAGGTTTGACCATCCTAACCCCGCTTCAATGAAGTAGGGTGACCCACTACAGGAACTCTTTGGCCCATGAGGCTTTAACTGTGGGACTCACAATTGTAATTTACCTTACCGAATTGGTTGTCCTGGGGATCATACACTTGTTCCTGTATGCTGGGGATTGGCCTTGTCTATTCGGTCTACCTCCCAGGTGCACGTATGTACTAAACACTGAATTATAGAAATTTATATTTGTTTATTAGCCTGGTGCTACTGTCTGTTTCCTTCACCTGTATTCATAGCTGTTTGCTGTTATTACCCTCTTTAAGAAATGGAACCATAGAAATGGAGTGCTATGGTCGCACCATCTTGGATTTGCTCAGACGCGGCTAAATAAACAAAGTTAGAGTTAGAAAAGATGGTGAGCTTTCACAGAATGCCTTGACTGGGTTAGGGACCCATACAGCTCAGCATCCATTGCTGGAAAGGACATGACTTTAAAGGAGCAAGAGGAACTCATTGAACTGAAACAAGACCGTAGTTTAAAGCTAAAATTTGCTGATCTTCCTTTGGACAGTTTTTGATTATCTGTTGCCAGGGAGTTCCCCATTCTGGCCAACAAAGCTATTTTGACATTGCTCCCGTTTTCAACCACATATCTGAGTGAGATGAGCTGCTCAAGCTTGACTGCGATAAAAACTAAAAACAGAGAGAGACTGACAGCTGTTGAGCAAGAGCTTCGTGTGTGTCTTTCTACCATTCCTGCCAGAATATCTATTTTGTGTTCATCGAAACAGGTCCAGGTTTCACACTAAGTGAGTGTATAAATACATTTAAAAACATATTAACTATATGTATTACTGTGTTCGAGTGTCATTTTGTGTCATTTTGGCTGGTGGTGTGCCCCAAGATTTTGTAAATGTAAAAAATGTGCTGTGGCTCAAAAAAGGTTGAAAATCACTGGTTTAACCCACTATGCCACTGTGGTCCCTATGGTTGAAGTAGACCTGCTAAAACCAATGGTTCAAATCGCAACTAAATTAGGTCCCATCAATTTCAATTGGTCTATATCACAGAACTTCTTTGAGGGCCACACTGGACTCTATGCTAAATGGCTTAGGCCTGGATCTAACTCACTCTCTTTACTTGTTTTAAAATTATGCATATCTATGTCACACCTTGCAGCATCCCTAAGAACTATTCACACAAAGCAAATAACTCTTCTTTGAAAGATCACGCAATGTCTCTACATTTTGTAAGTAAATGATGTAAAGAATAGGTCTAATGTAGCTGTATAGACATACATTTGTTTCCTATTGAAATGAACAGAAAATTAGTCTTTAATACTGGTATCAAAATGCAAGGAACATAGCTTGAACCAAAGCCATTATTGTTGTAATCTGCTGAGCTATTAATCGGGGTCAATCATGCACTCAATCAGCAGCTTTCAATTATGTTAACAAAATAATCAATCTTCCTGTACGTGTCTATTCGGAAGTGATTCTCTCCGAGTTCAATGGAATTTGTTCCCAAATAAAGGGCATAAGACCGTGGGCTATTTTTTCTAGATGCCATTTCTGAATATGTACATATACACAGCTATGTATGTATTTATTTACGACATTTATATGCCACCCTTCTCACCCCGAAGGGGAGACTCAGAGTGGATTACAAGTAATATGTAAATACAATATATTATATTATTACCATAGCACAATATTAGTATTATATATGTATTATATATTAGGCCTGGTTAGGTTTTTCATATCTTGACCAAATCCGTATTAAATTTGATTCTAAATTACTTTTGAAGCGTTTCTGAAGCACTTTAAGCAACCCGGAAGTAAACTACCAAATTCGAAGCCGCCATTTTCGGAAAGGAAACACCATTTTCGGAAAGGGTTTTCCATTTCCTGGCCTTCTCTTCCGTACCGATTTCCCCCCCTCTGCCTGAGAACTGGGTCTGAAGCCACTTTAAATGGCCCCGTTCAGATCTGGAGGGAAGCCATGGGCTTCCAAGCTCATGTCTTCCCTCCGGATCTGAAAGGCCCTGTGGGGGGAAGGAAAGCCGCGTCCAAAGTGGCTGCTTAATCAGCTTTGGACGCGGTTTTCCTTCCTGATTTTTTGGGGGGGGGGGAGGAGAAAGGAAAGTCACGTTCAAATGGGAAAGAAAGCCGCATCCAAACTGGGTTAAACACCCAGCTTGGATGCGGCCATTAACGAAGCCATTCCGAAATTTTGGAATTTTAATGAATTAATTTTGAAATTTTTCCAAAATTTTTTAGAAGTCAATCAGCACCCCCTACATCCAAAACGAATTTTGAACCATTTTTTTGATCAACCAGGCCCATTATATATATATATATGTGTGTGTGTGTGTGTGTGTGTGTGTGTATGTATGCAGATATAATCCTGTATTTATATATTTTAACTGTTATTTAGAATTTTGTCTTTAGATTTACAGATGTAAGGATGCACAAATAATAACTCACTCACTCTGGATTAATCTAGATCAAGGGTGCTCATTAGGTAGATCACGATCTACTGGTAGATCGCGTAGGGAGTCCTGGTAGATCACAGGTAGGGCGGGAGGAAGGCTCAGTCCCACCCTGCAGGCTCCCGACGCCACCCAGGTGCAGAAGGAGGTTGGACTGGATGGTCCTTGGAGGTCTCCTCCTATTCTAGGAACCCATTGTTGTTATTATTGTTATTATTATCAGAGGTTGAATCGGCGTCTGTGAGAAATGCTTTGTTTGTGTTTTTCCCTTATGGCAGAAGGAGGTTGGACTGGATGGCCCTTGGAGGTCTCCTTCTACTCTAGGAACCTATTGTTGTTGTTACTATTATTATTAGTAGTAGTAGTAGTAGCAGAGGCTGAATGAATATTATCGTCATTATTATTATGAATAAATTCAGGGGCTTATTATACTCACATTTAGTCTTAAAATATCATCTTAAATATAAATATATATATATTATATGGCTCTCACTGAAATAAATTTCCAAATATTTTGCTTTTATGGCTCTCTGAGTAGTGGATAGGTAGATCATTTTGACTTCGTTGTTTTATAACTAGCTTGCATGCTGAAAAAGTGTGAGCACCCCTGATCTAGATAGACCATTCCAGCAGTTTCACCTAATGTTGTCTTTCTCAAATAAGTAATACATTTCCCCAATACAGCTACTGATGGTTGGTTGCTTTGGACAACAGGGAAAGGGAAGGAGATACCAACAGGGATGAAGGAGGAATCCTTACCTTGATCACCTCAGGACATGCATAGTGAGGAGAACTGCAGCCCAGCATTGAGGGCAGAAGAGAAAGACAGAGAGACAGAGGAAGAATGAAACGCAGGAGAAAGCGCATCCTTAGGGCCATACCTTCCAACATTTATCAGATACAAACCAGGAGATACATGACCACCCAACATGAGAGCGCGATCAAGATGGGAGATGAATTGGGACTGTCCCTGCCAAACTGGGACCGTTGGAGGGTATGCAGGGTGTGTTCAACCAATATGTTATTTGAAGCCCAGCTAACCAAGAAAGGATAATAGAGAAGAATCTGCTATTCCTCCCTGCCTCTGTGAGCCTGGTCAAACCACTGGACATAACTATCTCTGGGGAAGGGCCTACATTTGAAGCAATGCACTTGACCACCACCACCACTCCTCCCATTCCCCATTATTTATTCCCATATATATATATATATATATATATACTGTATATATAAATATACTGTATTTATACTCCACCCTTCTTACTCCTTAGGGGACTTAGAGCAGAACAAAATATATAGGCAGCAATTTGATGCAGACATGTATATACATCAAATAAAACAAAACATACACATTAAAACCACTTATTTAAAATCATACAGTGTTGCTAAAGTTCTGGTGGTGAACATTTCAGAACTCTAACAAAACTTTCAAAACTTCATTATTATTTCATTATTAGTCATTTTAAGGCAGAATCAATTAGGAACTGCCATTTATAATGAAATTTTGAAAGTTTTGTTAGAGTTCTGAAATGTTCACCACCAGAACTTTAGCAAAACTGTAGAAGCAAAGCACCAGCGCCACCTAGTGTTCACCACCAGAACGTTAGTTTTGTAAGTACTTTAGAACCATTTAGAACCATGATTGCCCAAGCCTAGTATATACAATATATTATATTATATTAGCACAGTAGCAGCGATTAATAGTTCATGTATCTTCCCGAACACACACCCAAAAATTATGAATAAGTAACGTACTGCATCTCTCCCCTTACTTTCCAAACATATATTCTCATTTTATGCCAAAGCAAATAGTGCTGTTCCTGACGTGTCCTGTGAATCAGCCTGTGCCAGGATCAATGTGCTTCAGTCAGCGCTTCTTTTTTCACTGTGGCATATCACCCTCCTCATCAGCCCTTCACTGATGTTGACTCACCCACAACTTGTTTCCAGCAGGCTATCTCCGACCTGCAGGGAGGCCATGCCGAAATCTGCAATCCGGATGTTGTTCTTCTCATCCAGCAATAAATTTTCTGGTTTCAAGTCTCGGTGGCTGCAGAGATACACATAAAATGTAGAGAGAACAGTCAATGGGAAACAAAGTGCTCACACAAACAACAGAACTTGGAACTATTGTTATGAATTCAGGAGATTCTGAGTGGCTCTGGTCAATGGCTATATTCCTTAAAAAGACCTTTTCCAGGGTCTCAAACACACACACACACACATTTTTCCAGCTTTGCAGTCAGTAGGTGAATGGATATATAAAGGAAATGGCCTAAATATCCGAAAGACAGACAGATTCCATCTCATCGTGGAAGATAAATGGAGTCAGACCTAGTTAGTATTTGAATGGGAGACCACCAATGAATGCCAGGTACTGCAAACTATATTGTAAAGTAAGGAACTGCCAAAACCACCTCAGAAGGCGGTGTCATTATAACAGTGGTTCCCAAACCTTTTTGACCAGGGACCACTTGACCAGGGACCACTTTGACCAGGGACCTTTCTCCAGTATTAGTACCAAAAGGGTTACGAATCAGTTTACTTTAGATTCAATTTGATTATTTGGGGTGCTGATTCAGAAAATTGCATTGGATAGACCACATCAGTCTTGTTTCTGATACAGAACACATGCCATCCAGTCAGGGCCAGATGTTATGTTACGTAAATTAAGCACCTGCGGGGGGCGCAGAGGCGGTCCGTCCATATACGCGACCTACGCCCCCGCGTAGAGCGCCATCTTGGAAGGGGCGAATTCCCCGCCTGCTGGGCGCATCAGAAGGCCCCGGCCCACCCCTCCCGCCACCGGCGCATCCTCGGGCCCTTCGCCTTCCTCTTGCCTGCCTTCCTCCCATCTCTCTCTCTCTCTCTCAGTCAGGAGGCAGGGCAGAGGCACAGGGCAAACACTCCTTTCAAAGCCCGCCCCGGCTCAGCTTCCGCCCCGCCCCTGAGCTGAGCGGCAAGGAGGAGGAAGAAGAAGGAGCAGCACCGCATGGCCGTCGCCTCCTCCTCCCTGACCGGCCTTCTTCCTCGCCGCCAGCGGCAGCGCCTCCTCCTCCGAGAGAGAGAGAAAGAAAGGGAGAGGAAGGAAGGGAAGGAAAGAAGAGGTAGGGAAAGAGGAGGGAGAGAAGGAAAGGGTGAAGGTGGAGAAAGGAAGGAAATAAAAGTTTTATAATACCTTTGAGTGTTGAGGGTGTGTTTTCACCCCCTTCCTTCCTTCCTTCCTTCCTTCCTTCCTTCCTTCCTTCCTTCCTTCCTTCCTTCCTTCCTTCCTTCCTTCCTTCCCTGCTTCTGTCCTTTAATTGTATTATATTGCTGAGGTACCTTAAGGGGACCGTGCTTCCTTTCTGGTGGCAGTTCCCTCCTCCCTGGCTTCTTTTGCTGGAAACAGAAGCTCTGGCAAAAGTCCGAATTATTCCCAGTGCTGGGGCATTCAAAATACAAGCAGTTGTTTATTCGGGAATGTTTGCTTTGTGAATACTTCCTGGCTCCAGTCCCTGCTTTCCTCTCTCCTTATTTCGGGGGCGAAAGCCTTGCCAAAAGTGCGGACTTCTCCCACTAAAGAGGCGTTTGAAATCCAAGCCTCATTAAAGGTTGCTGTTTGGCTTTTCTATTCGCATTTAAATTGGTTTGCTTCAAGGGTGCCTTTGTCACAGTGGATAGTCATAGGACCAGATCCTTATTATGATAGCTATGCCAAAAATAATAAAGTATTAAGTAATATATATATTCAGTATTATTTATTCCTATTTAATAGTTGTGTGTGTGTGTGCGTGTGTGTATAGAGAGAGAGAGAGGGTTATTTAATACCAATTTATATTAATACCATATAGTATAATCTTTATAAAATATAATATGTATTTATATATGATAATTTATAACATAATATAATTAATATTAGTGCTGGCTCCTTTTTATATTGTCTATGCTTTTGATAAATATGAATATGTATCATACTTCTGTGGCACCCTTCTTCTTAATGGTGGATTATACAAAGGAAAGAGGCTGTACCATAGGCAAAACAATCCAAAACAATGCTTTGAGCTGGAATGACTGACAGTGTGGACACATATAATCCAGTTCAAAGCAGGCATTGTGTATTATCTGCCTTGGTATGCAGGGTTATATGGCTGTGTGAAAGGGCTTTTAGTCCCCTCTATATACTGCCATATCAAATCCCAAACAATGCTTTGAGCTGGAATATGTGACAGTGTGGACACACATAATCCAGTTCAAAGCAGGCATTGTGTATTATCTGCCTTGGTATTCTGGGTTATATGGCTGAGTGGAAGGGGCTTCAGTCCCCCTCTATATACTGCCATATCAAATCCAAAACAATGCTTTGAGCTGGAATGTGTGATAGTGTGGACACATATAATCCAGTTCAAAGCAAGCATTGTGTATTATCTGCCTTGATTTGAAAAGTGTTCAATTTCTTGTGTGTTAAGGATAACTCGATGTTTTTTTAAAAAAACAAAAACACTTAAATTTGTTGCAAAGATTAATAAATAATTGCATTCTAAAAAAGTTACTTTGTGTTAATTCTATGTAATGTAACTATATGAACATAATGTGATACGTAAACTTCTGGTTTGTTAAAAAAAATCTTTTATTTACCTCTATTTTTAATCTGAGTGATGAGTATATGTTTGTTTAAACAATTATTGTTTAATGATGTATGTTTTAGGGTTCTTTACATTGTATGTTTGGGCATCGATGTGCTGCCTTGTTAGCCACTGAGAAGGGCGGGGAAAAATGTTGCAAATAAATAAATAAATAATACCTTATACCTTTTGTTATCAAGTGATTGGGGGGCCAAAATAATGTTCGCTTACCATTTAAAATTACCTTGGACCGCCCCTGGGGCGCCATATATTCAGGGGCACATCGGCCGCCAAACGCCCCTTTTCAGTCTCCGGCCCCGTGGAAGGCGGTGTAAGCAGGCCAGAGCTGCCTGCAGTGGCTCCATGAGGCCGGAGACCGCAGGGACGAAGCCTCCGCCCCCTGCCGCCAAACCCTCCTCCTCCGTTTCCGGCTTCATGGAGGGTGTGCATGCGCACCGAGTGCGCATGTGCAGAGTCAGCTGGTTCCGTGCATGCGCACCCCATGCACATGCGCACCCTCCACGAGCCGGAGAGCGAGTGGGCGCCAAAATAGTGTTCACTTACCATTTTAAATTACCTTAGTCTGGCCCTGCACCCATTAGTCGCCATCTGCTCGCCCACAGAAAACTATATTTAATAATCTAGAGCTGATGTGGTAGTATTAATCTTTTGTGGGTAATCAGCCTCTCCGCTCCCGAAATCCCCATTGCCTTGGCACTAAAAGAAGGTTTCGCAAGACCAGTCACTCTCTTTGCTGTGTGGTTTAGAGATAATGGTGTAGTAATGGTGAGGTCGTGGACCATATTTTAGTTATTGTGGACCACTGGTGGTCAACAGACCACAGGTTGGGAACTACTGCTATAAGTTAAAATTGATTTAAAGGCACATAACATCACTAACATGGGTAACTCACCATATAGAATAGCTGTGACAGAAGTCCAGTGCTGAAACAATTTGCCGGAAAAACTTCCTGGCTTCTTTGGGCGTGAGTCGTCCCTTCTTCACTAGGTAGTCAAAGAGCTCCCCTCCTGAGACATGTTCCAAAACCAAGTATCTAATGCAGAAGTCCAGAGGTGGTGGGACCGAGAAAGAGGGAGAAAAAACATGTATGGAGGAAGTATTAATAATCTATCACAATCAACTCTCTGAATGCATTCGCAGGAGAAGTAATTGAAAACCAGAGCACCAAATATGGATTAACTATTCAAAATATTTAAAAATTGCTTTTGGGCAGGATGCAGTACAGATAGTAGTCCAAAACACAGAAGACATTGAACTATTTTTAACATGACAATATAGCCAGCCCTCCACTTGCACTACGGTTAGGTATAGGACCCAAGCAAAAGTGGGAAATGGCAAATTAAATTTTTAAAAAACTATGAGAGAACACCATTCGGAATCTCTTAATGGACAAACTTTTTTGCCTTGGGGCCACATTGTGGGCTCAACCGAGGGCCGGGCTAGAAGGGAGGGTGGCCAGGCATACGTTGGGTGGGATTAGCCCAGGAGAGCCTGTGGGAGGGTGGGGCTGGAAGGGGGCAGGGCAGGGATCATCATCAGTTGGTCCTCCTGGCACAACAATGGGGCTGCACTCCCCATCCTTATGCTGGGAGGTAAACAAGGCATGTTTTCCTCCTGATCCTCCTTCTCCGATCTTTGGGCTGCCCTCTCAGCATTATGGGGTCGGGGTGGTGTAGTGGGTTAAACCGTTTAGTTGCTGAAATTGCTGACCAAAAGGTCAGCGATTCAAATCCAGGGAGCAGGGTGAGCAGGGTGAGCTCCTGCTGTTAGCACCAGCTCTTGCCAGCCTAGCAGTTCAAAAACATGCAAGTGTGAGTAGATCAATAAGTGCCGTGTCTGCGGGAAGGTAATGGTGTTCCATGCAGTCATTCCACCCGCATGACCTTGGAGGTGTCTACGGACAATGCCGGCTCTTTGGATTAGAAATGGAGATGAGTTGGACACGACTAGACTTAATGTCAGGGGAAACCTTTACCTTTACCTCACCCTTATGCCAGAAGGAGGGCAAGATAGGCGATGGCTGAAAGTGCTCTGGAGGGCTCTCAGCCACTGCATGCCTTCCTTGGGCCGTCCTCTCAGCATAATGATAGGGACGCTCGCACCTTATGATAACTCTTTCAGGGGTGAATTTCCCTTCCAAGGGGTAGATAATATCTCTCACTTCCTGTTGTTTCATCACTGTTCTTAACTATGAGTCATATGTAAGTCAAATGTTTGTAACTCAGGGATTGCCTGTGCGTACATACATTTATATGACACATATGTATGCATACATACGTTTTGTCTAAATATTTCTGCAGGGCTGCCTCCTCTTCCCAGCTTCTTTGTCTCTCTCCACTCCTCCTTCCATTGTGTCACCAGAGGAGGAGGGTGACAATGAGAGCTTATGTGTGGGGATTGCCAGTTGTCTGGCACCGCCTGGTATTCTGGGTGGCGCTCTCTCTCTCTCTCTCTCTCTCTCTCTCTCTCTCTCTCTCTCTCTCTCTCTCACACACACACACACACACACACACACGTTGACAGAAGCCATGCTGCACCATCAGCTTTCTGACGCAGAGAAACACTGATAACTTCTACCTAGGAAACCACCATTCTGCGCCAGGAATTTCAAAAGCAGATGGGATCGTCAGATATTATTTATTTATTCATTTATTATATTAAAGGCCTTGTCTCTCTGCTTTCCAACAGACTCACAGGCTGAAACCAAGCTTCAGCATACTATTTTCCCTGCGAAGGAAGGTTTTAGCTGCATGCACCTGCTGTCCCTTATCAAGTGAAAAGTTCAAAGCAAAAAAAATATATGTTGTTTGCTCAGTCAATGCATCAGAAAGGAGGCTAATGAAAGAAAGGGAACATGGTGGATCATGGAATTCATGCTTTTCCTCTAGTCTGCCTTGGTCAAATCACACCTGGAATAATGTGTCCAATTCTGGGCACCACAATTGAAGGGAGATGTTGACAAGCTGGAATGTGTCCAGAGGAGGGTGACTAAAATTATCAAGGGTCTGGAGAACAAGCCCTATGAGGAGCGGCTTAAAGAGCTGGGCACCTTTAGCCTTCAGAAGAGAAGGCTGAGAGGCGACATCATGAGGGTTATGTATAAATATATAAGGGAGGAGGGACAGGCTTGTTTTCTGCTGCCCTGGAGACTAGGATGTGGAACAATGGCTTCAAACTACAGGAAAGGAGATTCCACCTGAACACGAGGAAGAACTTTCTGACTGTGAGAGCTGTTCAGCAGTGGAACTCTCTGCCTCGGAGTGTGGTGGATGCTCCATCTTTGAAGTCTTTTAAGCAGAGGCTGGATGGCCATCTGTCGGAAGTGCTTTGAATGTGATTTTCCTGCTTCTTGGCAGAGGGTTGGACTGGATGGTCTCTTCCAACTCAATGATTCTATGATTCTATCAGGGTGCATCTACACTGCAGAATTAAATAATGTAGTTTGGCATCTCTTTAATGGTCATGGCACAATGCTAGGAATTATTGGTGGGTGACAATGACGGTGCAATGGGTCCTCGTGCCAGGAGGACTGCTGACTGAAAGGTTGCCGGTTCTAATCCGGGGAGCATGGTGAGCTCCCATCTGTCAGATACAGCTTTTTATGTGGGTACATGAGAGACACTTCTCACAGGATGGTAAAATATCCAGGCATCCCCGGGCCTAGGCAATATCCTTGCAGACGTCCAATTCTCTCACAGAGGAAGCGAATAGCAGTTTCTCAAGTCACTCCTGACACGAAAGAAAAATCAGACTTGTTGTTTGGTGAGGCATCAGCACTCTTTGACAGAGAAGGCTAAAGACCTCATGATTTCATAGTATTTAGCCATGGCTATTAAAGAGGTGTCAAACTGCATTAATTCTATAGTGTAGATGCACCCAGAGAATGAAGGTGTCCAGTTATTGGGCAGAACAGCAAAACTAGTTTCTTCATATGAGAGGGCTATATTTAACCAGAGCAAAGGTCTTCCTAGTCCTATGTTTTGTTCTAAGAGCAGAGAAGGAGCCTCTGGGAACCTTAATAGGAGAATATGAGCACATCAGCACTCTCTCACTTGCACGTCCAGGGTCAGGTTATGTATTCCTTATCTGGAACCAGAACTGTTTTTCATTTTGGAACCTCTAGTATCCGCAATGTAATTTCTTGGAGATGAGACCCAGGTTTTTGTGTGTGCGCACGTGTGTGTCAGGACTGACTTGAGAAATTGCAAGTCGCTTCTGGTGTGAGAGAAATGGCCGTCTGCAAGGACGTTGCCTAGGGGATGCCTGGATGTTTTACCATCTTGTCGGAGGCTTCTCTCATGTCCTCGCTTGAGAAGCTAGAGATGACTGACTGCAGCTTACCCGGCTCCCCGGATTCAAACCACAGACCTTTCGGTCAGCAGTTCAGCCAGCACAACGGTTTAACCTACTGTGCCACCAGGGGTTTCATCAGGTCTCAACACGGAATTCATTTATGTGTCATATATTATTTATTTATTTATTTCAGGTATTTTTACCCCGCCCTTCTCAACCCCATAAGGGGGACTCAGGGTGGCTTTCAGCCAGCACATATTCAATGCCGGGAATATGCACCGGGAATGTGGCGCAGCTGGCTGGATGTCAGCTGCATAAGATCTCTACTGACCAGAAGGCCATGAGTTCGAGGCCTGCCCGGGTCGGGGGGAGCTCTCGACCAAATTGTGTAGCTCATTGTCGACATTTGCAACCTCAAAGACAGTTGCATCTGTCAAGTAGGACATTTAGGTACCACTTTGTGGGGAGGCTAAATTTAACTAGATTTCTGGAATGTTAAATTGCCTCTATGCCTGTCTATATATGTTGTATGTCAATGGCATTGAATGTTTGCCTGTATATGTGCATTGTGATCCGCCCTGAGTCCCCTGCGGGGTGAGAAGGGCGGAATATAAATGACGTAAATAAATAAATAAATAAATAAATGCCTACAATTAAATGCAATAAAATGCACAAGAAAACAGTAATTATAAATAATTAAAATATTGAGTTAATTCAATAAAATCTACTAGAAAAGAAGCCAGCCTGGTGGCCGTCGTCTCGCCGAGTTCTGTAATTAGTGATGCCATACACCTTATGCACATAGGCTGAAGACAATTGTATACAACATGTTTATTGATTTTGTGCATCAAATACAATTTGTGTACACTGACCTAACAGAAAACAAATGTGGCACTATCTCAGTCACCTCATGTGAACGATTTTGGAATATATTTGGATTTTGGATAAAGGATGCACAACACTGAAAGAGACTCATACTGCCTCTGGTTCCCTCCATCAGAATTGTAGTATGACCTCATTCCATAACCACAGACTCCCTGCTGCTATTATTTATCACACTGGTATCCTAACATGCCTTCGGGGATACTACATGTGGCCTGGCTCACATCACAAATAGGCCTGTAGCCAGAAATATAGTAATGAGGGGGTCACGAATTACTGTAAACATCCAGAGCATAAATATAAATAGACTACTATATTTAAAATAACTTCAGTGTACAATACTGTTTTCTCATCATCAAATAACACAGTCAGTTAAGCATGTGTTGTCAAAAGCTTGCATGGCTGTAGTCACTGGGTTGCTGTGAGTTTTCCGGGCTGTATGGCTATGTTCCAGAAGTATTCTTTCCTGACATAGACGTGAGTAAAATCCTTTTAAAACAATTTAACAAAAAAGAACAATAGAAGTAGAGGAAAACTAACCAAGAATAAGTTGCAGCAAGAGTTGGTAGAGTTATTTTCCCCACTCAGTGTTTTCTAAACATCCCTGGTGTTCCAAATAATCCCAATTAATTCTTGGTTGTCCCGCTTTTTCCAGTTCTTTTCAAATGTCCTAATTTCTCTCTCCTTCTCCTGTTTCCCCCCTTTGCTGACCACTACTGTGTATCCACAGAAGAAAAATAGAAAAGTACACTATGGGTTTTTTTCTATGTCAGGAGGGACTTGAGAAACTGCAAGTAGCTTCTGGTGTGAGAGAATTGGCCGTCTGCAAGGACGTTGCCCAGGGGATGCCCCGATGTTTGATGTTTTGCCATCCTTGTGGGAGGCTTCTCTCATGTCCCTTCATGGGGAGCTGGAGCTGACAAAGGAAGCTCAACCTACTCTCCCTGGATTCGAACCACTGACCTGTTTGTTAGCAGTCTTGCCAGCAGAAGGGTTTTACCCAGCCTTTCTGAACCTGGGAATCGGAACTCTTGGAGGGGGTGACGGGGAAGGTGTCAGAGGGGTCTCCAAAGACCATCAGATAACACAGTGTTTTCTGTTGGTCATAGGAGTTCTGTGTGGAAAGTTTGGCCCAGTTCCATTGTTGGTGGGGTTCAGAATGCTCTTTGATTGTAGGTGAACTATGAATCCCAGCAACTACAACTCCCACATTTCAAGGCCTATTTTCCCCAAACTCCACCAGTGTTCACATTTGGGTATATTAAGGATTCATGCCAAGTTTGGTACAGATCCATCATTCTTTGAGTCCACACTACTCTCTTGAGGTAGGTGAACTACAATTCCAAAACTCAAGGTCAGTGCCCACCAAATCCAGCATTTTCTCTTGGTCATGGGGGTTTTGTTTAAGAAGTTTGGTTCAGTTCCATCATTGGTGGAGTTCAGAATTTTCTTTGATTATAGGTTAACTATAAATCCCAGCAACTACAACTCCCAAATGACAAAATCAATCCCCCCAACCCCACCAGTATTCAAATTTGGGCGTATCAGGTATTTGTGCCAAATTTGGTCCAGTGAATGAAAATACATCTTGCATATCAGATATTTACATTATGATTCATAACAGTATGAACATTACAGTTATGAAGTAGCACAAAAATACTTTTATGGTTGGGGGTCACCACAACGCGAGGAACTGGATTAAGGGGTTGCGGCATTAGGAAGGCCGAGAACCACTGGCTTAACCCGTTGCACCACCGGGGGGGGGGGCAAGCCTAATCTAGTGCCAGATCTTGTTGCTTGCCCAGCGCACAGGTTTACTACAAGTGCTCCTAAATCTGTTTTTCTTTCTTTCAAAAAATGCTAATTATGTATCTACAGCTTACATCCTCTCCCATGAAAAATATCTTGTGTACAATGTCAGGGAAAGCTGAATACTTAGGAAGATTAGTTATCCCTCCATCGCCAGGAATAATAGCCAGCAGAAAGCCCCTAAACCTGCCCTGGCATGGAAACCTTCAACTGGCAGGAAAACCAAGGAGGAGAGAATTCCCTTGGTTGCTATGAGCAGTGGCGAGCACAAAGGAAGCACAGCTCTATTCAGATGGGGAAGGCTTGTAAGGAGGGCGAGGTAGCTAGGGGACCATCTGCAAATAAATAAATACCTACAAATATTTTTTGTTCTCGTAGACGTCGTGGAGTTTCAGCACATGTGGATGTTCAATCAACTTCAGAATGGCAATTTCCCGCTCCACCTAGAACCGGGGAGGCAGAAAAAAGAAAGAAATTTAATTGTTTACATCATCCTTCCTCTACATTCTTGATCTGTTGGACTTAGGGTTGTGAGATCTCAGAGCTTGGCTCTTAACCTACATTATTTTGTGGGTTCTATCCAATAGAGCAGTGATTTTCAACCTTTTTTGAGCCACGGCACATTTTTTACATTTACAAAATCCTGGGGCACATCACCAACCAAAATGACACAAAATGACACTCTAACTGTCATTTTACTAACTGTCACCCTCCCCCCCTCGTGACTCCGCTGCTTCTGCCACCCTCCCCCCCCCCGGGAGGCCCACGTGCAGGAGGCCCGTCACCGTCCCGCAGGAGAGGGCTGCGCTGAGTGGCCGAAGCGCACGTGGGCTCGGCTGAGCAGGACTAATAGGAATTGAGCACACGGGGTAGCTCTGAGCCTTGGAACAAACTGCAGCGGAGGCTCGCAGCCTTCGCCACCCCCAGCTCTCCTTCCCAAAAGGGTTCATCCCCCCAAGGAATGCCTCCCTCCGTGTCCCTTTGGCTTCCCTGCTGTCGCCTTGGGGCCAGATCGGGAAGGAACCAAGCTGGGCTGTGGAGTTGCGCATCCTGGCCTCTGCTCTGCAGCATTGAACACTTCCCAAGCATCTAGGACTGTGTGATGCGTGCAGATCCAAGTAAGGTGGCCTTTTGTAGTTGACAGAAAGGCCACCTTACTTGGATCTGCATGCATCATTCGGAAATACATCACACCAGTCTTTTTCAACCAGTGTGCCTAGGCACACTCCTGTGCCTTTGCAGAGCTCCAGCTGTGCCTCCAGAAAAACGTTTTGCCCCCCTTCCTTCCCCCCTCTTTTTGCCGCCGCTATTATTTTGTCCTCCTCCATGGGAGAAAAAAATCTTCCCTTACCACGTTGGTATTAGGCTTTGTCCGCAGACGCCCCCTGCTGCGAGGGAAAGGCGTTACGCAGCACGCAAAGGAGGAGAGGAGCCCAATGGGTGGCTCCAAAATGACGCCGCGTCATTTTGGAGCCGCCCACTTGTTGTGGATAATTTTTGGAACCGCTCACTTGCGCTCCTCTCCTCCTTCGCATGATGCCCTCTGTGGATAACTCCTATATATTGAACTTCTATATATTGCAGATTATCCAGTACAGCGCCCAATCCAACGCGGTAAGGGAAGATTTTTCCTTTTTCTCCCATGGAGGTGCCAAACTGTACTCCGTGTGTTTCAAATTCACTATATTGATACATTAACTTTATAAAACTTTTGTAATTGTGCATATTGCTAGTTTCATTATATTATTATTATTATTATTATGCCTACTCTTTGTCCCCTGCATATGCAGCCTGTTGTGAAAAAGAGGTGCCGAAACGGCATAAAACATTTTGTGTCATTTTGGTTGGTGGTGTGCCCCAGGATTTTGTAAATGTAAAAAATGTGCCTCGGCTCAAAAAAGGTTGGGAAACACTGCATCACACAGTCCTAGACGCTTGGGAAGTGTTCAACCTGTGATTTTTTGATACGAAATACAACATATAGATCTCGTTTGCTGTGACATACTGTGGTTTTGTGTCAGATAATAATAATTTATTTATTTATTTATTTATTTATTTATTTATTTATATTCCACGCTATCTCCCCAAAGGGACTCAGAGCAGATTTCAAACATAAAAAGGCAAACGTTCAAAGCCCGAATACAACAACAATACATCCACCATACTAACAAAATTTAAACAACCCAACATAAAGACACGAAATATAACTTAACAAACTAAAATTAAATGAAAACACAGTCTGTTATAACAGACGTAAAACAAAACAGCAAACACTGAATGGAAACAATATTTTCCTTGGGACAAATGGATTAATCATTGCTCAAGATATCTATTAAGCTGGTGGGGTGAGCAGGGCATGGATATGGATAGCAACTATTAATCAGGGGTATGATGGTAATAAATACTGCAACTCTATTATTTGACTACAAAGAAAAGCCTCCTATGGAAGATATAACATTGGTCTGTGTTTTTTTTTTTTTATCACTTTGGGCTACTGACATTGCTGCTGAGTTGCTCTGCTGTATATTTTTGAGGAGGGACTTTTGTTATTAGGCCCACTTGCCCAACAGTATACAGTAGACACCTGTAGAGGTGTGAGGATCCCTCTTGTTCTTCGTTGAACGTAGTAGCATTTGTTGGATTGTCTTAGTGAGTCTGTGCCTGGCATAGATGTGGGCGAAACATCGGGAGAAAATGGCTCTGGAACAAGGCCATACAGCCCGGAAACCTCACAGCAACAGTCATTCCGGCCATGAAAGCCTTCGACAACACATCCCTAAAGATTGCTACTCTTCAAATGGCTTTTTCACCCAGAGCTTTGAGAATTCATGATCTTCTTGGCCTTGGAAGTCAGTTGATGCTGGAGGGAACGCTCTATTGAGGGATGAAAACACTTGCAGGCCTGCTGATTTCTCTTTTGTCTGACAAGACGTTGCCATCTGTCTCGCTCTGGGCCTCCAGTTCTTGGCTTCTTGCTTGC
Source organism: Anolis apletophallus (assembly GCA_030556195.1). Classification (NCBI taxonomy): domain Eukaryota; kingdom Metazoa; phylum Chordata; class Lepidosauria; order Squamata; family Anolidae; genus Anolis; species Anolis apletophallus. The sequence continues at coordinate 130,452,133 of JARBWK010000008.1, read as the reverse complement.
TGCCAGCCAGACCCTAGTCTGCCTGCCTCCAGATATCAGTCTGACTCTGTGTACCTGCTGGGGTTGTGACTAATATTGACAAACGAACCCCACCTTGTTTTGTCAACATCAATCCCAGAATGGTTTCTGCCACTAAACATGATTTTGTTTTGGTCTTAACCACAATCCTTAGGCAAGAGCCTGCAGAGAAGCACCTTCTTCACTGTTCATTTGAAAACGTCATGCCCTCTTTATCAGGTGGATTGGCAAAGGGACAGTTTTTATGTGTTATAGCCACCATAGCGAACTTGCACAAAATTGCTCCACATTATGGCTATTATCCCATGGGCTATAGAAGGCCTCATCATTCAGCAGGAAGGATTTTTCTCTACATCAGCACAAAGTACTGAAAAGAAAAAAAATATTGCTCTGGTCTGATGGGGAAACACTGCAACAGAGCCATTCTGCACAGCATGATGACCAGTACCATGTGGAGTGAGCCAAAGGCCTGAAATACAGATGAAGTCTGGCAACGTCATTTACTTGCTTCAGCTAGTTAAGCCTTAGCCTAAGCGTAGCAGAAGCCAGTGGGTCAGAAATGGTGCAGACGATTTGGATTATTAGATATCTGGTAAAACAAATCAGTAGGCCGAGAACACAGGAACCTTATACCTTCGTTGCTGCATCTACTTTGTTTTGTGGTTCTACCATTCTTTTTGGCTAAGAAATTTAGATGCTAAATCTGCTTTTTAAAACATCTTCTCTTAAGCCTTTTGCTTCAAGAATATTTTTTTAAAAAACCAGTAAAAGGCCTTTAGCAGCTTAATTTAGTGTTTCCTCCTTTAAGCTTGTCAATTTCTGGATTTGGTGGGAGTCTGAGTATATTTTGCACATTTTTCTGCGCTGAAGAGCCTGCTGACAATTTTTTTCTGGCTACAGATACTGATTGTAAATTGGTCTGGCACTCACTAATAAGTTTTCTTTACTTCTAAATCAACCCGTTTTGACCTTTCTGTAGGAATGAAGGTGACGGCTAGAGATTGGATCTATAGAGAGCAAGGCATGCATTTTCTGCCTCTCTCCGGATTGTAGATTCAGCTCCATGCGCTTTCAATCATCCTTCGTGGCGCCTTCCCTACTCCCCCAAAAGATATACACTCACCTTCATCAGTACTGACTCAGAAAGCTTTTCCCGGTTCACAATCTTAATTGCGACTTTCTGCCCTGTGATGCAGTGCACTCCCAGTTTCACCAGACCTAAAGAAAGAAGGAAAGACATAGAAATCCACTGTTGTGTTATAAAACCATAAGAATGTGAAGTGGATTAAACATCATTAAACATCATGTAAGTCTGGGCGGTTCCAGACAAGACTTAAATGTGCACCCAATTGTTTTTTAACAACCCAATTGGGCCCGCATTAGAGTCCACACACATCCCAGTAAGCACTCTGACACAAAAGAAAACCCCCCAGAAAAGCCTTAAAAAGAAAAAAATAACTTATCTGACCAGCATTTCCCTGCTACCGGCCCTCTCCTGGCACACAGAAATTACGAGCCAGGAGAATGGGGGCCAAGAGAGATTTTTCTCCTCCCTTGCTTCTCCTGGCATGTCATTTCTGCTGGCCAGGTAAGTTATTTTTCTTTTTAAGGCTTTTAAAAAAAGTTTTGGGAGTGAGTGGAGGCTGTCTTGGATTTTTCAGACTCCAGGAGCCCAAAAATCCCGAGTCAGCTGTGTGGACTTGGACCGAAAGTCACGCAACGAGATCCCTGGGCCCAAGCCACACAGCGCCCACAGCTGGAAGACCCAGATCGTCTGAAAGACCCAGGTCTTTCCAGGTGTCAAATTAACTTGGTACAAAGCAAGGTTTTCCTGCTTTGTGCTAAATTATTTTTGTTTTTACCTGAGGCGTTGTTTGGATGCCCCAAGGAAAAATGTGGGTGGATGCGCATTTTACACCCTGTGTGGATGCGCCCTCAAATTGCCTCTTTTTTACAGCACTTTTTACAAACATACCTATTTCATAATTATTAAAAGTAGAAGGCAGATAGAGATGGGAAATTGGTGAGACAACTATCATAACTTGCCACACGCACACACGCACACAGAGGGAGGGGGGAGGGGGGGGGAGAGAGAGAGCTGGCCAAGCAGGAAAATATGAAAAAAAAATCAAAACATACATGACAGTGATACTTTTATGAGGCAAATGCATTCTGTTTTCATGGGAAATGTTTGACATAATACACCTAATTGTTAATAAATTAAAAAATTTAAAAAATACTAATTTAGTTACATTTAATTTGAAAGGGGACTGTTTAACAAGTAAATTAATTTAAAAGCGTGTGGCATGGCCCCTGGATCGGGGTGGTGTATCACCCCTTGTTGGAAGCGGGGATAACGCCCTGGCCCCTGGGGTGCCGAGCTTACGGGAACTGGTGGCGTGCCGGTGGCACCCAGGGATGTAAGCATCTTCGGACAGCAGCGGGCTGTCCGACCCCTGATCCAGGACCCATGCGTGGCTGCCAACCCTTGTTCTTGTTATCAATAAATGAGTTGTGGCCATATTTTCTCCAAGTACTTGTGTCGGTGTCTTCTTGGTAACATGGGGGGAGGTGTATCACCCATACACACGCAATTTAAAATCCACATATAAGCATTAAAAGACTCACCAAAATAAAGGCAAAAAATCCAGTTCACAATATAGCAACCCCACCCTCTGTCCTTGGTCTGAGATTTTGTGGGAATGAAATACATACATGAATTTCTAAATTTTTCACCCACCTTACAAAAAGTGTTCCCTTGCTTACATGGATCTAAAAAAAATCCATTTTTTTCACCCACATGTAGGTATTGCTGCCTACACAGATCCAGGAAAAACAAATCCGCAGTTAATACTTTTATTGCTCCTTTCCATCTAATGCCAAGTATGCTGTTCTGCCCCTAAACCAGTGCCTGTCATCAGTGATGGAACGGATGATGGCTAATAAATTGAAATTAAATCTTAGCAAGACAGAGGTACTCCTGGTGAGTCGGAAGGCAGATCAGGATGTGGAATTATTGTCTATGTTGGATGGGGTCACACTCCCCCTGAAAACACAGGTCCGCAGTCTGTGAGTCCTCCTGGATTCATTGTTGACCCTGGAACCCTAGGTGTCGGTGGTGGCCAGGAGTACCTTTGCACAATTAAAACTTGTGTGTCAGCTGCGCCTGTACCTCGAGACACAAGATTTGGCCATGGCAGTCTACACCTTAGTCACATCCTGCTTAGACTACTGCAATGCTGTCTATGTGGGACTGTCTTTGAAGATAGTTCGGAAGCTTCAACTGGTTCAGGGATTGGCAGCCAGATTACTAACTGGAGCTCCGTACAGGGTGACGTCCACTCCCATGTTATGGCAGCTCCACTGGCTGCTGGTCTGCTTCCGGGCTAAATACAAAATGCCAGTCATTATCTTTAAAGCTCTAAACATCTTGAGTCCAGGCCACTTGACCGATCTCATCTCCTCTTAAAAACCAGCTTGGGCACTGTGGTTAGCTGAGGAAGCCCTGCTCTCGATCCCATATCATCTCAAATACGGCTGGTGGGAACGAGAGAGGGCCTTCTTTGTGATCGCCCCCCACCTTTGGAACTCCATAAAGAAAGAAAGCTGGCCCCCTTCCTCCTCACCTTCAAAAAACAATGGAAGTCTTACTTTTTCTCACTAGCATATGGAGAGGAGGAGGATTACATAATGAGAGATCCCTACCAGACCTCTGGTTGAGAACTACTTTGTATCCAGGCTCTGCTAGTCCATGTTAGCCCAGTTACCATCACTGGCCACACAACCAATGCACATAACTTTCTGAACTCTAGTTGGGTTCTGTAATTGAATGTAGATGTTTTATTTTCAGATTTTATGTCATTATATAATTTTTGTTTGATTAAGTTTGGTTTATTTATTGATGTTAGGTCATAATGTTTTCATATGTGGGGTTTTTCTGGGAATATTGCGGCAGTACTTGTTTGTTCTTTGGGGGCATTGAAAGTTTGCTTTTGTATGTTGGGGAGATAGGGCGGAATATAAATAAAGTTTTATTACTTTTTTAATATCGTTTTTATTGAGTTTTTCCTAGGATTATACATTAAAACATAAAGTTGAAAGAATAAAGTTTTATTGCTATTGGATTGCTGTGAGTTTTCCAAGCTGTATGGCCATGTTCCAGAAGCATTCTCTCCTGACGGTTCGCCCACATCTGTGGCAGGTATCCTCAGAGATTGGGGGATCTTTTTGAAACTAGACAAGTGGGGTTTATATGTCTGTGGAATGTCCGGGGTCGAAGAAAGAACTCTTGTCTGTTTGAGGCAAGTGTGAATGTTGCAAATGGCCACCTTGATTAGCATTTATTTATTTATTTATTTATTTATTAAGTTCGACTTGATATACCGCTCTCTCTGGAGCCCAGAGCGGTTCACAAGAATGGCAAAATAAAAACATAAAACACATAAATACATTAAAATACATTAAATTACATTAAAACAATTCCAATCCCCCGACGAAACAAATTGCAGACCGAGCTGCAGTACAGTGGCAGGCTAGCAGCAGGATAGCGGGTGCGGTAGACAGCAGTCAGCTATGGGCCGAATGCCTTTCTGAACAACCACGTTTTACTGCACTGCGGAACGGCAGAAGGCTCGAGTGGCCCGTGTCTCTTCAGGAAGGCTGTTCCACAGAGTTGGTGCCACTACGGTGAACGCCCTCCGACGGGTGGTGTCCAGTCTACAGACCCTAACACAGGGCACATCCACTCAGTGGGCCCCTCTGAGTGCAGTGATCTCCCAGGCACATAAGGGGTAAGCCGCTCCTCAGGTACACTGGCCCCAAACCATATAAGGCCTTGAAAGTTAAAACTAACACCTTGAAGACGACCCGAATTCAATTGAAGCCAGTGCAGCTCGCGCAAGAGTGGAGTCACGTGATCAGATCTTAAGGCTCCTGAGAGCAGGCGGGCTGCAGCGTTCTGCACCAGCTTAAGTTTCCGGATCGCCGACAAGGGTAGGCCAATGTACAGCGCATTACAGTAATCGAGCCTCGAGATGACCGTGGCTTGGATCACCGTGGCCAGGTCGCAGCGGGAGAGGTAAGGAGCCAGGCGTTTTGCCAGACGCAGATGGAAGAAGGCTGTCTTGCAGGCGCAGCCAATCTGCGCCTCCATCGACAGCTGAGCATCCAGCCGGACCCCCCAAACTTTTGACAGATGGTTGCGGGCAGAGGGCCGCACCATCGAACGTCGGCAGCTGGGTCTCTACCCCCTCCGGGCGGCCCAGCCACAAGATCTCCGTCTTCGCCGGGTTCACCTTCAACTTACTGGCTCGCAGCCAGTTTTTAATGGCCCCGCAGCTTCTAAAACTGGCTGCTGACCCCAATTGTTTCTTGTCAGGAATTTCCCTGTTTTCTTTTCTTTTTTAAAAAGTTTTTGCTCTTTATTTGTTGTCATGCTTTTAGAAGTTTTTTTAAAAAATACTGGTAGCCAGAGTTTGTTCATTTTCATGGTTTCCTCTTTTTTCTTGAAATTGTCCACATGCTTGTGGATTTCAATGGCTTCCCTTTGTACCGCTCTAATGGTAGTTGTTACAGTGGTCGAGCATTTCTGTGTTCTCAAATAATATGCTGTGCTCATGTTGGTTCATCTGGTGCTAAGCTATGGCTGACTTCTCTGGTTGAATTAATCTGCAGTACCTTTCATGTTCCTTGATTTGTGTTCAGATGCTACATTTTGTGGTCTCACCGCTGCTGGTATACCTCCCAACAAAGGATTCCCCCAGGCAGCAACCAGCCAGGCCTTGAAATGGCAGACCATTAAATGCTAAACAAGGTGGCAAATTGCAACATTCACACCTGCCTCAAGCAGACAAGAGTTCTTTCTCCCACCCTGGACATTCCACAGATATCTAAACCCCAGTTTCCTAGTTTCCAACAGACCTCACAACCTCTGAGGATGCCTGCCATAGATGTGGGCAAAACGTCAGGAGATAATGCTTCTGGACATGGCCGTACAGCCTGGAAAACTCACAGCAACCCATTTATTCCGGCTATTAGAGCCTTCAACAACACCAACACCACCACCACTACTACTACTACTACTTCTTCTTCCTCTTCTTATTTTTCTTACTTTTATAGTACTGTTTCATGGAACAGGTGAGGAGTCCAGATGCAGAGTTCAGCATAGTGTGCAAGAAGACCATGTGAAGACCATCATATCTGCCAAATATTCATCTATGGGTCCTAAAACTTGCAATCCCTTTATACTGAAGGATTTTTCCAAAAAGTTAAAAGAGTTTTGCAAAACTGCCAGTCAATGGCCTTGGAGAAAGAACCAACGTTGTAATGTGAAATTTGTTAATAATACAGCCTTGTGGCTTCTTTAATTAATTAGTAATCTAAATTTAAGTCTGTAGAAACCTTAATTCTAACTTAAACTGTTCACTTTGGTTTCAAAAAAATATGTAATTAAGCTCTCCCTTTTTTGCCAAATTAATTCATAATTTAATTAATTCTTTAGCACTCATCACTGCAGCTTTGTATTTGTGTATTCATCCAAACTAAATTGGATGCACTGAATGAGGACACCGACAGAAATGCGATAGAGCACTTCAGTAACACAGGTTGGGAAAAGTTATTAATTATAGCTCCCAGAATGGCCTAGACCAGTGGTTTTTCAACCTTTTTTGAGCCGCGGCACATTTTTTACATTTACAAAATCCTGGGGCTCACCACCAACCAAAATGACACAAAATGACACTCTAACACAGTAATACATATAGCTAATATGTTTATATATGCAATACATATATGCATATACACACACAACACATATAGCCTACACAGAAAGGGAGAATTGTGGGAGTTATCGGCCAAAACATCTGGAGGGAGGGCCCAAGTTGGCCCACTCCTGCCTTAAGTGAGCAAACCCTGTTAGTTTTCAGCCCCTGCTGAAAGGTGCCTCAAAGCTGTGTCCCGAATGCCCCTTGACACGCCTTGGCTGAGTGCGAGGGAGTCACGGGAGTGGTAGTTTGACACCATCCTGAGCCTCCCCAAATTACAAATCCCAGGATTCCCCAGCCTTGAGCCCTGGAAGACCAAGGGGTGCCTCACTGCATGAATGCTACGGTGTAGATCCGCCCCCAGGCAGCTGGGGACCCAGGGAAGTCCCATCCCAGGATCTTCTCTCTTTCTGTGCGCGGCTCTTTCCGCCTGATGCAGTCCCCGCCTTTCGGCTCAAACCCTTCCGAGGCCGAGGAAGGAGCGGAGGGGAAGAGGAAGCCCAAGAAGGTAAGTGGTGAGTCAGGTGGCACAAGGCTTCCCAAAACCAGGCTGTGTTTGTGGGACTCAGGCAAGGGATCGAGCCCTGGCTAGGGCTTCCCGGTAGGACAGGGGGGCTCTCTCTCTCTCTTCTATCTCCAATTTCCCATGGCACACCTGATGATCACTCACGGCACACTGGTAGGGAAACACTGGCCTAGACAACATGGACGTTGGCCATGCTGACTGGCTGGGATTGTAGCAGTTGTGAAACCCAAATTTTAACGTTTCCAATCTCTGCCCAGCACAGATATGCAACAAACTGTTGGAGGAAGAATGGAGCTCTACATCTTTCCTCTGTAAAGCCCCAGCAGGCTAGTACACATTTCTTTTGCAGGCTAGTCACTTTTATGAGGCTGTATGCATTATAAAAAATCATGCCAATTATTGTAGTTCACGCATATAAGTTCCTCAAGGTTTCTGAACTGCTGCCTAATTATGGGAATGCAGTTGGCTAATATACTAGTTTCAAACTTCTTTGGGAATTGGATCTAAAAATACAGTTCATCCATGAGTCGAATGTTTTATTATATTGAAAGTACACACTGTATAATGCTACATTTCTTTGATTGTAAGACACACACTAATTTAAGTTCCACCAATAGGGGAAAAGCTCTCCCTCTCTCCCCCACTCACTCTATATAGAATCTGCAATTCTATGTTGATTTCAGAGAAGCTTATATGGGGAAAAAGTCTGTCTTAGATCAAGGAAGTACAGTAATAAGAATAGATGTACAATGTGATGCTCCTGTCAAAATATATACACCGAACAAGCCTTACTGAGCTCATAAAGAGTAAAAAGGGAGTGGCGGGAAACTCCCATGATAGGAAGTGCAATTCATCCACTGTGGGTTTTATTTCAGATTTTTTAAAAATCATGCCAAAAGTGACTTGAGATAACTGCAAGTCGCTTCTGCTGTGAGAGAATTGACAGAGACGTTGCCCAGGGGACGCCTGGATATGTTACCATCCTGTGGGAAGCTTTTCTCATGTCTCCACATGGGAAGCTGGGGCTGACAGATGGGAGCTCACTCCATCTCACGAATTCGAACCACCAGCCTTCAGGTCAGCAGTTCAGCCGGCACAAGGGTTTAACCCTTTGTGCCACCACGAAGCTATGAAAAGGAACTATCCAAAATTCTGAACGTATTTTGGAAGTTAGGGTTCAGCACCTTGGAAAAGTCGTTTGTAGCGGAGCTATGAAAAGGAGCTATCCAAAATGCTGAACCTATTTTGGAAGTTAGGGTTCTGCACCTGGGAAAATTCCTTTGTAGTGTGGAAAAACCAAGAATGTATTCTTCATACCACTAATGCCACAGACTGCTGTTTCAAGAAAATATCTGCTCAGCCTATTCCATGTGGAAATTATGCTCTAACGTCTTGTACAAGTTCATTGTTTAGAATAGTCGGCTGAGATATCATCTAGCACAGTGTTTCCCAACCAGTGTGCCGGGGCACACTAGTGTGCTGTGAGTGATCATCGGGTGTGTCGTGGGAAATTGGAACCTCCAATACCCTCACATATTAAAGGAGCGCCGCTACGTCACAGTACAAAATGCACAATTAATCATACATAATCATACGCAAAACACACATTCAAAGTACCCAATCCTGCTGCAGAAAATCAAAAGTCTTACATAAGGTAGTTTGGCGTGGTCGCCACAGAGAGCGGAGGAGTCGCGAACCAGGAAGTAGCAAGTTCACGGAGCGCTCCACTACAGAAAAGTCACGATATTTGATGAAATCACGGAAGTGAGTGCAAAAAAAAAAGGGTATCCTCACGATGTTATCCAATGTCAGTTCCGGGATCCGCACAATAACAGCCAGTTTGCGGACAATTTAAAGAAGCAGCAGCATAATCATAGCGACAAGGTAGAAAATAACATAGATAATCACATATATTCAAAGCACCAGAGGCTGGAGATAGATGTGGCAATGGAATCGAAAGCTGACATGGGCAAACTTGAACCTTTCAGGTGTTTTGGACTCCAACTCCCACCATTCCTAGCAGCCTCAGGCCCTTTTTCTTTTCCCCCCTCAGCCACTCAAGCAGGAAAGGGCCTCAGGCTGTTAGGAATGGTGGGAGTTTAAGTCCAAAGCACACAGAGGGCCGAAGTTTTCCCATGACTGACAGCTGTTGAGCAAGACCTTCGTGTGTGTCTTTCTGCCATTCCTGCCAGGATATCTATGTTGTGTTCATCGAAACAGGCCCAGGTTTCACACTGAGTGTATAAATACATTTAAAAACATATTAACTATATGTATTACTATGGTAGAGTTTCATTTTGTGTCATTTTGGTTGGTGGTGTACCCCAGGATTTTGTAAATGTAAAAAATGTGCCGCTGCTCAAAAAAGGTTGAAAAACACTGCTCTAGCAGACGAGGATCTAGCAGGGAAGCCCTTGGTATGGCCAGATTGCATACCATACAGAGTTGGTGGAGGATCTTTAATTCACACAAAATAAAGAAATTAGAAATAAAGAAAGAGAAGGACAAATATGTACGTGTATATATATTTGTTTATGTGCATGATGGAAGTGTGGTCATAGTGTCAGCAGGGCATCTGCCAGTTCTGAAGCAATTTATGTATTACAGTGTTCCCTCACTTATTGCTGGAGTTAGGTTCCAGGACCTCCCGCAATAAGTGAAAAACTGTGATATAAGGATGCTCTATTTATTTTAATATTTATACACTATTTTAAGTCTTTATAAACTTAAAATAAATTGAAGGAAAGGAAGGAAAGGTCCTTCAAGGCTGGAGGGAGGGAGGACTGAGGAGGGAAAGTGCCTTGGAGAGCAGCAAAACCCCACAAAACAGCGAAAATACCATGATATATATTTTAAATTAATATTTTTTTTAATCCGCAAAACAGAAATTCCGCAATAAGCGAACAGCGAAGTGGCGAGGGAACACTGTATTTATTTACCACATTTATATCCCGCTCTTGTCACCTCAAAGAGGACTCAGTGCGGCATTTAGACATAGGCAAGAATTGAATGCCAGAAAAACAACATACAATTAAAATAAACATTTACATTAAAACCAAACAAACTTCTAAACATTACACCAATTAATAAAACTACAGAAATTATTAAAACTACACAGTCCAAGATTGTAATGCTGAGCCATTTCAGTTGTCATTGCATATATTCCGTATCCATTTATTGCACAACAATTGCTATTTGAAGGCTTCGTCCCATAGCCACATTTTTACTTTCTTTCTTAAGGCCAGGGTGGAGGGAGCTGATCTAATATCACTGGGGAGAGAGTTCCACAGCCAAGGGACCACCACTGAGAAGGCCCTGTCTCTTGTCTCCACCAATCAAGCCTACGAAGGAGGTAAGACTGAGAGCAGGGCCTCCCCATAAGATCTTAACCTCCGAGATGGGAGATATGTTTAGACAGGTAAGCAGGGCCGGAACTATTTAGGCCTTTATAGGGTACTGTCAAGAGCTTGGGTGATGTCCTGGACTCACAGTTGACTATGGAGGCCCAGATCGCTAATGTTAGTAAGCAGGCCTTTTTCCATCTCCGGCAGGTGAGACAGCTGGCACCTTACCTCTCAGAGGAAGCCTTGGCTACAATCATCCATGCGGTGGTCACATCTAGACTGGATTATTGTAACACCTTGTATGTTGGCCTTCCCCTGTCGACTACTCGGAGGATCAGGATTATTCAGAATGCGGCTGCCAGGATACTTGCAAAAACACCTTTGAGATGCCACATAACTCCAACTCTGTTACACTTGCACTGGCTTCCAACGGAATTCCGGGCCCTGTTTAAGTTGTTGGTTCTGACATTTAAGGCGCTTTATGGTCAGGGGCCAGCATATCTCACAGACCGCCTCTCCCCTCTTCGCCGCCAGTGGTCGCCACGACTCCTCCAACTAAACTTACTGTATGTTCCAGGCCCCAGGGAAGTAAGTCTTGAGAGCACAAGACGTAGGGCCTTCTCCATCTCTGCCCCTGTCTTGTGGAACTCCTTGCCTCCCCACTTGAGGGCCATGCATGACGTGCGACCCTTTGCTCAGGCACTCGAGACCTGGCTTTTTAGCAGAGCTTTTAATTTTTAATGCAGTCTATTCAGTATTTGTTGTAATGTTTTTATCCTATTTGTTTTATGTAAATCGCCTGGAGCATTTTAATGGAGGGCAATTAACAAGTGAGAAACTGAAACTGAGAAACTGAAACTAAAGTCAGCACTTTGAATTGTGCTTGGAAGCAGACTGGCAGCCAGTGGAGCTGTGGTAATGGGGTTGTGTGCTCCCTGTAAACTGCTCCAGTCAGGAATCTGGCTGCCGCCCATTGGACCATTTGAAGCTTCTGAACAGTCATCAAAGGCAGCCCCACATAGAGCACATTGCAGTAGTCTATTCGGGATGAAACAAGAGTGTGGACCACCATAGCCAAGTCTCACTTCCCAAGGTATGGGCACAACTGTGAAAAGCTCCCCTGGCCACTATTGAGACCTGGGGTTCCAGGCTCAGCGATGAGTCTAGGATCACTCCCAAGCTGTGACCCTGTGTTTTCAGGGGTAGTGTAACCCTGTCCAGCACAGGCTGTAACCCTATACTCTCTTCAGCCTTGCGACTGACTAGGAGTACCTCTGTCTTGTCTGGATGCAATTTCAATTTGTTCACACTCATCCAGAAACCTAGGACTAAAAATATTGGTGCTTCCCCCCTCCCACCCCCATTTTAATCCCCCCAAAACTCTTATCAACACACAATTGCATCTACTTGACAAAGTTCTGCATATACAGACATCTGCTACCCGAACCTGTTGTCTCACTTTTCCTAATGGCAGGGTTTGGTTCTGTTACTGTCCTTAGATGTATTTGTAAAAGCAGCTGTAAGAAAGACAACTTGATGGTGCAATTGTAGGCATATTTACTTGAAAATAAATCCTTGTGTGTTTAGAGGGACCAACAATTCCTAGGAAAATGTATGTAGGATTATAGCCTAATTTCTCACGTTTTTGTTCCCAAACTATGATGCTCTTGTCACCTAAACAAAACCTTGCAGGACAACCCCTTGGAACTTCCTATTGCTCAGGGAAACCGGGATCACAGCATAATATTTACTGATGCCTTGTACTGAAGTGCTTACATTCTGAAGTCAACATGTTTCAAGATTATGTTGGAAGATCATGCCCCCAATTCCCGTGGAAGTGGTTTTCTTGTTATTACTATAGCTTTGTGCGCATCCCCATTTCCCTGAGTGATACAAAGTACCACCAGCAGCTCAAATGGGGTCAGGTTTGCCTCCCCCTCCCTGCTCACGATTTCACAGCCCTCACCCTAATGTGAACAGGGTAGTTAGATATTAATGATTGTTTATAAGAGATAATGCAGAATCTTCCTGGATTCCTGAATGACAGTCCAAGAGATCTGTGGCACAATTCATGCTCTGAATGCAGAGTTCCATTCCGTGGTATCTCCAGTTCAAATAATCAGGTGCAATATAGCCAGTGTGTCATAAAAGGCTGAATGTTGGACTATTGCTTCGCTAGACCACATCTTCTTAAACTTCTCCATTTGCGACACCTTTCTGCCCAGCAATAGTTTATGAAGTAGGTATAAAAATAAAATATTTAATGTTAGCAAATAATATGCAAAGCTTGCTAAACAGGCTGATTTTTGGGTTATTGTGAGTTTTCCGGGCTGTGTGGCCATGTTCCAGAAGCATTCCCTCCTGACATTTTGCCTGCATCTATGCCAGGCATCTTCAGAGGTCGTGAGACCTTACAACCTCTAAGGATGCCTGCCATAGATCCAGGCAAAATGTCAGGAGAAAAATGCTTCTGGAAAAGTAGAGCTGGATCCTTTACCATTTTATGGTTGTGTAGAAAAGGGAATTTCCCCCCGGCTTCAGCTATCCCACAGCTTCTCCAGCCTTGAGGGGGCAGTGCGAGCGAGGGGCGGAGTCATGGCCCCTGTCCCCGGCACCGCTCTTTGCCACGACTCCCGCCCCTTGCTCGCTGAAGCCGCGGAGGAGGAGCATGAGCGGTGGATGAGCTTCAGTGGGCGGGGCTCCTCCTCCGTGCGGCTTCAGCGAGCGAGGGGCGAGAGTCATGGCGGATTGGAGGCTGGCTGGGGAAACGGCCGAAGGAGGCGGTGCCCCGGGCCCCTTCTTCTTTTTCTTCGCCACCGCCCAGCCCTTCCTCCTCCTCCCCCCCAAGCAGCAGGAGTTCAGGAGGAGGGGGGGGGGGAAGGAAGGGGGGCAGAGAGCTTTTCTCATGGCACAGCAGGAGGTCCTTCATGACACACTACTGTGCCACGTCACAGCGGTTGGGAAACACTGGTCTAACCCACAATATCTGCTCTGAGCTGGAATATCTGGGTCCATACTACCATATATCCCAGTTCAAAGAAGATAATGTGGGATTTTATTCAGCTGTGTGGAAGGGGCCTTAGTTGTTGAATCAAATCCATTCATCTGATGGATGAGTTGTTGTGATTAGTCCATTGCTACATATGAAATAATTGGGTGGGTTAACAGCTTGTGAGTAACTTCTGGTGGCAAACCTTCACAAGACCCTGGATTAAATATGCATTTCTTACACTTGGTGCGTAGCAGATGAATGTTTGAGAGGCACTTGTGTTTGTGATGCTGTGAGATAGAACGAATTTCTGAAATATTATTAATGCGGCAGTCAGGAACCCACAAACATGCACACATGAACCAACTCAAAGAATGTGTGGCTAAGCAGAGATTTAAAGCCCAGTGAAAGTATGACACAAAAACTGAAGAAGTCTGTAGTCCACATTTTGGAGCAAGCTTTAACTAACTTTCTTGAACTAACTTTCATTTCACAGAATAACAAGCATACCAAAATGCAATTACTCTTCAGTCTGCTAACTTTTCTGAATATTGTGTTACAGTCTTATTGTGTTAGGGCACATAAGAAATCAATTCATGTGTGTGTAAACTGTAAAATAAGATGCATGAAGCTGATTGGTTGGGCAAAGCCTGGAAGCTAGCTGAGCCTGGGAGTTTTGGATACTGTTACATTTTCAGACTTGAGCTGTGCAGATGCTTGCAGAGAGAAGTAGAGAGAAACAGTTTGGAGTTTGCTCTTGCTTCATGAGCTGCTGGAAGGATTTTCTCCACATGGACAAAGAAAGACCATTTTAAATCTCTCTAAAATGATATTATGTGAGTCGATGCAGCTGAATATATTGTTGTCGTTGTTCTGTATTACTAAGAGTAAACTTTATTGATCATCAGTGTGGCATATTTTCTTTCTCTGCCAAGACAGTGTGTGGACTGATCATATGTGAACTACGCATGAACTACAGTTCTCAGTTCAAAAATGGCATGCAAATATATAAATCAGAGAAAGATAACACAAAAAACTGTAGGTGCTTGTTTAAAACATTTTAACACCAGCATTCCTACTGAAATCTCACTTGACATCTCTCACAAGAAGAAAGTATATATTTTAATTGATGGACGTCCCTTTGAAATTCTTGGAACTAAGGAATATTGGTGTTTCATAGAAACATAAGGGTTGGAAGAGACCACACAGACCATCTAGTCCACTGATTCTCAAAGTGGGTGGTACCACCCCCTGGTGGGTAGTGAGGCGATCCAAGGGGGTGGTGGGAGGCTCGGGGGAATTTGGGGGCCGGGGAACCCCTTTAAGGGGGTCGGTGAATGATTGGCCATTTAGGAGGGGTCGCGCGGCCCTCTTCTTTGGCTCCACCCCTTCGCTTTGACCTGCATATTAGATATTTGGATAAGAATTCGTAAAAGTAGGAAAATTATTTATGAAGTAGCAACGAAAATATGTTTGGGGGTCACCACAACATGAGGAACCTTATTTAGGGGTCATGGCATTAAAAAGGTTGAGAACCACTGCATTAATACATATATCTTTCTGTTTAATTGCTATTAAATTTTTTAAAAAATAATTTCTAGGGGGGCAGTGAGTAAATTTTTTCTGGAAAGGGGGCGGTAGGCCAAAAAAGTTTGGGAACCACTGATCTAGTTCAATCCCCTTGCCATGTAGGAAAAGCACAATCAAAGTATCATTGACAGATAGTCAACCAGCCTCTGGTTAAACGTTTCCAAGGAAGGTGATTCCACCCCACTCTGAGGCAGAGAGTTCCACTGTTGAACAGCTCATACAGTCTGAAATCTCCTTTCCTGTCATTTGAACTCATTGCTCCTAGTCCTAGTTGCAAGGGCAGCTGAAAACAAGTCAGCGCCTTTTTCCTTATGACACCCTTTCACATATTTATACATGTCTACCATGTCTCCTCTCATCCTTCTCTAAATGAACAAACAATGTGTGTGTACATAAATGCAAAACACGCGGAAAGTTAGATGTCCAGTGTCCAGCATTCCTTTGAAATTCTGAGAAGTGGAAGTAAAAAAAACCCCCCAAAATTCCAAGTTATGCATCTGGCCAAAAAGCATATATTACGGAAAGTGTATTAATATATGTTATTTTTTCCAATTTAAAAAACTGCATAGTGATGCAGAAATTGGATGGAACCAATTTATGACTGAACAAGTGTGAAATGGACATGGACTGGAAGTAGATTGATTTGTCCACCCGTACAAAAAAAAATGTTTCCGGAGAGTTGCTATGTTGCAAAGTATTTCTTTTGTTGTAGGGGTTATTTTTATTTTTTCCGATTTTCACTTAGAGATGTTCCATGCGGCGAACATGATTACAAGTATAGATTGGTACCTTCTGCGGCACAAAAGAAATACCCAATGCCTTTGCTGTCTCTTATAATACGAGGAGCTATGAATGAATCCCCAATCAGTCCAAATGATTTTCTTGTCTTTTGCAAATGAGTCACAGTAAGCATCTAGAGCAGGGGTGGGCAATTATTTTTTCCAAGGGCCCACACAAGAGTCAAAAAATATTATGGAGGGCCGCACCTAAAGGCTGAACTACATTCTAATCTACATAATTTATTTATTTACTATATTTACTATATATTACACATCAATATTAACATATTAATATATCAAGAAATATTCATATATTATTAATATTAATATCATAATTATTATATTATGGTATATATAGACATTATAATATATTGAAATTACAATATAACATTACTATATTATATTATTTATTATATTATTATAAAATTATTATAAAATAGTAATAAAAATACTAAAATAAAATAAAATTCAAGAAGACAAGGTGCGAACCAAGATGAAGGCTGACATCCTGAAGAGAGGAAGGATCCCAAGATGGAATGGCCCAATGGACCCAGCCCAGAGGATGGCAAAGCGGACCGAGCCACTGCTGCAGCAGAGGAGAGCGGAGCAGCAGGTGATCGGATAAAGCAAGCCTCCGCCCGCTCTCGCCCCCAGCTGTTCCCCAGCTGATCGCCCTGCTATGGAGTGCCGCTGCCGCCATTCCATTGCGGGCTCTGTGGGGCCTGTGTTGGCAGACAGGCCGGAGGAGCGGCGGCTTTGGAGTGCCTGCCATCCCTGGAGGGGATCCAGGCCTGCAGCGGGAGCACTCCGCAACCTGCAGGGGCTTATCACCCTGGCGACCCGGAAGACTTGATCGTCTTCTGGGTCGCCAGGGTGAACTCAGTTCACTCAGTTCGCAGACAGGCCAGAGGAGCGGCGGCTTTGGAGTGCCTGCCATCCCTGGAGGGGATCCGGGTCTGCAGGGGGAGCACTCGGCGAACTGAGTGAACTGGGTTCACCCTGGCAGGTTGCGGAGTGCTCCCGCTGCAGGCCTGGATCCCCTCCAGGGATCCCCTCCAGGGATGGCAGGCACTCCAAAGCCGCCACTCCTCTGGCCTGTCTGCCGACACAGGCCCCACAGAGCCCGCAATGGGATGGCGGCAGCGGCACCCCTTCCTCTTGGCCCCACCCCCAACGCCCTTCTCCCTGGGCCGGACAGAAGCGGCTGCCGGGCCGGATCCGGCCCGCAGGCCGCAGGTTACCCACCCCTGATCTAGAAAGTGAAGGTTTCAAGTGTGCTCTAGTAAAGATGCCCTAATCGCAAATTATCCGGAAGCAGACCTTTTCCTATAGCTCAGGCATGGGCAAACTTCGGCCCTCCAGGTGTTTTGGACACCAACTTTCACAATTCCTAACAGCCTCAGGTTCTTTCCTTTTACCCCTCAGCCAGTTAAGCTATTAGGAATTGTGGGAGTTGAAGTCCAAAATACCTGGAGGGCCAAAGTTTGCCTGTGTCTGCTATAGCTCCACAGTCCACATTATATTTGAAATTGCCATTAGACATAATGATATTACTGGAACAGTGCTATAAAATTGTTTTTACAGGCAGGATTCATCCCAAAGACTGTCAGACAGCCACCAAGATCTAGTCCGTCACTCTTCTCTAACATAAGATATTCTGTTTTATTTGTTCTCACCTTTCCTGCAATGAGCTTTAACCAGCATATATGACTCCTTTCCTCACACATTTATCCTCATGAGAACCATATGATATTGGTCAGACAAACAGTGAGTGAGTGAGTGAGTGAGTGAGAGAGAGAGAGAGAGAGAGAGAGAGAGAGGCTGGCCAAAGGTCATTCAGTGTACATCTACACTGCAGAATACTGGGATTTGAAGTTGCCAGTGAAGTATGGGATCATACTTTGGTTATGGGACCAAACTTATGACTAGCAAGCTAGTGCAATATGAATATACAGAACTGTGAAATGTCATAAAGTTGGAAGAGACCACAAGGGTCTCTGCAGTATAGTCCAACCCTCTGCCTTGCAGAAAATAAACTCAATTCCATTTCAAATCGAGGCACCTCTTCTGATTACATGCACAGCATGCATAAAATAAGCAAGGTGGGTGTCAAAGGGATTTTGAGTTAAAACATTTTTACTGCAACTTATGAAACCGAAAATGACACAAAACAATAGGGTGGTTTTTTTCATTAAAAAAACTCAACACGTTCCCCTTTTTATTTTTCAAACACTTCCCTTTTCTAAATTCTAATGGAATACTGTGTCCAATTCTGGGAACCACAATTTAAGGGAGATGTTGACAAGCTGGAATGTATCCAGAGGAGGGCGAGTAAAATAATCAAGGGTCTGTAGAACAAGTCCTATGAGGAGCAGCTGAAAGAACTGGGTGTGTTTAGCCTGCAAAAAAGAAAGCTCAGAAGTGGCATGATGAGGGCCATGTATAAAGATGCGAGGAGAAGTCATAGGGAGGAAGGAGCAACCTAGTTTTCTGCTGCCCTGGAGTCTAGGACGTGGAACAATGGCTTCAAACTACAGAAAAGGAGATTCCACCTGAACACTAGGAAGAACTTGCTAACTGTGAGAGTGGTTGAGCTGTGGAACTCTCTGCCCCAGAGTGTGGTGGAGGCTACTTCTTGGGAGGCTTTTAAGCAGAAGCTGGATGGCCATCTGTCGGGGTGCTTTGAATGTGATTTTCCTGCTTCTTGGCAGGGGGTTGGACTGGATGGCTCACAAGGTCTCTTCCAACTTTATGATTCTATGATTCTATTTTAGGGAGTTTTCTTTGCTAGACAGCAAAAAATGCCCCGTGTGGCTAAGCTCAATTTTAGTCATTTTCAAGATGCATTTCAAAAGCATTATGAATATAGCTGAATTAATCCTTGCCTCCTTACATGCACAGTTTTACAGCTGACAAACATTACTGGACAGAAATACAATGTATTTCTTCTATCCTAAGACACATTTCCCCCCATATAAACATCTCTAAAATCTGAGTGCAGCTTAGAATAGCAGGTACCAACATTAAAATAGAATTATATATTAAGGGTATTACAGTTAAAACTCCCAAATCCATTTAAAACCTGTATGTTTATGTCGGCTTTATGTATATAAATGAAGCCTTTTTTCTGTCGGTGATACAGAAGTCAGCGTATGTCTTACAATCAATGGCATCTTAGAATTGAAGAAATACGATAGTTAACATTAGATTCTTCTGGGTTGTTGTGAGTTTTCCGAGCTGTATGGCCATGTTTCAGAAGCACTGTCTCCTGACGTTTCGCCTGCATCTAGGGCAGGTATCCTCAGAGGTGTGAGGTATATAAATAAATAAGTATATAAATGCTTATATACTGTAAATACTTGAGGGCTAGCAAATTGAAACTTAATCCAGACAAGACAGAGGTCCTCCTGGTCAGTCAAAAGGCCGAACAGGGCATAGGGTTACAGCCTGTGTTGGATGGGGTTACACTCCCCCTGAAGACACAGGTTTGCAGCTTGGGAGTGATCCTGGACTCATCGCTAAGCCTGGAACCCCAGGTCTCGGCAGTGGCCAGGGGAGCTTTTGCACAGTTAGGACTTGTGCGCCAGCTGCGCCCGTACCTTGGGAAGTCTGATCTGGCTACGGTCGTCCACGCTCTGGTCACATCCCGAATAGATTACTGCAACGCACTCTACGTGGGGCTGCCTTTGAAGACAGTTCGGAAACTGCAATTAGTCCAGCGGGCGGCAGCCAGACTACTAACGGGAGCTACATACAGGGAGCATACCACCCCCCCTGTTGTGTCAGCTCCACTGGCTGCCTGTCCAATTCCGAGCTCAATTCAAAGTGTTGGTTTTGACCTTTAAAGCTCTATACGGTCTGGCCCAGCTTACTTGTCCGAACGCATCAGCTGCTATGTCCCACCTCATAATTTAAGATCATCCGGGGAGGCCCTGCTCTCGCTCCCGCCTACTTCTCAAATGCGGTTGGTGGGGACAAGAGATAGGGCCTTCTCGGTGGTGGCTCCCCGTCTGTGGAACGCACTCCCAATTGATATACAATCAACCCCATCCCTCCTGGCATTCAGGAAAAAAGTGAAATTCTGGTTATGGGACCAGGAAACATGATACAGCACTTTGGATTGGAAAATGGCAAACTAGTGGACATGACCCAATGTTATGGACGGAATACTGTTTTTAACTTATGAATGTAAATTTTTTTAATGCTAACTGTATTTTAATGTGTTTTAATTTTGACTGTTTTTGGTTTTCTATTATATGTATACTGTGTTTTTGGCATCGAATTGTTGCCGTTGTTAGGCCGCTCTGAGTCCCCCCTCGGGGGTTGAGAAGAAGCAGGGTAGAAATGGTGGAAATAAATAAATAAAGAAATACAGATATATAATCCCTATTTTCCTAGATTCTAACAGACTTCTCAACCTCTGAGGATGCCTGCCATAGATGTGGGCGAAACGTTAAGAGAGAATGCTTCTGGAACATAGCCATACAGCTCGGAAAACTTACAACAACCCAGGGATTCCGACAATGAAAACTTTCGAGGCTCCGACAATGCATCAGACTCTTCTTTTGCTTAATATGCACCTCTGCAGAAAGGTCTCCGCTGTGGCTCTGAGAAACTAACTCAATTATGGGGCGTAACTGCATATAAATTAAAATATGTTTGTCCCATATGCATTTAGCCCAATAAAACAGTGTATTGTGGTAACTCACTCCCCAAATTCGGGGAAATTCCTTTTTAGATTACAACCTTTTAGGCTGCAGTATCGGTGTGTGGACTGACGGATGCTGATGTTCCAAAAAGGAAACTTTCCCAAGCTTTGAGTGGAAAAAAATAATAGTTCTAGAATGGCTTTCTGCTTTACCTCGCTATGCTTGGCTGCTTTTAAGCAGGCTTCTCTCTGCTCGCTTCTGACGCCAGGGAAGGAGAAAATTCCTTTAGGCTACAGTTTCTATAGAGTGAAGCATGGTGAGTTTGGATTGAAGAGGAAAACGGCTTTTGCTCCTCTACACGCACAAATACACCCTTTTTTGGTTCAAAATAGATGTCACTACCACTCTGTACTAACAGGCTGAAGGGGCCTTTAACATATACATAATTACCCTGAATATCTAGTTTGGACCTAAGACCAGTGGTAATTATTGCTGGCCTATAATACAGTGCTTTAGCACCAAGGTTCATCTGCAGTTTTTTCTTCTTCGGCAATTGCATGTATTGTCTCTTTGGTCCCAAGAAATTATAGACTTCAGCAGCATCTATGAATGTACATTAACAAAGGTCCAAAATTACCATTGAGGCCTCAAAACAGGTTCCAGATTTTCCGATGTAATTATCTGCACAGTGAAACCACTTGCTTAGATACTGGTTTGGAACTGATTTAACTGATCAGTGTAGATCAGACCTGGGCAAACTTCGGCCCTCCAGGTGTTTTGGACTCCAAATCCCACAATTCCTAACAGCCAGTAGTAGGCTGTTAGGAATTGTGGGATTTGGAGTCCAAAACACCTGGAGGGCCGAAGTTTGCCCAGGCCTGGTGTAGATGAACCCATGCCTAGAAATAGTTGTTATTTAATCAGGAACACAGTACAATTGGCCTGTATCCAATGATTCCACCATCCACAGCTTGAATATATTCCTCCACCCAGTCAATCTTTTAAAAAGAATGTCACTTTGTACAGGGAACATCATTTTACTATGCCATTGTATATAATGGGACCTGAACATCCATGGATTTTGGTATCCATGGAATACCTGGAATCAGCCTCCGCAGATACCACTAAACATCTCACCATAGTGAAGAAGCTTTTGACCAGCTGACCTCTATGGCTCTTCAAGATGCATCTACATTGTAGAATTAATGCACTTTGACACAACTTGAACAGCTATGGCTCAGTGCTATGGAATCATGCAAGTTGGGGCTTTACAAGGTCTTAAGGCTTCTCTGCCAAAGAGTGCTGGTGCCTCACCAAACTATAAAGCCAAGAATTGAGACATCGCAGTTTAAATAGTTAAAGTAGTGTCAAA
The DNA here is from genome assembly GCA_030556195.1 of Anolis apletophallus. Taxonomy (NCBI): domain Eukaryota; kingdom Metazoa; phylum Chordata; class Lepidosauria; order Squamata; family Anolidae; genus Anolis; species Anolis apletophallus. Next base: position 130,430,105 of record JARBWK010000008.1, on the reverse strand, counting down.
GTGCAATAATTTTACAGTGTAGATGCACCCTCAGTCTGGTGAAGTTGCTGAGGAGCCAATTTAAGATCCCAGTTATGTCTTCCTATGAAACTAGAATTGGACTAGAGGACACTTGATTAGAGGATAATCCTTGGACAACCCTTTAAAAATAGAGGGGTGATCTCTATAAAGCAGGGGTTCCCAATCTTTTTTTGACCAGGGACCACTTTGACCAGGACCACTTGGACCATGTACCACTTGATCAGGGACTACTAGGACCCGGGACCACTTTGACAAGAACTACTTGAGCAGGGACCACTTGACCAGGAACCACTTGATCAGGGACCACTTGGACCATGTACCACTTGACCAGGGACTACTAGAACCCGGGACCACTTTGACAAGGACTACTTGAGCAGGGACCACTTTGACCAGGGACTACTTGAGCAGGGACCACTTGACCAGGAACCACTTGATCAGGGACCACTTGGACAATGTACCACTTGACCAGGGACTACTAGAACCCAGGACCACTTTGACAAGGACTACCTGAGCAGGGACCACTTGGACCATGTACCACTTGATCAGGGACTACTAGGACCAGGGACCACTTTGACCAGGACCACTTGACCAGGGACCACTTGGACCATGTACCACTTGACCAGGGACTACTAGAACCCGGGACCACTTGGATCAGGACCACTTGACCAGGGACCACTTGGACCATGTACCACTTGACCAGGGACTACTAGAACCCGGGACCACTTTGACAAGGACTACTTGAGCAGGGACCACTTTGACCAGGGACCACTTGATCAGGTACCACTTGGACCACTTTGACCAGGAACCACTTGGACCAGGGACTACTTTGACCAGAGACTACTTGATCAGGGACCACTCTGACTACTCTCCAACATTAGTACCAAAAAGGTTATGAATCAGTTTTTCATCAACTTTAGATTCAGTTTGGTTATTTGGGGTGCTGATTCAGAAAATTGGATTGGATAGACCACATCAGCTCTAGTGTCTGATACAAAACATATGCCATCCAATAGTTGCCATCTGCTTGCCCACAGAAAACCATATTTAATAATCTAGAGCTGATGTGGTAGTAGTAATCTTTCATGGGTAGTCAGCCTCTTCCCTCCTGACATCCCCGTTGCCTCGGCACTATAAGAGGGTTTCTCGAGACCAGTAGCTCTCGTTGCCTCATGGTTTCAAGGCAATGGTGTAGTAATGGTGAGGCTGTGGACCATATTTTCGTTCTTGCAGAACAATGGTGGTCCACAAACCACAGGCTGGGTACCACTGCTATAAAGTGAGACATTCAACTACCCCAATACAGTTCTAGTCTTCTCATTTGGGACAAATAAATGCCAGTGTGAGGTAGTATTGGACTATGGGTCCGAATCCATCCTCAGCCACAGAAACCAACTGGGTGACTTTGGGTCAGTCACACTCTCTCAACCTCAGAGACAGGCAAAGGCAAACTTCTCTCTGGACAAATCTTGCCAAGAAACCCCCATTATATAGGAAATGCCTAACAGTGATGTGTAAAATCAGATGCCTCAGAAACAAGGGAATGTTTTTGGCCTCATCACCTTCTTTGGAACTGACAAGAAATTCCAATATCATTTTTTTAACCAGCAAGCAGTAAAACAGTGTCCAGATTGGGAAAATGTTGAATGAAACAGAACACACAACATTTGGCTGCCCGAGGCTGAGTAGCAAATGGTACCCCCACCACTTTGGTCAAGGTCTATTTCACTGAAAGCTGCCAAAGATATTTGGGGAGAGGAGTCAGAAAATCCCACAAGCGCCTTGCCTTGGCCAAAATACGATAATGGGAGATTAAATATCTAGCTTTTTTTTGTCTTTTCAAAATCTCGTGCCTGAAGGGTCACCTCACAAAGCAACCGAAATATCAGAACTTTTCCTGGCCTGAGAGAAAGACCATAATCCTTAGATCTCCAGGCTCAGTTTACTGGGGTTGCAAACAAGGGTCTAGCACGGCCCTAAACATGAGGAAGGAAAGAGATACTTGAAGGTCTATATATTAGTACGGTTGCCAGAGTGAAAACTGGAATGAGTTCCTGGGTTGTGTCACCTGAATGTCGGACAAGCGACTTCTGGTAAAATTCCCTCTTTTACATAAAACCATTAAAGCCTATCCAGTTTTCAGTCTGGAAACCATACAAAGGCAATCTGGTTTAGCACATTCCCAAATAGATTTTTAAAAAATGACATGTGAACATCTTGCACTCCAATTTCATTTGGTTACACCCAGACTGGACTATTGCAATGCACTCTATGCAATGTACTGCCTTTGAAGAGTGTCCGGAAATTGTAGTTTGTTCAGAGAGCAATGGCCAGACTTCTGATGAGTGCTAACTTCAGGGAGCACGCTATGCCTATCCCGAAGCAGCCCCCTTGGTTGCCTATCCAGTTCCAGGCTCAATTCAAGGTGCTAGTCAGCACCTATAAAGCCCTGTACGGCTTCGGTCCAGCCTATCTGGAGCACTGTGTCCCCTGATACATCCCAGGGTTTAGATCAAGCAGGGAAACTCGAATCAATACGTGAGCTCCCACCAGTATAACTAGAGAAGGTGCAGTCCCAGCCCTATGGAATTCCCTCCCTGAAGAACTAAGGGCTGCTCTATCTTTGCTCAGCTTTAGGAAGTGGGTCACGACTTTCTTATTTAGCAAGGCCTTTACTTGAGCCATGGCAGGAGTTGGGGATTTTATGATCAGGATGGAGGAGGGATACATGGGGGAGGAGGTTATGGTTTTAACTGAAATGTGGGATTATACTGATTGTTGTTTTATCATGGTTTTATCTATTTTGTTCTCCTGGTTAAAGGATTTTAATGTTTGTATTCTGTTTGTAAGCCACCTTCGGTCCGTGTTGCGGAGAAAGGTGGGACAGAAATATTCTAAATAAATATAAATAAAATAAATAAAATAAATTTTCCCGACACAATACAAAGATGGGGTGATATATTTTTCTGCCTGAGACAAGTGTACATAAAGTATAGTCAAATTGATACAGGTTGAGTGTCCCTTATCCAGAATTCTGAAATCTGAAACATTCCAAAACCCCAAACTGTTCACGCAGGTAGCTGAGACACTGACACAATTTTGGTTTCATGTACAAAATTATTTTAAAATATTGTATTAAATGATCATCAGGTACGTGTTTAAGATATATATGAAACATAAGAGTCTGTGTTTGGATTTGAATCTCATCTCCAAGCTATCTCATTATGTACATACAGTTAGCCCTCCACATTCACTGGGTCACAGTATCCCCATGAAAGGGAAAAAACACAAAGAAATAAATTCCTATCTTTTTACTTGAGATAACATATCTCCAGGAATCTCTAGGCCCACCAGCAAAACTTTATGGTGAACTTCTACTGGATCCATAGAATCATGCGGGGGACCAAAAATGCCTAGGAATATCTATGTTCTCCAGTGCAATTCTATGGTAGACGGTGACACTGGAGTCACACTGGAGGATCAAAAGATTCCTAGAGAGAATAAAGTAGTCAAATTCACAAATAATCAAATTTGCAAAAATGAAACCCGTAAATCCAAATTCAAGCGCACACACACACACACACACACGCACACATATGGAGTCCCCAGTGGTACAGTGTGTTAAATCGCTGAGCAGCTGAACTTAATGACCGAAAGGTCGGCAGTTCTCATCCAGGGAGCGACATGAGCTCCCACTGTTAGCCTCACAGCATCTGTCAACCTAGCAGTTTGAAAACATGCAAAAGTGAGTACACCAATAAGTACCGCTCTGGCAGGAAGTTAATGGTGCTCCATGCTGTCATGCTGGCCACTTTGGAGGTGTTTATGGATAACACGTGCTCTTTGGGTTAGAAATGGAGCTGAGCACCAACCCTCAGGGTCAGACACAACTAGACTTAATGTCAAGGGGAAACCTACCTATATATATTAGAAAAATCAAACAAACAAAAAAACCTGTTCTGGTCCCAAGTATTTTGGATAAGAGATACTCAACTTGTATCTAAACACAAGTGAAGGCATTCTGGAACCTGATGTAGAAAAGACTATAAGCACCTCTCATGACATTTACACATATAACAACGGCAATATATTTTAGTTACTCTTTCCTGATACCCAAGAAGGCTATCTGATAGTAGGGTTGGTCTTGGCTTTAAGAAACCAGAGTTTTGGATGAATAATGATTTATTTATTGTTGTGGAAAAAGTAACACATTGTGCTGCATGAATGGCAAATTCCTTTCTAATTAACTTCTGGGGGGAAATACTTAAAAATACAAAAGTGGCCCCAAATGCTCCAAAATAAAGTCCTAAAACCAAGGGTTTAGGAATAAGAGGTTCATCCATACATTCATGTTTGTGATTTTGACTGTGGATTTGATTATTCATGAATTTGATTAAAATGTTCTCTTTAGGGATTTCTATGTCTTCCAGTGTGACCTTATTGGTAACTTCCTCCATGCACCCTGTAGATTTTTAGAGAGCACACTGCTCTAAGAATCTGTAGGTCAGGCATGGGCAAACTTGGGCCCTCCAGGTGTTTTGGACTTCAACTCCCACCATTCCTAACCGCCGGTAGTCTAAAACCTCTGGAGGGCTGGTTTGCCCGTGGCTGCTATAGGTCTAGGTGATTCTATGGCTAGTTTCCAGTGAAAGTTGACCACAGAGTTATGCTAGAAGACCTAGAAGTTCCTAGAGAAGTATTCTCTATTTCTTTGTTTATGGTTTTTGATTTTCACGGGAGACCTATGCTCCTAATCCCAGCGAATGTGGAGGGTTGGCTGTACAGTAAATAGAACCCATTCCACTGAAAAATTAATGTTACACTACTTTTTAAGAACTCAAATGTTGGTGATATCTTTAGCCCAAGAGTCCGTGTCATTATTTGTAATGTATCGCTCCCGAGCTGTGTATTTCAAACCTGATGTACTCGTAACACCCCAATTATCAGACCAGGGATTACTGCCTGAGCTGCACACAACAGACTCACACACTATGACACATTACTGAAAGTTCTACTCAGCCCACTGCACGCTGTGTTTGTGTATGCTACGGTAACCCCTTATTGAAAAGAAAAGAAGGTGTTTGTTCTTTTGGCTAAAGAAATATTTTCATCAACATGATTGTCTACAATATGTTATCACAGTTCAAAACACACTTTGGTGGCAGCAGTGTATGAAGTATCCCTCTGTGGTGCCTTTGTGGCTGGCCCTACCATTAAGTCAATTGAGGTGACAGCCTCGGATGGCAGATTTGGGGTGCCATGAAAGGGCAGCGAAATTGTTTGCTATTTACTAATATATTTATTATATATTTGTAGCCACAGATGGGAATATGTGCTTGAGGGATTTCCAGGTTCGAGTGGCAAAATACCTTGGTGTTGGGTACTACGCACTTGGACTTCGGAGAATAGGGGGTACCATTTGCTACTTCACCCCGGGCTGCAAAACGTCTTGGGTGGCCCATATGTTCCAAACATTGAGAGATTTATGGTGGGATTTGTTGGAGCATGTAAAAGTCAGTTGGTGAATGTGTTAACTGAAAAATTCAAAGTACGAAACTGATTGGTTGGGCTACGCTCAGAATGCTAGCTGAGCCTGGGAGTTTTGGCAACAGTTACATGTTTAGGTTTTCTGTGCAGGAGTTTGCCAAGACAAGTTAGTATAGTTAGACATCAGATTGGCCTCCTCCCTCCTAATGTTTCAAAAGAAAATTAAGACCTGACTGTTTGAGCAGGCATTTGCTGATGCAGTATAACTGTTTAATTGTGATTTATGGAATGATATGACGATGCGACGGAAAATGATTTTAACGATGAGACGCTGAGAATTGTATTTTATGGTTTTAATTGATAAATTGTTTACTGTTTTTATATAGTTATTGCCTTAATTGTTTTTAATTGTATTTTACCTTGTGGGCATTGACTGCCATATGTAAACCGCCTCGAGTCGCCTTTGAGCTGAGAGGGGCAGTATAGAAATATAGTAAGTAAATAAATAAGTAAATAAATAAACAAATAGTTTCTGCTTCTGAGTTGCTGGAAGGAGATCCTTCACATGAACACTCAAGGACCATCTGAATTTCTATCAAAGGACATTGTGTGAGTCAATGCAACTGTTCACATGACTGTATATATGTTGCTCTACATAACAAAGAGTAAACAACTTATTATTTACTGAACATCTGTGTGGCATATCCTTTCTCTAGCAGTGTGTAGATTGGTAAAGACGTGAACTATGCGTGATTTTCATTCCGCCACAGGATTGCCATCTGAATTGTGAAAAGTGACAAGTAGACAAGCAATGCACCCACAAAAATGATTGATTTATAAGCAAGGGGCACAAAATATAAGTACATTAAGAAAAACACAGGCTTTCCCTTATAAATACAAACAGTAAGTGTATATGGAGTAGTGCAACATTTCTTAGTTGGGAGTCCGAGGGGATGAATTTGTAAGACTGGGATGACGTATGGACAGGACTTGGAATCAAACATCCAGGCGCCTACTCAATACATTGAGCAGAAGGCACCCAAACACAGAAGGTAATTTTTATCACATTTTGAAGTGAAATGGTTTTTCCTTCTAAACCAGACATGGGCAAGCTTGGGCCCTCCAGATGTTTTGGACTTCAACTCCCACAACTCCCACGGCTGTTAGGAATGGTGGGAGTTGAAGTCCAAAACACCTGGAGGGCCCAAGTTTGCCCATGCCTGGTCTAAACTCTCTCTGTGTGCAAGATCATTAACTCCAGAATCTGAAATTTACCTCAATGCGATGCCACGGATCAGGTGTCATGCTTTAGGGAAGAACCATGAATTAGGTCAAGGATGTGCCATTGGAAGCCCATAGGATGGATCGAACCATTTTATCTAATCTCTGGTGACTTAACAACAATTAGTCCCTCTTATCCACAGATTCGATACTCAATCACCAACACTCCAAAATATATCCCCTCTCACAATAAGTATTTGTAGGCCTCCAGTGCAATCCTATGGGATGCATCCAGCCAAATAACAGTGCTATTATCCACTGTTTAAATTATGTACATATATGTGTAGGTCTTGGAAGATATTCCTCATGGATATGGGAGTCATATTGTATATATAACAAGATATTATATATGCTCTATATGTAAACAAATTGTATGCATACTCAAACTGTGTTTATATTTCTTTGTTTACTTTGTTTTATGTCCCTCCCTCTCTCCCTCGTTGAGGGACTAAGCAGGACTGTTTGATTGGGTGGGAAGGGATCTGCATGTTTTTCTTTTAATACAAAGGAAGTTAATGATATTTCCCTTGTTCAGAGATACAGTTCTCTTCTGCCATTGCACATCTTAATTCCACAAACAAAGGTTACCTAAATATTGTTCTTAATCTCTTAATGTGCATTAGGTCTCTCAAATTCTGTGAGGGAAACTCTTACAGCCTTTTTAAAGATAGTAAATATAAACTGAGAGCTGAACCTGGAAAAGTTTCTTTTTTGGACAGTAAATCTCAACTTTAATTGTGTGGGTTTGAGGAGCTGAAGTCCAAGAACTAAAATGTTCAAACTCAGTTTAGGACAGAAAGTGATGTGTGCGCATTTCGGAAAGACCAACTTAAAAAAAATGCTCAGAACCCTTCTCTAAGAGCAGTGGTTCTCAACCTTCATAATACAGTCCCTCATGTTGTGGTGACCCCCAACCATATAATTATTTTTGTTGTTACTTCGTAACTGTAATTTTGCCACTGTTATGAATCATAATGCAAATATCTGATATGCGGGATGTATTCATTTTTTATTTATTTTATTTATTGTTTGGACTTTTATGCCGCCAACTCCACAAGGCTCGCAGCGGCTTACAAAGCCAAGCAACTACACAAAAATACATCAACAGTAAAATAACAGACAAGGGGGGGTATTTTCATTCACTGGACCAAATTTGGCACAAATACCCGATATACCCAAATTTGAATACTGGTGGGGTGGGGGGGGGGAGTATTGATTTTGTCATTTGGGAGTTGTAGTTGCTGGGATTTCTAGTTCACCTACAATCAAAGAGCATTTTGAACACCACCAACAATGGAATTGAACCAAACTTTGCACACAGAACTCCCATGACCAACAGAAAATACTGGAAGGGTTTGGTGGACATTGACCTTGAGTTTTGTAGTTGTAGTTCACCTACATCCAGAGAGCATGGTGGACTCAAACAATGATGGATCTAGACCAAACTTGGCATGAATACTCAATGTGCCCAAATGTGAACATTGTTGGGAGTTTGGGGGAAATAGATCTTGACATTTGGAAGTTGTAGTTGCTGGGATTTATAGTCCACCTACAATCAAAGAGCATTCTGAACCACACCAGTGATAGAATTGGGCCGAACTTTCCACACAACCCCCATGAGCAACAGAAAATACTGTGTTTTCTGATGGTCTTTGGCAACCCCTCCAACACCCCCCTTGCGACCCCTCCAGGGGTTCCAACCCCCAGGTTGAGAAACACTGCTCTAAGTGTAAGACTAAGAATTATACAACAATGATCAGATTTATAAGACTTCCAGACAAACCCACACCAGGTTCACTGGCTTACATTCAGAGGAATTCAGCCACTCATTTGCTCCAGGAGATATTATTCAAGGCTAACTTAGATCCCATTGATTGCCCTTCATTTTAATAGTATTAGCATGGACACTAACATCTTCTGGACCCAACCTTTTAAGATTCCAAGCAAACAGTTTTCAGAAGTTAACCGCCGGGAACACTATTTGTTGCAACAGAGGTGTGACTCATGTGACTTTTTAGATATTGTTGAACTGCAACTTTCGACATTCCTTAACCGTGCTGCGTGTTCCAGTCCAACAACATCCGGAGGGCCACATGGTTCCTACCATGCTGTGCAAACTACAGTACTCAGTCTTACTTCTGCTCAAGCAGAGGTGCAAAACAGCGACACAAATTATTCTAGCTATTTGACCAAAACCTTTTTCATTTCATAGAATCATAAAATCATAGAGTTGGAAGAGACCTTGTGGGCCATTCAGTCCAACCCCCTGCCAAGAAGCAAGAAAATTGCATTCAGAGCACCCCTGACAGATGGCCATCCAGCCTCTGATTAAAAGCCTCCAAAGAAGGAGCCTCCTCCACACTCTGGGGCAGAGAGTTCCACTGCTGAACAGCTCTCACAGTCAGGAAGTTCTTCCTTATGTTCAGGTGGAATCTCCTTTCCTTTGCAGCTCATATTAAAGTGACCATGCTTCTTTGAAACATTATCAGCTTCAAATTTTTCCACTTAGGGATACTATATATTTTTATAAAATACAGTGTTTTGCTGTGAGTTTTCTGGGCTGTATGGTCATATTCCAGAAGCATTCTGTCCTGACGTTTTGCCCACATCTATGGCAGGCATCCTCAGTGGTTGTGAGGTCTGTTGGAAACTGACCTCTCAACCTCTGAGGATGCCTGCCACAGATGTGGGTGAAATGTCAGAAGATAATGCTTCTGGAACATGGCCATCCAGCCAGGAAAACTCACAGCAACCTAGTGATTCCAGCCATGAATGCCTTTGACAACATATACAGTGTTTTATCAATAGGTATCTATTTCTTCTTTACATAGGTGTAAAAAATGAAAGCAGAGATACTTCAGGATGAATAGGGGTCTATACCACTGTTGCTTTCTATCTCTGCCACCAACATCCCTTAGGTGACCTTGGGCATGTCACTTCTTTGTGGGGTTTAACTATTTCCCAGCAATATGCCTGACCACCCTAAGGACCCTCATCATACTAAGAATGCTCCCTTAAAAATATGAAATGATATTGCACGAAAACAGCAACAACAAGAAGAAAACTCTGCAATGATGGGTGAGGTATCCGTTTGCTTAGGTTCTCCCTGTATTCTGGGATACAGCAAACTAGGCCTTTTCCTGCCCTCCTCCCTCTACTACCACCTCCCTTCCTCCATCTACACATTCAGTCCAATATTTCCGAAGCATCTTCGCATGAACCCTTTTGCCGCCACAGGAAAGAAATGATTATTCAGCAAAATTCCACCCTGCCTTATCCCCTGATGCTTTCTTCGATCTCTTCCGACTCCTTGCTCCACATCTCTATAATTGCAACCATCCTGAAAAATACATTATTACGAATTCTCCCAAAGGTGCAGTCTCCTTTGCTCCATCTCTCTCTCACACACATATATAGATATCCCAGTCCCTTCTTCCTCTGTCATGGTATCTTTTCCTGCCACTGCAGTATAACCGTTCCCCTTTTAAGCCACAATACCCATTCTACATGTCGAATCATACAAATTGAAGGACTGAGAAATGGGAGAGAGCGGGAGGCAGAGAAAGAGAGGCCTGGTGGTTTGGGTTTTCCTGCATCATTGCAGAGAGAGACGGATGGATTCCCCCCTCCTTTGCATCCTCAGTCTTCTATTCAACGACTGACTGAGGAAGAAGACAGAGAAAGAGCTAAAGAAGACCTGTGTTTTTTTTCCATATGGCCTAGCCATAGGCATTGATACAGACAATCCCGCTCATAACCAAGCCCAATAATCTAAACCGCACAATCAAATCAGCATCCCTGCAGAGAGTAAAAAAAAAAGAACTCTTCCATTCATCTAGAGTGCTGCAGCGGGAGAAGATCGGGGGAATCTATAGGCCTCTCCATAAAACACACACACAGCCTCCACCAGCACCGCCCCGGCTTCTCGGCTTCTCACATCCTTGAAAATACAGCCTTAAGAAGGAGAAGTAAAATAAAAAAAGGATGCCTGCCAGTCCTTTCTCCCCCTCCTCTCTCCACCGGATTATTTGGGGCATAAATCTGAACTGGTTTGTTTTCTCCCCTTTTCCTACATGCCTTGGTCATTGCAGCATTTTGTTAATGCTGTCACTTCACCTCTGATATTTTCTGCTTCGGGATCCAACTGCCTGGAAATAGACCCATCCAGGAAATATGGGTGACCCATTGCTGTCGTCGTCCCCCCTTCTAGACCGGACTCGATTTTTTTTGGTGTGTATGAGTACACACAAACACACACACACCCATCTCTACTATCACATAAACAATGTGGTATTTAATAATCACCCTGCCAAAAGAGACAAAAGGAATGTCATGCCTTTGCAAACATATACTATCCTCACAACCTTTGAGGATGCCTGCCATAGATGCTGACGAAATGTCAGGAGAGAATGCTTCTGGAACATGGGCATACAGCCCAAAAAACTTACAACAACCCATATACCTTTTTAAAAATCGGCGTTGTCTCTTTGCCATGTTTAGAACAAGAAACTATTCACTGCCAAGCACATGCACCCCAAATAAACTCTAGTGGGTAAACACCCTTGGTGCCTTCCTGGTTTTTAATATCCAGATTCTATTTCCCCAAAAAATGTCAGAAAGAGATAACTGGATACGTCCACAGTGCACTCTTCCCTGCTCCTGACACCTTCCCCAATCTAGCCTCCAAGGTCCCATTATGTCCCAAATAGGACTCCCCCAAAGAAACTCCAAGGAAGCCACAACCCATCTTCCCTTCAACACCACACAACACCCATTTGTTTTCCCAACAGGCAGAACCTCAGCCAGCCTCTTTTCTAATATCTTATCTTTATTCTGCAACGGGACAAAACCTTTATCTATCCATACTACAGACATATTTTCTATTCATCACAATGGGTCAATTTACCCTTGATCATCCGGTCAAATCACCCCCAGAGGAGGAGGTGAGGGTGCAGTGCTTTGCTGATGGGGTTGTCCCATCCTGCCCGGCCCTGTGGTATTAAGGGAGGGATTGATGGAAGGCCTTCCTTTCCTCCTACACACCTGCTGCCCCCGCTTCCCCAAAACATCAGCACAAGACCAAGTACTCACCGGTCTGCCCTTTGCCCAGGGTCTTCTCCAGCCTGTAGGGCCCCACATACTGAGCGTGCTGAAGGCTCTGTGGAGACTGGTAGGGGTGGACCCCACCTGCTTCCTTGCCACCGGACATGGCTTTTGTCTGTCACCCTTCTGAGCGACAAGAAGAAACAAGAGGGGTTGGGGATTGGGGAGGGGAGGAGGGTGGGAAGAGGCGAGGAAAGGCCCCTCTGATATCCCCCCTATAGGGACAATGCCGGGGCCGGCATCCTGGCAGATTTGACGGGAGGGGGCATCAGGAAGGGAGGGGGAGAGAGAAGGAGGAGAAAGGAGGAGGAGGAGGAGAAGAAGGATGCTACAATCCAGGTACCAGCATCATCCAGCTGGTCCAGCCAAGGCTGCTGCTGTTGCTGCTGCCGCCGCTGTCAGTGGTGCTGATGCTGCTGAGGATGAAGGATGCTGCTGTTGCAAAGATGCTCTCCTGCTCTGGTCCTTCGCCTCCCCTCTCACTGCAATCTGAAGGGATCTCTCGAGCTCTCCCCTTACATCAGCATCCGGGCAACTGGGTGACAGACACAATCCGGGTTAACCCTTGGCGGAACAAAGGCAGCGCCTCCTCCCCAGGCAGCCAGGGGAAAGGGGTGGGGATTAGGGGGCGGGGATGGCAGAGAGAGAAAGTGGGCAAGGGTTTGAGGAGGACCAGGAGGCAGGAAGCGTGCAGCAGCTGGGTGGGAGGGGTTAATCGGGGATAGGACCTCTGGGGTGAAGGGGGAAACTGTGCCATGGGCCTGAGAGGCCAGGAAATGTGTATGTGCATGTGTGGGAGGGAGGGAGCTTCAGCTGGTGGGTGTGCAAGGGAGTCTTTTCTGTGTTGTGTGTAAGAGACAGAAAGGGAGTCTGTAAATTTTTTTGTACAAGTGGTGGCATCAAACATGTGTGATTGTGAAATTGGGAGTCTCCTTTTTCATGACAGGGAGGTGTCGTGTGCATGCGTGGGTGCTTTTTTGGGTAGGCAATGCAGGAAGACTGCCATTGTGTGCAAAGGGGAGTCAGGTATAGTCACTGGAGACTGAAGGAGATTGAGATGCAAATTAACATCATTTCCTGCCTCCCTCTCTTTCTTTTTTTGTCTCTCTCTCTCTCTCTCTCTCAGGCACACATTGAATGCATTCTGTGAGAGTTTGAAACACACACCGGAAGCTCCACTCTTGCTTGCACAACACTTTTATACCACTATTGATAATTCATCTCTCTATTTCTGCAAGTGGATCTCCATGTTTGCTTGTTTATTTATTTATTTCCTGTATATTTATTTATTTACGCTATTTCTATCCCGCCTTTCTCAAGCCCGAAGGTGGCTCAAGGCGGCTGACTACCAGGCAGCAATTCGATGCCTAATGGTATACAATTAAAACAATATTTAAACAGGTTTTTAAAATATTCAATAAAACCTTTAGAAACATATAAAACCAATGCCTTCATTGTTAGTTTTGTTGTCCAAAAATTGTCGTCTGAGCCGTTCCAATGTGTCTAATTTCGTATTTGTTGCATTAGATTTGGAAGACTTGTTCAAATAGCCACATTTTCACTTATTTCAAGGTCAAGCGGGGTGTGTGTGATCTAATATCCTTGGGGAGGGCTACCACTGAGAAAGAAAACTCACAACACTCACAACAACCCATTATTATTGTTGTTGTTGTTGTTATTCTTATTTCCCGCTTTATCTCTCATGAGGATGACTCAAAGCAGCTTAAAATAAAAGCATGAACATACAATTAAAAATATACACATATGCAAACATTAAAACAGATTTAAATATAAACAGTATTAAAAATTCATAGTAAAAACCATTAAAAGGGGGGTCTACTGAGGCCTCATGTAGCAATGTGTGGCTTCATATAACAGGGAAGGTAAAATGGTAGTTCTTTCCAAGACAGCAAAACTGAAAGAAACAGATAAGCCTGGCTCACTGGCTACCCAAAACATATTAGAGAAGCACAGGAGTGTACATTTGCCAACAATATGGAAGTCAATGAAAAGTGGGGACTCGAGAAAGAAGCCGTACTACCTGAATGCATTTTGGAAGATTACTGCTACCACATTAGCTCTAGATTATTAAATGTGGTTTTCTGTTGGTGAGCAGATGGCAACTACTGGATGGCATATGTTCTGTATCAGAAACTAGAGCTGATGTGGTCTAACCCAGTGTTTCCCAACCAATGTGCCGTGAGCGATCATCAGGTGTGCCGTGGCAAATTGGCACTCTTCCCCCTCCTAGCAGCTCCCTCACAGGTTTCCAAGAAACAAATTGAGCCTCTCCACTTGGAAATTATTATTTTTTACTATTTTATTGGATTTTTCAAGTTGCCTCCCCCCGCCCCAAGGAACTGTTTATAACAGCTTCATGACATCCATAGTTAACTGGAAGCAAGTTTCACTCAGGGTGAAATTTCACAAACGTCTGCAGAACAAGCTCTATGAGGAGCGGTTTGAAGAGCTGGGCATGTTTAGCCTGAAGAAGAGAAGGCTGAGAGAACACATGATAGCCATGTATAAATATGTGAGAGGAAGTCATATATATGTTGTGTTCATCGAAGCAGGCCCAGGTTTCACACTGAGTGTATAAATACATTTAAAACATATTAACTATATGTATTACTGTGTTAGAGTGTCATTTTGTGTCATTTTGGTTGGTGGTGTGTCCCAGGATTTTGTAAATGTAAAAAATGTGCCGCGGCTCAAGAAAGGTTGAAAAACACTGGTCTAACCAATGCAATTTTCTGAATCAGCCCCCCAAAGTTGACCAAAAACTGATTCGTAACCCTTTTGGTACAAATGTTGGAGACTGGTCATTGGTCAAAGTGATCCCTGGCCAAAAAAAGGTTGGGAACCATTGTCAATCTCGAACATTAACTCCTAAGCTTCATTCTTCATTCAATTTTGAGGTTGAGCTCCCAGAATTCCTGACTTTCAGTCAAAGTGGTTGGGGCTCTGGAAGTTGTAGTCAAAAACACCTGGAGGAACAAAGGCTGAGAATCACTGTTACAGAAGATATTGTGGTTAAAATGAAGCATAGTGGAACTATGCTTAACCTGTGCTTCTGCAAACAGCCATTCACTGTTGTTGAGCTGGGACATGGATATAAGTGGAATACAGTAACCCCTAGCTGCAGTTATCATTGCTCAGGGCTCCTGGGTAGTAGACATGAATAACTGGCTCCGTAGATGGTGTCAGGAAGAACTGTTTGGCTTTCTGGACAATAGTGTTCTCTTCCAGGAAGATGGCCTAGTGGCACGGGATGGTCTGCACCTCAAAGAAGTAGGAAGTAATGTTTCTGCTCAGAGACTGGCAATCCTGATCAGGCGGACTTTAAACTAAGGTGTGTGAGGGAGGCTGACATTACCCTTGGGAACAGTAGTTTATCAAGGCCCAGAGTGAACAGACAAAAGGCTAAAGAGAGGGTTGGACAAGGACAACAAATACCAAACAGCAAGAGGACAATAATATCAAATAAACAGCTAAGGGGAATGTTCCACGGGCTTAGATGTCTTTACACTAATGCCCAGAGCATGGGAAATAAACAAGATGAGCTGGAACTCTTAGCACATCAAAACAGTTATGATGTAATAGGCATAACTGAAACCTGGTGGGACGAGTCCTATGATTGGACTGGAGGGGTATAACCTACAGTATTTCAGAGAAATAGACGAAACAGGAGATGGGGTGGAGTAGCATTATATGTCAAAAATATTTACACCTGTGAAGAGATGCAAAACGTCAATACTGGAAACCAGGTTGAAAGCATCTGGGTAAGAATTAGGGGAACAAGAACTATAGAAGATGTAATTGTGGGGGTCTCCTACAGACCTACAAGCCAGATGGAAGAACTGGATGTGGATGAAGCTATCCTTGGCCAGATGACCAGACATGCAGAAAGAAAATACATAGTAATAATGGGGGACTTCAATTACTCTGATATTTGTTGGAAAACAAACTTTGCCAAGAGTATAAAGTCCAACAAGTTCCTCACTTGCAGACAGTTTTATTCTACACATGGGCGGATCTAACGTTACGCGAACTATGCCACCACGTAGGGCGCCACATGGTCAGGGACGCATCCAGCGCCAGATTCCGCTCATGCGCATTTGGTGCAGCGGTGCCTCCAGGCTGTAGGCGCAAATCGCTGTACATGAGGCCGAAAAGGAGGAGCGTTTTGCAGCCGGAGGCGGAGGCTCTGCCTATGGTTGCCCAACGCTCCTCCTTTTTGGCCTCATGTATGGCGATTCATGTCTGCGGCCTGGAGTCGCTCGCACCGCACCAAATGCGCATGTGCAGAGGAGAGTCATGTCGCCAGAGGCTCTGTCAGATATTAACTCTCCTCCTCTTCGGCCTCGTGTACGGTGAATTGCGGCTCCGCTCCGGCCTGCTCGCCCTGCACCAAATGCGCATGTGCGGAAGTTCCACACATGCGCATTTGGTGCAGCACGAGCAGGGTGGAGGTGCACCGACACTGAGGATCTGGTCAATGAAGTGGCAGTAGTGGGATCCTTAGGTGGGGGTGACTATATTTTTCTAGAGTTTGTGATACAAAGGAAACTTGAACTTGAGATTGGGGTTCAATGTGAACAAGACAGAGAAGATAAGCTAATAGTGGAAATGCAACCCAAAATAAGTAAAGAAGTAGTCCAGGAATACCTGGCAACTCTAAATGAATTCAAGTCTTCAGGGCCAGATGAACTATATCCAAGAGTATTGAAGCAACTAGCAGAAGACATTTCAGAACCACTGGCATTAATCTTTGAGAATTCTTGGAGAACAGGAGAAATCTCAGCAGATTGGAAGAGGGCAATTGTTGTCCCTATCTTCAAGAAGGGGGGAAAAACAGACCCAAACAATTACTGTCCAGTCAGCCTGACATTACATCAGGAAAGATTCTGGAGCAGATCATTAAGGAGGCAGAAAGAAATGCTATGATTACTAAATCTTATCTCTTTTTTCAATAGAGGTACAAGCTTGATAGATGCCAGGAATCCTGTGGATGTAGCATATCTTGATTTCAATAAGGCTTTCGACAAGTTTCCCCTTGATGTTCTTGCAAGCAAACTAGTCAAATGTGGGCCAGGCAATACTATTAGGTAGATCTGTAATTAGCTAAGTGACCAAAGCCAAAGGGTGCTCACCAATGGTTCCTCTTCATCTTGGAAAGAAGTGACTAATGAAGTGTTGCAGGGTTTGGTTCTGGGCCCAGTTCTGTTCAACATCTTTATTAATGATCTGGATGAGGGTTTAGAGGGTGTGCTTATCAAATTTGCAGATAAAATCAAATTAGATGGGAAAGCTAATACTCCAGAGTACAGGGTCTGAATTCAAAATGACCTTAACAGATTAGAGAGCTGGGCCAAAACTAGCAAAATGAATTTCAGTAAGGACACTGGTAAGATACTCCACTTAGGCAGAAAAAATGAAATGCAAAGATAAAGGATGGGTGATGCCTGGCTCGACAACAGTTCATGTGAGAAAGATCTTCGAGTCTTCGTGGACAACAAGTTGAACATGAGCCAACAGTAGGATTGCCATATGTCCCTTATTCTAAGGGACGTCCCTTATTTTGGGCTTAAAATTTGTGTCCCATTTTTTCAGGCCCTGTCCCTTATTATTGACTAACAGAACAGGACTGGGCAGGGTTGACCAGAGGAAGGAGCGTGCTGCAGTTTCCACGGCAATGCCTGCCCGGGGATTCCAACTTGCAGGCCAGGCTGACAGTCGCGTGCTGGCGAGTGTGTGGCTGCCTGCGTCCCTGTTGGAAGGAAGAGGCGATACAGGACTTTTTCAAAGTACACTACACACAATTAACCGATACCCATGGGGAATGTTAGATCATGTTGGATAAAGATAGTTTCTGGTTGCTTGAGAGTTACTCTTAAAATAGGCCTAGCTGTGTATCCCAATACTATACAATGCTGTATATCCCATATTATACTATACCATTAACTATTGACATAATAATAATGAAGATCTACTGTCATATAAAATTTATTTTATTTTAATGTTTAGACAGTGCACTTTTAAAGTCAGCAAAGTCAAGTACTAAATACAGATGGAGAAAATAAGGCAGTTCTAATAATGTTTTTTCTGCATGACAAAACATGCAGAAACATATCATGTACTGTTAAGAGGGTGTAAGTCAGTTTCTTTTGTGAATTTCAATTATCTTATTCTGTTAATAAAACTATACCTAACGTTTGAGTTTCAAGTTTTTAATAAAGTGTCCCTTATTTTTGTGAAAAATCCCGTAAATGTCCCTTATTTCTTATATCAAAAAGTGGCAACCCTAGCCAACAGTGTGATGCAGCAGCTTAAAAAGGCAATGGGATTTTGGGCTGCATCCAAAGGTGTATAGTGTTTAGATCAAGGGAAATCATGGTGCCTTTGTATTCTGCTTTGGTTAGATCTCATCTGGAATACAATCAGAGGCGGATCTTAGTGTAGGCGAAGTAAACGGCCGCTTCAGAGCGCCATGTGGCCAAGGGTGGCTCCGGCCGCAGCCGCCAGGTTCAGCGCATCATGCCGCGCCATTGCTGCGGGTGGCCGGCACATGGGCGGGGGACTCAGCCTCGGCTGCAAAATGTTCCCTGGCTTGTCCTTTTCGGCCTCTTGGGAGTGCGTTTAGCAACTCCCTTCACCAGAAGCGCTCTGACCCGATGGCGCATGTGTGAAAGTTTTGCGCATGCACTATTAAAACAGAGTGCTTCTGGTGGAGGGCGTTGCTAAACGCACTCCCAAGAGGCTGAAAAGGATAAGCCAGGGAACATTTTGCAGCCGGAGGCGGGAGGCTCCGCCCCAGCTGCAAAATGTTCCCCTGTCCTTTTCATCCACTCCACCAGAAGTGCTTGGTCCCAATAGCGCATGCGCGAAACTAGCCATCACCAACCTGAAGAGCCAGGGGGCGCCCAAAAAAAAGGTTTGCTTACTACTATTTTTTACCTTTGTCCGATCCTGAATACAATGCCCAGTTCTGGGCACCACAGTTCAAAAGATATATCGACAAGCTGGAAGGTGTCCAGAGGAGGGCGACTAAAATTATCAAAGATCTGGAGACCATGCCCTATGAGGAGCGTCTTAAAGAACTAGGTATGTTTAGCCTGCAGAAGATAAACCTGAGACATGATGGCCATGTATAAATATGTGAAAGGGTGTCATAAGGAAGAGAGCAGATTTGTTTTCTGCTGCCCTTGAAACTAGGATAAGGAGCAATGGGTTCAAATTACAGGAAAGGAGATTCCATCTGAACATTAGGAAGAACTTCCAGGCTTTACGAGCTGTTCAACAGTGGAACTTGTTGGACCATGTAAAATCAGTTAGATGGTGAGGGTGTTAACTGAAAAATGCAATGCACAAAGCTGATTGGTTGGGCCAGAAGCTAGCTGAGCCTGGGAGTTTTGGCAACAGTTACATGTTTAAGTTTTAATACAGTTTGCATTTTTTTGCTTCTTGGCTGCTGGACACCTAAGGACTACAAAGGACATTGTGTGTGACAATGTAACTGTTCGCATGACTGTATATATGTTGCTCTGCATAACAAAGAGTAAACACCTTATTCTTTACTGATCATCTGCATGGCATATCTTTTCTCTAGCAAGATGGTGTGTGGATTGGTAAAGACGTGAACTCTCTGTTTCGGAGTGTGGTGGAGGTTCCTCCTTTGGAGGCTTTTAAACAGAGGCTGCATGGCTATCTGTCAGGAATACTTTGATTGTGCTTTTCCTACATGGCAGTGGGTTGGACTAGATGGCCCATGTGGTCTCTTCCAACTCTACGATTTTATGATTCCTCCAGATTGGAAAATATAAGGGTTTTTTGCTGCGGGATTTCGCAGCTTACAATGCTTGCTTCTGCTTTTGCATCCAGTTGTGCCCTAAATACACAGGATTTTTGGCTCTAGTTTGTTGTTGGTTGTAGCCATCCCACTCCTGATCTGCACATTTCTTTTCTCTAGCTCTTTCCTCCCAATATGGAAGAAAGGTGTGTCTGTGTTTCCCCATCATGAACTCAATACCCCATATTCCTCCCCAGCATCCATTTTCCCTGCCTCACACATGCATTTCTTATTGTAATGATAGAGCTAAAGTACTCTGCCAGTTCGGAACTGTAAAAGAAAGAAGAAAATAAATGTGCAATCTGGTAATCAGAAAGGGAATGAGGGAACGTTCAGAAGAAAACTTCCCTAGCGAAAGTTATACCTCCATTACATGTATTTTAGAAGAGCTGCCCATAAGTACAAGAGGAGGAACCAATGCAATAGATACAGATGTTAAAAAACCCAAACCAATTGTCCCTGTCTATATTGAGATTTCTGGGTTGGGTGGAAAAGGCAAGCCTAAAATGAGTTTTAGAAGCTGCTGCTAATAGTGGACATTTGTAATTTAAAAAACTAGGATAGGAAAATCATATAAATATCAGACCTGTTCCACAGATACAGCTCTAACTCTCACTAAATCCTGAGTTTCAAACTGCATTATATGACAGTATAGATGGGACCATTGTCTTTTCTAATAGGTCATGTCGTTACTTAATATATCAAAAGATGATGGCCTTAGTCATCCTTAATTAAAGAGAAAGTTGTGTCTTAGTCATCTCTGACTTTAGCTGACTTTTGCACATGGAAACTAATAGAAAAAGGAGTGCTATCTTGTCCTTTGTCTCATGTTGCAAAATACCTGGCCCCTGCCATGAGATCCCCCATCAGGAAGGGTAGCTTGAAGCCCCCAAATTCATTTTGCACAGTGGGAAAACAGGGAACTGTGGGAAAACTTGATGTCAGCATACAGACCCAACCATGTAGCATAGATCACAGTAAGGGGAAGATTATATGCTAGCCATATTACTTACTAACTTAGGCGATGCCTCGTTGTCTGAGTAGGATTGTCTTCCAAGATTGGTGTACAGGTGGTGGGTACATAGATGACCGTGGAGCCCTATTGAACCGCATGTTCTCCTGCAGTGAGGGCATCGGTTTCCAGGTGGAAGGCGGTCCCGGTCGGGATTGGCTTGACACACTTTCCTCTTGGCACATTTCTCTCTTTTGCCCTCCATTCGTGCCTCTTCAAATTCTACAGAACTGCTGGTCACAGCTGACCTCCACCTAGAGTGCTCAAGGGCCAGGGCTTCCCAGTTCTCGGTGTCTATGCCACAGTTTTTAAGGTTGGCTTGGAGCTCATCTTTAAATCTCTTTTCCTGTCCTCCAACATTCCATTTCCCGTTCTTGAGTTCGGGGTAGAGTAACTGTTTTGGGAGGGTGGTCGGGCATTCGGACAACATGGCCAGTCCAGTGAAGTTGATGGCAGAGGAGCATCGCTTCAATGCTGGTGGTCTTTGCTTCTTCCAGCATCCTGATGTTTGTCCGCCTTTCTTCTCAAGAAACTGGCAGGATTTTTCAGAGAACGCACTCCAGGAGTTGCATGTGACATCTGTAGGTAGTTCATTTTTTGCAGGTGTGTAGCAGGGTTGGGAGGACAATAGATTTATAAACACCCCCTTGGTCTCCCTATGGATGTCCCGGTCCTTAAACACTCTGTGCTTCATTTGGAAGAATGCTGCACTCATAGAGCTCAGGCGGTGTTGTATTTTAATGTCAATGCTGACTTTTGTGGAGAGGTGGCTGCCAAGGTAGCGGAAATGGTCAACATTTTCTAATGTTACACTATTAAGCTGTTTTTCTGGCATTGCAGACATATTGGCTGGTGCCTGGTGGAAGAGCACTTTGGTTTTCCCAATGTTCAATGACAGGCCGAGCTTCTCGTATGCTTCTGCGAAGGTGTTTAGAGTGCCTTGTAGGTCTTCTTCTGAATGAGCATAGGCAATGTTGTCATCAGCATATTGGAGTTTTGTAACAGATGTTGTTGTAACCTTGGTTTTGGTTTTCAGTCTGCTGAGGTTAAATAGCTTGCCATCTGTCCGATAGATTATTTCCACTCCGTTGGGAAGCTTCCCATCAACAAGATGAAGTATCATAGCGATGAAGATGGAGAATAAGGTTGGGGCAATAACACATCCCTGTTTGACACCTGATTCACCTTAAATGGGTCACTTTGGGAGCAATTGCTGTCCAAGAGTGTTGCCATCATGTCATTGTGGAGGAGCCGCAGGATGTTCACAAATTTATTAGGGCACCCGACATATTAGACACTAATGGGGCACTTGGAAAAGTTGCTTTGTTTGGATTTTAGTTCACAGAAAGCCATAGCCAAGGTGACTGCTGGACAAGGTGGTTGGGAAATGCTGCAGTTTACAGTCTTCCAATGCATTACCTAACAATTTGTTGTTGCTGATTGCCATCAAGTAGAGCTTGGCTTAAGGCAGACATTGGTAAACTTTGGCCCTCTGGGTGTTTTGGACTTCAACTCCCACAATTCCTAACAGCCGGTAGGCTGTTAGGAATTGTGGGAGTTGAAGTCCAAAACACCCAGAGGGCCAAAGTTTGCCAATGTCTGCCCTAATGAGTGAAAATCCAGTGTGGACTCAGATAACCCAGTTTAAAGCAGATATTGTGGGATTTTTTTTGGGATTGATATTCTGGGTTATATGGCTGTGTGTAAGGGTCCAGAGTTATTTCCATCTCTGTCTTCAGTTTAAAAAAAATTGGCCTAGATTTCCAACTAGGTTTGAATCAAATCAACTGAACAACCAAACAAGAGACGTTGAGGGTGGAAAGCAAGGATTTTTTTTTTGCCTTGCAGACAACTTAAAAGTTCATCATATCTCTTTTCCAAATGTCAGCTCCCATCTTTCTGTCCCGCTGGCTGTGGCTTTCCTTCATTTATTTTATTTTTTACCAAAAGAATCTGAGTGACTGGCAATAGTTAGGTGAAATGCAGCAATTGGGGTACATCATTTGAATGCACCCCTTCCATTATCTCCCTGCAGATATTTACTTACTTTCTTTGCCTTGCCTTTTGATCCATAGACTTTCAGTTAGATGACAATAAGGGGCTGAGCTGAAATAAATAATTGTTTTTTTTTCTTGCTCAAATGCTTGTTGAAAAAAAACCCTATTTTTTAAAAAAAATCTTGTGCACATGCACGTTTTGTTGCTTATACATTTGTTTCCTGGGATTTATAGTTTTTTCTGACTTGGTACTATTCAAAATGCACGCATATGGCCTTGTGTATGCTTTTATTTTTTTAATAGTCAGGGTAGAATACACATTGAAATTATCATCATTCTCTAATGCAGGTATGAGCAAGATAATGATAATAATAATAATAATAATTGTAAAAAGAGAATTGCTAAAGCCGCAAAACAAACCTCTATGCAACTTGGATTGATTACAAAAAAGCATTTGACTCACTGCCACATTGTTGGATCATCAAATGTCTCGATGTCATCGGGGTTTGTGAAAATATTAGAAAGTTCACTGAAAATGCAATGAAACAATGGAAAACTGAGTTGTTTGTGGGCAATGGAAGCTATAGAATTGTTAACATCAAGAGAGGAATTTTCCAGGGCGACTCACTGTCCCCACTGTTATTTATCATTGCAATTATCCCACTGTCAAGTAATTATACAGAAAACAAACCTTGGCTACCAAGAAATTCACTAAAATTTTCCCACTTGCTGTACATGGATGATCTAAAGCAGTGGTTCTCAAACTTTTTTGGCCTACCGCCCCGTTTCCAGCAAAAAAATTGCTCACCGCCCCCCCCCCCCTGAAATTAATTTTTTAAATTTTAAAATAGCAATTAAACAGAGAGATATATGGAAACAGATCATTATATGACCCAATATTTTGACCCAAGTAGTGGATGGACTGAAACATTGATGAGTTTGATCTGTGTGGTGTCACTTTACTTGAGTGTGATCTTGCCAGTTGGAGTCATCAACTGCAATACTGGTGCCAATACATAGTAATGGGAGAATACTCCATATACAAAAGAAGACTCATGGCAGCTCCAGGTAATGAGACTCACGGCAGCTCCAGGTAATGAGAGAGAGCAGACGCTGTGAGTGTGTCTGCAAGTTGGAATGCCCGGGCAGGCGTTGCCTGGAAACCACAGTGCCCGCCCCCTTGCTCTCCTCAATCCCACCCATGGCGCAAAGTCTTGTGCACCGTGGGCAGAGTTGAGGACAGCAAGGGGGCGGGCGCTGCGGTTTCCAGGCAACACCTGCCCGGGTATTCCAACTGGCAGGCGTACACTCACAAGCGCGCAAGTGTGCGCGCTTGCCAGTTGGAATACTCGTTGGCCGTGTGCGCTGTGGGCGGAGTTGAGGAGAGCAAGGGGGTGCTGCCTGGAAACCGCAGCACCCACCCCCTTGCTCTCCACAACTCCGCCCACGGCGCACAGTCCTGGAAACCGCATGCACATACACAGGGGCACAGTGCCCCCCCCCAAATCTTCGGAGCCTCCCACCGCCCCCTTTGAACATCCCACCGCCCACCAGGGGGTGGTATCGCCCACTTTGGGAACCACGGATCTAAAGCTTTACAGAAAAACAGAAACCAGAAATCCAGTGTGGAGAAGAGTAAGCCACAGACCACCTACTACAATGCAGTCTGAGCCCCGCCACATGCACAATGGAAGACCGTCTTATAGCAACACTAGATGCACTCCAAATTGGCCAGCTACTGTTCAGAGGACATTTAATAGAATGCCAAGTTTGCAAGCTTTGTGTTTTAAAAAAATTGCAATACAACTGTTTGGTTTGCTCCAGACACTATCTATATAAATAAAAATATAATGTTCATTTGTGGGATTAACATAACTCAAATACCACTGGACAAATTGCCGCCAAATTTGGGCACAAACACCTACTAACCCAAGGAGAGTGACCATCGCTAATTTTTTTTGATTTTGTCATTTGGGAGTTATAGTTGTTTGGACTTATAGCTAACCTACAATCAAAGAACATTCTGAACTCCATCAATGATGGAATTGAACCAAACGTGGCACAAAGGACTCACTTGGGCATTGATCTTGACTTTAGGAGTTGTAGTTCACCTGTACCCAGAGAGTACTGTGGACTCAAACAATGATGGATCTGTACCAAACTTGTCACGAATATTCTATATGCCCAAATATGAACACAGATGGAGTTTGGGGGAAAATAGACCTTGACATTTCGGAGTTTTAGTTACTGGGATTTATATATCTCCTACAATCAAATAGCATTCAGAACCCCTCAAATGACAGAATTGGGGCAAACTTCCCACACAGAACCCCCATGACCAACAGAAAATACTTAAGGCCACCTAGTCCAACTCCCTTCACCAGGGCAGAAAACGTAATCAAAGCCCTCCTGACAAAGAGCCATCCAGCCATAGATATAGATAGATATGATTCACACACACACACATATAGTATCATAAATTTGAAAAGACCCCTAAAGAAGGACAATGATCATCATCGGACTGGATGAGGGCTAACAAATTGCAACTGAATCCTGACAAGACAGAGGTCCTCCTAGTCAGTCGAAAGGCCGAACAAGGCATAGGGTTACAGCCTGTGTTGGATGGGTCACACTCCCCTTGAAGATGCAAATTCGCAGCTTGGGAGTGGTCCTGGATTCATCGCTGAGCCTGGAACCCCAGGTTACAGCGGTGGCCAGGGAGCTTTTGCGTAATTAAGACCCATGCGCCAGCTGCGCACGTACCTTGGGAAGTCTGAGCTGGCTACGGTCGTCCATGCTCTGGTCACATCCTGTATAGATTACTGCAACACACTCTACGTGGCGCTGCCTTTGAAGACGGTGCGGAAACTGCAATTAGTCCAATGGGCGGCAGCGAGATTGCTAACAGGAGCTACTTACAGGGAGCACACCACCCCCCTCTTGTGTCAGCTCCATTGGCTGCCTGTCCAATTCTGAGCTCAAAATGCTGGTTCTGACCTACAAAGCTCTCTACGGTTCTGGCCCAACTTACTTGTTGGAGCGCATCTGCCACTATGTCCCTCCCCGCAATTATTTACATTTACAAAATCCTGGGGCACACCAGGACACTCCGTCATTTTACTAACTCCCCCCTCGTGATGCCGCTGCTTCCGTCAAACCCCCCTCCCGCCCCCCCCCCCGGGAGGCCCACGTGCAGGAGGCCCGTCACCGTCCCGCGGGGGAGGGCTGCGCTGAGCAGCCGAAGCGCACGTGGGCTCGGCTGAGCAGGACGAATAGGAATTGAGCACACGGGGTGGCTCCGAGCCTTGGAACAAACTGCGGCGGAGGCTTGCAACCATTGCCACCCCCAGCTCTCCTTCCCAAAGGGGTTCAGCCCCCCCCAGGAGTGCCTCCCCCCCCCCACGTCCCTTCAGCTTCCCTGCTGTCGCCTTGGGGCCAGATCAGGAAGGAACCAAGCTGCAGCGAATCCAGAGCCCAGCCAGGAGAGGCCAGGAGATGAGGGGTTGCTCCCCTTCCCCGGCACGGAGGGGCTAGAGGGCAGAAAGCCTCGCCTCGAGCCTCCGGGAGCAGGGTCGGACGGGGCAGCTCCCGCGGATTCCTCCTCCCTCTCCTCCTCCTTGCTGCCGGAGGGGAGGAGGGCAGAAGAGCGCCCAGGAGCCAGGAAGCAGGAGGAGCCGCAGCCCGGCCAGGTAGCCCTTGGCATGCAGAAGGAGGGAAGGAAGGAAGGAAGGGAAGGAGAGAGAGAGGAAGGAGAGAGGGAGGAAAGTTCTGGACGCGGAGGGCTCTCCCTGACTGCAGCCAGGCTGGCTGACATTGCTGCTTCGGCCAGGAAAGCCTCATTTCCACTGCCTGAAGTTTCCTGCTAGGCAAGCTCTCTCTCTCTACACTGTAATTATCCAAACTAGTGTTCTGCGGCACACTGGTTGAAAATCACCGGTTTAGAGTCTTAGTGCGAGCCCTCAGGCGGCTTAAGTTGACAAGCTACCATCAGTACGATAGCGTATATATATCCCATCTTCTTCTTTGAGATGTGCCGTAGCCCTTTGGAGCATCATGCTGAAAAGGATTGTAAATAGGGTTGGTGCAAGAACACAACCTTGTTTCACTCCATTAGTTATTAGAAAGGGCTCTGAGAGAGCATCGCCATATCTGACTTGACCATGCTGGCCCTCATGTATGAAGCAGGATAATAATTTTGAGGAATTTTGGGGGGCTTTCCTACTAGTAGTTCCTGCATCTGCCACAGACCTTTTCTACTCACAGTGTCGAAGGCTTTGGTGAGGTCAACAAATGTTACACAGAGTCCTTTGTAAATAAATAAATTAGTTCTTTCCAATGGTGTCATTCCAGCGCAGTGGCCACCAGGGGTTGCTGTCCGCTGGCTCCGGCGGAGCCTCCTCCCTTTCCTTCGCACGTGGTTGCAGATGGCTGCTTCCAGAAGGCTTCTCGAGCAGGAAGAGCTCTCCTAAAGGGTCAGTAACTATGGGGCTGGAATGGCAACCTGGGTTTGGGGCTGGAGATGATCACTGGGGAGAAAGCAGAGGGGAAACAAATCCAACAGGAGGAGGAGAAGGAGACAGGGCTCTTTACCGGGGTGGGTAGGTTTGACACAGAGAGGAAGGAGATTAAGACTATGCTTGAATATGGGGATCTCTTTGGGGTGGGCAGTGGGGAATTGCCAATCCCATTGCCACCCTTCCAATCCAAGCTAGTTTTGGATTGCCTTCATGTTGGAGTAATTCCCCCACATGGGTGAAGTGGACTCCAGCACCCATCATCCCCTTTAAACAGTGTTTAATGGGGGGAAACTGTCTGTGGTCTTTTAAGGGGAAATCCTGTTTGGATCTGGATGAGATTATAACCCTGTTTTCTACATCTTGCAATGGGTTTTGGGGGGGGGGGGGGTGCACATTAAGAGCTGTGATCCTTTTTGTCAAAAGGCCTTCATATAGATTTGTGGGCCAGCCCCACAGTGAGAGATAGTTTTCTCAATCCTCGGTCTCACTCAAAACTCGAGAAAACCTCACCTCTTTAATATTTATATTTTATTATAATATTTATATCTTTAATGTTTTGACATACTATCCTTTGCAGATAATAATACTTTATTTATACCCCACCAAAGGGACTCGGGGTGGCTTACATGAGGCCAAGCCCAATGACACATCAGTAAAACAACAACACAGCAGCTATAACGAAACAATACAATCAATATAACTTAAACATAAACAATAATAGACAATTTAAAACCATTATGGCCGGGCCAGATATAAATATTAAAATTTTAAAATAAATAAAACACTGGATGCTTTGGGGCCTTCCAAATCCTTCCCCTCCTCTGAAATCTAGTTATATGATCCATACGAGAAGCATGTAAAGCAGATTGGTAATATTATTTCTGCCCCATGAGTGCTGGACTACAACTCTGGAGATCAGAGTTCAAATCACCCATTGGTTATGAAGTAAAAAAAAGGTAAAGGTTTCCCCTTGATATTAAGTCTAGTTGTGCCTGACTCTGGGGGCAAGTGGTGGTGCTCATCTCCATTTCTAAGATGAGCCGGCATTGTCCATAGACACCTCCAAGGACATGTGGCCAGCATGACAGCACACAGCGCCATTACCTTCCTGCAGAAGCGGTACCTATTGATCTACACACATTTGCATGTTTTTGAACTGCTAGGTTGGCAGAAGCTGGGGCTAACAGTGGGAGCTCACCCCACTCCCTGGATTCGAACCTGCAACCTTTTGGTCAGCAAGTTCAGCAGCTCAGCAGTTTAACCTGCTGCGCCACCAGGGGGACCTAACTGGCTATGAAACATACTGCTAAATATTGCGCAGGTCACACTCTCTCAACCTAGGAGGAAGGCAAGTACAAACCCACTCAGAACAGATCTTGCCAAGAAAACACCGTGATAGGGCAGCCATAGGCCAGAAACTACTTCAAGTCACAACAACAACAACAACATCTCTCCACCTGTATTGGAATGAGACAGAGTGACCTGGCTAAGGTCACATTTTCATATTATTCAAACTACATATTCTCTGATGCATCATTTAGTTGCTTAGCTGTTATATCGGCACAGGGCAAGGTTGAATGTTTCAGATAGAGAATGAGTAAACAAAGTAAACAAAACAGAAGAACTTGCCTTGGAGCAACAGGGGAAAGCGTCTTGCTCCCTTCCCAATGTTTGACTGACAAGGTTGGATGTCATATTTGTTATTGTTAATATTATTGCGCCTTCCATTTATACACATTTTTCTTCATAACAGGGTTGTTGCAATCCAGTTGCCTTTTGGGAGTTGGAAAAGGATATCGGAGGCCTGCGGAAGATTAAACTCCAATCCTCTGAGGTAGGTTTAACTGAAACCCCATCTACACTGCTATATAATCTCAGTTTCTGAATGCAGATTATCTGCATTGAAGTTATAATTTGCTTTATATCTGGGGTTGTCAATTTTCATTATTATGGGTGTATTGTTGTTACGTTCAGGCATTGAATGTTTGCCTTTTATGTTTGGAATCCGTCCTGAGTTATTTCAGGGAGATAGGGCTGAATATAAACAAAGTTGTATTATTGTTGTTTTTATTGTTTATTCATTCAGCCACTTTTGACTTTTCATCACCTCATAGACAAGCCCACACCATTATTATCTTGTTATTATTTATTAATAATAATTTATTATTAATACATTATTATTTTACTAACACAAAAACATAGAATGCCACAGCAAAAGAGATATAAATGCTGGATTTCGTATCACAAAATCACAAGTCTAACACTTCCCAAGCTTCTAGGACTGTGTGATGTATTTTCGAATGATGTGCGGAGATCCAAGTGAGGTGGCCTTTTGCAGTTGACAGATCGTGATTTTGTCAATTTTTATTGTTTCCAAATGCTGGCTGAGATCTTTTGGCATGGCACCCAGTGTGCCAATGACCACTGGGACCACCTGTACTGGTTTATGCCAGAGCCTTTACAGGTCAATTTTAAGGTCCTGATTATTATTATTATTAATAATAATTTATTATAATTAATACTATTGTTATTATTAATATATATTGAACTGAATCATATTGCTGTGTAGACTCATATAATCTCGTTCAAAGCAGTTAATCTGCTTTCTAAAAGTGGATTATATGGCGGTGTAGATCCTACCTCAGAGTTGAGGGACTGGTGCAGGATTTGAACCTGAGTTTTCTAATGTCTTTCCTGACATTCCCAACTTCTACGCTGAATGGGCTTCTCAGTGCAGACTGAAATGGTCAGTCTTGGGAGCAGTACTGTTTCTCCAGTGGGATTGCTGCACCACCACTAAACACGCAACATTATACCTTTTTAGTGGTACAATATTTATTTATTTATTTATTATTCGGGCTTCTATGCCGCCGACTCCCTGAGGCTCGCGGTGGCTTACAGGAGCCGAAGGGCACAGTAAAATACAGGCACTAAGCAGTTAAAACAATTAAAAACAACAGCAGTACAGTAATTAATAACACAGTTAAAACAATGAACAGCACATCATCCTCAGAAGAACGAATAGATGGCGGGCATGGGCAGGACTTACTCACCAAAGGCCTGCTTAAACAGGTATGTTTTTACAGGCCCGTCTAAACGGGAGCAAGTCCTTCATAGCCCGAAGTTCCGGCCGGGAGGGCGTTCCACAGCGAGGTGCTATGACAGAGAACGCCCGGCGGGTAGCAGTCAGCCTTGCGAGTTTAGCTGAAGGTATCTCCAGGAGATTGGAGTCCTCAGA
Source organism: Anolis apletophallus (assembly GCA_030556195.1). Taxonomy (NCBI): domain Eukaryota; kingdom Metazoa; phylum Chordata; class Lepidosauria; order Squamata; family Anolidae; genus Anolis; species Anolis apletophallus. The sequence continues at coordinate 130,399,603 of JARBWK010000008.1, read as the reverse complement.
CCGAAGTGATCTCGGAGGGCAATATGGGGTGAGACGGTCCCTCAAATACGCTGGCCCCAGGCCGTGTAAGGCCTTAAAGGTGAGGACCAACACTTTGAAGGTGATCCGGTGCTCAATTGGCAGCCAGTGCAGATCCTGCAAAACAGGTGTTATGTGGGCGCCAGCTGGCGTGCCAGACAGGAGCCGGGCGGCAGTGTTCTGCACTAGCCTGAGCTTCCGGGTCACCGACAGAGGAAGGCCAACGTAGAGCGCGTTGCAGTAATCCAGCCTTGAGATGACTGTGGCTTGGATCACCGTGGCCAGATCGTTCCGGGAGAGATAGGGGGCCAGCCTCCTTGCCTGTCGCAGATGAAAAAAACGATCTTGCTGACCGCAGAGACCTGGGCCTCCATGGTCAGCTGGGAGTCCAAATGGACCCCCAGGCTCTTTACGGAAGGCGATGGGCATAACACCGCACCGTCCAGGCTCGGAAGCTGGACATTAACATCACCCGGGCGACCCAGCCACAAGATCTCCGTCTTCGCCGGATTCACCCTCAACCTTCGAGGCAGTGTTGGAAATTATCAGGGACAGAACCCGGCCTGCCCTCCATCCTCAGAATGAGCTGGGTGTCGCCAGCGTACTGGTGACACTCCAGCCCATAACTCCGCACCAGCTGTGCAAGCGGCTGCATGTAGATGTTAAATAACAGAGGGGAGAGAATGGCCCCCTGGGGACCCCCACAGAGTAGTGGGAGCCTCGGAGACCACCTCGCCCCTCCTCACACGCTGAGACCGCTGGTGGAGGAAGGAGGTCAGCCATTTAAGGGCTGTCCCCTCACTCCAGCCACGGCCAGGCGGTGGATCAATAGATTGTGGTCGACCGTGTCAAACGCTGCCGTGAGGTCCAATAACACGAGCAGCGCAGACCCGCCTTGGTCGAGCTGGCAGCGGAGTTGGTCTGTGATATGACTCCCTTAGATATGACTCCCTTAGATTTGATATCTACAGTTTCACCCATCCATTCTCCAAATTCTTTTCCCCTCGAAGTTTTTATAGACTTTTCTAGATTCTCCAATGTGTTTTATATGATGCCGTCAAAATATAGCGTTTTCTATTATCCATGCTTTCAGGTATCCCCGTAATGTATTGGAACAGATAGAAATGGAGGCCATACTACATTCAAAAACATAACACAGTCATAATTTCCTTGTGGGGATAACTGGATGAGCCTCTGGAGGTTTGTTGACTCTTAGATGTGGCTTCAACTCACCCCTTCTCTCTCTGCTTTTGGGTCAAAAGCTCTGTGAGTTGCTGTCCCTGACTGGAGCTGGGTTCTTCAACCATGGCTGAAGGAGGAGCCGACGGCAACCAGCCACCCCGGGAACATCCCCGCAGCCTCCAGGGTTTGCTACAGATGGCAGTGACTTCGGGAACTGCTGAGCCTGGTCCAACGGAGCCCATGTCGGATGAGGTACTTGGCTTGCTTTAGGGGGAAGAGTATTGTCAATGATCACATCTGAGAAAGCAAGGACACTTGTTGGAGAATTATGCTTTCCTGGACAGAGAAATAGGATCTCATTAGGCTCTACCTACAGAAGGCTGAGGAAGCTGCGTGTTGTTGTCATGATGCATTTATTTAAATAGCACCATCATTGTATGGGCAGACCCCGGGTTACAAGCACAATAGGTTCTGTAAGTTTATTCTTAAGTTGAATCTGTATGTAAGTCAGAACAGATACATTTTTTAAAGTGTAACTCCAGCCAAAACATTTTTTTAAAGTTTTGGATACCATAGGGAAGGATCAACACCCTTGTGATATTTTTTTTTGCTGCCTGTACCCTTTTTAGAAGATTTCACCTCACTTCTGTCCCTGTGACAATTGGATTTTGAAGATTTTGGGTTGTCGTGGAAACAGGGATTGGTTGGAAAAGCTTTCCCTCATGATAATAATGCTTCCAGGAGTGAACTTCCCTTCTGAAGGGTAGATTTCCTCTCACTTTCTGTTGTCTCAGCCCTGTTTGTAACTAGAAGCCCTATGTAAGACAGCCATCTGTAACTCAGGGACTGTTCCTGCATGGCACTTTACAAGCAAAAGAATAACAAAGTTCTCTTTTCTCAAACTTACAATCTGATTAAGACATGGCACAAAAAGAAAAAGTGGTGTGGGAGGGGATCAAGTCCAGCAGATACTGCCTCTTCTCCTCTCTCTCTCTCTCTCTCTCTCTCTCAAAGCCAAAGGCAGTGACAGTTGGAATGGAGAGTGGGCCTGCTTTTAGGTCTAGACCTGGAAGATTCCAGGAAGGAACAAGGTTGGGAGGAAGGGTCTCATTCATACAAGGTATTCTCCACCCAACTGGGCCTTTCTAGTTTGTTTTCCAGCTCTAGATCACAGTAGTGGTGCCAGTACATGAACTCTATTGGTTACCAGTCTGGAAAGCAAGTAACAGTGGCAGTCACTGGGCAGAAATATGGTGACAGCCCTAGTCCATTGAGGAAGAATTGCTACATACAAGCTCCACTACATCTGTTGACTTAAGCCCTGCTCTAGCTTACTGTGTTGTTGTACAGCAGGGGTGCTCAAGTAGTCGATCGCGATCGACTAGTCGATCGCCGGGCCTCATCCAGTCGATCTCTGAGCCTCACCAGCCAGATGGGGCGCTCCTGCCATGCGCGTGCTCCTCCGCCGTGCGCGCGCGCTCCCGGCGCTACCTTCCGCGCGCGCAGGGCTTCTTCCGCCAATGCGGCTTTAGTGGGCGGGCTCTGGCGCTCGTCTCTTCACACGGAGGGATGCGTGGCTGCGCAAGGGAGGGAGTGTGTGTGTGTATGTGTGTGTGTGTGAGAGAGAGAAGGCCTCGCCGGAGGAGGATGGTCCCCGCAATGGGGCTGCAGCTGACGAGCGCGCCCCAGTGCTGCTGAGGGCCAAGACAAGAGAGAGACAGGGCGGAGCGCAAGGCGGGGCCCCGTCCAGGCTTCACTCACCGGTGTCGAGGGCGCGCTTGTCACTGCGGGGACCATCCTCCGGCGAGGCCTTCTCTCTCACACACACTCACTCCTTCCCTCCCTCGCGCAGCCTTGCATCCTATCCCTGCACGTACCTTCGCCTTGCTCCCCCCCCCCCCGGAGCAACCAATGGGCAGTCACGTCACAGACACACTCCCTCCCTCCTGCAGCCTCGCATCCCTCCGTGTGAAGAGACGATCGCCAGGGCCTGCCCACTAAAGCCGCATTGGCGGAAGAAGCCCCGTGCGTGCGGAAAAAGCCCAGTGCGGGCGGAAGGCGGCGTCAGGAGCGCTTGAGAAGGGAGCGCGCGCAGCGGCAGCTGCGCACGCGCGCCAGGTAGTAAGGACCCTTAACTGCAAAACCCATATCCATGTTTTTATTTACTCATGCCCGGGGAAAATTGTCTTTCTAGGAATTTGCTGTGTCCCCCAGGAGATTCTATGGTGTGCTACTCCAAAAGATAGCATGGAGTTTCCCTGACAAATTCCTAGAGAAGTATAAGAAGAGCCATGCTGAATCGGGCCTCAGCCCATCTAGTCCAGGATTCTGTGTCACACAGTGGCCCACTAGTTGTACACAGGGATCTCTAGCAGAAAGGAGGGCAAAACCCTCACCTGCTCCCGACCCCCCACAACCAGTACCCGGGAAAAATCCTGCCTGCCTCCATCAACACAGAGATGGCACTTGGTTGTCCATTTCAGTAACTACTGATTCCCTTGGAGAATACCTTACTATCTTACTGTAAATGCTTAGCTCTGTTACCAGTTGTAGAGATGTTCAATATGTTCAATGTATTGTCGAAGGCTTTCATGGCCAGAAACACTGTGTTATTGTAGGTTTTTTCAGGCTATATGGCCATGTCTAGAGGCATTGTCTCCTGACGTGTCACCTGCATCTATGGCAGGCATCCCCAGAGGTTGTTGAATTAGCAGTTTACTGTCTCCCTGAGGAAGAAGCGGAAAAAGTAAGAGGAGAAACAGCAAGGATCCTGAAAAAGGCAAAACCTCCCCCCAGCAACATTACAAGGAAGGAAAGACAAGCCATCAGACACCTCAACTCAGATCCAGATATCATCATTCTCCCAGCAGACAAGGGGAATGCCACAGTAATCATGGATACAGAACAATACAAGGAGAAGATCAGAAAACTCCTGGATCCTACAATATACAGAAAACATAAACAAGACCCAACTATCAAAATAACCAGAAAAACCAACACTCTGATCAAGAACTCCTCGAGTCAACTTTGACATACGCCAACAACTATGCAAATTGGAAGCCCTCCCACCTAGGCTTTATGGACTCCTAAATATCCATAAGGACTCCACCCCACTCAGGCCCATCGTGAGTGACATTGGATCCCCCACATACGACTTAACAAAAAAATTTGGCTGTACAGTTATTAAATGTAATTTAGTCAAAGTCAAGAGTTGGAAGCTGAAGTTGAGATTTTTTGAATGGCAAGGACGTAGCTGTTAGAAGGGCAGTGATAGATTTGTCTGTGACTATTTCCTTTCTCTTTCTTTACCCCAACTGTCAATTTCCTGCAATCCAGCGGCGGCAGTGGTTACAGGAGGCCATGGTGGAGGCATTCCGGGGGCAAATGGATGAGATCGAGCAAATGAAAGAATGCCTTCGGCTGCTGGAACCTTCAACGCCTGGTGCTGAGCGTGGGGAGAGTTCAAATGAGACCCAATCGGAGCTTGAGCAGCGAGAGAGTGCCTTGGACATCCTGGCGGAGTTGTGTGAAAACCTGGACAATGCTGCAGGTATGTGTGTTTGTAGGAGACGTTCAGACCTTCTGCGTAATCCAACTTGAGCTCTCTGGAGTAAAGACTAGATAACAACAACAAGAACAACAACACTTTATTTCGCTCTATCTCCCAAGGGGACTCAAGAGTGGATTACAACATACATAGATAGGCAAAATTTAAAGCAGTGAAATAACAATGACACACAATACACAGAACAAGGGTAAAGGCTTCCCCTTTCATCTCCGGCTTCTGGTGCTCAATTCTGGCTCTTGTTCTATTTCCAAGCCAAGGAGCCTGTTGTCTATGGGTGCCTTTATTACCTTCACTCCGAAGCAGTACCTATTGATCTACTCACATTTGCATGTTTTCGAAATCTAGGTTGGCAGGAGCCGATAGTGGGAGCTCACCCCAACCTGCGACTTCGAACTGCCAACCTTTAGGTCAGCAGGTTCAACAGTTCAACGGTTTAACCTGTTACGCCACCGCGGCCTAACACATACTGAAAGGGGGTCCACTCTGTTGTTGTGTGTTGTCCGCACTGTTAGATTTGATCTAAACTTCTAAGTTCATATTGCTTCACACTTTAGACAAGGATGTTGTCCCTAGACCTGACCTGCACAACATGTGACCCGGGGGCTGGATTTGGCCCTCGCAAGGTTTTGGTGTGGCTCATGGAGGCTCTGAGTCTTTAGCCTTAGGGAGGTCATATGCAGCACTACAGCAGAGTAGCCATCAGAACCTATTGTTCCCCCCCCCCCCCCCAAGTGTTATACCTCTACACATTTCTTTTATCTATGCACCAAGATTACCAAACTAACCTGTGGCAAGCGGGGGGGGGGGGGGGATCACCAATCAGGATGCTGGTAGTGTTGGTCTCAGTTGTAAATAAGCGCCTGAGGGGGAAAAGCAAAGGGCCTGAGGCTGCTCATCTCAATTTCTAAGCCAAAAAGCTGGTGTTGTCCGTAGACACCTCCAAGGTCATGTGGCCAGCATGACTGCATGGAGCGCCGTTACCTTCCCACAGAAGCGGTACCTATTTATCTATTCACATTTACATGTTTTCGAATTGCTAGGTTGGCAGAAACCGGGACTAACAGCTAGAGCTCATCCGTCTCCCAGGATTTGAACTGACAACCTTTCGGTCAGCAAGTTCAGCAGCTCAGCAGTTTAATCTGCTGCTCCACCAGGGGGCCTAAGGACATTTAGCCTATTTTAATTCCGATCCCTTACTACTGCCAAGTTCTGCAGGCCTGCCCTAGAATAATGTCTCCCTGTGAACCATCATCTGGCAGTTAGTGGAGAGTTTACAGGAAAGTTCAAAGTTGTAAGATTTGAGCACAATTGTAGTCCTAGTCCCTGGCATGTTAAAGGGAAAAAAATACTGCTCCCCTCATCAGATAGCCTGAAAAGCACTACTATAGGCAAAAAGAGCATGTGTTGCCTATAACAGTGAAAAGTGCTTATTTAGCAAATAGCCAGTGATGACTCAGAGGAGTGAATTAGGCTGCGAAGACTGTAAAGAAGAGGGTGGAAAATCAGCTTCTAAAAATTACTTTTTGGTTGCAAGTGCTAGTGACCTCTAACTATGCTGGCTGTGGGAATTCTGGAACTTTTAATCCAAAAAAATGTATTTTACAAATAAAGCGAAAGAACCAAGGTCACAGAATCATTTGGATGAAAGATGACTACTGTATTTTCTGGTGTATAAGACTACCTTTTAACCCAAGAAAATCTTCTCAAAAGTCAGGAGTCATCTTATACGCAGGAGTCGTCTTATACGTGGAAGCCATCTTATACACGGGAATCAACTTACACACCAGACGTCGTCTTATACACTGGGAGTCGTCTTATTGAGCGGGTGTTGAAACTTCCAATCCGTATTGGAGAATCTTTTGTTGATGCATATGGTGGGGGGAGATAAAAAATGGCAGTGGCCGCGTCCCTGCCATATGCAGCAACTGTATGAAAGCATTAAGGGCGACGCTGTACAAGTATGGTAGAAGAAAATCCATTCATCAGGATTCGTGTACTTAATAATAATAATAACTTTAATATTTGTGAGTCGCCCTCCACCACCGGTGCTCCGGGCGACTTACATCATTTAAAAACCCAAAATACATCAAAATACATCAATTTAAAAACATAGAATACAGACGGCGAAGGAAAGGCTCAGTCGGGTCTCCACCAGCCGAGCCTCCCGCACCCCAGGGATGGCCATACGATCACCGTTTATGGCACGTGCTGGCCTCTCGCTGCGTTGGACCGTCAGCCGGGCGCTCAGATAGGCTGGCCCAATATTATGCCGTGCTTTAAAAGTGAGCGCCAAAAGTTTGTAGAGCACTCTGACCTCTAGGGGCAGCCAGTGAAGATCTTTTAAAATAGGGGAGATGTGGTCCCTCACTGATGACCCAGAGATGAGTCTGGCCGCTGCGTTGTGGATGAGTTTCAGCCTCTTAGTTGTGGACAGGGGCAGGCCCGCATATAGGGCGTTGCAATAATCAAGACGCGAGACAACGGTGGCATGTATCACGGTTCTTAGCGCCTCAGGTGGTAGGTAGGGGCCAGCCGTCGGGCCCCTACGGAGATGGAAAAAGGCGCCTTTGGCTGCAGCCTGGATCTGGGCCTCCATCGTCAGTTTTTCGTCCAGAATCACTCCCAGGCTCTTCACCGCGGAGCCGGGGACAGGAGCTCGCCCTCAAAGAGTGGCAGTGATGGGTGAGGGTCGGGTCGGCCAGGCCAGAGGATCTCCGTTTTTGCCGGGTTGATTTTGAGTCTATGTGCTCTGAGCCAGCTCGTCACCGCTCTCAGCCCTTGGCTGAAGCTATCCGGCACCGACGATGTCCCTGGGTCAAGCTTCAGGAGCAGCTGTGTATCGTCAGCGTATTGGAAGCAGGAGAACCCATGGCTCCTAGCAATGCTGGCCAGGGGCTGGACGTAGATGTTGAAGAGGGTGGGAGACAGGATGGCACCCTGGGGAACTCCACACTCCAATTCGCTTTTCCTGGAGACCTGACCCTGCCACTCGACCCGCTGCGAGCGGCCTCGCAGGAACGATTCCAGCCAGGTCAAAGCCTTGTCCTGGATCCCAGAGGCAGCCAGGCGGTAGAGGAGCAAGTCATGATCAACGGTGTCAAAGGCCGCAGTTAGGTCCAGGAGGACCAGGACTGCCGAGCCTCCCCGGTCCAGCTGACGGCGGATGTCGTCTGTGATCGCTACGAGGACGGATTCCACTCCATGACCTGCGCGGAAACCCGACTGGGACGGGTCTAGGCCCCCGGATCGATCTAGGAAGTCCCGCAGTTGGCTTTCTACCGCTCGCTCTAGGAGCTTACCCAAGAAGGGTAGGTTGGCAACCGGGCGGTAGTTTGCTGGGTCGTCGGGGTCAAGGTTCGTCTTTTTCAGGAGGGGTTGACTCTGGCCTCCTTCAAGGAGTCCGGAAAGGCGCCTGTATCCAGGGAGAGATTCACCAAGTCCCTCAGAGCATCCGATATGATGTCAATACTGGACTTAATTAGATGTGATGGGCAGGGGTCCGTTGGGCAGGTCGTCGCTCTTGCCCCGGTCACCAGCTTTCTCACCTCTTCCGTTGTTAGTGGGCTGAATTCTGAGAGACGGTGTTCATTTGTCCGGGTGGGGTGCTGGGTCCTCGGTCCCGATGGTGAGGTGAAGGGGCTCCTCACCAGGAAGGTGTAAGTGAAGGGCGGAGCAAGATGCAGGCGCCCGGGGTATGGAAAAAAAAGAGATAGAGTGGCTCTGGGCCCAGAAAAACACACACCTGCTTTACCTGTCTGGCCTGCCCTTGTATCCTACGACCGTACCTCCTCCTCTGCCTCTCAGATCTCACTCCTGAAGACTGCAGTGAAGCGGTGCAGGTGCGCATGTGCAAGATCTGAGAGGCAGAGAAGGAGGTACAGTAATAGGAAAATTACCATATTGAAATCAAATCTGATGCTTTAAAAAAATTTTTTTGGTGTGCATTGGAATAGGGGTAGTCTTATACGCTGAGTATATCCCAAACTCTATATTTTAACTGGAAAAGTTGGGGGCCGTCTTATACGCCGGAAAATACGGTATTCCCATTTTCCACCACCATTGTGAAACTTGCGCAAACCCTGGGCATCAGCAACCCTCCCCTCCTACTATCCTAGCATATTGAAACAAAATGCAAACAAAACGCATACTTTTTTTTGCATAGATGAGGAACCTGAAGCTCGCTAAATGTCCATATTATTGAACTTTAGTACTTCTCAGCCTTATCCAGGCCAGGCGGTAGGGAAACACTTTAGGAATAGGAGTTCATTTCGTATCCACCCTTCATCAAAGAAACCCCAGGAGGTTAACAATCGATAGAAGAAGAAGAAATTACAAATATCGATAAAGTGCAAACATCTACATTTGCAAAACAAGTCTACATACAAAAGTTGAGCATCAGCTCAATAGTGAGCAGCACGTGAAGTGCCCACAACTCCTGGAAATCCCAGCCAGTTTACCAACTGTTAGGATTTCTGCGAGTTGAAGGTCAAAACATCTGGGGATCCACAAGTTGAGAACCACTGCGTTAGTCTATAATAAGCTAACGAAACTGCTCTTCATTGACGACTTGAGACTATGGCAGTGCGGGGTTGAATTCCCACACCTGCCTGCTCAAGAGAAGGGACAGTGGTCATTTGTAAGATATATCCTACTGGCAATCCTGTCTTATTTTATCCTGTTCCCTTGTCTTTCAGACTTCTGCAAACTGGAGGGCATGCGGCTGCTGGCCCAACGATACCTGGAGCACGAGGAACAAGGGCTGCGCTGGCGGGCAGCCCACCTGGTGGGAACCTGTGCCCAGAACGTGCCCAAAGTGCAAGAGCAGGCCTTGGCGCTGGGATGTATGAGGAAGCTGTTGCGGCTTTTGGACCACGATCCCAGCGAGGTCGTCCGGATCAAGGCCCTCTTTGCCATCTCCTGTAAGTGGGAGCATGGCAAGTGAACTGGAGAGCGAGTGTCAAAAGCTAAAACAGGCATGACCTGGAAGGTTTTAGATTCCTCCTGTTCTACACCAATACTTCTATCCCTTCTTTCTACAGATTATAGCACAGGCAGTGGGCAAAAACATGTATTTATTTATTTACAGTATTTATATTCCGCCCTTCTCACCCCACAGGGGACTCAGGGCGGATTATAATGTACATATACATGGCAAACATTCAATGCCATAGGCACACAACATATATAGACAGACACTCAGAAGCTATTTAACATTCCAGCTTCTAGCCACCAGGGGAGCTGTTGCTTCCTCATTCTTTGCATTCTTCCTGGAGATTTTTATGGCCTCATCAATTAGTTAAATTAGCCTCCCCACAAAGTGGTACCTACATTTCCTACTTGACAGATGCAACTGTCTTTCGGGTTGCAAAGGTCGACAACAAGCTACACAATTGGCCGGAAGCTCACTCTGACCCGGGCTGACTTCGAACTCATGACCTTTCGGTCAGTAGTGATCTTTAATACAGCTGACACCCAGCCAAGCTAAAAAAAACATGGGGGCAAATGTGGAGGGGCAGAGAAGTACTGGTTAAATCGGGCATGGGCCAACTTCAGCCCTCCACAATTCCTAACAGTCTATTTTCATTTACTCCTTCCCTCTCTTTTTTGTCTTTCCTTTTTCTGCCAGGCTTGGTTAGAGCCCAGGAAGCTGGCTTGCAGCAGTTCTTACGTCTCGATGGGTTCTCTGTCCTCATGAGGGCCATGCAGAGCAACGTGCAGAAGCTGAAGGTGAAATCTGCTTTCCTCCTCCAGAACCTTCTCATAGATCACCCAGAGCAGAAAGGTGAGAATAATTTTGTGGTTGTGGCCCAATAGACACATCCCACTCTCTCCCATCCTAAACCCTGGACTTGTTCAGGAATTTTTTCTCCTCATCACTGGCTACTTGGAGACTATTTTCATTGGAGACACTGGGAGTGAATTTGGGACCTTTTGCATATAGAACCAACATTTTGCTGCTGAGCTTTGAATTATTATTATTATTTTTGCTGTGCATACAGTGGATCAGGGTTGCTCATTAGGTAGATCGCAATCTACTGGTAGATCGCGTAGGGCGTCCTGGTAGATCGCAGACAAGGCGGGAGGAAGGCTCAGTCCCACCCCGCAGGCTCCCGCCGCCGCCCAGGTGCAGAAGGAGGTTGGACTGGATGGAGGTCTCCTCCTATTCTAGGAACCCATTGTTGTTGTTGTTATTCTTATTATTATTATCAGAGGCTGAATGGCCATCTGTGAGGAATGCTTTGATTGTGTTTTTCCCTTATGGCAGAAGGAGGTTGGACTGGATGGCCCTTGGAGGTCTCCTCCTACTCTAGGAAGCTGTTGTTGTTGTTATTATTATTATTAGAGGCTGAATGAATATTATCATCATTATTATAAATAAATTCAGGGGCTTATTATACTCACATTTAGTTGAATTCAGTCTTAAAATATATTATATGGCTCTCACTGATATAAATTTCCAAATATTTTGCTTTTATGGCTCTCTGAGTAGTGGGTAGGTAGATCATTTTGACTTGGTTGTTTTATAAGTAGCTCGCATGCTGAAAAAAATTGAGCACCCCTGCAGTAGAGCAAACAGTTGAGTCCTGAAATGGTGGAATGGACTTTTATGACTTCATACTACTAAAAGGCACACAAAAGAAGTAGAAAACTATAAATAGTATGTATAGTATGAGTCCCCTTCAGGGGAGACAAAACAGGATATAATAATAATAATAATAATAATAGATGTGTGAGCGAATACAACAGCCAGCAGAGTGTCTGCTGTGGACTCATCTTGTGTTTCAAATAATAATAAGACTTATGTTTTCTCTATGCAATCATTTATTTAATATTTATTAAGAGGATGTGTGTGTACACTTTAAAAAGGGTATCCTTTTCCAATAGTGAAAGATATGTAATGCCTTTAGTTTCTATGATCTAATTTTCATAGAATCGTAAGAGTTGGAAGAGATCCCAAGGGCCATCTGGTCCAACCTCCTGCCAGGCAGGAACACACAAAGCACTCTCAGCATATGGCCATCCAACCTCTGGTAAAAAAAAACAAACCCAAAAAACAAACAAAAAAAACCTCCAAAGAAAGAGACTCCCCCGCTCTCTGAATTTGAATATTCTACTCTCAGGAAATGTTTCCTAATGTTTAGGTGGAATCCCTTCCTGTAATTTGCATCCATTTCTCAATGCCATCGTCTCTGGAGTTGCAGAAAGCAAGCTTGCTCCTTCTTCAAAATGACATGTTAACATATGGCCATTGGGTCACCTCATAACCTTCTCTTCTCTATGATGAACATAGTCAGCTCCCAAAGCCATTCCTTAAAGAGCATGGTTTCTAGTACTTTTACTATTTTGGTTACCCTCTTCTGGACATGTTTCTACTCGAGTACGTCAGCGCTTGGATAATTTTGATATCACACCCAGGACCTGTCTTGTGGGGTTCTTCAGGGCTGGGAGTGGCTGTTTATGGCAGTCTGATGTAGACTATATTGAGGATAATGTGTTTTTTTAAAGTAAAATTTTATTTTAAAATTGTAGTGGACCCACAATACATATCACAAACATATTCACATACACATATATAGACATCCCGCCACCCCCTGCGCAACCCACCACCTTGACTTCCAACACTGTTCTACGCAGAGTTTATGCATAGTTTTATATTGCCCTCTGTTTTGTTAAATCAATAAATTCCTCTCGTTTTTATTTCTTAAACTAGCTGAGGACCTGGCGGTACCCGGGTTATTTGAGGAAGGCATTGTGTGCCAAGGTTGGTCCGTATCAGTTGTTCATTTGGCACGCAGTGGTTTTGGGAAGTGAGTGAAGGATTATGGACCATGGACCATAATCCATGGTCCATCCTCCTCCAAATTGCACCAGGATGTAGGGGGTTCTGTGTGGCAAATGTGGTCTTGAACAGTCATTGAATGAGGGTCGCAGCAGTCTCAGGAAGTGAGTGGAGGTACTTCAAGTCCCATCATCCGTGGTCCATCCTCCTGAAAACTGCACCAGGGTGTAAAGTGGGTCATGGGGGCTCTATGTGCCGAGTTTGGTCTTGATAAGTCACTGGATGAGAGTCGCAGTGGTCTCAGGAAGTGAGTAAAGGTACTGCAAGTCCCATCATCCATACTCCGTCCTCCCCCAACCTGCACCAGAATGTTGAGTTGGCCATGGGGGCACTCTTTGCCAAGTTTTGTCAAGCTGAGACCTAGTCTCGAAAATCAAGTTGAGGAAGCCTTACTGTCAATTCAGGCTGAGACCTAGTTTGTAAAATCAGCTAAAGGAAGCCTTTTTGTAAAGAACTCTGTCTGGCACCTTTGAGATTTGGGATGTTGGAATGCTGGCCTATCCATGGTCCATCCTCCCTCAAACTGCACCAAGACGTAAAGTGGGTCTTGGGGGTTCTGTGTGCCAAGTTTGGTTTTGTTGTCTCATTGTTGGGGGCTGCAAAGTGTTTTGGACTGAAACTCCCATCATGCCTGACTGCCTCAGGCCTTTTCCTTACCCCCCTCTGGCACTTTTGAGTTTCGGAATGTTCGTGTTGGCTGGCCAATGGGAGTTGTTTATGCAAATAATCCCAGAGTGGAACCCAATCAGACAGCTGCCACAAATCCTTCCGCCCTCCGGATACAAACATACATACAAACATTCCGCTTTATAAAGGTATAGAGATAGAGAGATAGAGATAGAGAGATAGAGATAGAGAAGAGATAGAGATAGAGATTCTCCCATCAGATATGTTAAGGCCAACTTCCAATTTCTTTCAAAAACTTCATGACTTTCAAATTTCAGATTGCTGGAAATCTTGGCCATCTGTGCATAATCCCACAATTTATCCTTCCACTTTTTGATACTTGAACGTTTTTTCTCCTTTCCAGTCGCTGGCAATTGTAATGCGTGCCGCTGCAAAACTGTACAGACAAATTTCTCTTTCCGTCTGCAATAATTTATCACTGAATAACCCTAATAGGCACATCGCTGTTTTTTTTTTACTTTGTTGTGGATCATTTTATTTGTTTCTTTTGTGATTCTTTCCCCATAGTCCTGCACCATTTCACAAGACCACCATACATAGAAAAATGTCCCTTTCTTTCTTTTTTTTTTACACCTCCAGCAGTGTCCTGATTGTGCTTTATCTATTTTGGCTAGAAGGGCTGAGGATAATGGATCATGACCTGTTATGATCACTGACCATCGGGATATAGATCATGAACTTTTAGGATCATAACCTAATCAGAGTAGCAGAGTTTATTTGGTATTTGATGATCGCTGAGCATGTAGTTATTTAGTTTCTGCCAGGTTGTTGTGAGTTTTCCGGGCTGTATGGCCATGTTCCAGAAGCATTCTCTCCTGATGTTTCGCCTTCATCTATGGCAGTGGTTCCCAAAGTGGGCGGTACCACCCCCTGGTGGGCGGTGGGGCGATCTAGGGGGGCGCTGAAAGGCCCAGGAGGATTTGGGGGGCACTGAACCCAAAGGGGACGGTGGGGGCGGTGGCGTGAGCCAGGTGACAGGCTAAATCCATCTCTGTATCTCTCTCTCTCTTCTTCCCTCCTCCTGCTCCCTCCTCCTCCTCTCGCCAAGCAAGGGATAATAATAATAATAATAATAATAATAATACCTTTGGGGTTCCCTTCCAACTTGTTGAGTTTTATAACAACAATAATAATGTCCTTCAACATATTTAGTGGAACATGGATTCAGTGCGGTAACCAATTTATTAACAAAAAAAGAAATCGATTGCAAAATAGTCAATCGCGATGATTTGAGATTACTGCTGGCGAAAATAGAGCTGAGGATGACTAGATTGGTAGCAGCATACCAGGTTCATCCTTCTCATTAAAATGATTTTGAATGTTTTAACTTTTTTTGTATTACCTTTCCATTCTAAGTTCAATAAATAGTTTCATAATTTCTCACAGTATTGGTTGAATGCACTCAGCACTCGCTTGAGTCCTACCTTGGTGTAGGATATGAGGGCAGCATCATCTGCATAGAGCAAAAGGGGTATTATCTAATTTACAAGTTTCTTTATTATATTTTATGAAAAAAAGGTAGAAATATTAATACATATATCATTCTGTTTAATTGGTATTAATTTTTTTAAAAAAAATTCTAGGGGGGCGGTGAATAATTTTTTTTCTGGAAAGGGGGCGGTAGGCCAAAAAGGTTTGGGAACCACTCATCTATGGCAGGCATCCTCAGAAGTTGTGAGGTCTCTTGGAAACTAGGAAAATGGGGTTTGTATCTCTGTGGAATGTCCAGAGTGGGAGAAGGAACTTTTGTCTGTTTGAGGTAGGTGTGCATGTTGCAGTTGGCCACCTTGATTAGCATTTAATGGCCCTAGCAGTTTCAAGGCCTGGCTTTTTACTGCCCTGGGGAATCCTTTGTTGGGAGGTGATTAACTGGCCCTGATTGTTTCTTGTCTGGATTTCCTCTGTGTTTGAGTGTTGTTCTTTATTTACTGTTATGATTTTAGAGGGTTTTAGAGGCCTACCCTTGTCGGTGATCCGGAAACTTAAGCTGGTGCAGAACGCAGCAGCGCGCCTGCTCTCAGGAGCCCCAAGATCTGTGCATGTGACTCCACTCCTGCGTGCACTGCACTGGCTTCCCATCGAATTCCGGGTCTCCTTCAAGGTGTTAGTTTTAACTTTCAAGGCCTTATATGGTTTGGGGCCAGTGTACCTGAGGGAGCGTCTTACCCCATACGTGCCCAGAAGATCACTGTGCTCAGAGGGGCTTAATTTACTGGAGGTGCCTAGTATTAAGATCTGCAGACTGTCGAGCACGCGGCAGAGGGCGTTCACAGTGGCTGCTCCGAGCCTCTGGAACTCTCTGCCTGAGGAGACACGGGCACTACGGGGCCTGTTGGCATTTCGTAAGTTCGTAAAGACTTGGCTGTTTAGGCAGGCATTTGGCTCCGACTGATGCCTCCTATAACTTGCCAACATGCCATCCTGCCACGTCTTGCCACCTGCATTATTGTCGCCTCCTGGGGGTTTATTGCTGGGAGCGGGGTTAGCTGGTTTATATGTTGTTTTATCTGTTTTATTGGTGTTTTTATTGGTTTTATGCTGTAAACCGCTCTGGGCTCCAGAGAGAGCGGTCTACTAAATCGAATAAATAAATAAATAGGGATCACCAAATGTAGCAGAGGTTGTAAGGTCCAACAGATCTCACAACCTCTGAGATTGCCTGCCATGGATGCAAGCGAAACATCAGGAGAGAATGCTTCTGAAACATGGCCAACCCAGTGACTCTGGCCATGAAACCCTTCAACAATACATATTATTTAGTTTCTGTTTGATGCTTTCGGCAGACAATGATGCCAGCAGACTTCTTTTAACGATAATAAGTTTTGTTTACTGATAACTTAATGTATTTAAAGCTACAGGCACATTTCTTGTCAAGGGTTAAAACTTCAGTAACGTTTCAGAGTGTTTGCATCTTGAACTTATAATCTTTAACAGTTTCTTCATAAACTATGTTGCTTTATACAGCTCTCTTTAATAGGAGTTTCCTTTCAAACAGACTCAAGCTCCAGTGCTTAACAGACATTCCCTAACACGTTTACGGCTCAACCGACATTCCCTAACTGTCATCCTGGTTAAAACCTGAACATTCTAAACTGTCTACGAGTCAGTCATGTGACCTGCAGCCCCTCCCACTGCTTTAGGTATATAGAGATAAGGAAACTGCATATCAAATAATACATATATTTCAGGTTTTAAAAAATGACACAGTAGAAAACAGATGAAACATCATATAGAGGAGGCTTTAGAACAGACCTGGGCAAACTTCGGCCCTCCAGGTGTTTTGGACTCCAACTCCCACAATTCCTAACAGCCGGCAGGCTGTTAGGAATTGTGGGAGTTGAAGTCCAAAACACCTGGAGGGCCGAAGTTTGCCCAGGCCTGTTTTAGAATATTGCTTCCTTCAACAGGCTGTTGGATCTTTACAGATGTGTTCCCAGATGTGCAGGAGCTTTTCCACTCAATAATAGTGTTTATTATTGCAGGCTTATTGGCTGTTGGGTTGATGGTTGCTCTTATATTCTGTTACTAGCTTGGGGACCCGGTGGTGCCCGGGTTATTTGAGGAAGGCATTGTGTGCCATAGTTCGTCATTGGTGTGGGCCACAGTGCTCTAAGGAAGTGAATTAAAGTACTGCAAGTCCCATCATCCATGGTCCAGCCTTCCTCAAACTGCACCAGGATGTAGGGTGCATCTTGGGGGGGTCTGTGCGCCAAGTTTGGTCTTGTTCTGTCATTGTTGGGGGCCTAGTCAGGAAAATCAAGTTGAGGAAGCCTAACAATATCCCATGAGCAGAGGCCTAGTCAGGAAAATCAAGTTAAGGAAGCCTTTCTGTCAATTTTGGGCCTGGTCTGTGATTTATAGGGGCTGCAGTATTGTTTGGGAGGTGAATGAGGTGAAGGTACTGCAAATCCCATCATTCGTGGCCCATTCTGCCCTAAACCACACCAGGTTGTGAAGTGGGCCATTGGTCCCTTGTTTGCCATGTTTGGTCCTGATCCGTCATTGCTGTGGGCCGCAGTGACTGACTGCCTGAGGCCTTTTGCTTTCCCTCTGAGTCACCTTAGAAGTGTATTGGGTGAAGGTACTGAACATTCCATTTCCAACAGAAAAAACGGTCAACTGGCTAACTTCAACTCCAGCCATTTATGCCTGCCTCAGGCCCTTTCCTTTCCTCTCTGTGCTGTGTTGGAATGTTGGGAGGCTGGCCAGTCACAGCCATTTATGCAAATAATCCCGGAGTGGCAGCCAATCGAAACGCTGCCACATATTCCTCCCACTGCTCGGCCGCAAACACAGACTTTTATTATATACATAGATATATAGATAGATAATGCTGTTGTTTTATTTTGTTTTATGCTGTTGTTTTTATGTTTCAGTGTGTTATATTTTAACTATGTTTGTTTGGGCTTGTCCCCATGTAAGCTGTCCTGAGTCCCTCCGGAGAGATGGAGGCTGGGTATAAAAAAATTAAGTTATTATTAGTCATTTGTTTCATTTAGCTTTACTTGAAGGTTTGCACCCCAACCTTTTTCTTCCCCCCAGAGGTTCTCTGTTCCATGGGAATGGTCCAGCAGTTGGTGGCCCTGATTCGTTCTGAACACAGCACCTTCCATGAACATGTCTTGGGAGCATTGTGCAGGTACTGATGGGTTTAGGAAATGGAAAATGAGAGTTGGGATCTAGAGGGTTGTTACCATGGTGAAGGAAGACGGAAGGTTTTATTTTCATTTATTTAAAAGGCTTATTTATTGCCTTCCAGCCCTGAGGCAATGCATACGAAATAAAAGCATTTAAATCAGTACAGAAATAAAGGAAGCTTGAAAATAGTTTTTCTGGGTAGCATAGAAAAGAGTCTTGTATACAGCAACACACAATGTTAAGACACTAAGCAGTGACTAGGACACTAATTCACGTTGAGGTATAAATCTCAGCCTGGTCTTAACCTTGACAGTCTAGGCCAGGGCTGCCCAGGAAGTCGATCACGATCGACCAGTCGATCCTGGGACCGAAGGAGGTCGATCCCAGCCGGATGGGGCGCTTCTCAGAGGGGGCAGAGCCAGGCTGCGCAAGCCCCGCCCCCTTCCCGGCTTCGGCACTCCCAGCAGCTTCTCCAGGCTTGAGGATGGCAATGCCAAGCCAGTGGTGGCGTAGCTAGCACAAGGCTGGCTTGGCATTGCCCTCCTCAAGCCTGGAGAAGCTGCTGGGAGCTCTAAAGCCAGAGGGGAGGGGGCGGGGCTTGGTGCACCCTGGCCCCGCCCCCACTGGCCCCGCCCTTCCCCTCTCCAGCCGTGAGGAAGTAGGTAGATCTTTCTGACATGGTTTTATTATAAGTAGCTCGCATGCTGAAAAAGTGTGGGCACCCCTGGTCTAGGCTGTCAAGTTGAAGCAAGTCCTTTCTGGATCTTGGAATAGTTCATTTTCTACACTTCAGATCACAGTTTCTCAGAAATGGGCATGCTGGCTATAGTGTGGAGGTCCAAAAGAGCCATACTGCTGCAGGAGTTTGAGTATTGGACTAAAGCTATTGCCCTGAAAGAAGATCCTAGGATCCGATCACCTTAGGCCATAGGCTAGAAACAACTTGAAAACATACAACAATAACAGTGAGTAGTCCAAAAGGTGTATATTTCTCTTCAAAATCTGCTAGCAGGAAAGTGATGGTGACTATGCAATCAAAAAGCTGACAGTGAAAAATGTAAGAGAGCATGGCGCTAGTATCTTGGGGCTATTCTGCAAACAACAGCACCCTGAGAGTTGAGTATGCTGAGTAGTGATGGGATGTTGATTGTATTTTGACAAGGAAAGGCATGTCGCAATTGGGATTTAATTGAGCATCTTGTAGAGGGGAGATATTGCTGATAAGTTAGCAGGAAACTTGAGCAATATTAGCCACCTGCTAGTATCAATCAAAACTTTATTACTGAGCAATATTAGCCACCTCCCAGTAAACAGTTAGTAAAATTGAAATCACTTTGAATGATTCGGGCAAACTTTATATGTCTTCCATTTCTTTCTTCCTTTCCTTTGTGTCATCTTACTTGCACACTCCATCCAGTCTCGTGACAGATTTTCCTGAAGGTGTTCGAGAGTGCCAAGAACCGGAGCTATCACTTGAGGAATTATTAAAAGAGCGGTGCCAACTACTCAAGGGTCAGGAGGAATTCCAGGTAGGCTAACAGGAAATTTTCCTCCCCCCCCCCTTTTCCTGTATACTTGTTCTGTGGGCCTATCGTCCCTCCATTCAGATTAAGAAGTTAAAGCTCCTTTGGTTAGAATACAATGTTTCCTGTATTTCTCCAGTTTCTTAAAACCGTAGACATTAAAAGATACATTAAAAAATAAAACAATACAACAATCCAGTATAAGTCAATGCCCAATAGCAGAATATAAAGCCCTGTTGGAATAACAGGCACCTTTGTTTAATTTTATAAGTTGATCCCCCAGGCACCTCAAAAGTTTGTAACAATTCAGAGTTGGAAACATTTTAAATAAAAAATAGAATACTGAGAAGGACAAAAACCCAGGAAAACAGATTCAAAAAGCCGTATTCCATTCCAGCCTGTGAAAATGAAATGCCAACCACTACCCAGATTTGGGTAAATGGAGAGCTTGTTTGGCATCTGTGTGTCCTTTTTGTGGCACTAGGGGGAGCAAGGCCTCTTTGTCAATTTTTGAAGTCCTTCATACAGTGCAGTGGCTCTCCAGAATGAGTGATTCCCATTTAAGTACATTTAGTGCTGCTCACCTATTTTGATAATGCAGGGGAGAAACGGCTTCAGAGGTGTTTTTGTCTTTCTCTGCTTAGACTTCCAGAATCCAGCCCTCACTCTTGATGACGGCGTGTCTCTTACCAAATCCCACCCCTCTAGAAGTGAAACTTGGGCAATCCTGGTTGTGAATGTAGAATTAAGCTCCACATGAAAATCCCTCCCCCCTCCCCTGGTGTCAAAAGGGGAAATCCCTTGTTTTCATTCTCCCTGGGCAGCAGCCAATGGGTTTGCTGTGTGCCATTGGTGGGTGCTGAATGTGTGAGTAGCCCCCTTTCCCAAAGATAGAAGTAAAACATTTTAAGTTTTGCAATATTTCAGTTATCAGATCTTGAGGTAAGGCGGACTCAATCTGTATTTTGATCCCCCAGCATTTGTTAAATATAGGCATTTCTTACTCTTTTAAACTATTCTCCCACTGCAAGACTTATGGGGCCTTTGACTATAACAATGCTAAGGTGAGAGGAACATATTTTGGCATCTATGGAAGAATCCTGTTTAGTGGGGATGCCACATCAATATCAGATTGTGCATGTTAGGTTCCAGCCCTATGTGGTCCCTTGGTTTGTTTGTTTGTTTATTTATTTATAAATCAATATTTATAAATAAATATTATTTATAAATCAATTTATAAATAAATAAATTATTTATAAATCAATTTATAAATAAATTATTTATAAATCAATATTTATAAATAAATAAATTTTATTTATTGATTTATTCGCATTTATCTGCCGCCACTCCCGTTGGCTCGGGGCGGCTTACACATTTATTTTATTTATTTATTTATCTTTCGGCTTCTATGCCGCCACTCCCGGCAGGCTCGGGGCGGCTCACAGCACCAGAGAATACAAGATAAAAAACAGCAATACAAGATAAAGCAGCAATACAAGATAAAAACAGGGGTAAAATACATTAAAATGACATTAAAAATAGCAGTAGCAACATTTAAGAACGACCTAGGGCAGAAGCTCGGATCCACAGGGGGTGCAACCCATGAGGCCTACGCCTGGAAGGCCAGCTTGAAGAGGTGGGTCTTGCACGCCCGCCTGAAGGGGAGCAGGTCGTGGATGGCACGTGTGTCCGCCAGAAGGGCATTCCAAAGGATCGGCGCAATCACCGAAAAGGCCCTTCGGCGGGTGGTGGTCAACTTTGCCGTTTTTGTGGAGGGGATGGCCAAGAGGTTGGTGTCCTCCGAACGGAGGGATCTCATAGGGCAGTAAGGGGTGAGACGGTCCCTCAGATACGCTGGCCCCAGGCCGTGCAAGGCCTTAAAGGTAAGAATCAACACTTTGAAGGTGATCCGGTGCTCAATTGGCAGCCAGTGCAGATCCTGCAAGGTAGGTGTTATGTGGCAACCTGCTGGCGTACCAGACAGGAGTCGGGCGGCAGTGTTCTGCACTAGCTTGAGCCTCCGGGTCACCGACAGAGGAAGGCCAACGTAGAGCGCGTTACAGTAATCCAGTCTCGATCATAGAACCAGCAAACACAGCTAAAATAGTTAAAAATCACAATTAAAACAATGAATTAAAATATCGCAATGAATAGCACATTAAAACACAGCAATAAGACAAGTAATACAAGATGGTGGTACAACAGCAAGGAACAAACTAAAGCAAGGAGCAAACCAATCCTTCCAAGTGCAGGAGATTTGAGCTAGCTTCCTCATTTCACTCCTGAGGTCATTTCTCCTCGCAGAAGCTGCTCTCCAGCTTGGTGTGAAGGAAGGAGAATGGGAGGCAGGGGGCTTGTTGTTTCTGTTGTGTTTTCTTCGTCTCTTCTTGCATTTACACAGACACATTCCCACCCCTGCTGTTAGCAACCGATCGTTTTCTCTGAACATAGCAATTAGGTTATGCCAAGCTTGATAATTAAACAATTGCCGTAATGGAGTAAGAGGATTTGAAGCCGTTTCCTCTTTCTCTCTCTCACCCTAACTCCCTGCTTTGCTTTGGAGAGTCATTTGAGTTGTGGCTTCTTTGAAATTTGGGACCATGTTCTTATTTAAACAGCCATTTGATCGTTCTGGGGTCGTGGGGACTCTTTTTATGCTGTGCATGTGTTTCTTCAACATTATTTCAAAATGATCTGACACCTTTTGTGTTAATGTAATTTTATCATGCCTCATTTATTGAATTTAACTTTTTTATATTTATATTTTTTTAAAGTGCCATGGGCCCCGTGTTGTAGGAGCCCCAGGTGACGTAATGGGTTAAACCCTTCTGCCAACAGGACTGCTGACCAACAGGTCAGAGGTTCGAATTCAGGGAGAGTGGGTTGAACTCCCTCTGTCAGCTCCAGCTCCCCATGCAGAGACATGAGAGAAGTCTCCCACAAGGATTCCCTGGGCAACGTCCTTTCAGATGGCCAATTCTCTCACACCAGAAACAACTTGCAGTTTCTCAAGTCACTCCTGGCACACACATACAAAAATGTTGCAAGAAATATGGGATATGGGATTGAAATAAAACAGATTTATAAATGCCCTCCCTCACTGCCTCGCTGCCTTCCAGTCTGAGAGGACTGCCGTGAAAGGATAATCGCATAAATGAACGGTGGCTGTAAACTTTATTATTTTTTATTTGATGGCCTATGCATCTGTGGACTTACTTTGCCACCCATGTCAGGTTACGTCAATCACATTTGCATGGCCCCCTGGTGGCGCAGCAGGTTAAACCACTGAGCTGCTGAACTTGCGGACTTAAAGGTTGGCAGTTGGAATCCAGAGAGTGGGGTGAGCTCCTGCTGTTAGGCCCAGCTTCTGCCAACCTAGCAGTTCAAAAACATGCAAATGTGAGTAGATGAATAGGTACCACTTCTGCAGGAAGGCAATGATGCTCCTTGCAGTCATGCTGGCCACATGACCTAGGAGGTGTCCATGGACAACACCGGCTCTTCAGCTTAAAAATTGAGATGAGCACCATCCCCAGAGATGAACACAGCTAGACTTAATGTCAGGGGAAACTTTAACCTTTACTTTTTACACATTTGCATTAGATGTTGCTGAGTATCCATGGAGAATACAGTGCTATGTAGCAAATGCTTTTGGGTCACACCCTTCGTTGCAGGAATTGGCAAGCTTTTGAGCCAATACAGAACTTTTCATCAAGTGGAATTGGGAAAAAAGACAGTAGTATAAAGACCAAATATTGTTGTTAGGCAAATATTGCAAGTTTCTTCCTTTGAATTCACTATAGAGACTTAGGTCATCATGTTCCCAAAAAAGAAACAGAATTTGCCGGACCTTCCTTTGTGATTCCATCTCCTTTTTATTTATTTTTTTAAAAGGAGGAACTGGACTTCTGCGAGACTTTGTTGCGCCTTTGCTTCTGCAGTCATCCTGATGAAAGCAGCATGGACCGGTAACTTGGTGCCCCCCGCTCCCACTCAGCGTGGTGGAAGTTCAGGCTTTTGCACTTGGAGCCGTGACAGTTGGAGCCACTCGATGGAAAACGCCCGTGTTTATCCTTCATTCAGTAACAGGCTGTGTCACAGGAGACCTGTCTCTGGAATAAAGTACCGAGCCCGTTGGCCTCATGATCAGCAGGAAGACACTTTCATAACCTGTTGATGTGTAATTTCCTCTTCCTTGGCCTCTGGAAGCAAATGCCGTCTGGCCCCATCCATAGCTTCACTGTGCTAGCCTGCCTTCTAAGTAGCCAAAGAGCCAAAGTTTGTAATTAGCAGTCAAGATCTGTGTTTAAACTGGGAAATTAGTCCTGTCTCTTATCACAGCACTGTTTTTTTCCATAGAGGAGATACTTAACAGGGGGAGGAGAATGGGGTGCTGGTAGAATTGAGTGCCTTTTAATTTCTTTTACAAATGTGGGTGGCTAAACCATTATCTCTTTAGATGTACAGTAGGCTTGTCATGGGTGGGGGGAAGATGCTCTACAGATGACAGAATACTGGATTGCTTAACTGGGAGCATCTATTCAACTGGGCAGGGACAGTATTTGGGAAAGGCACCTGTTTAGACTACAACTTCCAGACTCCCCCATTCTGGGAGTTGTAGTCCAAAAAAAGCAACTCTCCCACTGGATAAAGGCATCCGCCTATGCTTATTACAAAATATGTCCAAGTGGGATAAATGGGGGAAAGGTATGCGAACGAGTCTGCGAAACAAGAAATTGAGAAAGAGTGTAGGATACTTGTACCTCCAAAGAAAGTATTTTCTGCTTCTTAAAGATGTGATGAAAGCCCTTTTTTCTTTCTGACCATTAAGAGCCCTTCCACACAGCCCTGTATCCCAAAATATCAAGGAAGGAAATCCCACAATATCCGCTTTGAACTGGGTTATCTGAGTCCACACTCCAATAATGTGGGATTTTCCGCCTTGATATTCTGGGATATAGGGCTGTGTGGAAGGGCCCTAAGGAACACAATGGCTCTGTTATTGGGCAATTGATCACCTGTCTAATTAGAGTGATATGGATTTTTTAATGATTTGTGGCAACTGAATTTGCCTGAATTTCCCATCACTGTCATTTGCTGTTGCCGTGTTCTCTGCATATGTTATATTTTAGATCTTTTAAAGAATGAATGTATGTTTTGGGTGAAAAGTCTGGCACGTTTCTTTCCCCACCAGCAGATTTTTGTTTTTACAAAACATACATCACTCTCATCTTGACCAGTAGAACAAAACGCAACGAAAGAGGTATGTTCAAAAATCAGGGGGAAATACTGAAATCACCTCCTTGAGAAATATATTCAGTATGAGGCAGGAATGGGCAAACTTGGGCCCTCCAGGTGTTTTGGACTTCAACTTCCACAATTCCTAACAGCCAGTAGGCTGTTAGGAATTGTGGGGGTTGAAGTCCAAAACACCTGGAGGGCCCAAGTTTGCCTATGCCTGATCTAAGGCATCACCTATGTCCCTTATTGCCTCTTTTCAGTTATCTAAGAGTGATAGGTAAAAGGAGCCGACATGATGTAGTGGTTTGAGGGTTGCACTATGACTCTGAAGACCAGAGTTCGAATCCTTTCCCAGCCATGGAAAACCACTGGGTAGCCTTGAGCAAGTGACATACTCTCAGCCTCAGAGGATGGCAAAAAACCCCTCTCTGAATAAATTGTGCCAAGAAAACCCCACGATAGGTTCACATAAATTGGAAGCAAATTGGAGGCACACAGCAAGGTAACTGAAGTGGGGTTACGGTGATGAGAGTATCCTTTATTAAATGTAGGGTAGGCCGTCACCATTTCCAAAAGGACTTTCAGCATAACAAATATTGGCCCTTTACTATTCCTCTAATGACTTTAAACATAACAAATTCTATACGTCCTAGATCCTGGACCATGTAAAAGTATGAACAACAGGAGAAGAGCAACTAGAAGCCAAAGGGTGTGTCTAGTAGATTCCTTTCATTAGAACACTCTCTTATTACGAAACTTTCCTTTTCAAATTAGGTTTGATATACAGCTGGGGTAGGTGCTGTTGTTGTTTCTGTCCCAGAAATGCTATCTTCCCTCAATTGTGTAGAACCTGTTGGGTGATTTATTATCGATCGAGACGAACAAATACCAACCATTTATTTATAATTATGCGCCTTCCAACTCCCTGCCGAAGAACTCTAAAGTGGTTTGGCCTTATATACTGGTTTATGATCTATTATATTTCATGGACTCAGGGTCCTTCCACATAGCCATATAACCCAGAATATCAAGCCAAATAATTCACAATACCTGCTTCGAACTGGGTTACCTGAGGGCTCCTCCAGACAGGCCCTATATCCCAAGTTTTCTACTTAAACTGGATTATATGAGTCCTCACAGCCACATAATCTCGGATAAACATAAAATCTGGCATCAGATCCTAGGTTATAGGACCTGTCTGGAAGGGCCCAGAGTCACACTGCCATATAATCCAGTTTAAAAGCAGATGTGGGATTTTATTCAGTTGTGTGGAAAGGGTCTAAAATAAACCAGGACCCTTCCACGCAGCAATATAACCCAGAGTATCAAAGCAGAATAACCCACAATATCTGCTTTGAACTGGAATAATCTGAACCCTCACTGCCATATCCCAGTTCAAAGCGGATAATGTGGGATTATATTCAGCTGTGTGGAAGGGCCCTCAGTTCAAAGCAGATATTGTGGGTTATCTGCCTTGATATTCTGGGTTATGTGGCAGAAGAGGCCTAATTTTCATTGCAACGTCAACTTCCATCACTTTTGATTACATTGTATTATTCCGCACAGGCATATAACCCAGAATATAAATGCTGAAATTCTCACAATATCTGTTTTGAACTGGGTTAGCCGAGTTCACACTGCCATATATCCCAGTTCAAAGCAGGCAAAATGTGGGATTTTATTCAGCTGTGTAGGAGGGGCCTATGCAACACAATTCTTTGTTCCCGAGTTATAAATGTCATTTCCTAATTGGTTCTATCATAAAAAAGGGGGAAAGGTTTATTAAACTGCAAAAGCTTTGTTTCCGTGGTACTTCTTGCAGCACATTTTGCGATCGTTTTTCAATGAATATCTCAGAAGAGTCTCAACCAATTCAACATACTTTGTGGTAGTCACATAAACGAAGTTTCTGGAACAGGCCTGGGCAAACTTGGGCCTTTCAGGTGTTTTGGACTTCAACTCCCACAATTCCTCACAGCCTCAGGCCCCTTCCTTTGGAAGGGGCCTGAGGCTGTGAGGAATTGTGGGGAGTTGAAGTCCAAAACACCTGAAAGGCTCAAGTTTGCCCAGGCCTGTTCTGGAGGATAACTAGTTTCAAATGAAGTACCACTTGGGCCCTCCTTTCCACACAGCTGAATAAAATCCCATATTTTCAAAAGCAGATATTGTGAGATTTTGTGCCTTAATATTCTGGGTTATATGGCTGTGTGGAAGGGCCCTGATGCCCCTTCCACACAACTAAATAAAATTCCTCATTTTCCGGTTTGAACTGGGATATATAGAATCATAGAGTTGGAAGAGACCTCGTGGGCCATCCAGTCCAACCGTCTTCTGAGAAGCAGGGAGATCACATTCAAAGCACCCCCGACAGATGGCCACCTAGCCTCTGTTTAAAAGCCTCCAAAGGAGGAGCCTTCTCCACACTCCGCAGCAGAGAGTTCCACTGCTGAATATCTCTCAGTCAGGAAATTCTTCCTATTGTTCAGATGGAATCTCCTTTCTTGTAGTTTGAAGCCATTGTTCCGCGTCCTAGTCTTCAGGGCAGCTGAAAACAGGCTTGCTACCTCCTCCCTATGACTTCCTTTCACATATTTATACATCATGTCTCCTCTCAGCTTTCTCTTCTGAAAGGCTAAACATGCCCAGCTCTTTAAGCCGCTCCTCATAGGGCTTGTTGTCCAGACCCTTGATCATTTTAGTGACCCTCCTCTGGACACATTCCAGCTTGTCAGCATCTCCCATCAGTTGTGGCAGTGTGGACTCAAGACAACCCAGTTCAAAGCAGGTATTGTGGGATTTTCTACCTTGATATTCTGGGTTATATGACTGTGTGGAAGGGCCCACAATTAAGCAGGCAATGATAACTAATAGCTCACCCCTACTAAATTCAACCTGCTTTGAATCCAGGGAAAGTAAGCCAGCAAGCGCTCAAAATCCACCTAAAAATGAGCTAGGCCAAGAAGAGAGGCCCAGCGCATGCGCAACACATTTCCCTAGTGAGACCCTCCATCGGCGGGAAGGAAAGACGAGAAGGAATTCGACGCGTGCGCAGATGTTTTCCCTTGTCTTTCCTTCACTTCCCAGAATTCCTAACATTTGGTCACGCTGACTGGCGCTCTTGGGAACTGGAGTTCTAAGTCCTGTAGAACCACTACCTTCCTTGCGGGGTAAAGGGGGGGGGGGGAGAATGAGCCAAGGAGAAGTCAAGCGAGACAGAGAATTCTGAAAATGGAACGAGGGAAACTGACGCATGCGCAGCTAATTCCCCTAAACCGGGAGTGAGGGAGGCTGAGGAAAGGGAGTCTGGCGCATGCGCAGCTAATTCCACGAAATCGGGAATGGAGGCTGAGGAAAGGGTGTCCGGCGCATGCGCAGCTAGTTCCCCTAAACCGGGAGGGAGGCTGAGGAAAGGGAGTCCGGCGCATGCGCAGCTAGTTCCCCCTAAACCGGGAGGGAGGCTGAGGAAAGGGAGTTCGGCGCATGCGCAGCTAATTCCAAGTCGGGAATGAGGGAGGCTGAGAAAAGGGAGTTCGGCGCATGCGCAGCGAATCCCCCAAAGCCGGGAGTGAGGGAGGCTGAGGAAAGGGAGTTCGGCGCATGCGCAGCTAATCCCCCAAAGCCGGGAGTGAGGGAGGCTGAGGAAAGGGAGTTCGGCGCATGCGCAGCTAATTCCCCTAAACCGGGAATGTGGGAGGGTGAGGAGAGTCCGGCGCATGCGCAGATAATTCCCCTCAGCCGGGAATGAGGGTGAGGAAAGGGAGTTCGGCGCATGCGCGGATAATTCCCCTCGGCCGGGAATGAGGGAGGGTGAGGAAAGGGAGTCCGGCGCATGCGCAGATAATCCCCCTCAGCCGGGAATGAGGGGTGAGGAAAGGGAGTCCGGCGCATGCGCGGATAATTCCCCTCAGCCGGGAATGAGGGTGAGGAAAGGGTGTCCGCCGCATGCGCAACTGGCCTTCCTCTTCTCAGGAATTGTGGTAGTTGAAGTCCAAAACAAAGGCCTGGACGCCGAAGTTTGCCCACGCCTGGTTTAGATTAACTCCTAGGTATTTTGGCCGGTGGGCTTAAAGATAGAAAATGGAGGAGGAAAGAGATTGGGCCCGCGCATGCGCAACCCATTCCCGTTAGTCCCTCCATCTGCGGGGATGAGGGGAGTCCGAGGACAGGGACCTTGGCGCATGCGTACTCCGCGCTTCCTATTCCTTTTGACTACATTTCCCAGGTAACCCAACCCTTTGCCTTCCGCGCTTTGGCCTTCTGGGAGTTGAAGTCCTAAAGGTTGGCAGCCAATGGCGTTGGAGGAAAGGGGAAAGGAGGAGGAGGGGGCGGGGCCGAGCCTGAGGGGAAAGAACGCGGGAGAAGCGCGAGGAGGAGGAGGCGGAGGAGGAGGAGGAAACGGCGAGTCGGCCGCTGGGAGGCGCGCGCGGGGGATTGTGGGATCGCGGCGGTGAGGAAAAAAAAAAAGTGGAGCGCGAGCCATCGAAAGAGACACCCCCCCTCCCTCCCTCCTTCCTTCGAGAGAGAGAGAGAGAGGAGAAGAAGACTGGGGCAGGACGAAGGGGGCTCGAGCCCGGTGAGAGAGAGAGAGAGAGAGGGGGGGGTTGGCGGTGGTGGGGAGGGAACAGAGAGAGCGGGAGGGAGGGCCTGCGCCTCTGAGGGACTGAGGGGAGCTCTGTGTGTGTGTGTGTGTGAAGGAAGGGAGCTGCCGCCATTTTGGAGCTCCCTCTGGGAGACCCTCCCCCGGAATAGCGCCCCCTCCCCTCCAGGCGTGATCTTTGCCCTTCCCTTCCTTCCCCTCATCCTTCCTGTCAGTAGCCCTCCCTTTCCTTGATGTCTTTCCCTTTTTGTATATAATGGATGTAATAACAGGCAATCCCCCAAGTTACCTATCTTTGTAGCTTTGCTCTTAAGTTGGATTTGTATGTAGGTCGGAACAGGGACATTGTAGAAGTGTCACTCCAGCCAAATCTATAATCTATATACCAGGCCTGGGCAAAGTTGGGCCTACCAGGTGTTTTGGACTCCCAACTCCCAGCATTCCTAGCAGCCTCAGGCCCCTTCCTCAGGCCTACCAGGTGTTTTGGACTCCGACTCCCAGCATTCCTAGCAGCCTCAGGCCCCTTCCTCAGGCCTACCAGGTGTTTTGGACTCCGACTCCCAGCATTCCTAGCAGCCTCAGGCCCCTTCCTCAGGCCTACCAGGTGTTTTGCCTCAGGACTCCGACTCCCAGCATTCCTAGCAGCCTCAGGCCCCTTCCTCAGGCCTACCAGGTGTTTTGGACTCCAACTCCCAGCATTCCTAGCAGCCTCAGGCCCCTTCCTCGGGCCTACCAGGTGTTTTGGACTCCAACTCCCAGCATTCCTAGCAGCCTCAGGCCCCTTCCTCAGGCCTACCAGGTGTTTTGGACTCCAACTCCCAGCATTCCTAGCAGCCTCAGGCCCCATTCCTTAGGCCTACAGCAGGTGTTTTGGACTCCAACTCCCAGCATTCCTAGCAGCCTCAGGCCCCTTCCTCGGGCCTACCAGGTGTTTTGGACTCCAACTCCCAGCATTCCTAGCAGCCTCAGGCCCCTTCCTCAGGCCTACCAGATGTTTTGGACTCCCAACTCCCAGCATTCCTAGCAGCCTCAGGCCCCTTCCTCAGGCCTACCAGGTGTTTTGGACTCCGACTCCCAGCATTCCTAGCAGCCTCAGGCCCCTTCCTCAGGCCTACCAGGTGTTTTGGACTCCAACTCCCAGCATTCCTAGCAGCCTCAAGCCCCTTCCTCAGGCCTACCAGGTGTTTTGGACTCCCAACTCCCAGCATTCCTAGCAGCCTCAGGCCCCTTCCTCAGGCCTACCAGGTGTTTTGGACTCCAACTCCCAGCATTCCTAGCAGCCTCAGGCCCTTTCCTCAGGCCTACCAGGTGTTTTGGACTCCAACTCCCAGCATTCCTAGCAGCCTCAGGCCCCTTCCTTAGGCCTACCAGATGTTTTAGACTCCAACTCCCAGCATTCCTAGCCGCCTCAGGCCCCTTCATTAGGCCTACCAGATGTTTTAGACTCCAACTCCCAGCATTCCCAGCAGCCTCAGGCCCTTCCCTCAGGCCTACCAGATGTTTTGTACTCCAACTCCCAGCATTCCCTAGGAATGCTGGGAGTTGGAGTCCAAAACACCAGGTAGGCCCAACTTTGCCCAGGCCTGATCTATACAAATAAAATTGTAATGTTCGTTTGTGGGACTAACATAAACTCAAAAACCACTGGACGAATCGGCACCAAATTTGGACACAAGACACCTGTCAGGCCAACGAGTTACCGTGACTCATAAAAATTGAGAAAACACAGCAGAAGAGACTTAAAAAGTCAAAAAACAAAAAATTACATGACAACGCATGCACAAAGCCACATATATACACAAACACACATATAAATAAATATATACACAGACATATACACACACAAAACACATATGCACAGACTGGGCCACAGCAACGTGTGGTAGGGGATGGCTAGTAATGATAATAATTAATAATAATAATAAAAAAAACTTTATTTCTAACCCGCATCCATCTCTCCAGAGGGGACTCGGAGCGGCTTACATGGGGCCGTGCCTGAACAACACATCACAAAATATCAACAACATCGCAAAACAATAAACACAATAAAAGCAATAAACACAAAAAAATGCATCTGTGAAAACACAACAGCACATGTGAGTCTAAAACAGAAAGAACAGGGAGGGCCACATGAACATATAGAATGTTTAAAAACTCCGGGGAGATAACTGGAGTAGTGTCAAAACACAAAGGGTCACATAAAGGAAAAGGTCTCGCAGAAACGGGGGCATTTGGGGAGCCTAATCTCCGAAGGCCAGGTGGAGGAATGTTTGTTTATATTCATTCAGACACTCAATGCGACTCACAACACAACTTCAAATATATAAATAGTAAAACAGTATCAAACATTGTGTGGTCGAAAGATTTCATGGCCGGAATCACTGGGTTGCTGTGAGTTTTCGGGGCTTTATGGCCATGTTCCAGAAGCCCTATACACTTGAGGTCCAACCTGTTTTCGAGACCACATCTCTTCCTACGAATTGGCACAATCTCTGAGATTGACAGGGGAGGCCTTTCAGGGCTGTATGGCCATGTTTCAGAAGCCCTATACACTTCGGGTCCAACATATCTTTGTGACTATGAACTAGATCAACAGGGGAGGCCCTTCTCTCGGTCCCAACACTGTCTCAAGTGCAATTGGTGGGGATGAGAGAGAGGGCCTTCCCAGTGGTGGTTCCCTGGCTCTGGAATACCCTCCCAAAAGAGATTAGTTTAGCCCCTTTCTTCAATCCTTCCATTCCAACTTGAAAACACGGACGTTCAGACTAGGCTGAATGGGCCCATATTAAGCTGACACTTGGCACCTTGCGAATTGACAGAAGTTAATTTTATCTACTGCTGCTTTAAAATTGTATTATTTTGATTTTATGCTACATGTGTTGACGGATTGTTGTCACAATTTTATCTTATACTTTTGTACATACCTGTTGTATGTTATATGTGCACCCTGGAGTGCACCCTGAGTCCCTTCGGGGAGATGATGGTGGGATATAAATATTATTATCATTATTATTATTTGATGTTTCACCCACATCTATAGCAGGCATCCTCAGAGGTTGAGAGGTCTGTTGGAAACTAGGCAAGTGAGGTTTGTCTGTCTGTGAAATGTCCAGGGTGGGAGAAAGAACTCCAAACAAAGGATTCTCCCAGATAGCAACCATCCAGGCTTTGAAGCTGCAAGGCCATTCACTGCTAAATCAAGGTGGCCAATTGTAACATTCACACTTGCCTCCAACAGACAAGAGTTCTTTTTCCCAGCCTAGACATTATTCCACAGATATAAAAACCTCACTTGTCTAGTTTCCAACAGTTCCCTCAACCCCTGAGAATGCCTACCATATATGTGGATGAAACGTCAGGAGAGAATGCTCCTGGAACATGGCTATACAGCCTGGAAAACTCACAGCAACCAAGTATTAAACATCATTAAACATTATTAATATTAAAAACAAATCGGGTTAAAACCATAAAGCCACAGCACCCCCTTACTAGATCTTAGATATTAAGATCATTTTTTAATCATGTCAGAAGTAAATTTAGAATGTACTGCAAGTCGCTTCTGGTGTGAGAGAATTGGTCGTCTGCAAAGACGTTGCCCAGGGGATGCCCAAATCATCCTGTGGTAGACTTCTCTCGTGTCCCCGCATGGGAAGCTGGAGCTGGCAAACTAGAGTTCACCCTGTCTTGCGGATTCAAACCGCCAACATTCAGGTCAGCAGTTTAGTCGGCACAAGGGTTTAACCCATTGCGCTACTGCAGCTCCTTAATAGAATGATATAGGAACCTAGTTTGTGGCAGCCACAAAAACAACTAAGTTCCTGGAGTATCACAACTCCTTTCAAAGTACACAATTGAATAGAAATAACATTTTCAAACCAGGAACAGAACATTTTTTCAAGTTTTGTTACATAATGTAATAGTAATAGCAACAATAACAATATAATAATTTATATAATATATAATATAAGATTTGGATAGCATAGGGAAAGGTTAACACTATTGTGGTGTATGTTTTGCTCTCTGTGTCCCTGTTCAGAAGATTTCACCTCACTTAATGTCCCAGGGTCCTTTCAGTCAGGTCCTATAACACAGAATATCAAGGCAGAAAATTCCACAATATCTTCTTTGAACTGGGCTATCTGAGTCCACACTGACATATATTCCTGTTCATAGCAGAAAATGTGGGATTTTATTCAGCTGTGTGGAAGGGGCCCCTACGAAACTTGGCTTTTGAACAATTTGGCTTGTTGTGGAAAAAAGGATTTGTTTATGTATATATTTATATCCCACTTTTGCTCTCCATGCTGCGACTCAAAGCGGCTCACAATCAAACATTACTACTTAAAATATATAAATATACAAGAATAAAACAGTCTATCATTATATATTATTATATATTATCAGTAAGTAAAACTTTATTTCTATCCCACCCTATCTCCTATGGTGACTCAGGGCAGCTCACAGCAAAAAAAGAAAACATTCAATGCCATTTTAAAATAATTAAAAAATTGTAAAAATACAACAATAAATTAACAAAATTCCTATGAACAATACAGCACATTCAACAATCATACAAATCACAAAGGAAACAATAATAACCAATTAAAAGCAGTATCAATAAAAACAGGGTTTAAAGCCATGCCCATATTACATTCCTATTTCATAAGGCCGGATCTTTAACCATTCGCACCTCCATAAGCCTGGGTACAAAGGAAGGTTTTTATTTGCTTCCTAGAGGAGGACAACAATGTGGTTGTTCTTATCTCCTTTGGGAGGGAGTTCCAGAGGCTGGGGGGGGGGGCAAATGCAGAGAAGGCACTCTCTTGTCCCCACCACCCGGTTTGAGACGGGGGTGGGACTGAGAGGAGAGCCTCTCCTGATGAGGGCAGTTACCAGGTGGGTTAAAATGAGGAGAGGTGATTGGCAAGGTATTGTGGACCCGAACATTTAGGGCTTTAAAGTTAATGACCAACACTTTGAATTTTGGCCAGTAGCAAACTGGTTAGCCAGTGGAGTTGCCATTGCATGAGAGCTGTTCTTTCCCTGTTCGGTGCTCCCATTAATAACCAGTAGTATCATATTTAATATATTAGTACTATATTACAGTATTGCTATTATGTATTATTATATTGCATTATTTTATTATATTATAATATCGATATTATGTGGGTGTATAATATATTAGCATAGCACAATATTATTATTATTTATTATTATATTGTTATATTGTACTTTATTATTTTTCCGTCTTCCCAGGGTTAAAAGGGAAAGCACAAATCTGGGAAAATGGGATGGCTAGGCTTTCCACCTACAAGCCACAGTGGACCTCAACAAAAAGGATGGTTGACGCAAACTGAGGGCCAAAAGGAAATTTATTGGAACAATCAGCATAAAACTGATGGCTTAAGCTTGGTTAGTCGCAATGTCCAAAAAGGGATTTCAGCCCCGATGCGTCAAGTAACATCAAAGGCGGTACCTCTCGTCAAAGTCCAAAGGTGTCCTGTTGTCTCCTGGAGTGCAGGCAAACTGGGTCCTTTAGCACTCCCCAGAATCTCAGTCCTTGTTGAAGACGGGTCTTCCTGTTACTGGGAATCCTGGTTGGA
Source organism: Anolis apletophallus (assembly GCA_030556195.1). Lineage (NCBI taxonomy): Eukaryota > Metazoa > Chordata > Lepidosauria > Squamata > Anolidae > Anolis > Anolis apletophallus. The sequence goes on along the minus strand of JARBWK010000008.1, from coordinate 130,364,706 downwards.
AACGTAGATTAACCTAGCAGTAAAAACGGTTCCCTTTGGAGCCGTCTGCTCTAAGACTTGCTCTGTGTCCTGATGGTGCTGGAAGAGAGCGAGGCAAGCCGAGGGCCCCTTTATATAACCTCTCCAAAGGGGCGGACCCGAGGGTGGATCACCCAGAGACCCTGGGGCCACATGACAAGCCTAAAGGTCACATGACTTAAAACAACATGGCGACGGGGGGAAACTAACATCAAAAAACAGCCACATGGAAAGTACCCACAAAACAAATACTCAAGCCCCCTTGGGGCGGCACACTCCCCGTCTGGGCAAGGGTAGATTGCCTCAATGAGACCCATGGGCCACTGTGACCTGGGTGCGGCCTTATCTTTCAGTAGGACTACATCTCCTGTGCGTAGGTTAGGCTGGGAGTTCTGCCAGATCTTGCGTTGTTGTAGCTGACTCAAGTAGAGCGATTTCCACTTTTTCCAAAAGGCGTTGGCAAGCACTTGCACCTGCTTCCATTGTTGCTTGTGCGCTCCATCTGGAGCGGGTAAGGAGACATCTTTCCATCCTGGAGTCTTCTGTGTTAGAATGGAAGCTGGCGTCAACACTTGGAGATCCTCAGGATCGGAGCTGAGAGGAGTCAAAGGCCTGTTGTTGATTATGGCCGTTACCTCACCATATCAATCAATAACAAATAACAATGTGCATAACCAACAAACGTTGCAGAAATGCAAACACTTTAAACTATCTCTAAACTATATTTATGGGAAGAATCTGTCCAACAGGTGGCCTCTTCCCTGGCTGGAAGCTCTAGCCTCCACCTTGCAGCGAAGCCACGGCGTCAGACAAATCTGACTTCTGTCATTTCGAATGTCAGGCTCCGTGGTCCACATGCTGGACGTTGACGCTAGCTGACGAGAATATCGTCGTCCCTTCCTCTTGGGAAAACCATACATCATGGTTGGATGTTGGCAAGATCTTTGTCCCTTCGCGAGGCGCCACCTCCTTCGCACTCTCTGTGAGTTGCGGATGGTCAACTCTGGCTTGATCATCCGAGGCGTGATCCTTGCCTTGCGAAGACGAAACTTCCCTTGGCCGGCTAGCTGACACCTTCTTCTCTGAATGGAGCAAGCTGGTGGACTCAGCGTGGTCGATCGCGGAGGCTGGTGTCAGCCGCAGGAGATAAAGGCTTCCCTTTACTCTGTCTCCAGGATCTGTCCTTGGTGACTCTGTGAACTCGCACACCCTGAGGCTGTCTCACGCAGCTGGGTAGTGTTGGACATCGGATTGCAGTCAAAGCTTGAACTTTGGCAGAGCTCTGAAACACGGTCCAGGCAACTCTCCACTTGACTTGGTCGGTCGCTGGGACGGCTGTCTTTGTCAACTGAACCGGAAGAAGGGGAAAGGCTGCATTCTGTCGATGTACGCAGGCCCTACCACCGTCCAACCAAGAGGCGTCTTCTGAGCCAACGGAGCCCTTGGCGGTCCTATAACTTGTTCCTCTATGATGAAGAGGCTTGGGCAATTAGCCCCTATGAGGAGATGGATCCCCACATCCTTTTCAATATTCGGGATGCTCTGCTTCAAGTGTTTGAGGTGAGGATGTGCCTTGACTATTGCTTTGGTAGCAATTTGCCCCTTATCTCGAGGATGGATGTGCATTCCACGAGGTCAGGCAGCTCAAAACACCTCTGCTGGCCGCACGGAGATACAACAAAGTCTGTAGCCACTCTGCCCTTCCTGCGCTTACTTTCAAAGCAAGTGGACGCCTCGTAGTCCACAGTTCGGACTTCGGTGTCAAACATGCTGAAGAACTCTGGGTGGCCAAAGATGAGTCACTTTGGGCGTCGAGGGCCACGTAAACTCTCCTCTTCAACTCTGATCTGCCTTGAGGGTAGACCTCCGCGAGGCAGATGGGGTGACAGACACGGGGTCTGGTGCTTCCTTGATTCAGTTTGGTGCAGGCCACACTGGCTGACTGTGAATCCATGTGAGGCGTTTCGCCTCCCTCTGAGTCTCTCTTGGGTGACTGGCTCTTTACGCTGGAGCTTGCAGAAGAGCCCTCTGGGTTATGCATGGCCGTGCAGTGCTTCAGGCTGTTGCATTGCCGACACTTGACCTCAGCTTGACAGTCCCTGGAGAGGTGAGGCTCACGGCTGCAGCACTTGAAGCACACTCTGGCCTTTTTTACGATGTCTGTGCGTTCTTTGTATGGTTTGTTGGTGAACTCCCTACACTCTGCCAGGCTGTGTGGCTTTAGATGGATAGGGCAGGGTATGCTCCTGGCACTTGATGTTAGGTTAGGAGAACGTTGTTCTGTTTCGGTAGCCTTAACGGTGGCTGAGCGTTTTATCTCCCTAGGACGCTCTTTTAAGTCCTTGGGAAGTCCATCTGAGGGAGTTCCTTCGTACAGAGCTCGAGTTTCTGGGTCGTTCCTAGACTTGGCCAGCTCCTTTACAAATTCCGCTAGTTGGGAGAAGGGGGTAGGCTTGTTGATGTGTCCTCTTGTACTTCGCGACAATATCAGCCCAAGTTTCCCGCACCCTCCGGGGAGTTTGTCGAGGGACGACATTTTGGAAGGAACTTTGGTCCAGTGCGACAAGTCCAGGTATTTCGGGATGCTCTTTGGCTGCAAGCATTTGCTCCAGCAGGTCACTTAAGTCCCAAAAGAGCTTGCTATCTTTGGCTTTAAGGACGGGAACTTCTTCAGCCTGTCTTTCAGAGAGGCTTCCACCATGCAACCGGCCCCGTATCTGCAATAAAGTCGTTCCCAAGCTGTGTCGAGGGCTTTCGCTGGGTTCCTGACATTGGCAAAGATCCCTTTGACTTGTTGAGAGGACTCGGGCCAAGCCACTCAATGAGCAAGTTTATCTCCTCGCGAGGGGTCAAACGAAGGTCATCAGCGGCCATTTGGAAGGAGGTTGACCACCACGAGTAATCTTCTACGCGGTCCGAAAACCTTTGCACACCCTGATCTTTTAGACTTCTCCTGGGATGCCGTGGTGCCGGGATCTGTTGGGGACTGGACTGCCGGGCGGACCTGTGCGGCACTGTGTTGAGAAGGGGATTGAAGGGCCTGAATTGCCGGGCTGGTTCGTTGAGCTGATCGTCTGGGAGTTCTTGCAGGGTAGGTCTAGGTGGGACATTTGTCCCCGATGCAGACATGCGCGGTGCGGCAAGACGGCCATCCACCCTGGTCATGTCTTGGCGGACGGGAACGGCGGGTTTTGGATTTGCAGGCAGCTGGTCGTCTCCATCATCCCTTGCTTGTGTGACGCCTTCGAGCCAGGAGAACACAACGCTGGGCGGTTTTGGAACCTTCGTAGTGTCGTTTTCTCGATCCAGTGCCTCCAGCACGTCCCTCCGAAAGGCCCTGATTTGCTGCTTCCGACCAGAATTTAGCTTCTGCCGCCCGTTTAGACGCCTCCCGCCGACCTTTAGTGCATCAAGCTGAAGCTGGAGTTCCAGCGGTTGTTGTTTGATGCGCAGCTGCTCTTTCCGATTATGGCCTCTTCAGCTGCGACCACAGCTGCAGCCTGAGTCTGAAGTGCGATTTCCCTTACTTTAGCCCTTTCCGCTTCCAGGATGACCTGAACTGAGCTTGCCTGGCTCCGGGCTGAACGCGGCTTGAACTATGCAGCGACGGGACTTTGTGCGACGATTTGAGGCTGGAGGCACGAGTCATGTTTTGGCTCAAACTCCGCCTGGTGAGAGCAGCAGGTGCGTCTGAACGTTCGGGAATGTGAGGTCGGGTGGCAGAAAGCAAGGAGTCAAAATTCCACCGCACCACTCATTCTTCCTGGCCATGTCTCTGGCGAGTGCATCGACCTTCAGCTGCGCCTGGGGATTGTTCAGCTCCCTGAGCACCCGATGCAACTCGTTGGCCGCAATTGCCAATCGTTGATTGCTCCTTGAACTGTTCTTTAGTGGGCTCGTTGTAATTGCCACGTCTGGCGGCCAACTCGTCGATACGCTGCCAGCACTTTCCCACCACACGAGAGAAATCTGCTTCCTTTGGTGTGAGTTGCTCAGCGAACCTCTCCGTAGGGATGTCTGTCTCGGCTCGAGCGTAGACTGTAATCGTGGGTCTTGGGACGAACGTCTGATAAGGCATCTGCAGCATAAACCTTCGCTGGGGTGGCTGAGGCCTGGGCTTCCCCATCGTTCGCCGGAGCTTGGGGCCCTGCTTGATAGGCTGCGCTTAAGGAGCTCTCTTGATTTTCTGAAGTCTTGGCATTCTCAGATCCTCTGGCTGGAGTTCCGATAGAGCGTAGGGTCGACGTACTCCATCAGGCGTCGTAGAGAGCCCTTTACAGATCGTGCGCTGTACCGCGACGGTGTTGACATGCCTGGAGGTTATGTTGTGCAGTAGCTTTGGTGTGGGGACCACGCGCAACTTTAAGCCAATGGCAACCTTATTCACCTATAACCTGGCTTTTAAACATTTGAAAATGCAAGAGCCCTGCTTAAATTGCACCACCACTGAAAGAAGTATACTGGCGCTTCTTGCTATCCACTCTACGCAATGGCATGCACACTTTTAGGCATAAATGCTAGGCTAGCAATACAGTTTAGCATTCCATGAGCTAAGCTATGGCATGTAACTGTTGACATACAGTGCTTGAAGGCTGTCAAGCAGGGCCAGAGGTTTTTCTTTCTTCAGGCCTCTAAAGGGCCGCTGGTGCACAAACCCCTCCCCCCCGAGTGACTGTAGGCCCTTCAGGACCAAAGGCTCACCACAGCCCGACACAGGAGCAGAGGAAAACTACAAAACAAGATGGCGGCGGGCCAAAACTACAGCCAAGATGGCGACCGCCCTCTTTTTTGGCGCCAAACTGATCAACAGGAGAAACCTGACTGTTCTTTGGCGCCAAAACTCTTCAGCAGGAAAACCTGACTAACTTTTGGCTCCAAAACTCTTTGGCGCCAAACTGATCAACAGGAGAAACCTGACTGGCTCTTTGGCGCCAAAACTCTTCAGCAGGAAAACCTGACTTTCTTTCGGCTCCAAAACTCTTCAGCAGGAAAACCTGACTAACTTTTGGCTCCAAAACTCTTCAGCGGTAAGAAACCTGGCTTTCTTTGGCGCCAAAACTCTTCAGCAGGAAAACCTGACTAACTTTTGGCTCCAAACTCTTCAAAGGTAAGAAACCTGGCTTTCTTTGGCGCCAAAACTCTTCAGCAGGAAAACCTGAGGAAAACCGGCTGCCAAATGCGCTGAACGCAATGGGAAAATGGGATGGCTAGGCTTTCCACCTACAAGCCACAGTGGACCTCAACAAAAGGATGGTTGACGCAAACTGAGGGCCAAAAGGGAATTTATTGGAACAATCAGCATAAAACTGATGGCTTAAGCTTGGTTAGTCGCAATGTCCAAAAAGGGATTTCAGCCCCGATCGTCAAAAGTAACATCAAAAGGCGGTACCTCTCGTCAAAGTCAAAGGTGTCCTGTTGTCTCCTGGAGTGCAGGCAAACTGGGTCCTTTAGCACTCCCAGAATCTCAGTCCTTGTTGAAGACGGGTCTTCCTGTTACTGGGAATCCTGGTTGGAAACGTAGATTAACCTAGCAGTAAAAACGGTTCCCTTTTGGAGCCGTCTGCTCTAAGACTTGCTCTGTGTCCTGATGGTGCTGGAAGAGAGCGAGGCAAGCCGAGGCCCCCTTTATATAACCTCTCCAAAGGGGCGACCCGAGGTGGATCACCCATCGACCCTGGGGCCACATGACAAGCCTAAAGGTCACATGACTTAAAACAACATGGCGACGGGGGGAAACTAACATCAAAAAACAGCCACATGGAAAGTACCCACAAAACAAATACTCAAGCCCCCTTGGGGCGGCACAATTATTCTCTCGGCATTACTTCGCGAACGAAGATTCAGGAAGGACTCATCCGCGCTTTTACAAGCGTTGATGACTAAAAAGGCCAATCTGAGATAGGCAAGTTCGTTGCAGAAAGCGCAGCAGAAAGTCTCCTTGGGTGATGTTTTTCCAAAGACCCATTCGGCGTGTCTTCTCGAAAGAGGCCGCAGCATTGTGGATAGTGCTTCTCCATGCCTCCCGATGTGAGGCCAGGGTGGACCATTGTTGGTGATTATTATACTCTTTGGGGGACTTTAATATATATAATAATACACTATCAGTATATATACTATTAGTATTATATAATATAGTGTACTATATCATAAATGGGATTGGGAATAAAGCTTCAGCTGAGACACCTTTTCCCCATGATGACTCTTCCAGAAGTGAATTTCCCTTAGAGTTCAGATCTTGCTTACTTCCTGTTGTATTACCCCTGCTCTTAACTATGAGTCCTTTTGTAAACCAGATGTTTGTAACTCTGGGACTGCTTGTGTGTGTGTGTGTGTTTGTGTGTGTATGCCCACGGTGGGCCCAAAGTCACAAGGCTCTTGATGGTTTAATAATGTTTTTTGAAATTTTCTTTTGGAAAGATTTCTAGTGTAATGTCATATTTTATTTCCCATATGAATATGGTGCTATGGTGTTGTAAGTTGAAAACAAAACAAAACAAAATATAGGAGTTATTAAATATCAAAAGACACTTGGTGACTTGATTTTTATATCAGACATAGGCAAACATTGGCCCTCCAGGTGTTTGAACTTCTGGCTGTTAGGAATTCTGAGAGTTGAAGTTCAAAACATCTGGAGGGCCAAAGTTTGCCCATGCCTGATATATACATGTACTGTATATATACACACAGAGAGATTGCTCCAAAAGTTGCCATACATAGGGAAAATGTGAAATTGTAGCTACATTTATTAACAAAATAATATTCATTACAAAATTTTACAAAACCCTTCCAATTTAAGAATAGACACACACACACATAGAATATGTAATATAATGTAAAATATCCGAGTTTGCTACTTTTTCCTATGTATTATGACTTTTGGGACAATCCATATATATTATATGTGAATTAAGCACATAGACAGTAAGAAAAATAAAAAGATGCACTGCAAACTACATTACAACACTATATAAAAAGACGTTGTCTTGTATTCTTCTCTCAGCTGTGTGCAGGTTGTCAGGTGTGTTTTTCTGAAAAAGTGTTTTAAACTCCCCTTTAAATGCAAGTGGGCAGCTTTGCTAAATGGGATGTCAAAAGTGGTTGGAGAGGATGGTGGCACTAGCTCACTAACTAGAAAGGCAGAGGACCTGACATCCAATTTTAAAAATTATGCAGATCATAGGAAAAGATCAGTTTGATCAGAACTGAAATGTTATTGGCTGAACGGTTCACAAGCCAAGTGCTTTAAAAATATAGTGTTTTGTGGCATCATAATATGCTTAATTAAAAGGATACTCTAATTTTAACACATTTCCTTATAAAGTATGTGTTTTAATGCCTTTTAGTGCTTCTATACACACTTCTATACATTTTTGTTCAGTTTGATTAGCTGACAAAAGAATATCTTTTTATATGCAGGGCCTTGAATGCTAACTTCTCAATCTCTGAATGTTTGCTGTCCAATATCTAATGCCTTCCTATTCCTTCTAATTCTTTTCACACCCCAGAAGGAAAATTCCTTTCTCTTATACCTACTGAAACGCCCACTGATATTAATTCTGTTGCTTCTTATGTTGTGCAGAATAATTGCTATCTTAGCTAGTGATCTTCTCAAAAAAGTGACCTGGCTTAGAGTTTCAATATGCATCTAAAGTGCAGGTGAAAACATCTCGCCTTATTATATAACACTTTTTACTTACCCTTTTGTACACAACAGGAAGGTTAAAGTATGTTAATGGATAAACTGACCTCTGATTGACTGAGTACACACGGACCACTAATATTTCCTTGCTGGTTTTGTTTAACCCAAAGATCTTAGTTGCCTTTTCACAGATATGTCCCCAAAAGACCTGATCCCTCAGTCATCCCCCCCCCGATCCCCAATTATGTGGTTGTTACGTTCATTGATGGCTCCCATATTTCCTGCACTTTATTCATTTTGTACCATAACCTTTCCTCTAAGTGGCAGATAGCTGACTAATATTGAATTCAGCTTCACCACGTGCCGTGTGTGGTTTGTAATCGCCAAGGTACTTTTTGGTTAGCCTCATCTTGCTTGTGGATAGAAGCTGGTTGTTGTTCTCTGGGTCTGAGTTTGAATTTCTCCCTTCATGCTAACTTTCATTATGGTGTCTGTTTGAAAATGTGTGTGTGAGGGTGAGTGCTTGGACTGTCTTTGAATACTCGTATGTTTTCAGACTTTAGTGGGGGAGTTGCATAGACTGTTTCTTCATTTTTGGAGGTTGCTGCAGAACACTGGTGAGTGAGACTGATTTTGTGTTTGGATGTTGGAAAAGCAGGTGGATTTTGCTCTTACATACCAAGATTAGCTGCTTGGCATTTGCGGATCAAGAAGGGACTGTGACTGGTAAATTGTGGCTTTCTTGTGATACAGTTTCTGTGCTTTCTGAACTGTTTGGCTACCTGAAGTCCTAATTCTGTATTTCAACTTAATTTTTAAAATAAGTACTGAAGTGAGATCTTTTATTTTCCTTCAGAGTACTTTTCATGATTACTGTGGACCTAATGTGCCCTTGCTCTATTTGATAACTGAAATAAATGGAAAAAAGCACTGATTCATGAAAGTGATTGCTTCTCGGCCTTTTGGCTAAGATCAAGTAGATTCATGAAAGTGAGGTTTCAGGAATATTGAGCAGTGAAAAATTGCAAGTGGAATTTGTCATTGTAGCATCCACATTCCGAGAATGGGATGCTCTTTCTCTTTCTGTCTTTATTTATTTATTTATTTATTTATTTATTATTCGGATTTACTAGATCGCCCCTCCCCAAGGCTCGGGGCGGTTTCCAACACAATAAAATTACACAAACAGCCTAAAAACATCATAAAAACATTCCTAAAAACAATCACATATGTCATAAAACATCACATAGATCGGAATACGACCGATCTACAGACTCTTTGGGAAGAGTTATAAACTTAAGAATTGTGGGAGATTATTAATAGTGATGGAACCCCCATGGCACAATGAGTTAAACCCTTGTGCCGGCAGGACCGATGGCTTGAAGGTTGGGTTGCTGACGTGAAAGTTGCCGGTTCAAATCCAACCCAAGGAGAGCATGGATGAGCTCCTCTCAGCTTTATGCGGGGACATCAGAGAAGCCTCCCTCAAGAATGGTAAAAACATCAAAAAACATCTGGCTGTCCCCTGGGCAACCTCCTTGCAGGTGGCCAATTTTCTCACACCACAAGCGACTTGCAGTTTTTAAAGTCACTCCTGACACAGAAAAAAATAGTAATAAATCCATTGCTGTATGAGTTGCTTCTGGAAGTTTTAAAGCAGAACCTGAATGTCGACCTGTCAGGAAACCTTTGATTAGGTGTTTCTGCATAGCTGTGAGTTGGACTGATCCTTGAGGTCTCTTCCAACTCTGTAATTCTATGATTCTGTGAAACCATTATGAGAACAAGGGAGAGGTAGATGTAGACCCATTTCAGGCACATTTTCCACTCTGCAAGCTGGGACCTTTTAAGTTGGAGGTATAGACCCCAGAAACAACCCATTGTTGTCTCTCAATTCAGGAGAAAAAAAAGGAGATCCAACATAGTATATTCTCCCACTGAAGGCTGCAAACCATGGTGTGAAAAAAATATTGAAGATGCTCTACATTCTGAAGTATGAAATAGTCAGCCAAGATTTAATTCTTTGTGTTAAAAAAATAAATTGCACCCATCTCATTAGTATGCAAATTGGCTTTCATATTCAATAAATGATAAAATTGTATGTGTACTACTCATAAATTCTTTATTGATTAGTCAATTTTGACCATATCAAATCATACAGAATATACACATACATATAGTAAATGCCAATGTGAATACAAAACATACCTACATACCATTGTGCTAAACCCAGTCCTATCTACAAAACTTCTTGTTTAAAAGATTAAAATTAATTAATTACTTAGAATAAAAGTTGAGAGAGGGCAAGGGTAAGTAAAACTAGTGAATGTATGTGTACTAAAGAGGTAAAAGGTAAAGGCTTTCCCCTGACATTAAGTCCAGTCATGTCCGATTCTGGGGGTTGGTGCTCATCTTCAATTCTAAGCCAAAGAGCCGGCATTGTCTGTGAACACCTCCAAGGTCATGTGGCCGGCATGACTGCATGGAGCGCTGTTATCTTCCTGCCGGAGTGGTACCTATTGATCTACTCACATTTGCATGTTTTCGAACTGCTGGGGCTAACAGCGGGAGCTCATGCCGCTCCCCGTATTTGAACCTGTGATCTTTCGGTCAACAAGTTCAACAGCTCAGTGCTTTAACCCACTGCACCACCGGGGGCTCAGTGGTGTACTAAAGAATTGTTTTAAAATAAATTTCTTTATGATGTATTAACAGTAAATGTTTGATTTCTATGCTTATTTTGTATACCGGGGTCATGTTTTATAGTTTTTAGCTAAGAGTTTAATTTTTTCAGTTGTTTTATAGTGTGTTTTTATACTCTCTGTAAGCCGTCCTGAACCCTCGGGGAAAGTCGGCATACAAAACCAAATAAATAAATAAATAAAATGTATCTGGCAAAATGGCATTATGAGTGGGAAAAGTTGGTAAGAAGCCCTGATCTAGGACATTTCAATGGTATAACCACTTGCAGGGTTGGTTTGAGTTACTTAGAGTTGTAGTTCAACATATCAATTTGAGCACTAAGTTGGGGAAGGCTTTTAGCAAATGGATAACAAACAATTAAGGAGGACGTCAGAACTTCCAGCCAAATCACTTCTGCTTCTGTGACATAAAGGGTTAAACAGCAAGAAAATTCTGGCAGAGTTATGTGTTTAGTTCTAAACTCAGATCTAACTTCTCACTAATTGTTTCAACCACGCTATTGCTGGCTTTGTCTTACTGATTTCTTTGCCAATTGAGTGCACTGAACAAATGTAGTTGCTACCACTCAGCGCAAGGCAATTACGACAATATTGCAACAGAACCACATCAGGAGGGTGGAGTAAAGTTAATTTTAATATACCGTAGTGATGAAGTGGGGATGCGTAACAATCAACTTCAGATATCTGAGAATACAAGTCCTATTTGATTTGCTTTGATATGTATTGCACTCATCGAGTTAAATTAGCTTAATCCTGTTCATGCTTCCTTAGAAGACATCCTAGTGTCTTCATTGGTTCTTAATAACAGATAGATATGCATAGAATGGCAAACTACATTAGATCAACCTGCATGCCCTTGAAATCAATTGAATGTGCCAATTATGATTTAATTTCCACCAAAATCAAGAGGACATATGTCCAACTGACCTATACTAGAGTCATCTCTATACATTTTTAGGGAAAAGGCTATGTGCATTGCGATGACGTTTGATGGATGGAAAGTGCCCTAACTGGTCATGTGCTCCTGAATTTCAGTCTCTAGTGCAGAGTTGGGTAATTCAGGCCTGCCAAATGTTGCTGTCCTGCAAGTCCCATCAACCTTGCTGGCATAACCAATTGAAAGGGATTTGGTGAGTTGCAACATTGGTAATATTTGAAGACCTCAGTTGCCTGCTTGTACTGTGATGAAAATAATAGGCCATTACTGGACCCATGACTTTGAAGTGGTGGGTGAGGCCATCTGAACATGTCATTTTTTCATTGATAATTTGGAGAGCAAAATATTTTACTTTACTTATTATCATGTTCATACCTTCACTAAATATCCTTAGGTGAGTTTGTTTCATTCTTCTTTTTTCCTCCACCCCTTGATAGTAGTCTAGCAGCTTTCCTAGCTTAGAGCTGCGGATGGGAGGATGGAAAAGGTGATGCGTATGTGTGTTTTCTTTAGCTGTGGTCCACTAAAGATATACTCACATATATGCTGCTTCTTCTCCTTTTCATCAATATGTCTGTTAAGGGCAGGAAAAAAAGATTCCTTCTCTCTGCCTTCAGTCTTTCTTAACTCTGTCTTGATTACACTTGGGAAGACTTGAACATGTCACCGTCTTTCCTAGGAGAGCTGAAAATATGTCAGCTCAGAAAGGAGTTTTTGGTTAGAGCTTGCCCTATTGCAAGAGTTCAAGCTTCACAGTTAGTCATAGTTAAATCTAGGAGGTATACAGCTGCAACCTGCTTTGACAGCTTTGGCAGAAGAGGCCTAAAACTAATCCCACTGCTACATTTGGTGCATAAGGAAGTAATTGAAATTAGAGACTTGAAATTCCAACAAAGCTTCTCTTTTAGTATCTTTTGACAGGCAGCCGGGATTCCTTCCCCTTATTTATTTCCCACAGCAGGATTGATCTGGGCCAGGGGTAATGTATGCTTCTGTCACTGCTTGAACAAAGGGGTAAGTTCTTGTTGCACATGGGCCAGATAGGAGCGATTATGTCATCATAAATTAGCTCTTGTTTTACCAAATAACATGTTTTGCTAAGTTTCTGTAGCTGCATTACAAGGAAGTAACCTTAAATATGCAATTACTTGATCATGGCCAGAAAAAATGGGGTGTGTTTTTCAAGCTTGTTCTTCTTACAAACATGGTTCAGATATTACCATCCCTGTCAGTGCTTCTCAGCTAAGCCCATATAGATAACTGAGAAATATCTAGGAGTTGAGACACATACCCTTATTAAAATGGTGAACTGTTTGCTGGTTATTGTAATCTTTTCCAGAGGTTCTTTAGTCTAACACAAATGTGATTGTTGGCTTTGACAAGCACATTTCATGCAGGAGTGCTGGAGGTTTGGATTGTCTAACTTGGTGGGAAATGTGGACTTGACTTGCTTAAACTAGAAGAGACAGGTTTGTGTTTGCCCGTGATGAAATAATTTAGATCTTCACGTATATCAGAATACAGATAGCTGTCCCTTGCTGAGGGACTCTAGGATTATAGAGGCCAGAATTCTCACTCTGCTATCTCTTTTCTGGTCTCTTAGATTCAGAAAGCTAAGCATGCTGTGAATGTATCCACGGCATTAGGCTTCTTTCCCCTGGCGGGAGAAATCCTGCTGTCAAGGATATTAGCAATAGGGAGAATATTGGGGATTAGAAGGTGGGCCATTTTGACTCTCAGCTTTTTTCTCCAAGTTAGTTGGTAAACCGTGTAATTGCATAAGATGTGAGTTGATTAAATTAATCTATTAAGGATGGATAAGAATTGAGTGGGTAGAAAAATGGGAGAGAATAATAATGTTTAATATTATATGAATTACAGTAATGTGTTGGAGATTTGACAGTGAAGCTGGGGGCATTAGATTGAGAATGTAAAAAAAGATGTTGATTGGAATGGTGAGTGTGCCGGTAGAAGTGCATCTTTATTCAAGAGTCAACAAACTTGTATTTCTTTAAAATGTGCATTATGGAAACATAGCAGTTGGCGTTTGCAGTAATTTAGGGTTACATCTAGTGTACAAACAAGCACCTGTCTAATTGCAAGTGATGAGTAATGGGCCTACAGTTTTTGCCTGACCTTGCTCCAGAACAAGCAGGATAGCAACGGTGTTTAGTTTGGCTGGATGTAGGCGTTGTGTTCTGATTGTGTGTAGGGTTTATGTTCAAAGTCTCTTTATGTTGACCACAAGTAGCCAAACATTTTCCAGTCTCCTACCAACACTAGAGCTGGTGGGGGTCATTGGCAACAGCCCTGGTGATGCCTACTCACCTCTTCAGCATAGAAATTAAAATGAAGATTGTCTATTTTTCACATTCAAATACATTGATTGTTGAATAAGAATTGGCTCAATATTGACTTAAACTTGGTGAATAAGAATTGGCTCAATGCAAATAGAGTGGAATGGTTTGTAAACTGGAAAAAATTACAGTATACTATTATTTCAGGCTACCCCAGTCTCCCTTAACTGGTTAACCTACTCCTGTCTTTACAAATGGACACTGCAAATTCTGAACCTTGTTTGCAAGGCTACTTTGATTTTTCTTTTGAATTGTCTTTAAACTAAGAAACTGTTATGGTAAACCTTTAGGGTCATTAGGCGATTAGATTGGTGGCAAATATTCATAGTAGATCGCTTTCTTAGTATTATTGCTCTCTTCTGTGATTGCACACTGCCAAAAGAGTATAGCCCACAGTTAACCTTGTGTCGACTTCCAAAAGGCCCATGTAAAAAGTGTATGCAACTGGAACATATCCCAAAACACATAGAGATATGCATGTATGTAAGCATGAATCATATTGTACCTTTACATCCCATTTGTGAGCTTCTAAAAAGCATCTGTTTGGCTGCATTTGGTAAGAAGTGCCTTGACCTTAGTACATACTGGGTCAAATTCAACAAATATTTTCTTATCCTCCTAAAATGGATGTCTATTGGATCTTGTGAAAATGTTTTGAAATGTCTCTGTTCATTTCATGCGGCCTCATATTTGGCTTGTTTGGATATAGCCTACAATATGTTATAGTTTTTCTTCTAGGCTATCTTATATTATAGCTTACAAAACACATATTGGTCATAATTTTATTGCACCTCCAAATAAGGAGAGACGAATCCCTAAGGACATGACCTATTTCTACCTAAAGACTTGGAAAGCAGAAAGACATAATTTTACTTTGCTTCCTCTTTTTTGGGAGGTAAGATTTTTCTTATCTTTATAATTCCAGACCATTTCATTTTTCCTCAATGCAAGCATATGTTCTGCTCCCCGCATCACTTCAGTCACTGTGAAATGCTTCAGATATTGCTAAACACCATACTTGGCAAGATCTAAAACATAATCTCACATTCTACCTGCCTTCCTTCATCATCTTCTATTCAAACTACTTTTTTATTTTGGTTTTTGGTGTTTATGGAATGTAGGCTTTCTGGTTAGAGAACTTGACAGGTAGGTTGAGAGATATATGGTATTTTAAAGTCCATGGTATGGTCTTGGGCTCTAGGTTCTGCACATATTTCAACATGCTTGCATGCAGTTTGAGTATGAATTTGATATGTGCAAAAACTCCTTAGTTACAGTAAAATGATGGGAGGTGTACAGAGCACCATACTCTGTAAGGACAGTTGCATTTGTAGAAAAGGATTGAAAATGGATCAAATGTGGTGTCTGTGCTAATCAAATATACCTGTCCATATTTGTCCTATATCTTCTCATGGGTGTTCACTTCAGCCTTTCACATACAAACACACTCATTTCATCTCATAGCAAACGTTTCATCAGCTCTGGCTTTTATCAATTCCTCCTGTACCACAGACAGATTGTTAGCTGTGACTGCCTTGGTAAAAGTTCTGTTGAGAAGTTGTATCTTCCTCACCCAAAGTGGGTTTGCTGTTGTATTGACACAGCCGTTACTTTGGGTCATTTTTCAGTAATGTTTGGAGAGTGTCTCAAGACTTCTTTTAGACCTGAGTCTAGCTGCTTTCTGTGAAAGTTTAGCTGTGGAAGATGGAACGGGAATAGAGAAGAGCAAGAATAAGTGGGGGATTTTTCTTATCAGGAGCGACTTGAGAAACTGCAAGTCACTTCTGGTATGAGAGAATTGGTTGTCTGCAAGGACGTTGCCCAGGGGACACCTAGATGTTTTGATGTTTTACTATCCTTGTAGGAGGTTTCTCTCATGTCCCCGCATGGGGAGCTGGAGCTGATAGACGGAACTCATCTGCACTCTCCCTGGATTCGAACCTTCAACCTGTCGGTCTTTAGTCCTGCCAGCACAAGGGTTTAACCCACTGCGCCACCCGAGCTCCTGAGGCACCAGCATTTCGATGGCTAAAGACCTTGCAAAGTATAGTTCTTGTGAAGGGCAGTTACAGTGGTGTCAAATAAGTGGATAAGGACTCTGGAAACCAAAGTACAGAGCTCTGTAATAGGTATGATAATTAGGAAGAATAGTATAATAAAGACAAATGGTTCTATTCTGAGGATCAGAATGATGCTCACAAATGATATATAGCAAAATAGTATCTATGCTTGTGGAAATGGTCTGACGGGGTTACACTCCCCCTGAGGTGCAGGTCCGTAGCTTGGGGGTCCTCCTGGATTCTTAGCATAAGACCACTATCTTCAAAAAAATGGAATTTCCATGGGGCAGGCCGCCGCCCCCTCGTTAGCTAATATCTTTATGTCCTTCCTAGAAAAAGAATTCATATTTGGTCCTAACCATCATCGATTTTCATCTAATATTTGCTATTATTATCGTTTCATAGACGATATTTTTCTAGTGGCCAAAAAGGGTATACCCCACCAAGAATTTGTCTCCTGGATGAACAACTGGCATAACTCGATCTCATTTACCTTTTCCTTTGATGAAAATATGATTAACTTCTTAGACCTTACAGTCTCCAAAGCGGACGGTGCTTTAAGATCTAAAAACTACCGCAAACCTGTGAGTACGAATTCTTATCTACACTTTGATAGCCATCATCCCTTCAAACTCAAGTACAACCTTCCCTACACTCAATTTTTAAGAATCAAGAGGAACTCCTCAAGACAGGAAGATTATGACATGGAAGCAACACGCATGGAACAGGATTTCATCCAAAGAGGATACCCAAGACACATTGTGCAGAACGCGCGGATAAAAGCCAACAACAAAAACCGAAACTCCCTTTTGCAACCTGCTAATAGACAACCTTTAAACCGACTCGTCTGGCCCCTTACCCTAACTCCTCAAAATCGAACGTACACATCTATTATTAAAAAATACTGGCCACTCATTTCTGATATTAAGGGCCTGGAATCCCCCCCAATAATTGCGTACAAGTGTACGAGGAACTTAGGCCAAATCCTGACCCATGCCAATCACATCAGACCAGCGAAATCCAATCTTTCTCCGGGCAGCAGACCTTGTGGAAATTGCTCTGTTTGTTCAAACATATGTACTGATAAGTCTATTTTCAGTCCAGCCAAAAATCGTAATTTTCCTGTAAAATCATTCGCTACCTGCGCTTCCTCCGGGATAATTTACGCCATCACGTGCAGCTGCCCTAAAACCTACGAGGGTATGTCGATTAGAAAATTAAAACAAAGATTTATTGAGCATCGGAGCAAGATAAATAATAAAAGTACAGAAATCCCCTTCTATCAACACTGCATGGAAAAACATCATTCCCCTGCGTCTTTAAAACTCATGGTGCTGGAAAAGCCCTTCGTTCCTCCACATGGAAACCTCTCCCAGGTGCTCCGTCGGCTTGAAGTTTTATGGACAATTAAAATTAAATGCGAATTACCTTTTGGCCTAAATGAGCCGGTCAGCCTACACTCCCTTTTAATTTAATTTAAATAGGTGCGTTCACAGGTAAAATTACCTTTATGGTCACCTCGCCGGATTGAGACAAGATTATGCTAGGATCTCTTATACTATGGTATGCTTTAAATTGCGATTTCGCCTTTAATAATGTTACAATGCGGGTTATGTTTCTATTTGCTACAGTACTATGATTCTTTATATGTATATGTAATTTTTTCAGGACATGAACCTAAATATGGACATCTAGCCTTGACAAAGATTTACGAAACGGAATCTGTGGCCCCGATGTGTTTTCTATGACTTTCCGTCGGCTTGCCTTATCGGACTACCAGGAGCCAAAATTGGCGGCTCCGGTTCGTTTCGTCCTGCGGTATTGGATTACCTTGGCCTAGCGCCTGCCCTCTAACCATTTATTTCCATTTGGAACATTTATGTTTGTTCGGGACTCACGCGCTTATTTGCAAAATTGGGGAATGGACTAAAAGCGTCGTCCTGGCTGCGTCCCGGATATGGTCGAGTGGAATACAGCTATATAGCTTTGTATATGTTATACAGTGATTATGAATATTTGTGTTATAAATTGATTGACACTATTTGAATATAAGCGTTTGAATGTTCTTCAAACATCCAGGTCCTCCTGGATTCAACGTTGTCGCTTGATGCTCAGGTGTCAGCGGTGGCCGGGAGGGCCTTTGCACAACTCAAACTTGGGTGCCAGCTGTGACCATACCTCATGAAGTCTGATTTGGACAGGGTGGTCTGCGCCTTGGTTACATCCGTATTGGACTATTGCAGTGTGCTCTACGTGGGGCTGCCCTTGAAGACGGCACAGAAATTACAACTGGTACAACGGGCGGCAGCCAGGCTCCTTACTGGAGCAAACTACAACACCCCTATTAAACACCCCTATTAAAACAGCTTAATTGGCTGCTGATGAGTTGCCAAGCCAAATTCAAGGTGCAGGTAGTGACTAGTCCTGGTTGATCCATGGTTCTAAATGTTTCAAAAGTACTTACAAAACAAAAGTTCTGGTGGTGAACATTTCAGAACTCTATCAAAATTTCATTATTATTTCATTATTGGCAATTTTTAAGACAGAACCAATTAGGAACTGCCATTTATAATGAAATTTTGAAAGTTTTGTTAGAGTTCTGAAATGTTCACTACCAACACTTTTGTTTTGTAAGTACTTTTGAAGCATTTAAAACCATGGATCAACCAAGCCTAGTAGTGACCTATAAAGCCTTAAACGGTTTGGGCCCCGCCTATATTCACGAGCACATCTCCATCTATGAATCGGTGCGAACTCTAAGATCCTCCAGGGAGGCCCTCCTCTTGCTTCTACCTCCATCACAACCATGGTTGGTGGGGATGAGAGGGCCTTCTTGGTGGTGGCTCTCTGCCTCTGGAACACCCTTCCCAGGGAATAAGACAGGCCCCATCCCTACCATCTTTTTGTAAGAGTTTGAAGACTTGGTCGTTTCAACAAATCTTCGAGAGTGACCAGTGCTAGCTCAGCCCAGACACTGTCCGGACATGACCTTGCCCCCCTATATATTACCCTGGCCATTCTCCTAATAGGCCCCTGGAAATAGCCCACCCCCGCTACTGTTGCTTACCTATTATAGTACTGTACCTAAATGCCGGTCCCATCTTATTTCAATTTGTATCAGTCTTGACCCGGCCTTTTTAATTTTCCTGACCCATTCTTTTTTCATGCCCTAACAAATAGACATGAAGAGCAGGCAAGATTTTTTTTCTTTTAATATATATGTGTTGTTGGGTAATTCTATGCTTATGTTGCTGTTACTGTTATTTTCTGTTCATGTTGTGACTCTGTATGTTTTGATGTTGTTACTTGGAAATCTCCCTGAGTTCTCCTGGGGAGATAAAGCGGTATATAAATAATAATTATTATTTATAATAATAATAATAATAATTTGAAATGACTATACTAGCAGTGAGCCTGGGATGTTGATCCTAGCACATGCCTTGAAATCTTTATTTCTTTACTTACTTACGACATTTCTACCCCACTTTTCTCCAAACCGGAGGTGACTCAAGACAGCCCTTTGGGTCCTTCCAGACAGACCCAGTATCCCAGGATCTGATCCCAGGTTTTATTTTTATCCAGGATTATCTGGCAGTGCAGACTCTCATATAATCCAGTTTAAAGCAGACAACCTGGAATTAGATCCTGGGATAGAGGGCTTGTCTGGAAGGGCCCTTTGCCAGTAATGAAATTGGAGTCTTGCAATGGGAGGCCTTTCCTTGCTGTCCTATGACATAGGTCATGTGCATCAAAATCCATAATCTTGAATATACTTATCAATTAGGCTGTTTAGGTTAGTTATTTTTGCCCCACTTTTTGTGAATGTTTCTAAGGCTAACAAAATTAGTCATATAAAAACAGATTTTTTAAAAAAAGTATGTTAGAAGAAGATAACCATGAAGCCAGTGAGCTGTTAAAGCAAACAACTAAAAAGGGGGCACTCTCATAGTAAGAAGCAATGAAATACTGTTGAAAGACTACAGGAACAGAATGAATTTCCCTTAATGCTTAAAAATAGTACAGAAAATGACAGGTGGCCATGCTTAGGATGAGATTTCAACAATAAACATAAGAGTGGACAAAGAGCAGACCATGAGTTATATGAGGCTCCTAGGGCTATTTTTGTGACCTCTCCAAAATTTGTTATATACTATAGGGAGCCTAGAAAGATTTTTCCTACATTCCTCTGCCAGAATTTTTTCAATCCTGAAGAGGATTGATTCACTTTCAGTAGTGCATGGTTAGAGTCTTGGCTGGGGAAGGAGATAGCTAGCATCTGCTAGCTTTCCTATAGCTGTAGCCATAGTCTCTGGAATTCAAGGAACAGGCAGCAAGGCCAACGGGCATTTACATGAGTTTTACTAGGGGAGTTTGAGGGATAGACCTGGTATTCTGTTTCAATACTTACCTAAGACTATTGAATATGAATGGTGAAAGAGCTGCTGTAGTTACCAGCAACATCTGTACTATGTTGTGTTTTTGTTTGAGATTTTGGGTAACTGCACCTATAACTAATACAAGCTTGAGGCCCTTTGGAAGAGGAGATCTAGTAACCTCGAGCCCATATATCTGTTCTTCTATTGAAGAGCATGATGTTTTTTTGAATGGAGCAGACTGTCCTGGATGAGGAATACACAAGGGATGCATCTGAGGAGGAGGTAATTTCCCAAACACAAGGGGTTGGTATTTGGAGATACACAAAAGGATAGGGAATCATTCTGAATTTGGGGCTACAGAATTGATTTGAAGCTCTTATTAGTGATGAGGAAAAATAAGAAAGCAACAGTTCTAGTCTCCAGAGCATGCTCAAGTGATCTTGGGAGATTCACCATGGCCCTTGCAAATCCTCAGAGGAGACATATGGTAAGGGACTACCTGCTGAGGGCAACAGAAGCAATGGTTTGCAGGCCTGATAGGATGTCCTGACAGCTTCACTGTCCTTGTAACACAGAATCTGACAAGACTTGTCAAGCCTATTGACCATTACCCTTACTTTTCACCCACATGGGAAGGCTTCAGAATATCATAAGGGATTATGATGCTCTGGATAGAAAGCTGAAGGACCATGATGCACATACTATCATTTTTATCTCCTTCCAGTTGAAGGACACAGCCCAAAAAGGGACAAAAAGTGGGAATGAACGACTGACCCCACAGATAGTACTGTCAAGAACAATTTGGCTTATTAGACCACTGTCTGTGGTTTCATGAAGCTAGACTGCTGACAAGTGATGGATTGCATCTCACTGCAGTTAATAGGAACATTTTTCTTAGGCATTTCACAAACCTGATCAGGATGGCTTTAAATTTATTTAATTATTTATGACATTTCTACCCCACCTTTCTCAACCCCAGAGGGGACTCAAGGCGGCTTTACATATAGGCAATTATTCAATGCTTTGAAACAATGTACAATTAAAATAAACATTTTAAAATAGAATTATAAAATACATTAAAACACATAAAACAATACCTTCACTATTAATCATGCCATCCACAATCATAGTCCGGGCCGTTCCAATAGTCATTGCACATAATTCCATATTTATCTATTTCACACGTTCTCCAAAAGCTTGATCACAAAGCCACATTTTCACTTAGTTACGGAAGGTCAGGAGAGAAGGGGCTGATCTAATATCCATTGGGAGGGAATTCCACAACCGAGAGGCCACCACTGAGAAGGTGTTGTCTTTCGTCCCTGCCAGTTGTGCCGGCGAAAGAGGCAAGACTGAGAGCAGGGCCTCCCCAGACAACCTTAAACTCCGAGATGGTTCATAGGGGGTAAATTTATCCTAGCAATTACTACATTCAGCATGACATCAGGAAAGATTATAGAAGTTAGGCTGGGGTTTTTGTGTTCACAACGAGTGGCCCAGATCCACTGTTTATGCCTGGGATACTTCATAAGAGCTGCAGTTGCGTATTTTTGTATTTCCTTAGTCATTCTTCATTTCCCAGCAGTATCCTTCTATAGCTTTGAATTCTGTACAAGTCCTAGTATAGGCCATGGATTTGTACCTGATGGCTCTTTGAGCTTATTGTGACTGAGAGCCTATCATACGATTCCTCTCTCCCACCTCATTTGAACCTTGATTATTCCACTTCCGTAGCCACACATGCTAGCTATTTTGGCCTACCACTTTCAAAGGGTTACAAAGAACTCATTAGAGAATTGTGAACATTTGGCCAAGCTTCAGTGAAATTGTGCAAGTAGCCTCGGTTGACCCTGCTTGGGGGTAGAAGATGATCTGGGCTGCACTCTGCTGTCATGAGTGAATATGAGAATGAGTGAATGTAATAAGAATGTGTCCTGGAGATATTTGTGGCATTCATACATCATAACGCATGTGGTAGAACACAAATGAGAAATTCAAAGAACAATTTAGCAAGATGGAGGGCAACTAAGAACTATGAATCATTGCCTTTTGATTAAGCTTAGATGTACTGTATGGGTACTGTTGATCAGGTATGCAGTGACCTGCTCACACAAAATAAATTCACACACAGGTGTCTTCCAAGGAAAAGAAAAGAAAACCAACAGAAGTCTCATGGTGATGAGTGAGTGGCAACGTGGGCAAGACGGTGAAATTGCAATCCCCTAGCCACAGACTGGCACATGGGCAGTGGATATGGATTTATGCCTCAAGGTTCAAGGCAGTTGAGCAGTCTCTAGCAGCTATATCCATGACTAGGCAGACCTGTTTAGGGTCCACTCTGCTCACCCTATATGAGGAGGGGTTAGAAAAGGTTATCTAAACATAGTCTGTCTGGCTTATCCCTGACTGGACTGCTGCATCCAGAGGGGTCAAAAAAGACAAATGAATTTTGGAACATAGAACAAACAGACGCTGTTGGATAACAGATAATGAACACCTGAACACAGGACTACTATAATGGCGAGGGAGTTGATTCGCTTTAACATGGATATAGCAGTACTCCAAGAGACCCGAAGAACAGGAGAGGGACTGCAGATGGACGAAAAAGGAGGCTACACCTTCTGGAAGGGACTGCCTGAACAAGAACAAAAATACATGGAGTTGGTTTTGCTATCACAAATGACCTGGTGAAGCATCTGTCTGAAGCACCCATTGATATTAACGAATGACTCTAAACCCTCCAAATTAATCTTGGCAAAAACCAGCAGGCAACTATCATAAGATGCTGACGAAGACATCAAGGAATTTATTTTACTGTCCACTTACCATCCTATCTGAGATACCTAAGGAGGACAAAATCATCCTCCTGGGTGATTTTAATGCAAGAATTTGGTGAGATTTGGACCTGTGGCCAGAAACCATAGTACTAACTGGAGGTCAGCTGTTGCCAACAATGCTGTGGATTTTGAAGGAGCATGAAGGGAGAAACGTGCCAAGATGAAGGTATGTCAAGCCAACCCTTGTCGGGACTGCTTTTCATCTGGAAATCAATGTCCTCACTGAGACCTCCAGAATATGTCTGTACAGTCACCTATGGACCCACTGCCAAGATTCTATACTTGGAAGGCAATCATACTCGGCCTATGATGATGGATACTGTGCTTTTCTCATATTCTCATCCTTCCCACTCATAAAGTGAGTAGTAGTGGATAGATTAGTTTATTCATTAGTCCTCTGACCATATCAACAATAAAAGACAAAAGACCAGTATATAAATGCACACATCCCAATCCTAACACTCCTCTATTAGCTATTACATATCAGCACCCAAAACTTGATTAAATAATATGTTTGGTAAAATCGGATTAAGTTAAATTACAAAATGATTTTAAATAAGTTCATCACCGTGACAAGGGACCTTGTTTTGTGAGAGAAAGATCTCTCAGGTGGGCAGTTTTTATAATAAACTAGCTGAACCCGGCACGCGTTGCTGTGCCCTTTTAGGAGATGTGTGGAAGTGTGGGTATGTAAGGGTTGGAAATGATTTGACAATGTGTTTTGTGTGTGTATTTATGTGTATGTTTGTGTGTGTGTTTGTATGTGTGTGTGTGTGTATGTGTGTGTGTGTGTGTGTGTGTGTATGTGTGTGTATGTGTGTGTGTATGTATTTGTGTGTGTATGTGTATGGATGTGTGTGTGTGTATGTTTGTGTGTGTGGCTGTGTATGTGGGTGTATGTATGTTTGTGTATGTATCTGTCTGTGTGTCTGTGTATGTATGTGTGTGTTTATGTGTATGTATGTGTGTGTGTGTACACTCCCCCTCTGTCTGTTTCCCCCGTTTTCTCTCCCCTCCCTCCCTCTCTGTTTCACTTCCCCCTCTCTCTGCCCCTACTCTCTCGCTGTCTGATTCCCCCTTCTCTTTCCCCCTTTCTCTCTGTGTCACTCCCCCTCTCTCCCTCCCCCGTCTCTCTCTGTCTCACTCCCCCTCTCTCAGGCCTCCCCTCTGTCTCTCTCATTCCCTCTCTGTCTCCCAATAAGGGGCGGGTCGCGACAACGCTGGCCATGCGCTGGTAGGGGGGAGGCAGGCCCGAGATCGGCGATCCCCTCCGCCTGTCCCCGCGGTTGCAGCGGCTGCAGGTGAAGCAAGGTAAGCCCAGGAGCTTACCTTCTTTCAGGTGCGGCCGCTGGAACCGCGGGGGACACGGCGGAGGGCGGATCGCTGATCTCCGGGCCTGCCTGCCGCGCATGGCCAGCATCGTACGCGGCCCGCCCCTTATTGGCTGTGCTGGGTGTGCTGGGAAGTCCCGCCTTCGACTACACTTCCCAGAAGGCCCCGCATGGCCACTTCCGGTTTATGCAGAGGTTTCTGGGAAGTGTAGTGCGGCGCCCCAGAGCTGCTCTGGGACCGGGCACGGGCGGGGATGGCGAGGAGGCAGTTAGGGCGCCGCCGGTGTGGCTGCGATGGTCCTGGTGAGTGGGGAGAGTGGGTGACGGGATGGGTTGGGAGGGGGGTCGGAGGCGCTGCGCGATTGCTCTCCCTCTTTCCAGCGCCGCGCCAGCGCAGAACGGGAGGCAATGGGGGTTTTGGGGGCTGTTTTTTGGGGGTTGAAAGGTAGGGAGGTGGGTTTTTTTGTGCTATGTATGTACCTCGTGGTCTGGGGGAATGTGTTTCGTGGGATTTGTGTTAGTGGGGCGTATAGTTTGGCCGTGCATAACGGACATCCCATGACCACTCGATTTTTATATATATAGATTTTGCTATGCAGCTGACTAAGTTTCAATTCTCTCCATAAAGAAAATAGCATAGTTTGGTATTTAGATTCCAGTTGGTTGTTCTAACCAGAAGTGGCTGTAAATATTGAGTTCTCACAATATATTAACTGCAATCAAACAAAATATGGATAATGTCTTCTATGACTGAAGCTCCACAGATGTAGGGTTTTAATGATAAGGCTTTTTTATTTTAAAAAATCGTCCTGTTCTTACCGGAGTAGAATTCTTGAATTTAGATTTTGCTATCGGGAATCTTTTTCAAATCACAACTTCTTTTATCAATTAAAAATATCTCTCTAGGCCCTGTGGTTGTGAAAGTCTTTTGAAAAACATACAGGCAATGTCCATTATGTTATTAGTAGAACTTTTTTGTTTATGTAGTAGTTGTTCCTCTCGTGGCCTCCAGCTGTGCTCCGCACTTAGGCTACCCTCTTGCCACTGTACTAATGCTTAGCAATCAAAACAAAAATATCCAAAGGTTTGGTTCAAAATCAAACATTCAAATGGAGCATGATGAACAAACTTTCATCATAAGTGCTCTTTATTTGTGTGACTTACTTTTGAGCCATCTTTTGGTTCCTAGTATTTATAGCCCTAAGCATAGTATGTAGACTTTGGATGGTTGTGCAGATAAAAATGTTAGGAAATGTCTTTTTTGCCTTGAGGCTTAATGATATTATGTCATATCTAAATCAAAGAAATGGCATGGTATATTTCAATAAATCTGTCATCAGAAGCCACAAAGCTACTATGTAGGGTTTAGAGTCTGTCTATCAAACCTCGGGTTAATTTCTCAATCATTTGCCACCAAAACTGGAAGTAAGGTTGTTTTTTATAACATAATCTTGGCCAACAGTTTATTTGTATAAGGTCTATAACATTGCTATATAAGTCAGAAGGTCATTTGTCAAACCTCTTTATGTCAGCCACATCCAGAAGCTGATTTCAAGGCTCTGTCTTGTGAAATTAAAACAGAGCTTTCTCTGTGGTGGCCCCTCAGATTCACATTTCTTTGATCAGTTTGCTTAATGCCAGCAGTGAACAATTTTGTTTTCCTGGGGTTTCAGTGATTGTCAACCTGGCTTTGAAAATCAGTGATCTTGGCTTCTGTTATCTTGTTACTGGCTTTGTGGTTTTTGTTAAAATGTGTTGTAAGCCACTTGGGAAATTGGATTAAAAAACAGTTAAAGTAACCCACCCTTGTAATGGTGTTCGCAATCTTGTAATAAGGACAGATATTAATTTGGGGGCTAAGCATCTACTTAAAAGAACTAGAGTGTTGTTACTCGTTGTTCTGAAATCTAGAAACTAATTCAGTTAGTTGATAATAATTTCTGTAGAAACCGTGGCATTCATTTTTTGCTTTCTGGGTTTTGTAGACCATGAAACCCCATTGCACAGGGAAAAGGGTTGTGAAATGTACAACATCAGTATTATTTACCATAAATGAAAAAATTACCAACAAAATAGTGCTTTGTATTATTATGGCCCTGCAGAATTAGATTTGTTTCCCTAGTCACCATATTTAAAGAAATAATCATGTTAAGACTGCATCCGTATGCAGAGGGATTCCCTTTGCATATTATTTATCATGTACGGTAATTCTTTATAAGATTGACTAAGGAGAAGTTAATATATTTGTCTAATACTGGTAATTAAGTTTAAAAAACATATATTGCTATTTGGTTTTTAAAAAATTGTGCTGGAGTAGCCAGTTCTATGATGGCTACTCAAACATTTGGGTGGAACTTTTCTGCGTTTATTTGGTGATCTGTAAAGACAATATGCTAACCTAAATGCCTTAAAGACACCAGATCCTTTCTGTTCTTAGAAGTCAAGTATCTGATGCAATATATACTGCTTAACTCAAATGAGTTTCTTTTTATTTGAACAAGTGGTGAAACATATTGGCCTGTGCCACCACCTGTTCTAAGGCTAGCTAATTGTTAGCCCAAGATGGGGTAGAAATGTGCGAACCTCCATATGTTGAAAAATTGCAGCAATTCTATATTATCAGCTCTGCTAAATAGAGTTGTTGAAGTTGCTGTCCAGCAACATATGATAGGCCACACAATTGGTACTTTTGGCTTTAAATCATATAAAGCAGTTGGTAGTGGATGTAATGGGATCAATTCTTGCAGGTAATCTGGCATAATTGAAAAGAAAAAGCAGTATCATAGTGCTACCTTGCCCAGTAGTTCTTACCTGGCTATGCAGTACTGGGATCAGATTAAGAAGATAGATGTGAGCTTATTTTTAAATTAGGATCTTATCTAGAGCAGAGTTTGGTGTCCCAAGTGTTCCTCCATTACCAGTCTCTCAAACACTGTAGCTGCTAAACTCTAATGTAGGAATAAAGATGAAGCGAACCTACACTACACTGGTTTGCATTATTTGTTCTCATTTTAGTCTAAAGTATTTTAGTTTTAAAACCTAACCTTATATGACTGGTCTGATTTGATTTCTCAGCACTTTGCATGGCTACAAAAGATAAAGCTAGCTCTTCCTTTTTCTCTTTGCCTAGGCTTTTCTGCTCTCTATTCCAAAGCTGAAGAGTGTTTCCATATCCTCAGGGTGGGATTGTTCTTCGATTTTTCAACATTCTTTTTTCCAAATGAATGGAGCAGGATTAACCAGGCTGTTCCATTGAGATTTAAAATCAGAAAACAGAAGTCACAAAAAGACACTTCTCAGAATAATGACTTCTACTATGCTTGATTCTAGGTGAGGGAGATAATGGGTTTGGTCCACCTTAACTTAGTCACACCTAAGTATTATTGAATCAGTGGTAGTTTCAATGGGGTTACTTTACATTTTCTGTACAGCAAGTCATTTGTAATTCCAAAATAGATATATAACAGAAACTTTGGAAGTATAGTCAAATTTTCGCATCTCAGCAGATGTTTACAGTTCAAAATATGAACAGACAAATAAATACAACATTTTTTACAGCGTACTTAGATAAAATGGAAGGTGATTTAAAATCAGTGTTTGAGATATCAGATGTCACATGTCATTATTTGTTTTCAATTATACTAAAAACCAGTAACACATTTGTGCCATTTGTTGTTATTAACTGACATCAAGTAAACTTTGACTTATGGTGACTCCATAAATGAGAGACCTCCAAGTCATTTTGTTACTAACAGCCCTGCCTAGGTCTTTCAAGCTCAAGGCCATGATGTCTTTGCTTGTGTCTATACTTGAGTTATGCAGTTGTCATCATTTCATAGTGTCTTCTACCTTGCTAGTAATAATGTATTTTCTCATGAGCCATATCTTCTCAAGTTGTGTCTTAAGAATTACAATCTTGACTCAAACACCTTGGCTTCAAGGAAAAGTTCAGGCTTGATTCACTCTTGGATCCATTTATTTGCCTTTTTGATAATCCAGGGTATCTGCAGAATTCTCCTGCAGCACACAAGTTGGTTCATATTCACATTGTTTTCTATAAACTTGCCAAGAACTGAGAACTAATGGTTTGTGGCCTAGCCCTGGTCCACAGACCACCATTTGAATAGGACTATAGCTTTCTTTGCTTAGTTCTCTATGCTTGGTAGCTTCATTGCAGTATTTTGATATGGATAAAATAACTCGTGCCCACATCTGCTGGGTTTCATTCTCTTGCTACCATTTGGAAGAGCTGAGTGGATGGTGGAAGAGCCTCTAAGAAGAACTTGCACTTTTAATTGCTGGAGCTTAAATTCCGTTAATTAGTAGCAGCCTCTTTCATGCCTTGTTAAACAGGGGCTGTGTTAATTGGATTACAAGTTAATGAAGGAATTGGTTTATATCCATGCATATAGCCATAATAGTGTGTGTGATGGTGGGGAAATCAGTAAAGTACAGGAATACTTTTGAGCCTGGAGGCATAAAAGAAAGTAGATTGGACAACATTGTCCTATCTTCAGTACCCTTTGTCACATAGAACCTAACCTATTAAAATTAGGGAAAAAGCAATGTGACAGTATTAGCCTGGCAGGGCATAACCATAGAAATAACACTTGGTGAAGAGTCTTTTTCATATTAAACCCAAGGGTCTATCCTTGCAAAAATTTCAATCATCAAAGGTTTGGTCACCCCCCTAGGGTTTAGTATGCCCTGTGTTTCAAATAAAATGGAGCTAACAAAAAAAGCAAACAAAAATCAGTATGTATGGAGGGTTTTTCTGAAATCTCTTTAAGACCTAAATTGTATAAAACGTAGTTTAATCTTTCACTCTTCCACTCAGCCCATGCTTCTAATCTCCTCTGTGGGCTTGGCTTACAGGGGGATTTCTTTTGAAAATCGCTAGGGATTTTCCAAAACTGTTAAGTAAATTTTTGCACAAAGAGGTATGTTTTTAAAAGGGAATAATTTTTATTTTTATTTTTAAGCAAGTTGATGATAAAGAGAGAATTAGGTGAGCAAATCTGGTTTGTACGATTACTACAAGGCTTGTGCACAAGCTGCTTTTGCTTTCTGAGGTGAAGTGGAGTCAGATTTAGCCTTCTGGACCTATTACATTACGGATACAGTAAAATTACCTTTTAGGTAAAATCCTGAGCACTCACCTATATAGGGTCCTGACAGAAAAGTTAAGCAGAAATAAGTTGACACTTTTTGGTAAATAAATATTCACCCCTATTGCTGTAAGATGTCCTTTGCTTCCTAATGTCACTGAAGAAGTTGAATGGAGTATCTTTATTTGCTGCCACTGCCACATGATTGCAGATTAAATACTTCTGTTTCTGAAAGGCTTCTGTTGGATAGCATAACTAAACAAATAGCCTCATGAAGACCTAGGAGCTGTCCAAACAAGTCCGGGTTAAAGTTGTGCAGGAAAAAAAGTTGGGTTACATTTTTTTCCAATCTGAACAGTCTACAAATCACAAAGTAGGACTTCCATGGCAAATTATTTAAGGGAGAAGCATATGGATTACTTAGTGCATGTCCCTTAAAAATGTCTTTTAATAGAGAAGTATGAAATTACGATAGCCAGGAACTGCATCCTATTTGAAATGCCACAAACAACTCTATTTGACTTGAATGGAATTGAGAGCTAATATGGTATAATGGATAGAGTGTGGTTGCAATATGAGGTTTGGGCTGAAATGCTCTCTTGGTCTTGAAGCTTGATCGGTTGATTTGGGCAACTTAATTGCAGAGTTGAAACAAAGGCATGGTTTCAGCTGGAGGCCTGGCAGATTTGAGGAGAGTTGGGACCTGATGTAATTTATTGCTTCAGATGTTTTACCTATCAAAACTAAAAAGCATAGATTATTCTTATAGCTAGTAATAAAACCATATATATAATTAATAAAAAGCATAAATTGCAGCAACTTTTTGACTGCAAAGCTACATCCATATCCATGCAAGACATTTAAAGTTTAAATACTTTCTTATATCCAAGGAGATAACAACAGAAAGAGCTTATTGACTGGATGGGGAACCCCCACAAGCAGCATTAGTTTAAAGGTCCGCCTTCACTTCCCTAACATAATAAACATCTTTACTGCTATAAGCATCTTAAAGTCTTACTTTTAATTGTATACTTGGTCTGCTGGTTTTTGAATACACATACAAGCACATGTGTCTGCTGTTTTTTTTTCTTTTTGGGAAAAGATTGCAACCTGGGTGCCATAGCACTCTTGGATTTTTTTAATTGTAAAAGGCAATATATTAATGATTTAATAACCAATTTAGCCTCTCAGGACTGGCTCCATCATGTATTTTGAGTTTATGGGTTGTAAAGCAATTTTAATGAAAAACTTATGGGAGAAAATAAACATAGGAACATTCAGCATTAGATGCAATACAGTAAGGAGGTAAACTCCACATCCTGTCTTCACCTTCTCTCTCTTCCTCTGCTTCTTTCATTTTGGCAGCCTGCATTGAACATCAGTCTCTCTTGAGTTGATCTGAGGGCTGCGGTCAAAGCCAGGCAGTCTGCTCTGCTCTGTTGCAAAAGCCTTGTGTAGCGGTTGCTTGGAAACCGGGTGAAAACTTTTGGCCTTTACAGTTGTGGTGGCAACGGGGTTGAAAAGGGAAGCAGGGCGTAGCCAAGAGACTATTCGTTTCTGTCCAGGTTTCCCCCCTCCCATCCCGCAGAAGTCCTACAGAAAGTCTTTTTGCCACATTTGAATTGCAGTTGTAGGTCCATAGACTTACAAACACACCCGCAAAAAGAGTCATACTGCTTCACCGAAGTTTCCTAAAGAAAGTAAGCGTGTACTATGCATACATAAAATCATGCTGGTGTTCTCCCGTGACTCAGAATCCATATTTGGCTGCAAACTTGCTGTTGAAAACATGGGGGAGAACTAATCCATCGCCTCCTCTATAACTACCCTGACATGCTGCCAATTGAGAAGGGATTAAAAATTATTTTTGAAATGTGAAGCAGAGAAAGTTCAAGACCAAATCTTGAGACTGGCAATGCCTGCCTCAGCATTAGCCAGGGTGGATTCAATGCCTTCTGACAGTGGAGTCTTGCTAATCTCCTTCCTGTCCCTTCTTCTCAGCCTCACTTTAGCAATAGTTACTGCTATGCTCATATGATTCCCTTTGCATGACTTTACAAGAAAGGCTGCTTTGTTTTTCTTCTGCCACTGAGAGAAGTATCATCACAACCTGGAGGTCTTTGCACATGCAAGGAATGGTTTAATATTCCTAGGTTAATTTTCTCCCATAGGTTTTGTATGAAAATGCTTTTATGTTAAGCCGCTTTGAGTCTCCTCTGGGAGAGATTAAGCGGGAAACAAACAAACAAACAAACATTTATGCATATAGATCCAGGTATAGGAAGCAACATTGTATCTTTGTTTGTAAAAGATACTGAAAGGGCAGCTCCCCAAAGCTGAAAGAGAAATCTGATAGGTATGCGAGACCAATTTTTAATCCATGACAGTGCATTGGAGTAACTATTGGTTTGTTAGGTGATTAGCTTGAAAAGGAGCCACTGACCAATCAGGCATAATAGGCGTCAGAAGGTCAGGGGCTCTTCTTTAAAAAACAGAATTAGTCATCTAAGAAATTGCAGTAGATGTGAATATTTTTCATTTTCTGTTGAACAGCAAAGTGCATTGGCTGAAATCCACTCATTAGTATTAAGTAATATAGTCTGGTTGTATCAATTTAGTAAATTAGCATTGATGTAAGTGCCATTGTTTCAGTGGGTCTGCTGTAATTGGGATAATAATGGCATTTGAGGCACTGTTTGAATTAATAAATGTTATATTCACCTGTTGTATAGATGATTGCTGAGGTGGAGTGGGGCAGGCATTAGTGTAACACTTAAGAAAGGGTGATGAGGCCTTTAAAAAACCTGACAAACTCAGGCCTCAGAAATAATTAATCGTACCAAATGACCTAGAATGAACAGATGTAAGAATGTAAGAAGAACCCTGCTGGATCAGATAAAAAGCTTATCTAGTTCATCATTTTGTTCTCACAGCAGCCAGCCAGATGCCTGTGGAAAACGCACAGCAGGACATCTGTGCAATTTTACTCTTGTTCATGTCTTCCCATTAATTGATATTCAAGGGGCATGGTGTCCCTTGAAGATACTGGGCATGTATGTATATAGAGAGCCCTTATAACTGGTAACCATTGATACTATGAATTCATTCCTTTTAAAAAGCTACTCTAAGTTAGTGACCATTCCAACATGATAGTGTAAAATAGTATATGCTTCTTGGAGCAACGTTTATAGGGGCTTTTTGTGTGATGTATAAAGAAATGCTTCCTTTAATTTGTCTTGAATAGTCCAGATATTTATTCCTGATTTAGACATTTGATGTACAAACTGATGCCAGTAGTTTTCCAGGTTCCTTCAGCTAACCAGCCTGACCTTCCTTTACAATTTAGCACCCAGATTGAAATGATCAGATTACAGCTCCTCTGTGCTCAGAGTTCCATAACTTGTTCTTTTTCGAGAGAGCCCCTTCAACCCAAGCCCCAGGAGAGCCTTTTAAATTCTTCCCTTCCTGGCAACCTTTCCTTCAATCTTTTGAAGTCTGATGGTTTCTCAGCCATTTGATCTTGGCTTTTTTATTCCCAGGATATGATCGTTTCATCAAAATCCATCACTGTTCCTTCCTTTAATTTTTCAGTTGCTTTCAAATGCTAACTGTAGTCTTTGAGCCCCCCAAGTCTGCTTTGCATTCCCCTATAGCTATCCATTTTTTTTACATGACACAGTTCTGTCTTTACAACTTAAACCTCTTCTCCTTCTTTCAGAGATTTCTTCTTTCTTGTGTCCCTGCCGTTTAATTC
Organism: Anolis apletophallus; assembly: GCA_030556195.1. Taxonomy (NCBI): domain Eukaryota; kingdom Metazoa; phylum Chordata; class Lepidosauria; order Squamata; family Anolidae; genus Anolis; species Anolis apletophallus. Next base: position 130,331,587 of record JARBWK010000008.1, on the reverse strand, counting down.
TGTAGTATGTTAACTTTGTGCCCAGCCTTGGCTCCCTCTGTTCCTGTGCATTTGCTCTTTTGTATTGAAGGGGCATTGATGTGGTCAGTTTTACTTAGAGACTCACACTTATTAATATTTCTTCCCCTTTTTGATGGCTTCTCCATATTTTCCTATCTTCCACAGCAAGCCATGTTCTGGAAGTTTGACCTCCACACGACCTCTCATATTGACACCCTCTTGGAGCGTGGCAACGTGACCCTCTTTGAGCTTCTAGATGAGGAGGATGTGCTGCAGGAGTGCAAGGTGGTCAACCGCAAGCTGGTGGACTTCCTGGTGCAGCCCCAACACATGGAAGCGCTGGTTACCTGTGTGACAGAGGAGCCTCCTGGAGATGTGGATGAGAGAGTGCGCTACAAGTAAGTAATGAATACAGAATCTGGTGAGCTTGCAAAGACTTTTGTCTAAAAAAATGAAATTTTTGTTTTTCAAAATGATAATTAACAAGAATTAAAAGAATTAAAGAAACTGACCAAACCATCTTCCCTTTTAGTAATTGGGCTACTTTTGTTTTGTTTTACAAGGTCTCATACATGGTTGGAGAACCACACATTTATTTTTGATCATGATGTTTATTAATGTGTTGTGTTCTCTTTATGCCTTATCTCTAACCCAAAGTTGGGATTTCAGTCTTGATGTGAAAACCTCAGGGCTGTGGCTTCAGGCATCTTGCTTGTTTACTGTGACATCTATATTGGTAAACTGGAATCTGGAGTTATGGTTTTCATTAACTATGATAAGGTATAATATTTGAATTAGCAAACTTCAGTTATTGTTACAGCTCAAAGCTTATTAAATGCAGAAACATGAGCCCTGAGTCGATGGAAAATATGGTTTTGCATGGTTTAAAATGCTGGCAACATGCCCCAGTCTCATGTACTTGCTCTTGTATTGGAATCCAGGTTTGATTGAAATCACTTCCTGTTTTAGGAATGAAAATTTAATCTAGTTTCAATACTAAAGGTGAAGCATGAGGGTGAAGCAGTAAGAAAAGAAGGAAGATACAGCTATGATAGCCATTCCCCATTTTCTTATGCTATGAATTACAAGGTTGAGAATTCTGCTTTCAGATTGGTTAAGAGCCATCTCTTATATATGACAAACTTTGAAAATTAATGAAGTGTTTTGGTGGCATAATAAAAACTTTGCCTGAACTGATTGAAAACCTAGAGTATCCAACCATCCAGCACCCAAACATTTCAACGCAGCAAGCATGGGATGGGGTCTGGGTCCCATTTTCCGAGCTCCAGAATGCTTTGGTTGCCAAAATTGTTTTGCAAAATGGAGTTTCTTTTTAAAAGTTACAGGGCAGATGTCTTGTATTCCAGATGAATGGCATCCTGAGGATAAACAATGGTTGGGTTATTTCTAATAATTATTTTATTGGGTAAAATCTGTTTGGGAGTGCCAAAGCAACATAAATGGTCTTGAGGGACACATTTGACCTATGTTCCACCCAATGCGTACCTCTGCAGCAAGAAGTAGATGCCACAGTGTATTATAAAGCTCAATCTTCTGTCTATGGTCAAAATAAATTATTTATTAAATTGATTATGAATGAATGAATGTACACAGTTAATATGTGGGAAGAGAACGTTCTTTATAGTGTTTAAATCTACGTTCCTTAATGTGCACATCAAAATCAAGTAAGTTTGGTCATGAGGAACACAGACACTAAAAGAAATTAACTGAACAATCGGTCAAGTATAAGTAACATTAAATTAAACAATTTTCTGACACTTTAGCTGTGATCAATGTTGAAAAAACAATAGCATAAACCTTGCAATTTCTGAATGAAAATCAGGCTTTTGCTTTGGCAATTTTCCCAAGATGGAAGTTCAGTGTACTGTAATTTTTTTCCAAAAGCCATGCATAGTATTAAAATGTTCTCAGGCAATCCTGGGGATAATTGAACTGGAACTCTGTGTACTAAATTTGGTAGATGTGCCATTAAGCAATCAGCAAATAAAAAACAAAGTATTTTATGCAAACGATTATTGAAATTTATAAAGCAGCAAAGTACACCCCAAAAGAATAGGTTATTTTTTGTTTAAACAGTTCCTTTTGATTTCTTTTATTAAAAGTGCTTTCTATCTCAAATCACTTGCTGCCTGGGAATGACACAGTAACATGATTAAGGAATTAACTCATTTCATGGCACATTCCTAAATTTGTCATTGTCTTGGGATAATCCTGGTGTAATAGTTCATTTCTTAAAATTCTGTAACATAGAACTTGTCCGTGATGATACTTGGAGATTTGCAATTTGGTGGTGCATTGGCCCATATTGGGAAGCAGAACCTCAGGTGCCAAAAAACAGAAAGTGTGAGTCCTTATCTTTTGTAGCAGCAAATATTTTCCTCCATTGAGCTCATGGCTTTTGTCCTCTGGACGTCATCCTCCTATCATTGGGATAGTTCAGGCAGAGAGAGTGATTGTTTCATAGTCTTGAAACTATGTGATTAAAGCATGCTGCAACCTCAGCGCCAAAATAAGTTACCATTCAGTGGTCATTTGGCAAGGATTCAATGCCATACATAATTGTAAGAAGTAGAATAAATTGTGCAGAATGTGCAATAAACAAACCATGTATACGTTACATGATTTAAAGGGATTTGGCTTTTCACCAGATGGAATTTATAATTACTTCCTTGCAGAATTGTAGATCACCCAACCCAAACGTGTTATGTGTCTTTGTACTAGAGATTCCTGAATATTTAGCAACACAGTTGAGCAATGCAGGATTGAGCTGCTTTTCATCTGCACAGCCATCACTCAAAGGTTAGAGGCTGGCAGAAGTATCCATGCACCAAAATTTGATGTGGCGGCACACTTTTTAAAAAGACTTATCTCCTGTAGGTACCCAAGTGTGTCATGTGAGATCCTGACATCAGATGTCACGCAGATAAACGACGCATTGGGTGAGGACGAGTCTCTCTTGAGGCGTCTGTACAGCTTTCTTCAGACTGGTGGTATCCTCAACCCACTGCTGGCCAGCTTCTTCAGCAAAGTCATGGGAATTCTTATCAATCGCAAGACTGATCAGGTGATATCTCACACGCTCTGGCTTATCACTATTACTTGTTCTTTCGGCTTACCACTATTACTTGTTCTCTCAGCTGGGGTTCAAATGATTTTATGTGACTTAAAGAACTTCTGTCACAATGCTCTCTTATATTCTTGTATTTTGAGTTATTGAAATAGTTTGGAATGTTTGGAAGGTACGCTCATAATAAATGTGTGATTGATGTCTTTTTACCAGGGCACCCTCATGTGGTGACACTTGGTATATCCATAATGAAGAAGGCAATTGGTTTCTGAACAGTTTCATCTGAACTCCTTACATTGTAAATTGTAGCTGTTTCTATAAAAGGATGCACTCTGGGTAGCTTGAGGGGGTATATTTTACCATGTGAAAGTCTTATGGTCAAATGCATTCATGGTGGTTTTGAATCATATAAAAATGGCCTTGTCTCCAGAATCATAGTCCAACATTCTGGCTTCCACGTTGGCTCTTAAATGTTCGGTATAGCTCATACATATTCAAAGGCGCTCGTGCAACATTTGTCAATTATTTGAGAGCCCTTCCACACAGCTTTATATCCCAGAATATTAAGGCAGAAAATCCCAGATTATCTGAGTGTGGACTCAGACAACCCAGTTCAAAGCTGATATTGTGGGATTTTTTGCCTTGATATTCTGGGCTATAGGGCTGTGTGGAAGTGCCCTTAGTTGTAATATACCTCCCTTTGAATTAGCAAACTTCAGTTATTGTTTTAGCTCAAAAGTTTTAAATGCAGAAATGAGGCATTCCACAGTTTGATTCTTGTATGGTCAATAGGACAGCACACCTCAGCTATGTCCAGAGAGGGTCTTGTCTTTTCCTTTGCCTATTTCTTTTCCATTAACATGCTTGGCTGTCTTCCAGATAGTTGCCTTCCTGCGCAAGAAGGATGACTTTGTCAATCTGCTGCTATGCCACATCGGTACCTCAGCCATCATGGACCTCCTGTTGCGCCTCCTCACCTGCGTGGAGCAGCCACAGCTCAGGCAAGATGTATTCAATGTAAGAGCCCTGTTAATATATACTCCTGTCTGTCTTCCTTTTCCTTGAAAGAAGAGAAAACTGTGTTATAGAGGCTTGGTGAATGCTAGCTTTTTAAGTATGGTGTCTGTCTTCTTCCCAGGAAGAATTAGAAGTGAAAATTAAGTGATTTTGAAGAATATGTTAATTCATTGCTTAGAATGTTCCTGATTGGAAACCTTGTGATATCTATGTCTCTGTGGGTTTTGCTTTATGTATCTAAATACACTGTTATAGAAATTAGTTATAAGTGGTGCTTGTGATCTAAAAATGCACATGTTTACAGTACTTAATCCAGGTTTCCTTACAAAGCCCTATCATTCTAAAAGAATTCCCCATGTTCCCATCAGGCTCTTTAACTCTTTACTCATATCTGATTTTGTCATTGTTTGGAGAGCTTTGTGAAAATGTACCTGATTTCAGAGTATTCATTTTCCATAGAGATGCCATCCCTAGGTGCACACAACATTGTGCAGTAGGTGGCTCCCTATAGACACCTTGCATTTTGGATATCATTTCTTATCTTATGTATTGTACTTCTTTCTGCAGCATGACTTCATTAATTTACTTGGGACAGATGTGTCTCACTGTATCCACTTTTCTAAGTATTTTCCCTCTAAGTATTTCGTTATTAGGACTTTTGTCCAGAATTGTATGACATCTGCCAGTAAGTGTATTAGTATTGCTGTGACTCTGAGTTCAGGACTGTGGGATGTTTTGGGGCCCCTGTTTGTGTGCACACATGGTTTTAACCTGAGCACTTTGCACTGGTAAATGGAACAGGGAAGTCCTGATAACAAAAGGTACTTGCTTAACCTTTACGTCCTTTTTCTTGTTTCCCCCCTGTAATATAAAGTGGCTTAATGAGGAGAAAATTGTGCAGAGGCTCATTGGGATGATCCACCCTTCAAAAGATGACAATGTAAGTAGCAATTGTTCTTCAGCAGTTATTTCGCATATGCCAGTGTTTCCCAACCTTTTTTTGACCAGGGACCACTTTGACCAGGGACCTTTCTCCAAAATTAGTATCAAAAGGGTTATGAATCAGTTTTTGGTCAACTTTAGGTTCTGTTTGGCCATTTGGGGTGCTGATTCAAAATTTGCATTAGGTAGACCACATCAGGTCTAGTTTCTGATACAGAACATATGTCATCCAGTAGTTGCCATTTCCTCACCCACAGAAAACCATATTTAATAAGCCCCAGCACGAGATGAGTCGTTCTCGTTTCAATGGTGTAGTAATATTGAGGTTGCCAAATTGCCCTCAAGAGATGTGGTGGCAATTTTCACATATATTTGGCAGCTAAAGAAGACCCCAAAGCAACAGGGTCTTTGACAGCACCAAGAAGAGTGTTCTAGAATGCCAGAAAAATATTTTGCCCGGGGGGAGGTTTGTGCACCCTTTTCCCATATCTGTCATAGGATTTGTTTCTGTTGGCTGATTACAGCACTGAGAAATGGAAATGTGTGATTGTCAAAATATAAAGTGATGACTGAAATGTGAACTTCCCTGTGTGGCAAGTTGCTGCTGTCTCTGGAATTGATATTCTAATGCCTTTTTAATCTTTGCTTTGGTCCCCCTCCATACAGCAACATTCCAACGCTTCACAGTCCTTGTGTGATATCATCCGTCTGAGCCGTGAGCAAATGATCCAAATCCAGGACAGTCCTGAACCAGACCAGCTTCTGGCCACTCTTGAGAAGTAAGTGCCATTCCTGATGACACTATTGACATAAATGGGCACTCCTGCCTTTAACATCAAAAAAGTGTCAACTGCTGAAATAGTTTGACAAAACCCCAGCAACATATGTCTGTTTAGTGTGGAGTGCTTAATCATTTAATTTTTTTACTGAATAAATAGAAATTGTTTGATGGGCTTTAAACCTAACATTGTGAACTTTCTGTGGGACTCTATTCTGTTAGGGTGTTTTTGCAGTTGGACACGTTGGAACTGTGTACAGCAGCATCTTGGAAGTAACTTGCAGCCTCTGTCCTTGAGAGGAGGCACACCCTGCTTTATGCATGCTCCAGGAAAGGGGCTGGGTGATTTCTCTTGTTTCTCTTCATCTGCCACATAATCAGCATGATGGGGAGTGCAGATGGGGACTTGGTTGTCCTGCAGATGATGAACTAGAAGTCTGATCTCTCACTTTTGGCTAGCCTTCCCGAGATCAATGGAAATTGGAGTCCAGTGACAGCTAGCGGGTCAAAAGTTCTCCAGCTCTGTTTTGTTGCTTCTGGAATAGTTACTTTGTTTTACCCTTCAGTTTAATTTAAACTCATTCTTGGTAGTTTCTCTCTTTTTCTCTCTATCTGCTATCTGCCTGTGGGGGCACCAGGGATCAATGCCAACACAGACTGACCACTTTAGAGCATGTGTGCATGTGCCTTCAAATCACATGAGTTTCATAGGGTTTGCTTTGGTATGTGTTTTGTCAGTTTCTTCCTCTGAAGTATACCCTGCAACACCAGGTATTTGGTGTCCTATCTAAGTATTAATGGGACTGGTTCAGCTTAGCTTCTAAGACCAGACAGGATCTGGTGCCTTTAGGATGTGACTGTTTTTACTTTAATTACTTTCTGTAATTACTTTCAATTCCACATATTTGTGTTCAGGCAGGAGACAATTGAGCAGCTGCTAAGCAATATGCTGGATGGAGAACAGAGTGAATCTGTTATTGTCAATGGGATCCAGGTCTTGCTGACTCTGTTGGAACCACGTAGACCCAGGTATGCAGGGAAGATAGGGATGGCCTAACATGCAGAGGGAATCATGCAAAGTATGTGCTGTACTACAGCAGTGTGCTGTGCTTATACATGAAAACACCCCATTTTATTTTTCTTCCCCTAATCCTGCTTGCTTTTTTTAGTTGTACCCTTTGTTTATTATATTGGACTGAATATTTTCTTGTAGTTTCTCCTATACATTTGTATCTATTTTCAGTACACACTTTTCCTAATATTAATTTTTGTACACATTTTCCTATTCACAAAATGTATTTTTGCAGATTTTTCAGTAATATGCACTTTCAAAAGTATGTATGAGTTTTTATATGTATGTATTGCCACAGAATGTGTCAGGAGCTTCATAAATATTTGAATTTCTAATGCAAGATGTGTTTTGTCCTGTGAGGTATAAAAGGAATCTTCTTTTGTCAGTTTCAACATCCAACAAAATGCTTTTCCATTCCTGCAAGCAGAGAATTGTGAAATCTCTGGTAACTGGAGAGGGGCTACAATGGGGTCACAGTTAGAATTTATTTCATGCTGCTCTACTTCTTTTCAGTCTTCTTCTTGTTAGCGTCCTTTCCCTTATATTGTTTTGCACTTTTGACATCCCTGTTTTAGTAGTTAGAGCAAACAAAACCTTCAGAATTAAATTTGTTCCAACACTGTGAATCTGAAAAGCAAAGTGGGTTATGTCAAAAAAGAGAGAGAGTTTCAAAGACATAGAACATCTGATATAATTAACTGTATTTGCATAATTTATTCAACAGTTTGAGTTTCCCTATCGTTGTATCTAGATATCTTATGAGTCTTCTTTGGGTCTGCACTGCCATAGCTCATTATTTCTATTAACATTGTTTTTCCTTACTCTCCCTCGCAGGACAGAGCTGGGCGGCATGGGAGGCTTTTACTGCAACATGGAGGGGCAGATGGAGATGTCTGGCCCCAACTGTGAAGTGGCTTCTAGCCAGGCAAGTCAGGGCACTCTGCTTGCTATCAAACAACGTCTCAGGGAGCTTCACCGGCTGCTCCTTGACCCACCAAAGGTTTGTATGTAGTAACTTATATTGGGCATGACAGAAGTGGGTGACCTGTGAGGGCATATCTGAAGTTAAAGAATTCTTGGGGTGAAAGACACCCTCAAAACATTAACCATGGGACAAGTGGGGAGCCTTTTATCTTTTATATAACCTCAGATATATATGTACATAAAATAGGTTTAAAAATAAAAATATATACTGATAACCAGCATTTGCAAGGCATACTAAATAGGCTGAATTTCCTTTTTATAAAATACAGCTGAGTTATCTTCTGCAGAGTCTACTGCACAAAAATTATGTAAATGTCTAAGACAGCCACTAAGTGATGTTCAGAAAACCTTTCCTGTTGCCAATTTTTTTTGGGACCCCAATATTGAGCTAAGGAGATCCCATTTGGGTTCGGTACCCACAATCTAAGAAGGAGTGGTCTGAAGCAGTGTTTCTCAAACTGTGCTTCTTCAGGTGTTTTGGACTTCAATTCCCAGAGATCCCAGATGTTTTGGGAGCTGAAGTCCAAAACATCTGGAGGAGCACTTTGATTAACTCTGGTCTAAAGAATCTAAAGCAATGAAACATTTTCACAGTGTAGTCCCTTATTGAGACTATCAGTAAAGTGTATGGGGCAAATTAGCTACTTGAGGTTGTTTAGCTATTGAGTTGGAATACCAGACACAGCAAGAAAATAGTTTCTGTATTTCTTCCTCTTTTACAGAAAGAGCCCCTGCAGACAACATGGGGAATCTTGGACCCTCCATTAGGAAATACACGTCTCCATGTTGTGAAGCTGCTGGCCAGCTCATTGGGCACCAACAATGCAGCCCTGCAGAATGAAATTATAGAGCTTGGTGCCCTTGACACAATGTTGGTGAGTACAATCGTGTTGTGCAACTTTCTGCCCCGGAATGTGGTGGAGGCTCCTTCTTTGGAGATGTTTAAGCAGAGGCTGGATGGCCATCTGTCAGGGGTGCTTTGAATGCGATTTTTCTGCTTCTTGGAAGGGGGTTGGACTGGATGGCCCATGGGGTCTCTTCCAACTCTATAATTCTATGTATCCATCAGCAGTTGCTTCAAATTCAGTTCTTGATTTGCAAGGCTAGCCCACTATGGGGATATATGGGGCCATACCAGACCTTTCTCTGGAATAACGTTGCCCCGTACTTCGACCATCTGCTAGCAGCAGGAGGCACCGCTTCTTGCAGGCCTACAAAAGAACCTGGCCAAACACACTGTCAACTCAGCGAGAAAATTGTTCAAAACAGCAGTAGCCCTCCTCCCCCCTACCTGGCTATACACACTAGAGTTTTCCTCATCTGCACAAGGGATTATCAAGGACCTCCGAATGCATGAGTTGGGGCTTTTCAACCCAGATTCGCAGCTAGAGCATGCTCACAAAATGTGACAGACTGCCCACAGGTTTTGCTCCCCTCCCCCACCCCGTCTGCTCCTCCATCTAGAGCAAAAGGGCCAAACTATCCCAGATAGTTACTATCAGAGGTGCTATAATCCAGTCATCTCGAGGACCTGGGCGCTTTACCAACCTCAGGCTGCTTTACCTACAGACCTCTCCCCTCCAGGGGCCGCCAACAGGCTAGTGGTAAGCATCCTGGCCACGCTCTCCGACGAACTTATTCCTCACCTTTGGGAAGGGTGACAGGCTTCAAATTTTATGGTCCTGCACCCAGTGCACCCTTAGGTGTTGGTGTTTTCTTTATACCCATTTGTAGGTCCAGAGCCATTTGTGGCCTGTGGTGATGTTGCCTCATCATTCACTCTGACGCCAACGTTTTCTGAATCACCCCCCCCCCCCTTTTTTTCTTCTAGTGCTATAGCTATACCATTAAGTCTGCTAGCCTTTCTCCAGTGCTTTCAGACTACACCCCTTCTGCCTCTATGGAAGGAGGTATGGGCCTTGCTCCAGAAAGGCACAATCAGTCAAAATATCCCAGATGTTTTTATTATTTATTTGCTTCATTTATATTCTGCCTTTCTCACCCCCGTAGGGGGACTCAAGGCAGCTTACAACTCAGCAAGATTCAATGCCATTTAAAACATAACCATAAAACATATCCTATCAACTAAAACAATTAAAACAGTCAAGCAAATAAACACATAATATCATGACAGATAACAGATTAAAATATATAAAGTGCATGGTACCATTAATCCATATCCTTGCTCATAATCCTGATGTTTATGTTTCTTGCTTCTGGAACCAAAAGGTAATGGAAAGATGGTGGGCTTTGTCCGATCCTGGACATCTGTGGGTTTAATAATTACATCAAATCATTCTGCCGTTGCTCAAGTAGGTTGCCTGATTTGCAATGGGATGTCTGTAAGACTTTTTTTCATATTTCTATCAGGCTTCAGCAGTAACAGTGGCTCCTTTATATTGATGACAGGGTCCTTGTGGCTGACTCTCTCAGCTCTAGGCTCACCTTGCGTCCATCTTGTGTCTCCTCCAGAGACTCGGCTTGGTGGTCAACCATGAGAGGTCCACTCTTGTGCTGACTCAATACACCCGCATCATAGGGGCCATGTTGGAGTCCTTCAAGGAAAATGCCTACCTTCTGGAGACCTGTTTTCGGGCCTTGCAGTCCTGCGAGCATCAGCATCTCACCACGTGCCTGCCAAAGCATGCAACCCATCCCAGGCTGTATGACATCAATCATCGCTATCACTCTCTTCAAAAGGATCCACATGTAGTCAGGGTTCTTGGGAATGTTCAACTCTCTCCACGACAGCCCAATGTGCTGTCTCTCCCTCCCAAGGTCATCCAATCCCTCAACTAGGGGTTGCACCGCACCAGTGCCTGCAGCAGAGTGCTGGTTTTAGCAGGTACAGTCCTCTCAAATGCTGGCAATACACGTATGGTGAGGCCATACGTATGGTGAGTGCATACAGACTACCTGATGGTCCAGGGATTGTGATCACCACAGAAACAACTGCACCTCATCAATTATCTTGAGTTGCTTGTGGTGCAGAAGGTGCCACAAGCACCTAGCGGGCCAGGTTCTCTAGCGGGCCAGGTGGTTCAGTTGTTGACAGACAATACAACCACTATGCTCTGCATCAATAAACAGGGAGGGATGCATTCCAGTAGTCTTCTCAACCTCACTATTCAGATCTGGACTTGGCACATCCCACAAAGGGTTTGCCCTAGCGCATTCCCAACTCCCTGGAAAGGAGAATATTTTGTCACAGTAGACTCGGCTCATCTTTCACCATTGGGGAATTCTGCGACTGGACATCTTTGCTTCCTCCCTCCACACTCACTGTTCCCTGTTCCTTGCCCACTGCCTCTTGCAGATGAGTTACACATATCTGCGCAATGCCTTTCTCTTTACATGGCGGCTGGAGCTCCTCTATGTTTTTCTTCCTACACCACTAATAGCGTAAACAAAATCCCGAGGGACATGGCAGACTACATCCTAATCACCCCATGGTGATCTGGGCAACTCAGGTTTGCCCCACTGTTACAGGCTTCTAGAAATAAGTTCCACTGCTTCAGGTGCAGATGGGAGCTTCTGACTTGCCAGGCCGAATGGGTCCGTCACCCTGACATTCTGACCCTTTGACTCATGGCAGGGAGACTCCGGCCACTCAGAGCTTCTCATTATCCATAGCATTTATTATTACTGCCATTTACAAGGACTCCACAAAGTGATCTTATGCCTACAACTGGAAGCGCTTTCTTCCTCCCACAGCACTTATGCCCGTAGTTCTTGATATTTTGCTCTCACTATCAGAACAATATCTCCTTTTCCTCCTTGAAATGTTATCTTGCTGCCATCCCCTGGTACAGGCAGAGAGCATGGCATTTGTCCTATTTTCTACACCCCCTTATTCAACTCTTCTTGGAGGGCTTAAGACCATTCACTCACCAGTGCATCCTCAAACCCCACCATGGAGTTTGGAGCTCATCTTGTCCCAAGTATTGAAACCCCCTTTCGAGCCCATGGCATCGGCAGGGCTTTTCCGACTTTCCTGGAAAACAATATTCTTTGCTGCTATCACATCAGCATGCTGAGCCAGTGAGCTTTGTGCTCTCTGTGCAGATCACCCTTACCTTTGTTTCCATAGGATAAGGTGGTTCTCTGAACCAACGTTGCCCTTCTAGCCAAGGTGATTTCCTGGTTTCATATGTGTCAGGACATTGTTTTACTTGCTTCCCCCCCAGAATCCTACTTCTCTGGAGCACTCCCTCCATACTTCGGATGTGCGGCAGGCTCTAGCCTGCCTACAGGAAATTTTCTAGGGGGTTTTCTCTGACATCTCACCAGGGCGATTCAGTCTCTTCACAGCGTTTTTCCTATTTGTTCATTTCAATGATCTGGCTGGCTTGCCAACTTGCAGACAGACCCCTTCCATTCCAAATCAGGGGTCAATAAGTAACTGCCACTGCTACCTTTAAGTTCTTCCTACATAAAGTGTCCCTGAAGATGTTTTGCCTAGCATCAACATGGGCAACCCTACTTAATTTTGTGTCCCACTGCAAGCTGGATTATTTCTCCAGGAGGGATGCTGCCTTTGACAGAGCTGTGCTTGTTTCCTTTTGGACACGACTCCTCCTCCAAGGTGAGAAGCTCGTGAGTCACCCATATGTGTAATTTCACAGAGACCACAAAGAAGGTTGGATTGTTTAATCTATAATCATGTTTCTTCAAGTGGTAATCTGTACATCCCTGCCCATCCTCCTCACTGTTCGTCATTCCTCAACTTCTGTAAGTTGCTGACATAGTGGCCAAGGAACTGAGGTGCTAGCCCCACCTATTGGCTGTAACCCTCCAGGGCAGGGTGGACGAGGTTTCTTAAAGCTATAGCTGTCCCTTTGACTCACCTGTGCAAAAGACCCATATGTGCAAATTTCACAGATGACCACTTGAAGAGACATGATTACAGGTAAGCAACCCAGCTTTGTTGGAGTTTGCATCAAGTGACTATATCAACTTGAATTTACAATGAAAAAAGCAGTAAAGGGATAAAAGCAAACGCTGACTGAAAATGTGGTAGCAGATACTGTTTTAGAAAATGTACTCTGCCTTCTCTCTCCCTCTGGGATTAATTCTTCATCTACAGTGGCTTTTATCACCTATAGATTTTATAATATATTCAATGTTTAAAAATCTGCTCCACAGTCTGGATTATTAGAATGTTTGAATTAATTTAAGTTTGTGTTTGCCTAAATATCATTTTTTAAAAAAAAAAACCACAAACACATTTTTGTTAACAGAGAGCACCAAAAGATGGTTTGGGATGTACAGATTACCATTTGAAGAAACATGATTTGGAAGACTGCAAACAGTTGTGGAGTGTGAACCCAACTATTGCATCAGTTTACTAATATGGTTGACTTTTGACTTTTATTCCCAGGATCTTTACTTCAAGTACACGTACAACAATTTCTTACATGCTCAGGTGGAGGCATGCCTTAGTACTGTCTTCACCGCCCACGCTGTGGATGAGACCATTGAAAACCACGCTGATTCCCTCCCGGAGAACCCTGTCATCCAACATGTAGGTTTCACACTTTGAATTGGATGTACGTGATTTCAAGCTATTTCTGTGCAGCTGGGGTATTGGATTGCTGAAGATAGGAGCAATCAGTTGTGGTTTGCATGGTTTGAGGAGCTGGGAAGTGTAACTGTACAATGCGCGAGGGAAGTTCCAAGCGGGGAAAGGAGTGGATGCCTCTGCTTAGTTGACATATTAGTAATCTACAAACTACTACATCAGTAGTTTCCTAGATTAAATACAGTTCTGCCACTTGGCCTTCCATCCAGACTTTGTGAAGTTGAACAGAAACCACCCTTTGCCTGTTTGTATTCTCTTATGCACTTATAATAGTTAGAAACTTCTAAAATCTTTAAAGTTCTGTCCAGGAAACTGGAATCCATCCTATTCAGATTCAGGCATTGGTTTCCATCTTACTTGCATTCTTTTCATACATGATTGCACTCTGCCCTTCTTTATAGTTGCTTCAGAAGTGTCGCTTAATCCAAAGAATCTTGTCTGCCTGGGAAGAAAATGAACGATCACAGTGAGTATTTAATTCAGAAGATTGGTGTGGTTAGTTGGCTCCTTTTTTCTTTTCCATTCCATTAAAAAAGCTAATAATTCTGAGCACCCTTAGAGGTAAACAAAGGTTACTGGGATTCCAGACTGTTAGTTTCTGTAACCCAAGTCAAGGAAGAAATGTTGGAGTGTATCATAATGACATGAAACATGCTTTTGGTGACACTACTTTACACTTTTCTCTGCCCTCTTCTTTTCCTGAACTTCCTCCTTTATTTGACACTTCTCAGGCTTTGGTAGTAATCACTTGCTGTTTCTGCTTCTGATAGCTCAGTGTGGTTCTTATCTGGCTATTTCCATTCCTTTACTCCAGGGATGGGAAACTGCAGATGAGGTGTAGCTCATTTTTCACCACGTACCCTTGCATCAAATTGCACTGGAATGCCAGAATCCCCAGTTAGGGATAATAGAACAAGGTCTGCTTTATGAAGTGAATTAAAATCTTAGTTTTGTGGAAAAGGACTACCTCTCAAGAGTGGACCCCATTGCATAAATGTAGAAGCCCAGGTTCAAAACAGGCAACAAATGCTGAGAAGGTCCTTTGCTTGGGACTTGGAAAGGCACTGTGAGTCAAAGGGATAGTGCTTGTCTGGATTGGGACTATGGCCATCAGAATCCCCTGGCTAGCATGACAACTGCCATTTATATCTAACTCTTTTTTTCTATCCTTCATGAACAATGCATTAATTCCTAGATTGGACTGACAAAACTCCATATGGGCCCTAAGATCTCCCTTTCTCTTGTCATTCCACCTATTCCTTTCTTTATATACAAAGATGTATTCATAGCAGTCAGCAGCCTCTCTCTCTTTCTTTTCTTGCAGATTGGATGGGGGCAGGCGCAAGGGCTATATGGGTCATCTCACCCGCATTGCCAATGCTTTAGCACAAGGCTCGGAAAAGTGGCCGCACTCTACTCTAGTCAAGCAGCTCTTGAAAGGTAAGTGTCCTAGCAGCTGCAAGGGGTTAGTGAGCCAGATGCTATACACAAGATCAGATAAGCTATGAAGTAATAAAGGGAGATTCTTTTGGTAGGTGTTGCTTATTATGTGCCCATTACAATTCCAGAAATGGCCTTAAAATTCCAGAAAACAGTGTCCAAAAGTGATTAGATGTCACTTCCAGATTGGCAAAATTGTTTCTGTGTCCAGTTCTCTGAAGTTCTCCAGCAGAGTAAAAAATGGCAGCAGGCATAGCCTTGCTGGATCCATCCAATGTGTTGCCACCCTTATGCTAAATGAATAAGTCTGACCTTTTCAGATTCGGGAATTGTAAATTCTTGCATATGGTTGGAAACTTTCTAACCCTACATTTGTCTTGGCAATGACCTAGAGCAGCATATATGATGGCTCTCATCTAATCATTCTAAGTATTGCTGTGAGGTAAGTTAGACTGAAATATAATCACTGCTCCAGGGTCAGCTGGCAAAGTTAATATCTGAATGCAAATTAGAACCTGAATCCTCCAACCTAATCATCCTCAAACTGGGCTCATCACAGCCACAGTCTGACGTCGTCTGCTAATTGATTATTTAAGATTTCAGCACAGCATACCAAGAGAACCCGATAACTTGCTAGGGAGACACCCAATGCCTGTAACTTGCTGGAGAAGCATTCGTTTTTTCCATTATTCTTAATCAGCAGGTAGTAGTACTTTGCAAGGGCTTCTTCTCCTTGTTGTTTTTTTATAGAATGTGTAGACTTTTTAAAAAGGGGTTAGGCAAGCCCTAAAGGAGACTTCTGAATGAAATTTATAATCTCCATATTCAGTGGCTCTGTGGCAAAGAACTTGGTGGCATGAACTTTCATGGTTTTTTAAAACCATCTCATAGCATGATTTCAAATTCTTACTCCAGGAGAGGAGAGTTCTCAGTGGCTTATGCAGTTGGTGCACATTGCCCATTCTGATCCACTGTGTACTATTCATTTACACCTCCATTTCCAACTCATGTTTTATGCTTTTTCAGAGCTACCTGAGGAAGAACAAGAGCAGTGGGATAAATTTGTGTCGGGGCCCTTGTCAGAAACAAACAAGAAGAACACCGTGGATCTTGTGAGTCTCCTGTTTTTCCTAATTCTGTTTTTGTGTTACAACCTTACTTGTGTATCCAATAGTTAGAAAAGATGGTTTCAGAGGAGACTGCGCTCACAAGACTCCTTCCCTTTCATTTTACACTCCATGACTGGCATCCTGTTATTGACAGACATATTCAGGCATAAGCTGTACTTCACATGTAGAGTGAAATTTGTAGACAGTGTGCTATAGTCATATCTGACTGATGGTGGCATGAGCTGCTTTCTTCATACAGAAACACATTAAAATTCATGGAGTAATATGTGTTACAGTTGCATAATGGTACATCAACAATCATCCATGTTGACTATCCACATGTTGCACTACATTGAGTTTCAATATAATGATTGGGTACGGTAAATCAAGTGTAATATAAATCTGCCAGCAGATAATTTACTTGGTATTCAAGGTGATACAGGTCCTTAGAAATAATTGGTATCTGTGAGTGCAGTTTTCAGCCCTTTCATGGCCATTTTTATGAGATGGATAACTCTGACATGAGCTGTGGAACCGACCTTTAGGGCACCCTTCCCCAACTGAAGACCTTGATAGGCAACATTTCTGGGGGGATCCAAGTTGGAGAAAGCAACAATAGAGAATAGGTTGTATTAGCTTTAATCTTGGGGTGTTCCACTCTACACACACTCCACTATCATAGAGTTCTGGCAAATTTTGATTTTCATTTCTTTCAGGTTAACATGCACAACCTCCATTCATCAAGTGATGATGATGAGAATGACCTCAAGGAGTTCAGCTTCCCTCAGGAGGCTGTCCTACAGCAGGCAAGTGTGTAGCCCCATTCGGAGCCTATTGGGTGCAAGGGGTTGAAGCTATCTACATGTTTTCAATTACTTTAGTAACCTAGAACATTTTAAAGCTCTGGGTAGGCCTGATGGTGCCTGACCCAAATCTTACTTACTTATTTATTTATTTATTGCATTTCTATACCACTTTTCTCACCCCTGGGGGGGATTCAAAGCGGTGTACAACATAATAAACGGCAAAAATTCAATGCTGAACATACATATAAAAGCAATACATAACATATCTAAATCAGTAACATATTACTGAAAATTAAAACCATCAAAAACTGTGCATTCTTATTGGGCGGACTATGCTTTTTTGCCTTTGCACCAACCAATGCTTAAATTGTTGAATTAAAGTAAGTATAAATTCATACTGCATTAGTGAGGCTTAGAAGGTTTTTTTTACATGGAAACATAAGATTCCATGACATTCATAACAACCAATATTTGTGGGTGTATTCTACGCTCTTTAGATAGCTTGTGGTTATGTAGAATTATTGTTTTCTCAACAAATGGCCTCTTTCACTCCAGAGGTAATTTCACCTATGCTATAAGTGAAAGATGTTTGTGTAACCCAGTGGTTCTCAACCTGTGGGTCCCCAGATGTTTTGGCCTTCAACTCTCAGAAATCCTAACAGCTGGTAAACTGGCTGGGATTTCTGGGAGTTGTAGGCCGAAACACCCGGGGACAGGTTGAGAATCACTGATTGTAACCTGTTTTGGCCATCATAGAGGTGGCAGCATTTCAATCCACCCTGTTTTGAGATACTGGATATGAAATCCTGACATTTGCTTTTTTGTCAGCTTTCACTCTTAAATTTTCTTTCACTTCCCTTTTGCATTATTTTTTATATTTTTTCACTGGCAAAATGAGTTATAAGAATATAAAATAAATGAGTAACCCAATCAGATGCTATTCAGCTAAGACAAATGTAAATTGAGTTCACTCATTTTGTAAATTTGGATTAGGAGATGGGAAAGAACGTCTTCTGAGAAATGTTTTATTGACATACTGATGTTCTTTCATGAGATCTCGGTAGGCTCACATAGTTATTGTCTGCTCTCCCGACCCCAATTACACTGCAATTCACCTTTATCCTTGTCTCTTTTTTCTTCTTATATAGGCCTTTGTGGATTATCAGTTACAGCAGATGACTTCAGCATTTATTGATCACTTTGGCTTTAATGACGAGGAATTTGGCGAGCAGGAAGAGAATGTGAAGTTAGTGGTGTCCACTTCCTTCCTTCTTTCTTTTTGTGTCATGCTTTTGTGTCGTCTTACCTTTTCTGACGTGTTCTATGCTCACTGACTGAGAATAATACTTTCCTCCTTTGCATTCAATAGCATAGAATGGGGGAGATTCTTAATATTTCAGGAAGGAAACATCTTTTCACAAGACACTCAGAATCAGGAGAGAGAAACTCAATCTGAAGTTCCATATATAGGTTTGCGCCTGCTTGGATGAACAGCAAAGGAATACTTGCTTGCCCTCTGCTGGTCTTCCCCTATGTAGGTTCAGTTCTTGCAACTCAGTTGTGAATTTGCTGGCAAGAATTTGTTTTTTCAATAGCTTTTTGTAGATTTGTAGTACATGTAATTTGTATGCGGGTTGCAGACAGCACACCCACTTAGAGTAACAAGATGCACAATGCCGACCTGAAAAAAAAGGAAAGACTGCCACTTGTCCTAACCAGGAATCTACAGGAGATGCTAGGTCAGCCTTTTCTCATCTTAGGGCCTTTCCGATACTTTGACCTACAACTTTCATTACAGTCTACCATTGGTCATATTGCTTCTGGTTGTTGAAAGTTATAGACCAGAATCTGGGGTGGGTTGGTAAAGATTGTGCTTTATAATTCTGAGGGAACACTGTTGGTCAGCATTGCTTGTTTTCTCAGAGTTTGGGGGGAAATGGCATTCATAACCTTTTTGAAAAGGAAAAATATCATATCCTTTTGGCAAATGTGAATCTCCATGAACATCTGGAGACCACCTTTTGAAAACCAC
Source organism: Anolis apletophallus (assembly GCA_030556195.1). Taxonomy (NCBI): domain Eukaryota; kingdom Metazoa; phylum Chordata; class Lepidosauria; order Squamata; family Anolidae; genus Anolis; species Anolis apletophallus. The sequence goes on along the minus strand of JARBWK010000008.1, from coordinate 130,312,738 downwards.
TAGTCAAGGAAAGGCATGACCTTGTTAGAAGTCAACCCTTTGAAATGTGATGTAATTGCACACAGGTAATTCAGCTGTTAAACTGATAAACCATGTCTTTGAACTGCTAGGGACCAAAAATATACTTAGCTAGCAGTGTTTTGAAATGTTTCCTTGAAGTTGAAGTTGAAATTGCAGTTGCCCAAAACATATACTCTCTCTTGAAATCTCTTAAATTACAATATGCACTAAGAGACAAAAAACAATGTCTTCTTTAAAAAGTAACATATCTTGTTTACTCACAGCCCCTCCCACACCAAAGAGATTAGTAAAATTAGTAAAAAATATATACATACAATACAGGTTAGAAAATATATACATTAACAAACCAATAGTGAAGGCTTGGAAGGTTGCTATTTTCAACATAGAGGGCAGATTTGTGGGGTCCTCCACTGGGAATTATGGCATATATGAACATGAAAAGGAGTCCTACTGGGTGAGACTAAAGGCAATACAACTCCAGCATTCTGATGGTAAAAAAATGCCCTCAGGAAACCCACAAATAGAGAATGAAAGATTTGGAAGCCATTATGGGATTGGGCCTAAGGCCAGGTTCCACCACAAAGAATCTGGCTCCCAGTGTCTTCCCCAATTCATTCTAAGTCAATAGTACGTATCATTTGGCAAGGATGGGCCCTTTGATTCCTGGATCCCTTTTGTAATTTAAGTATTTATTTATTGTGTCAGAAGCGAATTGAGATGAGATGATTCCCTCAATCATCTAAGTAATTACTTTTCTCTGCAAATACTGACCAGTGGTTCATGCTTTGCCAAATCTTTGTTCTTATTGAGGCAGCTTCCATTTGAATCTCCTCCTTTGGAAGACAGAACTAGTACAAAAGAGAGGGAGCCTGGAACCTTATTAGTAATCCTTCATCCCTCCCACAAGAACAGTCTCTTTCCCCAGCCCCCCTAATTTCATGTGTCTGCCTCTCTCTCTCTTTCTCTATCTCTCTGTGCTTGTCTGCCCTGCAGCGCTCACTTCCGACAGCTGAAAAGGTAATGCTGTGCTCCTTTCATGCCATGGTGGGCATCGTTCTATATGCATCTCCTCCATCTATGAGTGTCTGCAATTTTGCCTCCCTTTCTCCCATCATGAAATACATCACTCAGGTGGATTAATCTAAAAGTGAAAGCCCAGATATTTTGTGCAAAATCACACTGAGCGTTACTCTTGACTATATGTTAAAGTGTGATTAGTTGCCCAGCATAAAACACAGTTTGCCAGAAGGGTTGATCAGTAGGCTGAGTTGCTAGAGTGTGTGTGTTGGCTCAGTTGATTATTTTTGTATATAAATCTGTTTTTCTGCATTATATTTATTTTATTATTATATTATTTTGTTATAAAGCTTTCCAGCTGAATATGAACTAGATTTAATTATTCATTTTAAAAAATTCAGCTGATTTGGGGGATATAATAGCCTTTATAGTATAGGATGCAGTTGAAAAATAAAATATAACCAACACTTTTGTAAAAATGCACAGCATTGCTTAACCCAGGGCACATCAATTAGTAAAATGCAGATTGAAATACAAATATATTAGTAAAGGTAAAGGTTTCCCTTGACATTAATAGTCTAGTCTGATTCTGGGGTTTGGTGCTCATCTCCATTTCTAAGCCGAAGAGCCGGTTTTGTCCATAGACACCTCCAAGGTCATGTGGCCAGCATGACTGCATGGAGTGCTGTTGCCTTCCTGCCAAAGTGGCACCTATTGATTTACTCACATTTGCATGTTTTCAAATGCCTAGGTTGGCAGACGCTGGGCCTAACAGTGGGAGCTCACCCCCACTCTTCGGATTCGAACCGCTGACTTTTCGGCTGGCAAGTACAGCAGCTCAGTGGTTTAACCCGCTGGGCCACCAGGGGGCCACAAATATATTAACAGGCTTTAATAAGAACTAAATTAATGGAGTCATGCTGATTTTGAAGAAGACTGGAATTCATAGATTCTTGGCTCACCACTGACAAAGCCCTGTCCCTGTGGATGGCCGATTCCTTTCTGGGAATTTGGGAAGGGGTTTATGGCAAACCATATGAAAACCAGGGAGCCTGACTCAAGGAGGCAGATGCATGAATTTGGGGGGTGGGTGGGTTGTTTTTTGTTTGCATGGCTTGAGGAAGAGGAAATATAACATTGTAGCTAAGATAAAGCCACAACTTGGAAAGCCTCCTTCCCTTCTATGAACTCTTTTGCTCTGGAGCCTTAGACTAGCAGCAGTTTCTGCCTTGCTTTCCCTCCATCTGCATTGAAGAAATGATTTTACTGACAGTTATTTTGAGGGGAAGTGCTTTAAACCTGTTCTCTCAAATGCTGCATAAGGATTAAATAATTAATTATTAAATCCAAACCCAAACAAAATACTTTTCCACCCCATCAGGCTTTGTGGATCTCTCTTTCCAAACTAGACCTTGCTGCTGTCCCATATGAGATTACAGGTAGGAGATTTCCAACTTTAATTTTGGGTCTCGTTTTGTTTCAGTGCCCCCTTTGACAAGACGGCCAACATCACCTTTTCCTTGAATGCAGATGATGACAGTGTAAGTGTCATTCTTCCAGAGTTACCTCTTTCTTCCTTTGAACTTGGCCTACAATTTCAACTACTTCCTTCCTCCTTTTTCCCCATAGCCCAACTCCAACCTTTTTGATATCTGCTACAAGGAGCGGATCCAACAGTTTGATGATGATGAAGAGGCTGATGGTTCTGACGGGGAGGACATCTGGCAGGAGAAGGAGGCTGCTGTCTCTTCTGGCTTGGTCCAGGCAACAGCTGTCAGGTGAGGAAGGATGCTATATACTTGGCCTGAAGATACCTTTTTCTTCCATCAAACAGATGTGGGTTAAGGACACTGCTTGCTCTATCCAGGAGCAAAGAACCCCAACTACACCTACCAATTGATGGGGTCAAAGCTTTCCGAGACAAACCAGGAAAGGGATCTTGGGGTTTTGGTGGACAGCTCAATGAAGATGTCAACCCAGTGCGCTGCAGCAGTGAAAAAAGCAAATTCTATGCTTGGCATGATCAGGAAGGGAATCGAAAATAGGTCGGCAAATGTTGTATTGCCTCTCTACAAATCTATGGTAAGGCCACATTTGGAGTACTGTGTACAATTCTGGTCTCCGCACCTTAAGAAGGATATAACGGAACTGGAAAAGGTACAAAGAAGGGCGACAAAAATGATCCAAGGGATGGAGCAACTCCCTTATGAAATCAGGTTGCAACGCCTTGGTCTTTTCAGTCTTGAAAGACGGCGTTTAAGAGGTGACTTGATCGAAGTGTATAAAATCATGCATGGGATAGAAAAGGTGAATAAAGAAAAAATATTTTCTCTGTCACACAACACTAGGACTAGGGGGCACTCCCTAAAGCTCCAAGGTAGGAAAGTTAGGACAAATAAAGGGAAATATTTCTTCACCCAGAGGGTCATTGGGTTATGGAACTCACTTCCAGAGGAGGTTGTGACAGCTGTCAGCCTGGACAGCTTCAAGGCAGGATTAGACAGATTCATGGATACCAAGGGAATCAGTAGCTACTGAAATGGACATCCAAGTGCCACCTCTGTGTTGATGGAGGCAGGCAGGATTTTCCCCGGGTACTGGTTGTGGGGGGTCGGGAGCAGGTGAGGGTTCTGCCCTCCTTTCTGCTAGAGATCCCCGTGTACAACTAGTGGGCCACTGTGTGACACAGAATGCTGGACTAGATGGGCTGAGGCCCGATTCAGCATGGCTCTTATGTTCTTATGTATTTTTCTTCTCTTGCTTGTTTCAAACAGTGCAGTGTTGTTCTTTTCATAAAACAGCTAAGCACTCCTGTTTTCCCTCATCTTGAAATCGTGCCTGTTTGTTTATTTGCCATATTTGTACTACGTTTTCCAGAGTGGCATTCAACATTTTCCTTATTTCATTCTTACTGTAGCCATATGAGATGGATTTGGTTGAGAAAGAATGACTCATCCAAGACCACCCTGTAGTTTTTATGACTGAATAGGGATTTCAGACTAAATTTCCCAGATCTAAGTCCAACATGATAAATACTACACTACACTGCCCTCTTGCCTTTTACAAGAAATCTTTTTGGCATCTCATTGATGCCTTTGTAATTAGTGCAACCCTTGATTGTCTTCTTTGCAATGCATGCTATTCCTTTCTCCTCTTCTTTTTGCTTTGCCTCTATAGATAGAAACTCCCAAGAAGGACAACATACTTAGACTGTAGGGGAAAAGGGCATATGACTGTGGCACAGCTGGCTGGGAGTCAGCTGCATTAAGATCACTAAAATCACTACTGACCAGAAGGTGATGAGTTCGAAGCATGCCCGGGTCGGGGTGAGCTCTCGACCAAATTGTGTAGCTTTGCAGCCCAAAAGACAGTTGCATCTGTCAAGTAGGAAATTTAGGTACCACTTTGTCGAGAGGCTAATTTAACTGATTTATGAGGCCATAAAATCTCTAGGAAGTATGCAAAGAATGAAGGAATGCAACAGCTCCCCTGGTGGCTGGAAGCTGGAATGTTAAATAGCCTCTAAGTATCTGTCTATATATGTTGTGTGTCTATGGCATTGAATGTTTGCCTGTATATGTACATTGTAATCCACCCTGAGTCCCCTGCAGGGTGAGAAGGGCGGAATATAAATGATGTAAATAAATAAAATAGCCCCTTTTTTTCTCTCTCCAACCCCTTTGCAGAAGCCTTGGCAGTACAGATAGTGAGGACAGCGAAGACTCAGAAGAAGGAGAAGGAGGCGAGGAAGATCCTGGCGGGGGAGATGGAGGTGCCAGCCATGTCAGCAATGGCTGTGGCGAACAAACAGAGCTGGAGAGAACGTTAGAAGGTGAGCGCTGTGTGGGGATTTGGATAAGTAGAAGAAAAAGATTGTATATGGTGAAATGCAGGCTTTGTTGCAAGTTTACTGACCTGGCAGTACTTCTGATCAGGTCAATCCAACACAGCAGATCAGTTGTGGAGTAAATGGTTATGAATGTGGCACAAAGGATATAATTTTCTCCAGGTTCCATGTGGTTTAACTAGCTGGGCTACATTAGGCGTGATCAACAGAGGTGTTCTCCCCAGGCCTGGAACAACATGTAATGATCAACCCTTAACTACCAGGGTGTTATTCCACTTGCTTTAGCACAGCTGGCCGGACTTTAGCACAACTGGTTAATCACCAGCAGCAATAGATCTTGCCAATTGAAAGGTTGGCAGTTCGAAGGCCGGGTCGGGGTGAGCATCGGACCTTTAGCCCAGCTTACTGTCCAGTTAAGCAGTTCAAGAATAGCTGTAAGCTGTGAGTGAGTAGAGAAATTAGGCATCGCTTAAGCTGGGAGGTATTTTACATCACCATAAAAGAAATACTAGAAAATGCCAGCAATCAAAGGAAGGAGGAAGTCTATGATCAAGGCTTTTCGTTATAGAGGATGGAACGACAGCACCTTTCTGTGGCCAGAATCAAGCACAACCTCCAGGAAGCTGAAGTTGGGGGAAAATGCTGACATAATACCTCCATCTTTTGTCTGTCCTGTCTGTTTAATGGTATTGAATGTTTGCTGTGAATATGTTTTGTGATCGTCCCTGAGTCCCCTTTGGGGTGAGAAGGGCAGAATATAAATGCTGTAAATAAATAAATTATAAATTATAGTCCTAGTTAGAGCTCAACATGTGTATAAAACTGTTATTTCTTAGATCACGGCTGGGCAGAAAGCTCCTCTGATCCTTCCTCCGGATCTGTGATGCCCTCACAGCCTGTAGCAGCAGACACAGGAGCAGCAGTTTGGGACAAGTCCAGCTCAGACACCTCCCACACGACCACAGATGAAAACTGGGCCTCATTTACAGAGCCCCCAACACAAGAGAGGTGAAGCCTTCCCATATGTAATTTGTTTAAGATCTTCTGGGTTTCCAGAGCAAAAGAATATTTAGTAGAGGAACTGGGCGGTGGAGTGGATGGGGTGATGAACCATTGAATAAACATTTGGATCTGATTGAAGAGGACCAATATAGACATTGATGATTTTAGGACAGCAAAGAAGGGATTCTGTTAGCATTTGCTATTTTTCTTTCCTTATTATTTTATATCTTCACCTTTCTAGTCCCTCCAAAGCACTTACGAGCGCTGACTCCCCTGCCGATCCCGCTCAGGAAGTGACGCAAAGCAATGTATCCCCAGAAGGAAGTGAGTAGTGGTCTTGTTCTTCTGAAACAGCATGACTGCATCCAGAAAAAACCACCAGTTTCCTTTGTAGCACCTCTTGCATATAATCCTTAACAAGTACATTCCTTGAATTGGTTGCCTTGTGGCAAGTCAAGTAACATGTGCTAAACAGCTTATCAGACTTAATAATAACAAATTTATTTTTATACCCCACCACCATCTCTCCGAAGGGACTTGGCGCGGCTTACATGAGGGCCAAGGCCATAGCATGCAACAAAATTTACCAGCTAAAACGCAGTTAATAACTTAATAACATATAATACAATATAAATAATCTAATTAAAACAATTAAAAACTGCAGATTATAAAAACATTGTAAAAGTGTATCAAACCAATCTCAACAACCAGTAACCAGGAATATGGTGGACATGATTAGATTAGAGAGGGCAGGGCATGGGCTTGTGCAAAAATCCTTCCTCTGTGATCTGTGCTTTATTTTCAGAGGTGGGGCGATATTGGATTTGTTTTCTTCTTTGGTGATGCTGCTCATACTTCTGCTAGTGAATTAAAAAGCCATAGCTATGAACATGTCCCAATAAAACTAGGTTTGCTTTGCTCAGATTACTTTTCCTGTGTTGTGTTATGTGCCTTTCAGCCGATAACAACAACAACAGTTTTATTTCATCACCCGCCTCTCCTCGTGGCTCAAGGCAGGTTACAACATAATCATTTTAAAATGTGTTTTCTACAAAATACATATATTAAAATACACAGAATAATGATATAGTGGACACAAGACATGCATTTAAAATTTATGATTAAAACTGGCTGGGTAGGCTTGCCAGAAGAGATAAGTCTTCAAATATGTCTTCAGAGCTCTTCTGGCAGGTTGTTCCACAGTTTTAGGGTGGCTGATGAAAAGGTCCTCTAGGTGACAGTTGCCAGTCAAGTCCTGGCAGGCTGGAGTAGCCGCCCCCTCGGGGGACCTAAGTTTTTGTGGCTGTTTGTTTGGGAGAAGGCAATCCTTGGGTAACCTGGATCCAAACTATGTAGGTCAACCCCTCCACCCCCCTGTGTTTCAGTCAATACAGTTCTCTATGCTGGTCTGTGTGGGAAATAACTTTAATGGAAACATCACATGGTATCAGAAATATTCAAGGCACTGCTGTAACCTCTATTAGCACAGCAGCCTGCCAGCCAAGAATGGACTTTGTGCATATTACTGCTTGCCTAGTTTCTATGAATGGAGAAGGATGCTTGAGAAACTGCAGGCAGATACCATCATCCCCCAAGATACAAACAAGAGAAGTTCTGTAGGTTTATTCTTAAAGTGAATTTATGTAAGTATGAACAGGTACTTTTTAAAGTGCAAGTCCAGCCAAAAAGATATTTATCATATATTAGATAGGATAGGGAAGAGTTTAAACCCCTGTGATATTTGTTTTGCTGTCTGTGCACCTGTTCAGAAGATTTTACCTCACTTTCTGCCCCTGTAATAATTGAATTTTGAAAAATTTGGGTTGTTGTGGAAACAAGGATTGGTGAGAAAGCTTCAGTGTAGAGACTTTTTCCCTTGATAAATCTTTCAGGAGTGAATTTCCCTTACTAGGGGTAGATTTCTCTTACTTCCTGTTGTCTTACCCCTGTCTTATCTTCTGCCTCTTAACAGCATCTTCTAGTGTCCAACAGGATCTTCCTACTCCAGACACAGGCCCCCCAGAAGGAAGTGATCCACAAAATCCCTCCACCATGAAAACAGTAGCCAGGTAAGATTATAGGGTGTGATCTGGGATGCCGCTGGCTGGTTTTAGTTCTGAAAAGTTGACAAGGAATGGTTAAGTAGTCTTTAAGGTGAATAAGCATATTAGCATTGGACAGGAATTTGAGAGAAATGGCAAAATACTGAAGTGGGTATTTGTCTGCATGCATTTATACTTTCAGTTATTCTTTGGGTCGCCTTCGCAGTTCTGCAAAGAGATCAGGGATTGCTGGTACTGCAGGCAGATCTCACATTTGGGGTCCATTCTCCCTTTCACAATCACCATTAAGAGTCATACGCTTCTGTGGCAGAAATACAGCTTCTAAATTTAACTGATTTCTGGAATGTTAAAATACCTCTATGTCTGTCTATATATGTTGTATGTCAATGGCATTGAATGTTTGCCTGTATATGTGCATTGTGATCCGCCCTGAGTCCCCTGCGGGGTGAGAAGGGTGGAATATAAATGACGTAAATAAATAAATAAATAAATTGGGATAATGGGTTATTTGCTGCAATTTATAAAGTGATTGAATGTGAGAAAGAGAGAGTGAAGTATTGGAATCACTAAGTATTGCTAGCATTTGTACATTATGGCTAGGTTATACAGGAGTAAACATTGTTACTCCTGTATAACCTCTTACATGTGTTTCCTCCCCCTTCTGCAGCACAGTAGAACCTCCCCCAACTACCTCCGATGCCGCCCAACCACTTCAGGGGACGACAGAGACTCTACAACCTGAGCTCAGCTCCCCACAGACAGAACAGCAGCAGCAACCAACGGCCAGGTAAGTAGATAGGAGCAAGTAAAGGAAATGGAGAAAGGGGAATTGATAGGAATTATGATGGATGTCTGCCTTCTCAGTGCAAGGCTCTAGGAAAAAAGTTGCCCAGGAGGAGATTTTTGGGTGGTCCTTAGATGGTAAAAAATTGGGTTGCTGTGAGTTTTCTGGGCTATATGGCCATGTTCCAGAAGCATTCTCTCCTGACATTTCGCCCACATCTATGGCAGGCATCCTCAGAGGTTGTGAAGTAATACCTCTGAGGATGCCTGCCATAGATGTGGGCAAAACATCAGGAGAGAATGCTTCTGGAACATGGCATATAGTACAGAAAACTCACAGCAACCCAGTGATTCCAGCCATGAAAGCCTCCAAGAACACATTGATAAAAAAATTGTCTTTGAGTGCTGAGCAGTGCTTTTTAAGATGCATGTTTCTAGCCTTTTAGATTAAGGATGGAAATTGTGTTATCCTCCAGATGTTGGGTGGCACATCTGGAGGATCTAGTGAGGATTACCGATAAACTACATCTCCCAGCATTCCTTACTAACAGCAGCTGGCTGGCCAAAGAATTCTCAAACTACTTTAGGCAGTTGGAAAGCATGTACCTGGTGGCTGGTGGAAACCTTTTTACACAGCTTTACACATGAGGCCTTCAATCTGGGGCTTCTTCTCACACCAGGCCTTCTCACACAGAGGCTTCTTTCACAGACTAAGGCCTACCTTACACTGTGAGGCCTTCTCACAGACTGAGACCTTTCTCCCACTGAGGCTTACCTCAGATTTTATATAGAACTGCAGCTTTTGCTGAGTCATTGCATCCATTTAACCCTTTCAGTGCTTGACTCACATTTTTGTAATTAAAAACACCTAGTTAAGTTTTAATTTTTCTGACAGTCTGCCCATGCCTGAGCTATAGGCAAAATAGGTAATGATCTTTCTCTCCTTCTCCTTCCTCAGATAAAGCTACTCAGTGGGTCTCGTCACTGGGGAAGGACCACGGCTGCTTGCTCAATCAAGTCCATTTTGCCAGGGACGGTCCCCATCCTTTCGGTGCCTTCATCCCTGTGGGCAGGTGGGGGGGCACAAAGAGAAAGCAGCAAGGGGCAATGAAAGGCCCGGTTTCTCTCCCTATCCCACCCAAGCAATTACTGAAGAAATCAGGACCTGGTACCAACAAGCACCTGAGAAACAAAAATGGATGTGTGTACAAGGGCAACAACATCTTCCTCCTTGTGGCATTGTAGTTGGTGAACCCCAGAAACACTCCTCTGGGGAAGGGAGAGGCATTCTCGGTCAGAGTCTTTCTCTTTCTCTCTTTCCCTCCTGTGGCACAATGCCTCTTTCTCAACACCCCCCTCCCTCCAAACTGCTGCTGCACTGAGCAAACCTGTTTGTTTTGATACAATTAAAAAACGATGCTTGAATTATACCAGAAGTCTTCTGATGGGATATCAGTGAGTGGGGCAGGGAGAAAACCCATCAAGCAACATATCCCTCTGTCTCTCTCTTTCAACCGTTGAGTGCCCCACCTGCAAGCACAAACCTGCCACATCTTTCCCCTCCACCTTCCCTTCCCTCGTCATCAGCTTCCCAAAGTTGTCCACAGGGAGGCAGATGGAGGTCAACCAGAAGCGTTACACAGGGTAAGAAAGATGGGGCTTTGCTTCACAGGTTGAAAATGTGCTTCAGTGAGGACTGCTACCTCAAGCTGCAAGGGTTGAGAGAGAAGCAAAGGATTCGGAGATTGTATGATAGATACAGGGCTCATGTGAAATTTCCCATCCCCAAATTTCTGTGCTCACACTCAGTCCCCATGATTCTGTGGAGCTGATCTCTTAAGAGAACAGTGGAGGCTGGGAGAGCAAAGGCAGAGCAAGCCTTCTGAGGGTGCTGGATGAAAATGGTTGCTTCTCCCCACCCCTGGAGCTTCCCCCTATTTGGTGGATTTCAGCTAATAGCTTGGAAAGGCTACTTTGTTGGAATATAGCTCTCAAAATCAGCCAGCCGTGCCAGTTGGTGGATTGTCGGCATTGTAGTCCAAAACAGTAACTTCCTAAATTGTACAATCCACTTGGTGGGAATTTTTTTTAAAAAGAGGAGTGCTTTGTATGTACGCCAGTGTGAAATCTGAATCAACCTCCCTAAAATTGTTGTCATTTTGATTCTCCCTTTTCCAAGCATTCATTAACTGATTGGGATTTAAGCTTAGTTCCATCCCATTCTCTTTCCAGTGGGTTCAGCCTCCCCATCCATTCTCTTTCCCCCTGCATTGGTTATTTTGCTTACTTGTTAAAGGGCTCAGTAAGTCCACTTTTTCCCACAGATCTATGCATCAGCTGCATTGGGGTAGAAGTGGAGAGAAGCACAATAGCCCATTTTCTCATTCTCTCTCTCTCTCTCTCGACATTGATATTTTGTGAAAACCTGTGGGAGGAGACCCTGTTTTGTTTTACAAATGATATAAGTGGCTGTTGATGGTGTAAATGGTCCTTAACCCCAGCAGTATGACTAATTTCGAAGAGCCCACCAATTTTTTGTCGGAGTAGATTGGAAATCTTGCACTCCTGTATCTGCTGCACCAGTGCAAGCTGGTATTCGCCAGCTTTGTTAACACCAGCTATACTTAAACAAACAAAAGTTCTGTGGAAGCTGGAATTTTCCCTACTTACACTGTCCCTCCTGTGGCAACTTAATTTAAAATAAGACTTCTTTACCCTTGAGGAACTTCAGAAACAGGAAGGCTTCCATCTTTGGGGAACAGTGTTGGAGAAAAGGCGGGAGGGTACTTTTTTTTTGTGCTGGTAGCAAATTCCAGAAATATAACCTCAGTGTTATCCCTTTTCTCCGCCTTTCCCATTGATCCCTGAATCTGCTTGAGTTGTGTGAGTTTTGTTTGGGAGTGATTAATTAAAAAACAGACTCTACTCTAGGACTCCCATTTCCGAAATGAGGTGCAAGATCCGAACTCAAGTTTCCAAGGTACAGGATTTTTTTTTTGCGCTCCCTCCTCTGTAATTCTTGTTCCAAAGAGAAGGCAAGGAGCTCTCATTCCAGCCCCGTCTGTTGTTACCACAGATTCTATGCTTGTCATGTGGCTCCTAGAAATTGAATTCCCCATTACAAGCCCAACCGCCTTTTTCTTTTCTTGCCTCATTCCCCAAGCTGATGATGTGTTTTGGGCTTTCCGTAGCTCCTTTTTGTAGTGTTTAAAAACAACAACACAGAATCACTGCCTCATCCTTGCCTCTGAATCGAGAATTGGGACAAGAGTATTGGAAAGGTTCACTTGAGAACTCCTTGAGATGTGGGGGGTAAGGAATCCCCGTGCCTGTGAACCTCAGTATGGGGGAGACGGGTAGAACAAGAGTTTGCAGAGTGAAGAGAGGTTGTGGTCAGCATCCCTCCCTCCCACCCTGCCTCTTTATTTGCAGGTGGTCAGTAGACGTGTAACCTCTCCTGTGTCTCCCACTCAGCCCTCCCAAAAATATAAGTGGCAATATTTCTTGAAGCTCTTAAACCACAAAGGACAAAAGTGGCCTTTCGCGTTGTCTGCGTCATGCCATGTTTGTTATCAATTTTTTTTCTTTTTCCCTGTGTGTGTGTACGTGTGTGTTCTGTTTGAATAAAGAGATTCTATGGCCATTGCTGGTTCTTCTCCTTTTTCTTTTGTGCACAAGTTTCTGTCCCACTCTCTTTTTCGTTGGATTTTCTAGTTTGTTGTTATTCTTAGGACTTCTCTACATATGCTGGAGAAAGAGGCTTTACACTTTCTTATAACTTTCTAGTACAGGTTTACCTTTGTTAATGAAGCAAATGTATTTTTGGGCATTGCTTTTTTAGACAGAAAAATGGTACCAGAAGCAGAAATACCATGAAAAGAATAGGGGTCGTTTCCTGCACCAGAAAAAAAGAGCAGTTCATGATATTTCAACAAGCTTTTCCTCCAAAACGATCAGTATGCCTTGAGAATCTCCATAATAAGCTGTCACGGGTGTATACATTTTGGGGCAGTGGTTCCCAACCTTTTTTTGACCAGGGACCACCCTCCAACTTTAGATTTGGCTTGGTTATTTGGGGTGCTGATTCAGAAAATTGCATTGGATAGACCATATCAGCTCTAATTCTGATACAGATACAGAACATATGCCATCTGCTCACCCACAGAAAACTATATTTAATAAGCCTTGTCACTATAAGAGGTTTTTGCAAGACCAGTCGCATTCGTTGCAATGGTGTAATAATGGTGAGGCCACAGACCATATTTTATTTCTTATGGATCACTAGTGGTCCACGGACCACAGATTGGAAACCACTGTTTTAGGGGGACAACCTCCCTATGCATATGTGTCTGTATATGTAATGATACAACAAATTACATGGTGAGATTTGACATATCTGTCCTGTCCTAAAAGTTCAATGGCTCAATTGAGATGGCTGTGCAGAACTTGATTGGAAGACTTCTACCTGTTCCTAAACCATTAGTAGTATAGTGTTTGGATTCAATCTCAAAGACAAAGAATAGCAAATGCTATATAGAAATGACACCACCTCTTGAATCCATAATGTATTTAAGGTGAAAAGGTCTTGTACAGCTTTGGCCTGTACAACTTGGGAGGAATAAGGGACTGAAATTAGATAGTCTAAGCCTCAGCAAATACATTTTTAGCACCTTATTTTCCAAGTAATGTATAATTAATGGCTACTTAGGATTATTGTTTGGAGCCCCCAGTGGTGCAATGGGTTAAACTTGTGCTGGCAAGACTGCTGACCAGCGGTTTGAATCCGGGGAGAGCAGCTTGTCAGCTCCAGGTCCCCATGCAGGGACATATGAGAAGCGTCCCACAAGGGTGGTAAAACATCAAACATCCGGGCATCCCCTGGGCAATGTCCTTACAGACGGCCATTTCTCACACCAGAAGCAACTTGCAGTTTCTCAAGTCGCTCCTGACACACACATAAAAGGATTATTTTTGTTGTATGCCTTCAAGTTGTTTCAGACTTAAGGTGACTTATCAGAGTTTTCTTGTCAAGATTCATTCAGAGGGAACTGGACTTTGTCTTCCTTTGAGGCTGAGAGAGTATGACTTCCACAAAGTAATCTATTCAGATCAGAGCTATAACCTGAGGTTCAAATCACTACACCATGCTCTCTGAATTTTTCCCTCTTTTTCCTACATACCTTTTTTTCCTCTCCTTTCCATTTCCTACCTACCTTCCTTCCTTTTCTTGCTTCCTCTTCCCTACCTCTCTTTCCTTCCTTCCTTCCTTCCTTCCTTCCTTCCTTCCTTCCTTCCTTCCTTCCTTCCTTCCTTTTCTTCCCTCCCTCCCTCCCTTCCCTCCCTCCCTCCCTCCCTCCCTTCCCTCCCTTCCTTCCTTCCTTCCTTTCCCTCCCTTCTTCCATCTCTTTCCTACTTCTCTTTATTTCTCCCTTCTTTCCTTTCTCCTTTCTTCCTCCCTTTCTTCCTTTTCTTCCTCCTTTCCTCTTTTTCATTCCTCCATGTCTTCCTATTCTCCATCCTTTCCTTTTTCATTCTTCCCCGTCTTCCTTTCCCCCCTGCCTCCATCCTTCCCTCCCTCTTTTCATTCCTCCCTTTCTTCCTGTTTCCCTTCCTTTCTTCCCTTCCTTTCATTTTTTTATTCCTCCCTTTCTTCCTTTCTCCTAAGGGTGGGCATGGCAACTTTCCCCCTCGATTTCTATGCCTCAACTCAGTGATTGTGGCCATGAAAGCCTTCAACAACACATTGCTTTTTCGTTGTTTGTCTGTCTGAAGATACACATGTATGTATCTGTGTATGTGGGAAAATATCCAAAGATACCTGTGCCCCTGACAGATGATGGATCTGGACCAAACTTGGTCTGTAGTTCACCCAAAATCAAAGCGCACTCTGAACCCAACTGATGATGGATCTGGACCTAACTTGGTGCAAATGGGCCTAAACGTGTACCTCTATCACAGGTATGGGCAAACTTTGGCCCTCCAGGTGTTTTGGAGGGTAGCGATGGGGTGCAGCAACAGGGCCAGGGCGAGCCGAGACCAAAGTATAGTGTGCGGGGGGGAGCTTGGCAGGCTACACCAAAGGCCTGTGCAGGCCACATGTGGCCCACATACCATATGTTGTGCAGGGCTGTTGTAGGAGCTAAATGAAGAAATGGAATTAGAACATAAATTTAACAACATCAAATTAAAATTTACCATAAAATATTCCTTAGGACTCAAGCAACTAACCCAGTTACAATCTAAAAGCCTAGAAGGTGCCTATTACATGCATCATTGTTGTTGGGCTGTTTGCTTCATAATCCCCAAATGACCCTGCCATTAGCCTACATCATGGATATGTTGTCAACATATTTTGAAGTCACCACATAGAGAGGGTTGCTCTAGATTAGAATGCAGCACCCTGAGCATGCTCATAATGTGTAAAGAGAGATTAACCGATGCTATTTCTGAGGTTGGGGAGAAGCGAAAGAATATACATTTTAAAATATCGAAGCTTTTAATAATGCAGATGTATAGAACAAAACATTTTGGCAGCCCTTCCCTGTTGCTTTAATCTAGAAAAGAAGGTGCCAATTACGCACAGCATTGCTTCCATAATGAAAAAAGAGCGACTCGACTTGGCATTGCCCTTTGCTTCTATTTTCCTTTCCTCATGAAACAAATGCACACCCACTTTAACTATTGAGACACAGAAATTTAAGAACACTTCTCTCTGTTCCAAAGTCTTGGTTCTAATTCTAATCAAGAATTCTCACTAATTCAGGGGCCCCGAAACTACGGGCCGCGGGCCAGATTTAGCCCCACAAGGTCATTTACTGGAAATGTGGCTCAGCTGGCTAAGTGTCAGCTGCATAAGATCTCTCTGACCAGTAGGTCATGAGTTTGAGGCCTGCCCGGATCGAGGTGGGTGCTCAACCTTTAAGTGTAGCCTGCTGTCAACCTTTGCAGCCCGAAAGACAGTTGCATCTGTCAAGTAGGAGATAAAGGTACCACATTAAGTGGGGAGGCAAATTTTGACTGAATTATGAGGCCATTAAAGAACTCCAGGAATGCGGAAGGAACAACAAGGGACACTGGGAACGTTGAGAGATGAGGAGTGCATCAGCTCCCCCTGGTGGCCAGAGTTTGCCTCTGTTCGTCCATATGTGTGTATGTGAAAAATGGCAGGAATTGTCTGCTAAGTATGTATACATGTAATCTGCTCTGAGTCCCCTTCGGGGTGAGAAGAGCGGAATATAAATAAAGTAAAATAAATAAATAAATAAATTTACTTGGCCCCACCCTAAATTTTAGACTTAGGGTTGTCCTAAGTCTGAAACAACTTGAAGGCACACAACAGCAACAACAATCCTAATTAACTTCCCAAAAGCAGGTCCACACTTCCCATTGAAATATTGCTAAGATTATGTTGGCTCAAATTGTTCTTCATTTTAAATATTATACAGTTGTTTCATATTTTTGCACTACAAGTACCCCGTTTCTCCGAAAATAAGACAGTGTCTTATATTAATTTTGGTTTCCAAAGATGCACTAGGTATTATTTTCAGGGATGTCTTATTTTTTCAATTAAGAAGAGTCCACATTTGTTGTTGAACAAAAAAAATTGAACATTTATTATACTGTATAGTAGCTGTCAAGGAGCCCCCGGTGGTGTAGTGGGTTAAAGCGCTGAGCTGCTGAACTTGCTGACCTAAAGGTCGCAGGTTCGAATCCAGGGAGCACGGTGAGCTCCCGATGTTAGCCCCAGCTTCTTCCAACCTAGCAGTTCGAAACATGCAAATGTGAGTAAATCAATAGGTACTGCTCCAGCGGGAAGATAGCAGCACACCGTGAAATCATGCTGGCCACATGACCTTGGAGGTGTCTACGGACAACACTAGCTCTTCAGCTTAGAAATGGAAATGATCACCAACACCTAGAGCCGGACAAGACTGGACTTAATGCCAGCGGAAAACCTTTACTATAGTAGTTGTCAGTACACAAAAAATATATTGGCCCTCACACAAAGGGCCACCAAAAATAAGGCCTCTAAAGTACCTGGCTCCCACACATTGGAGACTGCAATGATCTCCCACAGCAGTTCCTGGAACACCTGTACAGCAGGGATGGTACTGCAGGTTCCAGCCACCAACAAAAATGGCTAGGTCTTACTTCTGGGGAGGCCTTATATTTAGCAATTCAGCAAAAACTACTAGGTCTTATTTTCAGGAGATGTCTTATTTTTAGGGAAATTGTATGATATGTGCAGTGTGCATAAAAATTCAGTTTAAAAAAAACCAAAAAACTATAGTCCAGACACTCAGCAATTTTGAGAGGCAGTGAACCATCTCTCTGCTTTAAAAGTCTGAGTACGTCTGTTCTAACTGCTTGCTGTATTATATGCTACCTATACCTTCGAAGCATTTATACCCTGGTAAATAATGAGAGATGATACTCAGTTTAATCATTTCACTGCACGTATTTTGCAAAAAGGATTTTAAAAACTTTTTAATATCAAGGATTTATATGTTTAAAAAGACCCAACGTTTGTTGTTGTTGGTTAGTTGTTCTGCCTAACTATCATTGTGATAACTAGGAGGAACCTAGCCATGTAATATCACCCAGTTTCCTTGTCTCCTGCCAGGTAATATAGCCTAATTTCCCTGTCTCCTGCCACATTTCTGCTCAAGAAATGATTTGTACAGATTGTGTGGCTTCTGCTTAATCAACTTCCACTTTCCGTGCCCTTCTTTCCTCTCAAACTGGTTTTTTCTTTACTCAGCAAGTGATGATGGAATCGTTTTCTAACATTTTGGATTTCATACAGTCAGTCACTACCTTAATATAAATATCGAAGTGTTTCTTTCTCCATGATATGGTGTTTTTTTAAATTTTTGATTTGCATCAGAATTGGCTTTAACATTATAAATAATAAAACTATAATAAAAATTTATATACTGGCCTATCTCCCAGAGAAGTCTCAGGACGGTTTCTAACATAGGGCAAAACATTCAATTTCCGAACAATGCAAAAACTATACAAAAATGAAACATTATCTCAAATCATATGCATAGGTATACTTAATTCTCTCATTTCAATTTCCCCCCACTTTCCCAGTTTAATTTGGTGGCCGCTATTTGCTGCCCATTTAGTCATACATTCTTTTATCTGTTCTGTTTCTGTAGTCCATTCTAATAGTTTTCTATACATTTTCATAATTATTTCATTTTCTGATTTCATAATGTTATCCCAAAATGAGTCTTTTTCTGCAAAGCCTTGCTCCTTGTCTTTCTTATAGAGTTCTACAGTTTGCCTGTATTGGAACCATGAAAAGTCATATTTCCTGTCTGCTAATCCCTAAGTTCCTATGTATTTAAGAACGATCTTAATTATTTTTTCTAGGAAAACTTACACATGTAGAAATTGAATTATCATAAAATGGATTATGACTAACCAGGCGATGTGAAAGTAAGGTTCAATTAATCAAAACTCCATATACATTTATTTTCAGTTTCTGATTTTAAAAATGTCCCATTGCCTTTGTGATGTCACAGAGACATTTGTAAAACTGGCTCTTGCCACAATTATTTGTGGCAAGAGAAAAGGTGCTATCCAAAGCACCTCACCTATTTTCGGGACAAGTTCAGCACCTTGGGGAGCTCTTACGTATTCAGAATGGATCCAGAATGGATTCACTGTTCCACTGAAATGGAAGCACCATCCGGACTTGGAAAAATAAACACTGTGTCTTTACCTTCGCATGTTTATCAACCGGATATTCCTGCAGAAGTTCACAGGAACAGCCAGGCAGAGTTGTAAAAAAAACCCCAGAGGTTTATTAATACACAATTAGATCAAACATTAACAAACTATTTGATCATCCACAGTCCCCGAAAAATTCCAGGCGCTGTCTCTGTCCAGGAGTTATTCTGGCTGTGTTTGGTCTCAAACCGACTTGGGAAGCTTTCTCAGAGTGCAGGAGAAGATAGTCTTGCTGTGTTTTGAGTTTTCTCTTGCCCTCAGATTCCTATAAAAAGAGCTGAAGGAGGAAGAAACATTGTCGTAAATCCAAAGATATAATAATCCTATATAGGGCAAGATTAATTCCTGACTCCTGTTTAATCTCTTAAGTATGTTGTTGTTGTTCTTGCTGTTGTTGTTGTGTGTCAAGCCATTTCCGACTTATGATAACCCTAAGGCGACTCTACAATGGGATTTTCTGCAAATGAAAGCGCATGACTTGTTCCCCTCTGCAATCACACTTCTTTGTAATGGACTTCATGTTGGTCATTAAGGGATCTCCTCAAGGTTTCACAAAGAAATAGAAGCAGGAAGAGCGTAGGCCTTAAGGGTGGAAAAAGTCATATTCCCATGCAAGACTGAGACATGCAAAATGTATTTTCCGTATCTTATTTTGAATCACATTCTACAGTAGTCTCTGCTGTGCTCATTCAAGGCACAGCGATGGAGGTGTCTGGTCCAGCAAGGTCTTTCTTCCTTGGAGAACAATGGCTTTCACAACTTGGGTCACAACGTTGTGGGTTGCCCCACAGCCCTGAGGTGGGTTACACAATGTTAGCATCAATTTCCAACTATTGTTTTGTGTTGTAGGGTATTGTTGTTGTTATTGCAGGGTGTCTTCAAGTCATTTATGAACTGTTGTGTAGTTATGTTGACCCTATCACAGTGTTTCCTTGCTAATATTTGTTCAAAAGAGGGTTGCCTTCATTGCTGATAGTGTGACTTGCAAGAGGTGAGTTTCATGGCCAAGTAGCTATCCAAGTTTAATGATCTAGTCGCCATTGCACTACTTTGGCTGCACAGATAGACACCAAGTGAGTTTGAGTTTTTTCTGTCTTTGGACAGTATTTTATTTGAAATGGCTTTCCTTTCCTTTATTTTAATAAGAATTGCTTATCTATATGCCATATGTCATAAAGCAGTGGTACCCACCTTTTCTCTGCCAGTCTTTGGGAGTTCGGCTTCTATAATTCCTGACCACTGGACAAGTTGGCTGCATAGTCTGGGAGCTGCAGTCCAAAACAACTGGGAATTACTGACCTAAAGGATCCTTCTGTGCTTAACATCTCATCATCCTAACAAGGAGGAGCCCTCAGTGGTGCAATGGGTTAAACCCTTGTGCTGGCAGGACTGAAGACTGACAGGTCGGGAGAGCGTGGATGAGCTCTCTCTGTTAGCTCCAGCTCCTCATATGGGGACATGAGAGAAGCCTCCCACAAGGATGGTAAAACATCAAAACATCTGGGCATCCCCTGGGCAATGTCCTTGCAGACAGCCAATTCTCTCACACCAGATGTGACTTGCCGTTTCTCAAGTTGCTCCTGACACACACAAAAAATCCTAACAAGACAAGAAGAGCAAAGATGTGAGAGTGTGGGAGTTAGCAAATCTCCAATGACACAGCACTCCAAGATAATCACTGTTTTAATCTGTTGCATAGGGTCGCCAAGTAAAACAAAGGGAAAGGCTTCGGTGTTGTTATTGTTGAGGTAGAAGAAGGACTTCTGGTGGAATTTAACCTCAGAATTGTGTTGGAGGAACTACTGCAGCAGTTCTCAACCTTCCTAATGCCGCAACGCCTTAATACAGTTTCTTATGTTTTGGTCCCCCAACTATAACATTATTTTTGTTGCTACTTCATGACTGTACTTTTGTTACTGTTATGAATCATAATGTAAATATCTGGTGTGTAGGATGTATTTTCATTCACTGGACCAAATTTGGCACAAATACCCAATATGCCCAAATTTGAACCCTGGTGAGGTTGCGGGGTGGGGTGGGTGGGGGTTGTAATTTGGGAGGTGAGTTGTAGCTGCTGGGATTTATAGTTCACCTAATATCAAAGAGTATTCTGAACTCCACCAATGATGGAATTGCACCAAACTTGGCACACAGAACTCCCATGACCAACAGAAAATACTGGAAGGGTTTGGTGGGCATTGACCTTGAGTTCTGGAGTTGTAGCTCACCTACATCCAGAGAGCACAGTGAAATCAAACAATGATGGATCTGGACCACATGTGGCACAGTTACTCAATATGCCCAAATGTGAACACTGGTAGAGTTTGGGGAAAATAGATATTGGCATTAGGGAGTTGTAGTTGCTGGGATTTATAATTCAACTACAATCGAAGAGCATTGTGAACCCCACCAGCAATAGAATTGGGCCAAACATCCCACACAGAACCCCTGTGACCAACAGAAAATACTATGTTTTCTGATGGTCTTTGGTGACCCCTCTGACACCCCCTCACAACCCCCCCCAGGGGTCCTGATCCCCAGGTTGAGAAACGTTGAACTAGAGATTCCTAAGATTTAAAAATCATTTTTAACTTGCAGTTTTTCCTCATTCATGTGGACTTCTTGCCCTACCAAATATGGAGGGCCTATTGTAATAGCTTTCACCACTAAAGAGATATGAGGAGCCCCATCGTATCTTTAAGACTGAGAAAATAACACAAGGTTTTGTGCACTGCAGACATGGTCTTTTGCATGACGAATGGACTGAGATCTACACACACTTGGGCTAGAAACGTCTATTTTTCCATTTATGTCAAAGGTGCTACAGGATTCCTTTAAATCCCTTCATGCAATCTTGAACTAGTTATTGATACATTACTCTAAAGCTATGTGTTGTGTTTCTTATGGCACTAGGAATATTCTTAAATCGCTATTATAAGTACAAAATAATTTTAGTTTCTCTGTTATCATGCCATGCAGAACTTGGGTATTTTCACAGTGCGGAGGATTTATGACAACAGTCTTATTAAATTGTCACACACCTGCAATAACGCATTACTAATACTATTACAATGGCCACAACTACTGTACTAGCATTAAACTTGGTATGAGTTGCTATCTAACCATAATCCTAATTGTCAACTGGAATTTTGGGCTATCACTTACTTGGATTCTATTCCAGAATTTAGGAACCACTGGGGTTCACCAGACAATTTAGCACAAACTTTGGGCAAACTTTGGTCCTCTGGGTGTTTTGGACTTCAACTCCTTCCATTCCTAACAGCCTTGGGTTCCTTCTTTTCCCCCCTCAGCCGCTTAAGTGAGGCTGTTAGGAATGGTGGGAGTTGAAGCCCAAAACACCCGGAGAGCCAAAGTTTACCCATGCACATTATAAATAGTGTTGTTTTTGGTAACTGTGCAACGAAAATCCTCACTATTGCTATTCCATTCAGATGTTTCACTTCATTTGGAATTGCTTCCAGAGTTCTTCTCACTACTGGATCCATAGTTATTTTCCTTTCTCAAGGGCATTGCATTTCTAAGATGTAATATTTCCTTTAAAAATGTCTACGTAACCCTAAAGGATAATCTTGGGTAGCTCCGATTAGTGCTTGGGCGTGACACTGCCCATGGATATCAGGTGCTGTAAGCTATATTTCAAACGAAGGAACTGGCAAAACCACCTCTGAGTATTCACTCACTAGGAAAACATTATGATTTAAGGGGTTGCCATAAGTCAGGCATGGGCAAACTTTCCAACTTGGGGGCCGCATAGTGGGCCAGAGCGGGTCGGTGGGCCAGGAGGAAGAGGGTTCTCCCCAAGTCTCCTCCCTGCCCTTTCCTCCCTTGCTGTTCTCTTTTGGAGGCAGAAA